>CM065949.1:12400000-13600000 GCA_033459515.1 Theretra japonica
TATAGAAACAACTAATAACAAATATGGTGACTGCAGCTAGGCCGCATCTAAGCAATACGACTGCTCATGGACAGTAGCAAAACCAAACAACACCATAAATCACAAAACATTTTCTTATGTGGTAGAGCCACGCTGTTGTCAGTCATAACTAAGCATGAATGGGTAGGCTCGTTCGGGGTGCTACCACAGTCTTACATGAAGTCGACGTGAAGCGACAGCTTCGCTGTACCTCTTTCCTCTTCCCATTCTTTTTCCTTTCCGCTCTCCTCCTGATTTTAGAGGCCAGCAACACATCTATAAACCAAGAATTGTGGGTATTCATGGGCGGCAGTGATCACATACCATCAGGTTACCTGTTTGCTCGTTTGCCGGATCTGTGCAATAAAATAAAAAAGACGTAATCTACAATAACATTTAAATTGCATTATTCATAGTATATAAACAAAATATTTTTAAAATGAGTACCTCGCGGAAATATATCGATAATTACAAAAGAAAGGGGTGCTTGAAGGTTCCATTGTTTGTCAAATGATAACGATATTAGATAAGTGAGTAGCAAATATTTGCTTTCGGTCTGCTTGATACGAGACCGAAACACCCCTCACAGTTTCAAAATAAATAAAATTAAATGTGAGTTTTCACGCTTCAAAGATTTTTGCTCTCATAATAAATATAATAGCGCTAAACTTCATTTTTTCAGTTTCTCTTTTATATTTATTAATATGTCTTCCACAATGCTGCTGCATTCCCAAGAAAATAGTGGCCCCGGCACCACCATAATTATCAATTCGGGCTTGTTGTGCGCCTTGTGTTACGTCCCACGGTGTGATAGGGGACGAGCCTATCGCCATATCGGGCATAAATTTCCTTTTTCAGGCTGGTAATGAATCGAAGAATCCAATATCACTTTGCCCGACCCGGGATTCGAACCCAAAACCTCAGCTTTGTAATCATGCCGTACAACTGCGTCACCGAGGCAGTCATATAAGTGTAATATTATTTACTAAAATTCAGTTATGGTCAGCATGTACTATAATTATGGATTGTGGTAGTTTTATTTGTCTCTAGGAGGAAGCTACGTTCAGTAGTGAAATATCCGCGGCTCCTAATGATAACAACACAGCCTACTTACATTATCAAGCGCATATTAATGCAGTTTCTGTACGTGTAAATTAAAAAACCTTCAGCTTGTTTTGAAATCCAGGGCGAGGTTATATTGTGCGAGTTTTCAAATACGATAAAACCATTTTGTTCACTATACAGTGTACATATATCAAAACTGCGACCGAAAACGAAGTCAGGTGATAGTATTAATGACTTCAGACACAATGCGACTAAAAATGTCGCAAAAAAAAGCGACAATTTTTTCGTTGTAATTAAATAAATAATAATAAACACACCCAACAATTAAGATCGAGTCCTGTGTCGTGGGTATCAGAAACTACGAGAGACTTTTTGGTCGCACTAACACCCAGAACCTTGGGTCTGGGTGTCTGTGTTGTCAAATACCTATTGTCTTGACAAATACCTGATGATTACACAAATATTTGTTTCCGTGCGGGGATCGAACCCGCGGCCTCACGTTTCACATCCGGCGTCTAAACAACTGCGCCACGGAGGATGTCAATTTTTTACTTATCGTCATATTTGTTTAGTAAACACATCGTTTTCTCAATGCATCTGGTGGTAAAAACATTTCAAATATTACTCTATAGCGCTAGGTTTCCTGGGCATCCGACGTTTTCGATTTTAAGCCGATCTTGTCTGAGCTGGATTTTTTTTTTTTTTTTATTGTATCAGCCCATATACGACCCACTGCAGGGCACGGGCCACCTCTACAATCGAGAGTACGATTGAGAGTGGTTAGGCCATATAGTCCACCACGCTGGCCTAGTGCGGGTTGGCGGACTTACACACCGTAGAATTTCTGATCACACTGAGCTGGATGCCGCCTTACATTTACTCTATGACGGGTTTTCAGAAATCGTGTATGATGGTGACTGCCTCAGTGGCGTAGTTGTACTACGATATAATTACAAAGCCGAGGTCTCGGGTTCGAATCCCGGATCGGGTAAAGTGATATTGGATTATTTCTATCCATTATCAGCCCGGAGTCAGGAATTTGTGCCCGATATGGCGATAGGCTCGTCTCCTATCACATCATGGGACGGAAAACACAAGATGGGTGTCCTGGTTGCTCTGCCTACCCCTTCTGGGAAAAAGGCTAGATGTTAATGTATGTATGTATGTGTATAATGGTCATAATGCGAATAATATGTTCTTTTGAAGTAGGAAAGCGATAGATTAGGATTTAATGTGATAACTAAATAATAACAATAATGTTTCTGACGAAAAGCTGATAAACCTCGATACGAATGAATGTATACATGAAGCCGTGTGATAATCACTGAGGGGTTTCAGTAAGTTTGATCGCGTAGGGTTAGTTAGGGACACGGTCCAGCCACAATATCCGTAAAGTGCCAGGTTGGAACGCCAGTGACACTGGCATACCCCTTTCCGCTTCCCCTGGGGTACCGAAAGAAGAGCTTAACAGCTCTCCCCTCACCAACAAAAAAGCTTGCTCAAGTTTTTCTAAATAAGGGTCGAACGAGGATTAAAGGGCAGACAGAAAAAGATGAAAAATAGCAGATTCCAATTTTCCTACATCTCATGGCATTTCCCAAGAATCGAGAGGATGTGATTTTAAATCCTTCACTTTAAACCGTTAAATTAAAATTAAATTATCTAGATGTAAAGATCAGATATTTTGTAAATACGTTTGGACAATTGAGCCTAGTGTTATATTGAAATTAATGCCCTTGTTTTTGTTTTTTCACGATTGTTAGCATGTTATGAAATATTTCAATTGCTTCAATTACGTTTCGCTTACTTTCAATCTTCTTCTAGGTAAATAAATAAATACACTCAACAGCCACATACATAGTTCTGAACCCACACTAAGATCGAGTGTTGTGTCGTGGGTATCAGAAGCTACGAGATGCTTTTCGGGCTCACAAACACCCAGACCCAACACAAATATTTGTGGGCCTCACAAACATTTGTCTCGGTGCGGGATCGAACCCGTGGCCTCTCGTTTCACAGGCGGCATCTAACCGACTGCGCCACGGAGGCTGTCATTCATATGTTTAATTAGTAATACTCACTCCAATTCTTTAGTTTTTACACTGCCCTCTCTATCTCCTTCTTTTTAATCCATCCCATGGTTGTCTTTAAGACATACACATTGCTGTAGAGCGATAAGACCGCCATTTGTACTTTTTTTCATTTTTGTTTCTGTATAGTGTTTTTATGTAAAATTGGGTACAAAAAAGATTTAAATAAATAAATAAATAAATACTTTTTCGAGATGAAAGGTACCCCAAGTCCTCCTCTGTACGCCAGATAACGAGCCTTCAAAATTTCATGCTGACAGGTATGTTTAGTAGTAAAGGTGTTATATCGTAAAACGAATAAACTCACATTGACAATCATACTCATTATTAGCAACCCAGCCCGGTTTCGTCCGGATACGTCTATGATTATAATCCACCTATTTTTAAGTTGAACTTCAAAGGATCACGTTTTCCATACAAAATTCATGCCATTGCGCTCAGACCTATTGCAGATCGCAGTATATCAGAAATCTTTGCAAGAACACACAAAATGGTTGCGCAAAGCTCAACTCAGTTAGATAATCGGGGATGCATGGAAAAGGATTATTTGTTTGTATTCATGTTGGAAGTGGTACAACCACGCTGTTGTCAGTCAATACTCAGCATGAATGGGCAGGCTCATGCGGGACGGTACCACTGTCTCCCAGGAAATCGACGTGGAGCGACAGATTTGGTGTCGCGTTTTATTCGGTGAGTGAGATTGCCGGATGCTCAAAACCCCTTTTCTATTCCATCCTCTTTCCTTCCCAATCCCATCCTAGTTGGGTCGGCAACACATCTATGATCCAGCGTTGTGGATGTTCATAGGCGGCAGTGATCTCTTAACATGAGGTGACCTGTTTGCTCGTTTGTCGGACCTAAACAATAAAAAAATATATATGAGATAATTATTGTTATTGTTTATTGTATCAGCCCATATACGACCCACTGCAGGGCACGAGCCTCCTCGACAATCGAGAGTACGATTGAGAGTGGTTAGGCCATATAGTCCACCACGCTGGCCTAGTGCGGGTTGGCGGACTTTCACATACCATAGAAATTTATACAAATCGCTATGGTATGCAGGTTTCCTCAGGATGTTTTCCTTCACCGTTATAGTGCGTGGTGATTGACTATCAATACACACATGACTCCGAAAAGTCAGAGGTGTGCCCTGGGATTCGAACCCGCGACCACCGTAAACATGTAGGCAGCCGCGTCTGGTCCGTTACCAACAGGCCCCCACGCACTTATGAGATAATTAACTAATCATTATATTTGGATTGTGGGGAACAATGACGCAGAGACACTGGTTCTTGAGTGGAGATCACGTAGCCAATATAAAAGGAGGCTAATGAAGCGTTGAAAGTTCATCTACAAATTGGGCAGACAACCTAGCTAAGGTTGCAGGAAGTCGTTGGGTGAAGGCCGCTTCTAACAGGTCTCTAGGAAAATCCTTGGGATAGGCTTATGTTCAGCAGATATTCTATTGGTGAAGAGACAAAGAGAGAGAACAATGACTATGAATTGCTACGTCTTGAATTCAAATTCTCTCTCTCTCTCCCTCTTCAGCCACAGGAAGTTCATTGCTGAACATACGCTTTCCTCAAGTATCTCCACATCGACCTGTTAGAAGCAGCGGTTCTAAGCGGTTCAGCGGTAGGAGCAGAAGTTAAAATTGAACTTATCGCGCCCTTATTTAAAAAGGAGCCAATCATCTAATATTTTACATAAATGCACAATAGTTCCGTAACCACTTTATCTAAATTAATTGAAACACTACTTGTTATGTGCCTAAATTATTTCAATTGGGTATATAAGCGGGTGTCAGAAAGGAATCATCACACTCCCGAACAGTCTTTCGGTAGCAAGAGCAGTTCAAGACGCAACAATGAAGCTATCTACGATTATAATGATTGTGAGTACAAACATACATAAATATCATATCAATACATACATAAAGGCGTATCGCCTTTATCCCAGAAGGGGTAGGCAGAGATGCTAACAGGACACCTACGTTTCGCCTTGTGTGTTCTGTCCCAACGTGCGATAGGGGTCGAGCCTATCGCCATCGAGCACAAATTCTTGATTCAGGGCTGATTTTATAGACAACACAGATTTACTTTTGATATTGTTTTCTGCTCAATTGTATCTAATTTTCACGAGAGATTGAAGAAAAGTGATGTCGATGGTTAGTTGACAACAAGCCGCCGTAAATCAGCCGCTGAAAATTGGAATTAATATTCATAAGAGAAGCCAGCGAAGGTGTTATCAACGTTTGGATTAATGTAATAAACGGCACCGAAATATTTCATCAGCTGTGCGTGAAGGTCTCACACGTTGTTTTCAGCTGGCGGTGTGCGGCGTGCTGCTGCTTACACAGAGCCTCGCGCAGGTCTTGCCGCCAATAATAAAGATACCGCCCACCTTGCCTGACATATCCCCGCGCGGACAAGTATTGTAGAGACATCGTCCTTCGTGCCACACGGTAATAATTTTTCAGTTGTAGTTTACTTATAAGTTTATTGAACCCCTTGCGAGAGGCCTATGTGCAGCTAAATTTTTACGGATGAAGAGAGTTTGTTATCCAAATTTAAAAATGTATAATATCTATGAACATTTAAAATAAGTCAAACGTAAAAAATGTGAAAGCAGAACAACTATCTTAATACTTTGCGCAACAGCGCTTTCGGTTACAGAAGATAGTAGATGATCTCATCCGAACGTTGACGTTTGTAATGATGTGGTTGGTTTTAATAAACCATATCCCTAGAATATTTATAATACAAATAGAGGGAGCGCTGTCATACATTTGCGTCTTCGAAGCATAATTGTTTTTTGTTCGTAAAGTTGGTAGCACTGCTATTTAAGTAAAAATTTAACTTATTATATATTTAAAAACAATTTGCCCCAAATTCCGTTGCTACCGATTGGAATTAAATAACCCGAAACTATTTTTCTTTTCAAATAATTCGTGCATGTTGGGCACCCCTTTAAATGTCAGCAAATAGGAGGGCAGGAAAAATGGGCCCCCTTTTTCTGTTCTTCTATCACTTCTTCTGCACCATCATTTTTATTAACGTTTTTGAAGTACCAGCACTCCCTCTATATATGTAAACAATACTCTAAGATCATATCATAATAGCAACCATTTCATGAGATATACGATTATTTCATGAAATGAATAATTCAACGATCTGGCCACGTCATAAAAATAATAATTAATCGGAAACCTATTCAAATCCATAGGGGACGAGACTCCGAGCACAACAGAGAGTTCAACACCCTGTACCGTCGATCAAGATCTGCTTAAGTAACCGAGATAGCCGACTAACAACTGTCTCGTTGTACCAGCGATCTGAATAAAAAAACTTATTGAATATGTGACTTTTATTATTGAACAATTTTCCTATAGAAACAACTAATAACAAATATGGTGACTGCAGCTAGGCCGCATCTAAGCAATACGACTGCTCATGGACAGTAGCAAAACCAAACAACACCATAAATCACAAAACATTTTCTTATGTGGTAGAGCCACGCTGTTGTCAGTCATAACTAAGCATGAATGGGTAGGCTCGTTCGGGGTGCTACCACAGTCTAACATGAAGTCGACTTGAAGCGACAGCTTCGCTGTACCTCTTTCCTCTTCCCATTCTTTTTCCTTCCCGCTCTCCTCCTGATTTTAAAGGCCAGCAACACATCTATAAACCAAGAATTGTGGGTATTCATGGGCGGCAGTGATCACATACCATCAGGTTACCTGTTTGCTCGTTTGCCGGAAAAATTAGGTAGTGTTCATTATTTCTCTAGAAAAATGTATGTTTTTAGTTATTTACCACCCAAATATGATGATAGGAAAAAAAATACAAATAAAAGTCGTTCCCTATTTTTTTGCAAACATTTTAACTGCATAATGTTTAGTCACTGAAACTACCCCCTGGCTTCGTTTCCGGTACCGGTCCTGATATACCCTGCATACAGATAGACAATCTTCTATCTAAGATATCGAATGGATGTATAAAGAAGAAGGAGGGTAGTCATCAAGTTTAGGAAGGAGGGTAGTCATCAAGTTTAGACCGTTTTTTTTGAGCTCCCAAATTATTTTGCAAATAAACTCACAGTTTTCATTTTAAAATAAATTTATTAGACTAACTAATGTGCTAACAATTAGTACTTGCCGGTATAGTGTTATATCCGCTCATATTCCTCTCAACACTACATAACTTTAACTGTGGATATTATCACTGTGTCTGACCACTGCACAAACTATGGATTCGATCAAGGACACACTCGCAGACATGATGGAGATGTTCCAGAAGCGAATGGCAGAATTCGACGCTGAGCTGCACAATACACCAAGTCCTTCATCCACCACGTCAAACTTGGCAGTTGAGTTTGCTTCGTTCCGGTCCTTCATCACGGAGGCACTCGGCAATCTTCAGCAGCAGGTGCAGATACTCGCGCGAAATGTAGATAGCGTAGAAATGAGGGGCCGCCGAAAAATATTACTCCTTCATGGTGTGAAGGAAGTTAACAAGGAGAATACAGCAGTACTGGTGTCTAATGTTATCAAGGACCATCTCAAACTGTCTGACTTCTCACCGCAGAGTATCAAACGGTGCCACAGAATGGGACGAACCACTGACACACAGAAGCCGCGGCCAATCCTTTTCAAGCTCCAGGATGTGTTGGTCCGCGACAAGCTCTGGTACGCAAAAACGAAGCTGAAGGGTTCCGGCATTACCATGTCAGAATTCTTGACCAAAGTTCGTCATGACGTGTTCATGTCGGCTCGGGAGAGATTCGGCGTTGCGAGGTGCTGGACCCAGGAAGGCTGCGTGTATGTTGCTGGTCGAGATGGCGCGCGGATACGTGTACACTCGCTCCAGGATCTCAACAACATTGAGGGTATAGAGAGTGCTAAACCTGCAGCTAGGACCAGAATTACAAAGTCGAAGCGCACAGTGAACAATAAAAAATAACAGCTCAGTTATATTGTGCTTGTAGTTGCGTAGGTACTGGTTGGGTAACGTTTTAATAATATTTATATTTTAACTACCTACCTTTTAGTTTACATTTTGTGTTGTCAATTTCAAATTATGTGAAGATGTCAGTGTCACCTGTTTTTTTTTTCTATACCTATACTATGTTCCACGAGTTCTTGATTATTATTTGTAACATTAGTGTTTTTAAATTGTACCTCATTGTACCTATATAATATTTTGAATTACTTTTCTTTTTGTGTTGTGTTGTTACGATATTCTATCTTTTTAGTAATTATTGTTACATTTATTTTTCCTTAATCTATTGTATTGTTTGCTAGTTACCGCCAGTTACCGCCAGTATGATTGTAAATTTGTTTCGTTTTTATATTATTATTATTTTTAATTTAAATGTGTTATTTAGTTTTAATTCTATACACAACCGGCAGATGGTGCTAATTGTTATAACTGTTATTCGTATTAATTTTTTTTGTTTCGTTTTGCTTTATTATTTATTTCAATTTGTTTATATAATTATTATATATGTGTGATAGTAATGGTGATTCTGATGATTTTTTCTCAGCATGCAGTGACAGTGACAGTATTACAGGTACTCCTACACTTAATGATTCTCTAATGTCCATTTTCTCTGTTGTTCCTAGGAATTTTAATGTTGTGCATATTAACGCTCAGAGTATTCCGGCTCATTACCCCGATATGTTAGCTAGCTTTGACTGTGCGAATCTTCACGCTATTCTTGTCTCCGAATCTTGGCTTAAGCCATGTCTTCCATCTAACTCCTACTCTCTCCCTGGTTTTCAACTTATCAGGAACGATCGGGTTTTTGGCGGTGGTGGTGGGGTTGCTATTTACTTAAAATTGGGCATCCCTTTCACCGTTGTACATACGTCGCCCCAGCCGCCACCTTCAAATGGTGGTGAGCATTTGTTCCTGGAAGCTGAACTCCAACATTCTAAAGTACTTCTCGGTGTTTACTATTGTCCTTCTCTTCGTATTGATTATTTCTCTTCTTTAGAAACTATCCTTATTAACCTCACTCCATCGTACAGTCACACTATAATCATGGGAGACTTTAATACATGCCTTCTTAAGAATAATCATCGTTCTTCATCTTTATATTCTATTGTGAATTCTAGCAACTTATCTGTCCTTCCTCTAAACGCTACTCATAATTTTCCTAATTCTGTACCTTCTTTGCTTGATCTTATTTTTGTCTCTTCTCTTCATTCTGTTGAAAATCATGGACAGTGCTCTGCCGACGCCTTCTCCTATCACGATCTTATCTATCTCTCTTATAGGATTCGCTTTCCTAAAGGGAGATGTAAGGTTCGGATGTTACGTTGCTTTCGTGGAATTAACTCCGAAAAACTTCTTAAGGATGTCAGCAATATTGACTGGGTTCCTCTGCTCACATCCAACTGTATTGATGACAAGGTTGACCGTTTTACGTCTAGTATCATCAAGCTTTACGACGTGCATGCTCCGCCTCGTGCTGTCAAGTTAAAACACTATCCTTCGCCTTGGCTTAATGATGAAATTAAAGAAATTATGGCGAAAAAAGCTGCGGCGAAAGCTAAATTCAAGCGTCGTCCCTTGTCTCGTAACTGGGAAAAATATGTAGCTCTCCGCAATCTCAGCAACAAGATGTGTAGGAATGCTCAACGCCGCCACATTCACAGCTCCGTAGAAAATGGTGATCCAGCGAAAGTTTGGAAATTTCTTCGTTCAATGGGAGTTGGAAATTCTCGTCCTGATTCTGGTTCTAGCAATTTAAATATTAATTTAATAAACTCACACTTCACAGCCTCGCCCAATATCGATAGGGCCACTAAATATAAAACTATAAAAGATCTTTCAAATATTCCAACCCCAGATTATTCTCAGTTCGTCTTAAGTCAATTTACTGATTGTGATGTTAAAAAGAGTATATTATCTATTTCCTCCAATGCAGTTGGTACTGACTGTATCAGTCGTAATATGTTACTACCAATCCTGGACGAAATCCTTCCTATCCTCTGTCATATTTTCAATTTCTCCGTTTCCAATTCCGTCTTCCCATCCTCCTGGAAGGATGCTGAAGTAATACCCCTCCCTAAACGTCATAATCCTACATCTTTCACCGACTATCGTCCTATCTCCATCCTTCCTTTCCTCTCTAAAGTGTTTGAAAATCTTATCCATAAACAGCTTTCTTTCTACCTATCCACTAATCATCTCCTTAATCCCTTCCAGTCGGGATTTCGCCCCGGGCATAGTACTACAACTGCTTTGGTACATATTACGGACGACATTAGAGCGGCTTTGGAGAATGGCAAGCTGACAGTTCTAGCTCTGCTAGACTTCAGCAATGCCTTCAACTCAGTTGATTTTGATATCTTGCTCAGCACTCTTTGCTCTATTAACATATCTCCAACGGTAATTGACTGGTTTCGTAGTTACCTGATGGGGCGTCGGCAGCGTATACGTATTGAAGAAGCAGTTTCTTCGTGGTGCGATAATTCTGCTGGCGTTCCTCAGGGCGGCGTTTTATCTCCTTTGCTCTTCGCGTTATTTATTAATTCTATCTCCAACGACCTTATTTCTTCCTACCATCTCTATGCTGACGACCTACAAATTTATTACCAAGCACCAGCTGACAGGGTGACGGAGGCCATATCTGCAATCAACAAAGATCTTGCACGTATAAACGATTGGAGTAAGATGCATGGCCTGAAAGTCAACCCGGCAAAAACTCAAGTCATTGTTGTTGGCAGCTCCAGGATGGTTTCCAGGATTGATACCAATCTCATACCCACCGTGATATTTGATGGATGCATTATCCCTTATAGTGACAGTGTTAAGAACTTGGGTTTAATTTTGGACAAAACCTTATCCTGGGGTCCCCAACTGCAAGAACTCAGCCGCAAATTATTTGCAGCAGCGGGGTCTTTAAGAAGGCTACGGAACTTTTTGCCAATTCCCACGAAAGTTGCGCTTGTTCAGTCTCTTCTTTTTCCT
The DNA here is from genome assembly GCA_033459515.1 of Theretra japonica. Lineage (NCBI taxonomy): Eukaryota > Metazoa > Arthropoda > Insecta > Lepidoptera > Sphingidae > Theretra > Theretra japonica. The sequence continues at coordinate 12,411,156 of CM065949.1, forward strand.
CTCCTTGATTATGCTGATGCTAGCTATCTCGATCTCACCGAAGCCCAATTTGAAAAGCTTGAGCGACTTCAAAATTTTTGTATCCGGTTCATATTTGGACTTCGCAAATATGACCATGTGTCTGAATTTCGTAAAAAGCTCAAGTGGCTATCAATACGCCTTCGCCGAAATACTCGTATCCTATTCCTCTTATATACTATTCTTTTCCATTCCACTACTCCCCGTTACCTTAAAGAACGTTTTAATTTCCTTAGCAGCACACATGCAAGATCTCTTAGATCCTCAGAGAATTTGGTGTTAGCAATTCCCGAGCATAGCAGTACTTTCCTTAGCAAATCGTTTACCGTCCATGCTGCTCGCTTGTGGAATGAACTGCCAGTGTCTATTAGATTAGCCAAATCCCTCCCCATCTTCAAAAGGCTCCTTAAAGCACATTATCTATCACTTTAAATTTATTATTACTTTCATGTTTCCCCTAAATCAGTATTTTATATTGTATTGTAGTTTATGTAGTATATTATACGATATTTTTATTTTATGTAGTCTATGTATTTTTTAATGAAAATGTATATTTTAATTCCTCATATTTTGTACATATTACTCTCAATTATGATTAATATTCTCTTTCTTTTTTACCTTTTTCATGACCACCCTATTCTTTGTAGCTTTTTTTTTTTTCAACTTAATCCATCTAATGGTTGTCTGGAAGAAATCGCGTTAAGCGATAAGACCGCCAATTGTCACCTTTATTTAAACGTGTTGTCATATTTATTTTTATCTTATTTCTGTATGTGGTGTTCAATAAAGAATTTATAATAATAATAATAATAAAGGGATTTATGGTAGCAATTCAAGATCAAGTCATAGACACCAAGAATTATAGAAAACACATCATACGTGACAGTAGTCTCATTAGCGACCACTGCCGCCACTGCCATAAACAACCCGAAACAATACAACACATCACAGGAGCATGTTCATTCATCACACAGACAGACTATAAGCACAGACACGACCAGGTAGCGGCAATCATACACCAGACACTAGCATACAAATATAAACTCATTACAGAAAAAACAGCGTACTATAAATACACTCCTCAAACCATACTCGACTCACCTGACTACAAACTGTACTGGGACAGAACCATACTGACTGACAAGACCGTACACCATAACAGACCTGACATTACACTACACGACAAACAAAACAAAACAGTATTCCTTATAGACATTGCCATACCTAATACACATAATCTGACACCCACGCATAGTAATAAACTAACAAAATACACGGACTTATCCATTGAACTTAAGACCCAGTGGAGAGTCCAAACTGTAAAGACTATACCCATTATAATTTCCAGTACCGGCGTTATCCCTAAAACACTCCACTCGAGTCTTAAAACCCTAAACATCCATCCACTTACATACATACTCTTACAGAAGGCAGTAATACTTAATACATGCAGGATAGTAAGGAAGTTCCTCTCTATTGAGTAGACAGAAAATTCCGTACGAACACCACTAAAGTACTTTGGCCAAAAGCTCGGTACTTTGGTGTACTCCCCAAACTTTGGGAGAACAACGTAGAAATATTGAATTAAAATAATAATAATAATAATATTGATTAATATTTCGGCACGTATACATCATGCGCAGTCCGACTGAGTGGCGTTCGTTTGCGCACCATTTGCCGAGTGACGTTCTGTCATATATCAACTTTCTAAAAGCCTTCGCGACTTAAAGCCCATGCAGAACGGAAATATGAACTAATAAAATCAATTTTCCATTACGTGTTGTTCGGCGGATTGTTTTTGCTCTGTTTTTGGGTACTTTTTGTTGATTTTTCGTTTTATCGATCGTTTAGGTACTTACACCCGTATTCATAAAACAATACAATGAAGACGCATAGTGCTGTCAAATGCACAAAATTCAATCCATAAACAATACTTGAGTGACGGGTAATGCTACGCGTTCACTTAGCGCCTCTTGGGTAAAGTAGCTCCCCAGTTATATTACGCAACGCATAGTGTCAGATGAAGACATTCAACCGTCAGATGATCAGCTGGCTAATTCACGTAATTTTTTGACGCTTCGATCAAGTTGCAATTAAGTTTACGTCTTAGTGCAAAATAGTATTCTTGTAATTGTTTAGCTGCGCGTGAACTGCACCTAAGCTATGCGTAAACTGCGCGGGTGCTGCGCGTCAACTATACCTCAGTCGTATGCAAGAAGCTTACACGTGAATACCGATCAAGTTGCGATGAATCACGCACGTAAAACACGCAGCAGTAGAATACGCTAAGCCGCTCGCGTGACGCGGACTTGACGCGAGCGTATCTGTCAGCGCTTTGATCGAAACTTAACTGCAACTGCACTGCAACTGAACTTATTTAATTACGTGAATCACCCTACAGATGTCATGTAAATTTGGATTCTTTTAGGTCAGTGTTTTAATTTTATTATGCTCGCAGCAACTCTTCAACTAACTCTTGTGCATCCAATAAATAATTAATATAAATAAATTAAGTGCTAGAACTGCTACCGTATGGACTCCACAAAACACGAAGAGACCTCGTGGTAGGCCGCGCGGAAGGTGGAGAGATGACTTGGACCATTTGGATAACAACTGGTGGAAGAAAGACTGGGATAGAGAGGAGTGGAAGAAGGAAAGGGAGGCCTTTGCCCTGCATTGGGACAGTATAGGGTAGAAAAAAAATGAACTATGTATGTGATTGTTGGGTGTATTTATTATTATTTATTTAATTAGAACGCAAAAACTGACGCTTTTTTTGCGACATTTTTAGTTGCATTGTGTCTGAAGTCATTAATACTATCACCTGACTTCGTTTTCGGTCGCAGTTTTGATATATGTACACTGTATAGTGAACAAAATGGTTTTATCGTATTTGAAAACTCGCACAATATAACCTCGCCCTGGATTTCAAAACAAGCTGAAGGTTTTTTAATTTACACGCACAGAAACTGCATTAATATGCGCTTGATAATGTAAGTAGGCTGTGTTGTTATCATTAGGAGCCGCGGATATTTCACTACTGAACGTAGCTTCCTCCTAGAGACAAATAGAACTACCACAATCCATAATTATAGTACATGCTGACCACAACTGAATTTTAGTAAATAATATTACAAATATATGACTGCCTCGGTGACGCAGTTGTACGGCATGATTACAAAGCTGAGGTTTTGGGTTCGAATCCCGGGTCGGGCAAAGTGATATTGGCATTTTCCATTCATTACCAGCCTGAAAAAAGGAATTTATGCCCGACATGGCGATAGGCTCGTCCCCTATCACATCGTGGGACGTAACACAAGGCGCACAACAAAACTGAATTGATAATAATTATGGTGGTGCCGGGGCCACTATTTTCTTGGAAATGCAGCAGCATTGTGGAAGACATATTAATAAATATGAAAGAGAAAGTGAATAAATATAAAAGAGAAAGTGAAAAAATTAAGTTTAGCGCTATTATATTTAATTATGATAGCAAAAATCTTTGAAGCGTGAAAACTCACATTTCATTTTATTTATTTTGAAACTGTGAGGGGTGTTTCGGTCTCGTATCAAGCAGACCGAAAGCAAATATTTGCTACTCACTTATCTAATATCGTCATCATTTGACAAACAATGGTACCTTCAAGCACCCCTTTCTTTTGTAATTATCGATATATTTCCGCGAGGTACTCATTTTAAAAATATTTTGTTTATATACTATGAATAATGCAATTTTAAAGAGGTACAGCGAAGCTGTCGCTTCACGTCGATTTCATGTTAGACTGTGGTACCACCCCGAACGAGCCTACCCATTCATGCTTAGTTATGACTGACAACAGCGTGGCTCTACCACATAAGAAAATGTTTTGTGATTTATGGTGTTGTTTGGTTTTGCTACTGTCCATGAGCAGTCGTATTGCTTAGATGCGGCCTAGCTGCAGTCACCATATTTGTTATTAGTTGTTTCTATAGGAAAATAGTTCAATAATAAAAGCCACTTATTCAATAAGTTTTTTCATTCAGATCGCTGGTACAACGAGACAGTTGTTAGTCGGCTATCTCGGTTACTTAACCAGATCTTGATCGATGGTACAGGGTGTTGAACTCTCTGTTGTGCTCGGAGTTTCGTCCCCTATGGATTTGAATAGGTTTCCGATTAATTATTATTATTATGACGTGGCCAGATCGTTGCACTGCCTCGGTGGCGTAGTGGTACTACGGTATGATTGCAAAGCTGAGGTCTCGGGTTCGAATCCCAGGTCGGGCAAAGTGATATTGGATTTTTCTATTCATTATCAGCCCGGAGTCAGGAATTTGTGCCCGATATGGCGATGGGCTCGCCCCCTATCACATCGTGGGACGGAATATACAAGGCGAAACGTGGGTGTTCTGGTAGCACCTCTGCCTACCCCTTCTGGGAAAAAGGCGTGTGTTTATGTATGTATGTATGTATGCAGATCGTTGCATTATTCATTTCATGTGTAGGGATGTTGAGTAGTGTGTGTGTGCTCACTGGGTAAAAACTGGGAAAAACACCGGTACACCACAAGAAAGTTTATTTTTAAATACAGAAGGAGTGAGACATTAAGTACATTGCTCAGAAATAAAATTACGTTAAATAACGATAATGATAACGTAGCGAGTAGGTTCATAAGCTCAAAGCGGATGCGGTACGGAGCGACAGCGTGTGTGCGTCTCGTCGTAGCGGCGGACCGACTGACGGCTCGGCTAGCCGGCAGCGGCGGCCGGCCGCGGGCCGCGCGGCTGCGCTGGCGCTCCCGTGGCGCGCCCCTCTCGCGGCGGCGGGGGGACATGCTGTGACGTAAGCGCAGCGGGCGAGTGCGCGATGATGCAGTTATAATTTGTTTACAATTTAAAAACTTATACATATTCTAAAACAAACAAATAACTAATTAATATGCCACATCACCCCCTTCCAGAGATCATGTCTATGGGCGATAATAATTTGGAAAATGGACCCTGCGACCTGACCGGGTCGTCCGAACAACGCCATCGTCCACAGTATCAGGCGATTTGGTGATCGGTGTGTTAGTGTTGTTTGTTGTTGTGGGTGATGTTTTGTTTGGGTTGACAAAAGTGTACGCAGGTTTGAGCCTGTCTACCGAGACGAAAACTTTCTTGCCATTAATTATTAATTCGAAAGTTTTGTCTCGACGCTGTGAAACTTCGAAAGGTCCCGTGTACGCTGGCTTGAGAGACCCTGCGGTGTCATCCTTGAGAAAAACGTGACTCGCTAAACTTAAATCTTTATATACGAATACTGGTTTGGAACCATGGCGCGAAGTCGGCACAGGTTGAAGCCTCTTTGCATAAATCCTAAGACGGTTTACATAATCTGTGATATCAATAGTATCGTCGGCTTTGGGGTGAAATATCTCTCCCGGTAACCTCAGTGTCTCGCCGTATAATAGCTCGGCGGGGATGGCCTTAAGATCTTCCTTGTAGGCCGATCTTATACCCAGCAACACTAAGGGAAGAGCTTCTACCCAATTACTTCCTGAATGACAAATTATGGCAGCCTTTAACTGCCTATGGAACCTCTCGATAAGGCCATTACATGAAGGGTGATAAGCCGTAGTACGTTTATGTTGAAATCCTATTATGTTGGATAGGTTTTTGAAAAGTGCCGACTCGAATTGTCTGCCCCTGTCGGTTACAATGTCTTTTGGGCATCCAAACCGTGCCAACCAACCGCTTACTAAAGACCGGGCCACTGTCTCCGCTGTGATGTCTGATATTGGTATTACCTCAGACCATCGTGTAAACCTATCAATGGCTGTGAGGCAATATCGGAATCCGTGAGACAATGGTAAAGGGCCAATGAGATCTATATGAAGGTGCATAAATCTCGCTTGTGGTAGTTGAAAATTTCCCAGTGGTGTTGAAACATGCCGGGAAATTTTGCTGCGCTGACAAGCCAAACAAAGGCGACACCATTCCCTGCAGTCTTTTTTTACTCCAGGCCAAATGTACCACTCCGTGACCAGCTTGATTGATGCTGCAGCTCTTGGCGTCTAAATTCTTTGGTTATAAATGGTCTGACGTTATTATTACTCCCATCGCAGTATACTTCGACATCTGACTCAGGCAGCTTCACCTTCGAGAGACATAATGCGGTGTTGCTGTTCAGAAGTTGTTGGAGTTCTGGATCACTCTCCTGTGACCTGGCTAATTGTTGCAGGTCCAGCGGATTTACTATCTCCTGAATACGAGAGAGAGCGTCAGCAACGACATTATTTTCGCCCGAAATATGTCTCACGTCCGTGGTAAACTGCGATATAAAGTCTAGATGTCGAAACTGTCGAGGGGAGCAATTCTCCTTACGTGAACAAAACGCGAAACACAGTGGTTTGTGGTCTGTGTAGACCACGAAGTTGCGTGCTTCAACCATATATCGGAAATGCTTTATTGCTTCGTATATTGCAAGAAGTTCCCGATCATATTATGGTGAATATTTAGACTGTGTTGAATTCAGCTTTTTAGAGTAAAAAGCGAGGGGTTGCCACTGTTCCTGACCTTTGCGTTGTTGCACTACTGCCCCTATGGCTGTATCCGAGGCGTCCGTTACTACCGCAACCTGGGCCTCGCAGTCAGGACGCGCCAGCATTGCAGCTGTGCAACGACTGTTCTTGCAGGCATTAAAGGCTTTCTCTTCGGTAAGGGTAAAGCTTACGGGGTGTGAACCCTTTACAGATCCTGTCAGCAATGCGTTAAGCGGGACCTGGCACTGAGCTGCATCAGGTATAAAGTGTCTATAGAAATTAATCATTCCCAGAAACCGGCGGAGTTGTTTAACGGTTTTCGGGGTTGGGAAATCTCTTATGGTCTCCACTCTTTCAGGTAGTGGTATGGTGCCTTCAGTGGAAATTCTATATCCTAGAAAAGATGCTTCGCTGACGCCGAAGATACACTTTGATGGGTTTATTACAACGCCATAATCATGGAGCCTTCTAAACAGAAGACGTAAATGATTCTCGTGTGTCTTCTGATCTTTTGAGAAGATTAAAAAATCGTCGAGGTAAGCGTAACAGAAATCTAGTCCCCTTAACATCTCATCGACAAACCTTTGAAATGTCTGCCCCGCGTTTCGGAGACCAAATGTCATAAACGGGAACTCGTAAAGCCCGAAAGGCGTAGTGATGGCGGTCTTTTCGATGTCTTCGGGGTTAACGGGAATAAAATTATAGGCCTTTACTAAGTCAATTTTTGAAAAAATTGTGCATCCCTTAAGACTATGCGAAAAGTCATGAATGTGACGTATTGGATAATTGTCTGGTATTGTTCTGGCGTTTAGGCTCCGATAATCACCACAGGGTCTCCAGCCATTGTCCTTTTTAGGTACGAGGTGCAACGGGGAAGACCATGGCGAATTAGACGGCCTGCTGTGCCACTCTTCAACATAGCTTCAAACTCGTCTTTGGCAATTTTGTGTTTGTCAGGGGCTAACCTGCGCGGCGTACACGAAATAGGTGGTCCAGGTGTAGTGTTAATATAGTGTACAATGTTATGTGTGGGTGTACGATGTATGCCTGGTGGTCGTGTTATGTCTGGGTATTCCCGCAATATGTGAGTGTATGTAGAATCACCAAATATTACCTTGACTGAGGGGATCGCGCCACTTGATCGAGCCGGAGAAGTCGAGGTCACAAGGATATTACATCCGTCCACGCGACAATGGTTCCTGCAATCAATAATTAAGTTATAATGAGATAAGAAATCTATCCCTATTATAGGTCTATTAACGTCAGCCACAACAAATTGCCAACTGAAGTCGCGGCGCAACCCTATGTTTAATTTTAAATTTATACACCCGTATGTTTTAATCGGTGTACCATTTGCCGCACACAGTTGGTAATTTGTTGCATGTCGTTGTTGACTGGCTAACGCCACTCGCGGGAAGACACAGAGGTCGCTGCCGGTGTCTATTAGGAACTGCTTTCGTGTCCTCCGGTCGGTGACGAACACGCAACCAATGCTCAGGCAATCGTCGGTCGCACTCACTGATTGCCTGTGACGTTTCCCGATCTTCGGTAATCGCAGGGTCGGGTGCAGCGTTTCGCCTGGTCCCCAAACTTGCTATGGTACCAGCAGATGGGGAATTTTCTATAGCTGGATTGCGAACGCGTAGAGCTTAAACGGTTCCGATTCGGGCCGCGACCGTGTGGTTTTGAACAGGATCGAGATAGTCTTTCAACTTGAAGTGCCAATTCGTTTACCTGTTGGGTCAGCTGGGCTATCATGCCATTAGTATTTGCGCCGCTGGTCGGGTTGCGGCTATGTGCTGAGGTAGACGCTACTTGCGGTGTTACCACTTCGTGTATCCTGTCCGCCAGTTCAGCTAAAACTTCCATGCTTACGTTTGGTTGTGAGGCAATTATGCTTTGCGTACCGCTTGGAAGGCGGCTTGTCCATATTGTGCGTAAGAATTCTTCCGGTACACCCGCGCCGGCTAAGTTCACCAAACGCCGATAAAATTGTGACGGTTTGCTGTCGCCGAGTTCTTCATGAACCAGTAGTTGTTTAACCTTTTTCTCGCGTGACGCCGAAAGCCTCTTCATGAGTTCCGTTTTCAATTTTTGATATTTGTCGACGGTGGGTGGCGATTCTATTATATCCTCCACTTCGCTGTATATACACTCCCTCTATTTGTATTATAAATATTCTAGGGATATGGTTTATTAAAACCAACCACATCATTACAAACGTCAACGTTCGGATGAGATCATCTACTATCTTCTGTAACCGAAAGCGCTGTTGCGCAAAGTATTAAGATAGTTGTTCTGCTTTCACATTTTTTACGTTTGACTTATTTTAAATGTTCATAGATATTATACATTTTTAAATTTAGATAACAAACTCTCTTCATCCGTAACAATTTAGCTGCACATAGGCCTCTCGCAAGGGTTTCAATAAACTTACAAGTAAACTACAACTGAAACATTATTACCGCGTGGCGCGAAGGATGATGTCTCTACAGTCGATATTTCTGGGGCGTCCTGCGCGAGGTTCTGTGTAAGCAGCAGCACGCCGCACACCGCCAGCTGAAAACAACGAGTGAGATCCTTTATGCGCAGCTGACAAAATACTTCGGTGCCGTTTATTACATTAATCCAAACGTGGATAACGGCATCGGCGTACGGCGGCTTTTTGTCAACTAACCATCGAAATCACTTTTCTTCAATCTCTCGTGAAAATTAGATGGAATTGAGCAGAAAACAATATCAAAAGTAAATCTGTGTTGTCTATAAAATCAGCCCTGAATCAAGAATTTGTGCCCGAAGGCGATAGGCTCGACCCCTATCGCACAATGGGACAGAACACACAAGGCGAAACGTGGGTGTCCTGGTAGCATCTCTGCCTACCCCTTCTGGGATAAAGGCGATACGCCTTTATGTATGTATTGATATGATATTTATGTATGTTTGTACTCACAATCATTATAATCGTAAATAGCTTCATTGTTGCGTCTTGAACTGCTCTTGCTACCGAAAGACTGTTCGGGAGTGTGATGTTTCCTTTCTGACACCCGCTTATATACCCAATTGAAATAATTTAGGCACATAACAAGTAGTGTTTCAATTAATTTAGATAAAGTGGTTACTGAACTATTGTGCATTTATGTAAAATATTAGATGATTGGCTCCTTTTAAGCAAGGCCGCGATGAGTTAAAATTGCCTATTTATTAAAATTTTAACATCTGAAATACATTCACGTGTGCGTTATTTTGTGTTAGGGAATAGCTGTTGTGTTAATCTTTCGGTACCCCGGGGGAGGCTGCAGGGTCACGCCGGTGTCACTGGGCTCCCTGGCACGAAGCAGATATTGTCATGCCAGATCTCTAACAAATTACGGCTTGTTGCTGGTGGTAAAATACCCGCATTTGCTAAGGTATCAATCACCATTGATTGTATAAGATTGGGGAGAACTCGTCACAATGACACACGACTATTTCTCGGTTCAGATATATTCTATGCGCAGATACGGTTTAATTCACCCTTATAAGCCAGCCAGCCAGGACACCCACGTTTCGCCTTGTGTGTTCTGTCCCAACGTGCGATAGGGGTTAAAAATATGAATAACACAGAAGAACTCTTAACTTTATGTTCATTTGTATTCTACACTCTCTCATTATAAACTCTCTCTATACAAACAAACAACGCCTTGAAAGTCTCGACGTATTCACATCAACACTTGTTCTAGCAGTCGTAGAACATAAAACATGCTGCAGTCACATACATAGAACAATACCCAGATACTACAGAAAACATATTAACCTTTTCCATACATAAGCCCATTTATACTAACGTAGTGCAAAACTGCCAACTCAGTTTTTATTATTTTTTTTGTGTGTCAGTGCTTTTAGCGCGGGACGAATAAATCAGAGACTTACACCAAAGTGGGCGATGAATCGAATCACAGGAATATTCCTTAGTACTATATTTCTAGCTGTATAACTTCGCTGTAGTTCAGTGGGATTTATCGCAGTAAAGAGAATCCAGTGCGCATTTCAGTAATTGTTATAATGGCGAGATAAAGTGCCTGTGGTGGTAAAAACATTTCAAATATTACTCTATAGCGCTAGGTTTCCTGGGCATCCGACGTTTTCGATTTTAAGCCGATCTTGTCTGAGCTGGATGCCGCTTTACATTTACTCCATGACGGGTTTTCAAAAATCGTGTATGATGGTGACTGCCTCGGTGGCATAGTTTTACTACGATATGATTACAAAGCCGAAGTCTCGGGTTCGAATCCCGGATCGGGTAAAGTGATATTGGATTACTTCTATCCATTATCAGCCCGGAGTCAGGAATATGTGCCCGATATGGCGATAGGGTCGCCCCTATCTCATCATGGGACGGAACTCACAAGGCGAAACGTGGATGTCCTGGTTGCTCTGGCTACCCCTTCTGAGAAAAAGGCTAGATGTTAATGTATGTATGTATGTGTATAATGGTCATAATGCGAATAATATGTTCTTTTGAAGTAGGAAAGCGATAGATTCGGATTTAATGTGTTAACTAAATAATAATAATAATGTTTCTGACGAAAAGCTGAAAAATCTCGATACGAATGAATGTATACATGAAGCCGTGTGATAATCGCTGAGGAGTTTCAGTAAGTATGATCCATGATCCAGCGTCGTGGATGTTCATGGGCGGCAGTGATCACTTAACATGAGGTGACGTTTTTGGTCGTTTGCCAGACCTAAGCGATAAAAAATATATACGAGATAATTAACTAATCATAATATTTGGATTGTGGGGAATAATGTCGCAGAGACATTGGTTCTTGATTGGAGGTCACGCAATCGACAATAAAGCGTTGGAAGGTCATCTACAAGGTGGACAGACAGCCTAGCTAGGGTTGCAGGAAGTCGTTGGGTGAAGGCCGCTAGGTCTCTATAAAAATCCTTAAGATAGGCTTATGTTCAGCAGATATTCTATGGGTGAAGAGACAAAGAGAGAGAGCAATGACTATGAATGGCGACGTCTTGAATTCAAATTCTCTCTCTCTTTCCCTTCAGCCACAGGAAGTTCATTGCTGAACATAGGCTTCCCTCAAGGATCTCCACATCGACCTGTTAGAAGCAGCCGGTATCCAGCGTCTTCCTGCAACCTTAACCAGCTAGTCCGTCTACTTTGAATTCAAATTCTACGCCTGTTTATTTTGTGTGATGTCTGCCTCACAAACAACTATAATATCAAACAAAAAAAATGTCTTCGTTTTTCTTAAATTGTGTTGCTATTACAATTTTTATCACTCATAGGAATTTAAATTAAGGTATAATTAAGGCCGCTTTCTAAAAGAAAATAATTCGAAACCATACTCCACTGTGTTTTATCTGAAAACGAAGCACTTTTGTGTACCTTTTTTGGAACGGGTATTATGTTGTTTAAATTAAGCATGTCTTATAATTTGAATTATATTATAATAAGTCAGTAATTTCTGCCCCCATCCCGTGTCTGATAATGGGCAGTAAAAAACATAGCCTTATAACATCATCATCATTACCAACCTATGGCATTTTTCGAAATAGGAATAGGCCGAAAACACACCATCGATATCGATCCTCGGCTGAGCCATGTAATAAAATTAATATGTTCAGTCATTAACATAACGTGCCATACAAACGAGTTTAATAATTGTTTTTATTAAAGCACCACCTTCACGCAGCGAGTGCACACTTCAAAAACTTCATAAAGGTCCACGCGTGCAATTTACATTTTTTAATTAAAAACTACAGCTGTTCGCATACTTATCACTCCCGACGCGACGCGACGCCGCCTTAATTCATGTATAGTTTTGCAAAAATTAGGACACAAATTATTTGAATATGTAAAATAATTTACGTATTACGTTAATTACACCGTTGGATGCGTGAATTTTTGCTATCAATATGTAATTAATTGTTTCTTGTCAACAGTATTTTGGTTAATTATACAGTATGTCAAATAACTCGTTGAAAATGTAAATACGATATCAGAGGCATTTTAAACACAATGGCGTGAACAAAGTCGTGAAATAATTTATTTATCATAGGGTATTTGACTATTATCGATTTTATTAAATAATTAATTTGCGTTTAAACACAAATACCATTAAAATAAAACATTTCTGTGTATTTAAGTATTAGTATTATAAAAAAAGAGTGGGAGCGTCGTTGGAACATATTACCGTCTCTTTCACACGCGCACACTGCAATGGATATTAAGGCTAAATTCAAAACGGATACAAAAAAGTGCTTCGTTTTGAAATAAAACACAGTGGATTTTGGTGTCGATTTTTTTTAGAAAGCGGCCTTAATTATACGTTAATTTAAATACTTATAATTGATAAAAAATGTTATAGCATCACAATTTAAGAAAAACAAAAACTGATTTTTTTGCTTGATATTACAGTTGTTTTTGAGGAAGACATCGCACAAAATTAACAGGAATTACACGATATTGTCTTCAATACCTCGTTATTTTTCTTTGATTTTTACGTCCATCTGTCTGAAACCGCGCGCATCAACTGAACAGATCGGCACAAGTCTGTACGATTTTGCAATTCAGATTGGAAGTTTGAGAAGGATTATGGTCAGCAGTGGACTTCCTATGACTGAAGGGACGTTTGAGATATTTCGATTGGTACAGGACAGAGACCTGTGACGTAACACTATTGTTCCCGTGGAGCCTATGCCCCGACCACACAATGACCAGAACATATTGATAACTTTAAATAATTGTATGAATCCTAACGTGGCGTGATTAAAGTATGCCTTATTAATTTCAACATATTAGTTAGGGTTTTGTCTATTAAATATATCGGGCACAAATTCTGTCTCCGGACAGATAATGAATAGAAAAATCCAACATCACGTTGCTCGACCCGGGACCAACCCGAGACCTGAGCATTGTAACCGTACCGAAGTATAACTACTATCAATATACTATTTAGATTGCATTTATCCATGCCTAATTTAGTATGACGCACTATAACGGTGAAGGAAAACATCGTGAGGAAACCTACATACTATAGCGATTTGTATAAATTTCTATGGTATGTAAAAGTCCGCCAATCCGCACTAGGCCGGCGTGGTGGACTATATGGCCTAACCACTCTCAATCGTTCTCTCGATTGTAGAGGAGGCCCGTGCCCTACAGTGGGACGTATATGGGCGGATACAGAAATTTAGTATGTTAAATCTAAATCAGCTGAATTAAAACAAAACTAAAATGTCTACTTGTGAAAGTGAGAAGTGCGGGTGAGAGGTGTGGAAGTTTATTTAACTTTATGATTGTTTTCGTTGTGGGTTAAAGACCAGTTAGACGTTCCCGGAAACTCGCTGAGCTTCAATGCTCAGTGTCATTACAATGCGTGCCTGTTGATCCTGGCTTACAGGAGTTGCAGTGATGGGTGTGAGGGCGGGAGAGTCTCCAAAGAAAACCTAAAATTTTCGGGTTTAAAACATTATGTTGAAACAAAAATCCTCAATATTTTTGTATAATATTAATAGATTTAGGTGCAGCGCTAAATTTTCTGCGACTGAAGATACCGATCATCATGAATAAAATGTGGTGTCAATGGAGTAAATACAGAAAAGTCTGACATGAAATAAATATAATCCAGTATCATACAGCTGTCCCAAAAATTCTAACCTGCGCAGTTGTGGCGAATTGTGACAGTATTGTAATCAACTAAGCGTGTATGAACACTAACCCCATAACATGACACGTGTAAACATCAACAGACATGATTATGAATGTCACCCATTAGCAATCAAAACTAAATCCCTGCTAATTAAATTATTAATCCGCAGTAGGCCATTAGAATTTCCAGTCGGATACGCCATTGTCTATAATACATGCAAATATTAGATTAGATGTAATTAGTGCTAATGAGCTGTGACGTCCTGATCAATGCCGGGTTATCTATATGTTAAACACTGTCTGTAATTAATAATTGTGTAATTATTATTCAATAGTAATAGAGGAGTCCCTCAGGAGTTATGTGTTGATTGAAATCATTAGATTAAGAATACCTATATGAACTCACGCCTTTTGCCCAGAAGAGGCATTGGTGCCACCAGGATAGCTACGTTTCGCCTTTGTGTTACGTACCACGCTGTAGGAGGTGAACTTATCGCCATATCGGGCACAAAATCCCGACTCCGGGCTGGTAATGAATAGAAAAATCTAACATCACTTTGCCCGACCCGGGATTCGAACCCGGGATTTAGCTGTGTTAGCGTACCGTAGTACAACCACGTCACGGAAGCTGTTAATTAAGAAGTAATCGATAATGTAGTTAAAGTGAAATTAGTGAATAAATTCACGAACATTTTTGTGCGACATAAAACTCTTTTTACCGATCTTGATGTTATGATAAAAAAAATATGTAGGTGTTTCTAAAACCCGCAACACATCTGTATTTTAGTATAAGATCAACTTATAAATATTGTCAGCCATGCTTTAAACAAAATTACCTGATCCAAGCAAACATTTTCTGCTGATTAAACCAACCACGACCAATAAACCGCTAATGTAGCAAACCTTTAAAAAAAGGGGGTTATTTAAAAGAAATCCGATAGGAAATAGTAAACCGAAATTATAGTCAAACAGCATCGGAAAATATTCAATACGGCAAATCCACGCGCTCATTGCTCGCGCCGCTCAAAGGAGTACGTTTGAAAATCTTTTCCTTTCCAAACTTCTAAAATACAAATCTATTTGTGAACGGCTTTATTCTCCAACTTTAAACCTTTCAATATTTTGAAAGATTATTTGGTTTGTGTTAATTTGTTGTATGAATGTGGTTGATCTCCTCCTTGACCAGGAGGTCAGCACGATATGTCACGATATAGTCATCGGTACCAAAATTGTAATTATCTATGCTATAAAATGCTGGATGAGGGAAATTTTAGTGGGCTGCCAATTAAGTTGTAGAACCATAAGCCGATTTTTTTACAGATTTTAACTAGACGTTAGCTACAAAGACCACTTTTTCTCTTATTCAACAATAATTTGTGCCTTAATGAATTTAATTTAACTGATTTACCAAAGCCAGCCAATACTTTTCATTACTTTTCTTACTTCTAGTAGGTCTCTCATATGTGAGAGGCCGCCTGTGTTGGTACCACTTCAATGTCTATTTCTTCCACCATATAGCAGTGTAAATGCACTGTTCTGTTCCCGTTTGAATGGCATTGTAGGCAGAGTTCCTACTGGACATCATGAGACTTAGCATCTTATGTCTCAGGACGGCGAGCGCAGTACAATGCCAAGCATTGTTTTGTAATTCTGTGCTGTTTGGTCTTGCTACTGTCCTTGAGCGGTCGTATCGCTTCCATCAGGCTAATGGCATGCTCTGATCGCCATTTATGGCAATAAAAAAAGCCCAATCACTTTTGTCCATAAAACTGACAAGTCACTAAAAATAATACCAGAAAACGCAAAAGGAGCATAAAAGGATTCCCTGGCTAAAGGCAGTACACACGTGCTGCAATGTCTTTACGTCTGAGCGAAGTAATTTCCCGGGCATGTGCAACGGCTCAATTTGTCATCGTTTGGCAAAGGCCGCATTTTTCGTTTGCCGTTTGTGGCGTTTGTATCCGGCTTTATTTTAGCTCCATCGGTTCGGAGGAAATTAAATTTCTTCGCATTGCTCTAAGTCTAATGTTACTGTGATGTTATATTTTTGTGCTTGGTAATATTTTTGTATGAGTGAACTTGGGTTCGTAAGATAAATATAGCATTTAAAGTATTGTATTGTAATAAGAGTTTAAACAAAGTAAATTATCATTGACCAAAAAGTTTTCGAATGGAGGCCACGTAGCGGAAAGCGCAGCGTAGGACCTCCACCCACAAGGTAGTCAGACGACCTGGTAAAGGTCGCGGGACGTCGCTGAATGCAGGTTGCCTCCAACAGGTCACTGTGGAAATCATTGGGAGAGGCCTATGTTCAGCAGTGGACTTCCTTTGGCTGATGGATGGATGGATGGAAATTATCAGTATCAACCCATATACGTCCCACTACATGTTAAGGGCCTCCTCTACAATCGAGAGTATGATTAAGAGTAGCAATTAGTTCAAGTGCTTGTTATTAGGATATTATAATATAGGTTATATGTTATGTATATATATATATATATATATATATATATATACAACAACATAAAGTTGGAATACTTTATGGAGCCGTTTTTGCAGACTTACCGTAGGTACTTGTCTTTGATATAACTAATATTGAATACTCTATATGACCTGCAAGTATGAAAATATACGGAATTTAATGATAAAACACAATTCATTCAAATCTCGGAAATGGTTGAACAAAATTGGAGTACACGAAAAAATATCAATATTCTGGGGATATGAGGAAAGGACCTAAATAAATATTTTTACATGCAAAACTTCGAAAGGGAGATATTTTATGATTTTATTCATATCTCTATATTCAATGCCAACAAAAAATTCAGCTTATATCAAGTGATCAATGCCGCCAATAAAAATCTGCAGTTCTTGGAGATTCGTAAGTGCAACCAATACAGAAAATGGCATGCTTATACAGAACTATAACTCTTGGGACAATCAAGGAACTTTACTGGTGGTAGGTCTCTCATATGTGAAAGGCCGCCTGAGTAGGTACCACAGCAATGTCTGTTTCTCCCACCAAACAGCGTTGTAAATGCACTGTTGTGTTTCGGTTTGGAGGACATTGTAGCCAAAGTAACTACTGGACATGAGACTTACGGCTTATGTCTGACGGTGAGCGCAGTGGAATACCAAGCATTGCTTTGTTTTGTTTGCATTCATGGTGTTTGGTTTTGCTACTGTCCATGAGCGGCCGTATCGCTTACCATCAGGCGAATGGCATGCTCGTCTCGCCATTCAACGCAAAAAAAGGAAAAATCACCGAAAAGATGGTCACATAAATTTATGTTATATTAATGAATATTAATTATCTATTATCTGTCCATATCATCAGCTCAGAGAGGGTCCTTTTATATTGATGCGAAAAAACCTATTAAAATTGATACGTACTTTTCTCATATATCCATTTCATTAAATTCGTAGCGTAAAGAGCGAAATGAAGTTTCGTCGCTCCCATTCGTCCATAGCGATTTATATGGCGTATTTAACATAATTTATGTGAAACAATAAGTCGGCGAGTTGGCAACTTTCGGGCCCACTTCATTATTTGGTTGGGTTTTAATTTATGGAAGTTTGCAATTGGTTTGGATCTTTGTTTGCATACCTGATCGTGATTTATTAAGTCTGTTGTGTCTGTATGTCATATAGAGGTTAATACGCCATTTTTACTTTTTTTTTCGTACTAACTGGGATACCCGGTATATGTATTATACATATAAACCTTCCTCTTGAATCACGCCGGTTGGTTGTAGGACGCTGGCTGTGAAACGGGAGGCTGCGGGTTCTATCCCCGCATAGAGACAATTTTTTGTGTGAAACACAAATATTTGTTGGGTGTTTGTGAGACTGAAAAGTCTCTCGTATTTCTTATACCCACGACACAAGACTCAATTTTAGTGTGGGGTCAGGACTATGTATGTGGCTGTTGGGTGTATTTATTTACAATTTTATTTATTTTGATCTTTTATGCCAGCCTAATCGATTCCGGAGAAAATAATATCTTATAATGTTCTTGTGTGGAAATCGCGTCTCGGCAAGCGTATTGTAGGGCGCCCTCCAGCTAGGTGGAGTGAGGTGATTTACGTATCCATTTACTCATGTGTAGGCGGCTCTACCGGTGTTATTAGGTATCAGTATTTTTTGTTAAATTCTCACTCTCATTAATTTACAAACGTTCATGATAAAAATACATTTAATTCTAGATCGCAAATCTAATACGATTAAAACTACATAAATAATATACAAAACACGCTGTCGCTAACTTCATGCAAAATATTCAACAGATCCCAACCACAATGGCGAGGAAATTCTAATGAGTTATTCCGGTAGAGTCAGGGCATTGTTTGAGCCCTGAGTAATTGTTGAAAATGCTTTGACGTCGGCAGAGACGGTAGAGCACAGACGTTATTGAGCTCCGTTCTGTGTAGAGTACGTGGGGTGATCCGGGCCGTACAATTGAGAACGCTCCATTCGCGAACTTAATATGGATTTCCATTGATGGTTTTCAAATATTTTTAGGATGAATTTTTAAGAGGTAGAGATAGATGAATCTACGCTGATTACGTCGATATTTTTTTATTATTCTTTTTTCGTTTTCGGTTACGGAAAACTAAGAGCCCTGGTGGCGTAAGGCGATCCTTTTTTCCTACGAGTTATTTTAATCTTCGGTGAGCACTTGTTATTTTGGATCGAATGCATATAGGTCGTATTTCCACGCCATCTTGGATCATCAATGTTTGTGACCATTCGGTGGAATTCAGTCCGAGGCAAGTTTGGCCGATAATCTAAACGCATTTAACACACACACACGAACAAATCTTAATATATATAAATCTCGTGTCACAATGTTTGTCCTCAATGGACTCCTAAACTACTTAACTGATTATAATAAAATTTGCACACCATGTGCAGTTCGATCCAACTTGAGAGATAGGATAGTTTAAATCTCAAATTATAGTCGCAATTTTAATTTATTGCTAATTATTTGTCTGTTATTATTTGACAGTCACAATCATCTGTTAACTCCAAATGATTCTAACAGATGTCGATACCTTTCGACTGGGTTGAGTAAGTAATCAATAGATGGCGCTGCTATGGTAAATCTACGAACGTGTCATATAAGCTACATTTTAACAGTATAATTACCACGTGTTGTTGACGCTATAAAATTAATTAAATTTATTTTGTAGTGAACGAAATACCGTATAATTAAATGTGTTCAACGTACTTCCCCTTCAAATCTCAATCCAGTGAATTTGTATACCAACATCAACATTTTCGTCTTTGTTCGTAAATAATTTCATTGTACTAAAGGGTTATAGTAGTAGAAAGTCAAATAAGGAGTCAAATTAGATTGTTTACTATAATGTAATAACAAAAACTTTAGCCACAGCAACGCGTGGCCGGGTCAGCTAGTACTCTATATAATTTCACTGTCAAGCATTCCAAATTCCGGAAAATTAAATTTCCAATTCTCACACAAAATAATCTATAATCGCTCTGGTATTAAATTTTAATTCCAATGACAGTACTTTATTCTGGGAATAGCTATAGGGAACAAAAGCAGAGCATTGTATTGTTACTCAACATGTAGTTCTCTCGGGACAAATGAAATTTACAACCCTTTAAGTAGACCTGTAGTGAATCTACCGGATCGGGCTGTTTCAAGTTATTTGTTATTTGCGGCTGGAAAGGTTTTGGGCTAATAATAAACATAGTAATAGTAATAGTAGAAGAGTAATAATTGTCATTTCATTATTTTTTGTTTTTTTATTACAGTTTTATTTTGCTTAATTTTTATTGTTAAAAATTACCACATAATTGAGTAATAGTTATTGTTTATTTTGGCCAAAGCTGTGTACGCCCATCATAGGCAAACACATTTAAATATTATAATTATACTATTTAATAAAAAAATAAGCGATCTAATATGCTATGCTGTTGGTGTACCATTTTAAATAAATAAATTATATAATATTTTTACACTTAATCTTGAACTGCGCCGAAGTCCTACTTACACAAATTTTTCCCCTTATTAATACCACGAAAATTTTAGTCCATAGTTGTCTCACTATTAAAAATTAAAGTTAATTGGGTTAAAGCATTACTGTACCGTAATATTTAAGATAATTATTTAATTGGTCTTAAAAACTACTATTTCATCAAAGGCATAAACTGTAACTAAAATAGTATAAAATGTACTCCCGTGTTAGAAGTCACATTTAGTGACGAGAAGAGCGATTTTATTATTTTAATTCAATTAAACTTAGTTAAAAAATTATGATGGGACTAAAAAGTTCTCGAATGGAAGCCACGAAGCGGAAAGCGCAGCGTGGGACGTCCACCCACTAGGTGGTCAGACGACCTGGTAAAGGTCGCGGGACGTCGCTGGATGCAGGCTGCCTCCAACAGGTCACTGTGGAAATCATTGGGAGAGGCCTATGTTCAGCAGTGGACTTCCTTTGGGTGATGGATGGATGGATGCAAACTTAGTTAATTATGATCAAGATGGTATAATTGTCAATTATTGGACACTTTACCTGTGAAGGAAAACATCGTGAGGCATCTCACGTATCATAGAGATTTGCAAGAATTTCTAAGGTGTGTAAATAATTTTGCCAATTCGCACTAGGCAAGCGTGGTTAGATATACGGGCGGTATTATTAATCTTTATTTTTGTTACACATTAGGTCCGGCAAACGAGCAGACTGGTCACCTGATGGTAATTGATCTCTGCCACCCATGAACATTTACAACGCTTGGATCATGTTGCCAGCCCATATTGTGAAGGGAGTGGAAAGGAAGAAGGAAACTAACCGATCTATTTTATATAATTATTTGTAATAGTATAAATAAATAAATAAATACACCATAGTCACATACTTACACAGCCCTGACCCCACACTCGAGTCTTGTGTCGTGGGAATCAGAAGCTACGGGAGACTTTTCGGTCTCACAAACACCCAGACCCGACACAAATATTTGTGGGCCACACAAACATTTGTGTTGGTGCGGGGATCGAACCAGCGGCCTCTCGTTTCACAATCGACGTCTAACCAACTACGCCATGGAGGCTGTCACAATTATTTTTATATATTATTTTACCCTATGTTCCACAATAAAAATATTTGATTTCTTTTAATACACTGATAAACTTCAACCCGCCCCCGCTTCATCCACCGCTCTGCTCACCACACTGAACACACCACAATCTAATCCTCCCTTCATGACGGTGTACGTCGGTCGAAGTTACGGCACGGTTGATTGGTCGGCATTAACTGTCAAACGAGATATCAGGGGGCTTTGCCCGCGACCTCGAACGGATGTACCGGAAAAAAATCTTTTGACCAGATTTCCAATCAAAAATCAGCCGAGTTTTGTTCTGATGAGGAGCTTTTGATGTCATTTGGGGAATGGTTGTAGCGCTATCCTGGAGGCTTTGTAGGTAATGTTGTTCCTTGTTATTCTCTCCTTAGGGTTCCTGATGAATGAGTAATTATGAATATGTGTGAGCGACTTAAGCCGGCTTTCCTTTTAATAAGTTTAAACCGGAATAATAGACATTGCGGTGGTATCTACCCAGTACCCAGGCGGCTTCTCACATATGAGAGACCTACCACAAAAGCATTAGCGCAAAGGATGAAGTAAGTATAAAATATATACAGGGTATATCAAGACTGCGACCGAAAACGAAGCCAAGTGGTAGTTTACGTGACTTTAGATACTATGCAACTAAATTTTTTTGCAAAAAAAGCGATGATTTTTTTTATAATGTTTTTCATCATCATCGTGTTTGGGTGGTAAATACATACGTTTTCCTTAAAAAAATATGTCCATCCTTTTATTTTTAAAGACGTTATAGTACGCTAGGCTTTAAATTATAATTTTAGCAAAAACTATGGATTTCCCACTCAAACACAATGATATTTAAAATATTACAAAAAAAAATCGGCTGGTTTTTTGTGCAAAATATTTACTTGCAACGTGTCTGCAGTCACTAAAACTACCACCTGTTTTCTTTTTCGGTAGCAGTCTTGATATACCCTGTACATAAATAAAAAGGGTGTAATGACCATATGACGTAGGGAATAAATTTATCCAGGTACAGTGTAACGACCTGAAAGATATTAAGCTGCGCGGTAAGGACAAAGTTTTCCTTGCCTCGCGCAATTTTGTACTAGCTTTTAGTGTGGGTTTGTTCCCGTTGTTAGAAAATAACGTCTCTGGGGAAATATACGGTATTATTTTCGTTGTTACGGTTATATTATGGTTTAATTTAGCATATGGATTTTTTTGGCATTTGTTTTATTGACGGCCTCCATTAAGGTTAGTTGTAATAACATGAAAGGCCACGAATTTTAAGATGTTTACGTATAAAAATATAGTAACTCTGTGTCGTGAAGGTATAAGTTACAATATTTACACCGAAAAAGGGATCAGCAGAGTTCTTGCTAGTTTTTGGAAGTGGTAGAGGCACGCTAGTATTAGTCACGACTCAGTATGAATGGGCAGGCCTGTCCAGGGTCCAGGCTAGACATAGTATAATATTATTCTAGGTGCGTATATCGGGGTGCTTCTCGCCCTGGGATGCCCGGTGCCACCCATAATGCGAATGAAGGTCACCGGGTTTTTAGCCAGTATGATGGCGTAGGTCTGCTAGGGCCCCAGCCCGGCCACAATTCGCAATGTGCCGGGCTGGAAGGCCAGAGACACTGACATACCCCCGGGGTACCGAAAAAAAATCCCTTAGCTTTTAATCACCTCTACATACATCGCAACAAACTCGTAACAAATTACAAAACTCATTTTCGCAACCAAATAAATGGACAACGCCATTATTAATTTCATTAAAAATAGCCTCAACTCCGGAAATTAAACGTCAATACCGTAAGGCATATATACGTATATATATACGTATCATACGATGGGTACCATTCTCGCGTGAAAAAAATTTCAGATGTTAGTAAAGGACCAGGCGGAAATGGAATCGCCGACGGCTCGATGCAAACATCGACGAATCAATAGAATCTTCGTTATCTACACGCTTTTATTTTGCAGGAATTTTATGCTGAGCTTTGGCTGGGTTTTGTGCGAATTTTTGGTTGGGTTGTATTTCATATTAACTAGGTGACTAGATAAATATTTACGAAAATTCTAATCTAATAGACTGTTAAATAAAATCTTACGAACTAAATAGTAGTCATTACGGACAGGGCAATGTGTATTTCTCCCGCCAAACAGCAGTGTTAATGCACTGCTGTGTTCCAGTTTAAAAGCCATTGTAGCCAGAGTAATAATGAGACTTAACATCTCATGTCTCAGGATAGCAAGCGCTGTGTAATGCCAAGCATTGGTTCGTAATTCATGGTGTTGTTCGGTTTTGCTGTCTTTACTGTCTGTTTTACTGTCCATGAGCGTTCGTATCGCTTAATATCAGGCGAAAGGCAAGCTTGTCTTGTCATTCGTAGCAATAAAAAAACATCTTATTGAACATTGAATATTATCACCTGCTAATAGTCCATTATTAAATGAAAATAGAAATATCGAACAAATTCTTAAAACGACAATTAAATATAATAACACATCTATGATAATTGTATATTTTTAGTTGCCAACTATTGAGCACAGGACTCCTTTACTATCCAGAGTTCGATTTACAAGTCTTAGGCCTTAGTCCATCTCGCTGCCACATTGCGGATTACGGGACTTCACGTATCGAAATTTTCATAAATATGCCTGTAATACGCACTTCTCACCTCCTATTTTCCTTGCAGTTAAAGAGCAGGATAAAAAACAATAAACACATGACACTGAAAAGTCCTACATATGCTTTGAGAATCCAAACCACGACCACAGTATTGGCAGTTCTTAATTCCTATCCAGTTTTTTGCCATCATACATACATAAACATAAACACACGCCTTTTTCCCAGAAGGGGTAGGCAGAGGTGCTACCAGAACACCCACGTTTCGCCTTGTATATTTCGTCCCACGATGTGATAGGGGGCGAGCCTATCGCCATATCAGGCACAAATTCCTGACTCCGGGCCGATAATGAATACAACAATCCAATATCACTTGCCCGACCCGGGATTCGAACCCGAGACCTCAGCTTTGCAATCATACCGTAGTACCACTACGCCACCGAGGCAGTCGATGGTACCTTTACCAACATACCATCATCCAACAAATCAAAACAAACACACTCTCCCAAGCTATTAATAAAAAGCGATGTGTTGGTAAGAAAGCGAATCAATGGGGAAGGCAGTCAAGGCTCATTGTGCGAGTGGGCAGGAACGACAGCTGTTCCACTCACCCTTCCCGCACTAGGTGTAATTAATCAGCATGCTGGGTAGTGATGGGACAAACTATAGAGTAGGTTTCTGATTAAGTTTTATTTCATTATGCTTGGCTGTAGAATCAGAATCAGGTATCACGTCAACATTTTTAAACATACATAAACTCACGCCTTTTTTTCTAGGTGTAGGCAGAGGCTACCAGGACATCCAAGTTTCGCCTTGTGTATCCCGTCCCAAGATGCGAAAGGGAGCGAGCCCATCGCCATATCGGGCACAAATTCCTGACTCTGGGCTAATAATGAATAGAAAAAGCCAATATCAAGCAATTGGCCCTAAGAATTTCAAACTGTAACTAGTATTCTGTATCCACCCATATACGTCCCTCAGCTGGGCACGAGCCTCCTGTACAATCGAGAGCACGATTGAGAGTGGTTAGGCCATATAGTACGCCACGCTGGCCTGGATTGGCGGACTTTACATACCTTAGAAATTATAACATATCCATATGCTATGTATACTTCCTCACGATGTTTTCCTTCACCATTATAGTGCGTGATGATCTATCAATACACACATGACTCCGAAACGTCAGAGGTGTGCCCTAGGATTTGATCCCACGACCTACGTGAACATTACCGCGTCAGGTCCGTTTACCAACAGGCCACCTTTTAACTGGCATAGATAAACCGAAATAAACAAAAAACCTCGCAGATTTCCCCTCACTATCACACAGAGTGGTTGCGGCATGTGTTAACTGCGAACAAAAGATCGTGATAACGCAATTTATCCCTAGCGCTTTAGCTACAATACAAATTAAACCCGAGCCGGTTTAACAAGCGAACTAATTAATTGATAAACATTCGATACGTCTCAAACGATAAAGGGTGAATTGGATAAATTGTTTGTATAATAGAAGGTAGTTAGTTAGATCAGATTGCTGTATGGATTGGGGTAATATTACTGTCTCTAATTATTATAGTAAAGACATTGAAAGAATCAATTTATTTAATAAATATGATGAATTACTGGTGGTAGGTTTTTCATATGTGAGAGGCCGCCTGGGTAGTGCTACCGCGATGTCTGTTTCTCCCGCCAAACAGCAGTGTAAATGCTCGGTTGTGTTCCGGTGAAGGACATTGTAGCCAGATTAACTTTTAAAGATCCAATTGAGGTTATTGTAACTACTATTTACGCATCAAACAATTTAATTGCAATGCAATGAAGTAGAATGCCCGCACTAAAATACTTGCGTGCTTGGGAGATCTTCAAACTCTCGCAATGATTTATGTTGACTTTGAAGGGGTAAAGCTACGCTGTCGTCAGTCATGAATCAGCATGAATGGGCAGGCTCATCCGCGGTGGTACCACTGTCTCACAGGAAATCGACGTGAAGCGACAGCTCAGCTGTCGCGTTTCGTTCGGTGAGTAGGATTGCCGGATGCCCAATACCTCTTTCCTCTTCATATCCTATTTCCTTCCCGCTCCCCTTTCTAATTGGGCCGGCAACACATCCATGATCCCGCTTTGTGGATGGTCATGGGCGGAAGTGATCACTTACCATCAGGTGACCTGTTTACTCGTTTGTAGGACCTATGCAATAAAAAAACATCGAAATAATTCAATCAGTTACACACAAGCTACATTGTGGCATTAATCATCAGAAGTTTATGTACTTATTACATACCACCGCGATTAAAATACAGTAAAATACTGCCTCGGTGGCGTAGTTGTACTAAGGTACGATTAATCGGTCGCGGCTTCGAATCCCGGTTCGGGCAAAGTGATTTGGGATTAGAATTTTTGTCCGATGTGGCGATAGGCTAGCTCTCTACCACATCGTGGGATGAAACACAAGGCGAAACGTGGTTGTGCTAGTAGCAACTCTGCCTACCCCCTCTGGGAAAAAAGTGTGAGTCTATGTATGTATGTATGTATAAATAATTATTAAATACACCCAAACTATATACGGAAAGTTAAACCGATTCAAGAGAAACTGATGTACTCGTTAATAAGAAATGCGTTAGTATTTTGACCGTATTGTGGTCCCTTTACGGTAAAGGCGGCCATCAACATCGCCGCGTCTACCAACCTACGGGTCCGGAAAATGTCTTTTCCGTCTTCCGGCATAATCACGCGGCCATTTTTTGCCCATTTCTATATGGACTCTTATGGGAATTTATGTGGGGCAATAAAGGACTTTTTTCTTTTTTATTTAACGGTTATTTCTTTAAATTACTTTTTTGTTAGAACTTTTGCTTAACCGAGATCGATAAACAAATTACGCATGTTGGAGTAAGATTTGGTCAATGTTACATGACCACTCGAAATTATACCTATAATATAGAGTATATAGGTATTAAGTCGAAATATTAAAGCAGATTGAGTGTAAAAAAATTATGGATATTTATTGTTTACAGATACATTGATAAGTTTTTCCTAATCGATACCGAACCTAATAAACTTCAATTATGTAAAAATAATAAATTTCGATTCAGCGCCATCTATCTTATAAGCACCAAATCACTAAGCAACATCCTACGGTGAATGAACCTTATCCGTTCCTCCCGTTATGTCAGTTATAATATAACTATTTAGTTCAACTCTTACGCCAGAGATGGCGCTATATACAACTTTTAAAAATCTAACATATTTTTTCTTTGTTTCAGATACCGACGAGCGTAATAATTAAAAAATGATTCCAAAATAAACAAAAGTTCCTTATCCTTAGTCAAAAATGTATAATTCGAACGAATTTCTGCATAGTGCCGGCGTGAGCCGACACATGCAAGCCACAGGCGAGGCACCATCTCAAAAAACAAGCATGAAGCGTAGATCATGCGAAGTACCTTTAGGAGACATATCATCCAACAATTTCAAAGTCTCATTAGGTGATATCACGACTGACGGTCCTAACTACGACTGCCGGTCTTTGCGATCGGTCAAGTCTGAGGATGCGCGGTCTTTGCGATATTATCGACCGATTGACAGCAGAAGCGTGAAGAATTTTCGGAGTTCTTTGGCTGATATTTCCACGTGCTCATTGTCAAGACCTCCGAGCTACGACCAGCTGTCGCGAAGGTCGATTGTGGACGGACCGGAGGCTCAAGGCATCACATCCAGCATCGAAGGAGTTCTGTGGTCTGATGAGGAGGAGAACGAGTATTTTTACCAGGAGAATATTACTGCTGCTTGGAATGAAGGTAAGATTTTAAGTATTTTTACGAATTTTGTTAATTTTACCGTTGGGTTTTCGTCACATTTTATAGCGTGTCAAGCGATTTTGAGCTTTAATCCACAGTGACGGTTTAATAGTGTTGATTGATAATGTAGATAGATACCTAGTATCTAAATAAATAAATACACACAACAGTCACATACATAGTCCTGATCCCACACTAAGATCGAGTCTTGTGTCGTGGGTATCAGGAACTACGAGAGACTTTTCGGTCTCACAAACACCAGACTCGAAACAAATACGTGTAGTACACATTGGTCTCGATGTGGAAATCGAACCCGCGGCTTCTCGTTTCACAACCGCCGTCTAATCAACTGCGTAACGGAGACTGTCAATGATCTAAAATCTTTTTTTATAAGTACCACGATTTGCATATTTGTTAAATATTTAGATAATTTAATTACAACCTGTGTTTAATTCTCGCGTCATAAAAAACTGAATTCCATAATTCCATTGACACAGATATCCTATAGTAACAAAAAATATCGCTGTCCTTTCTCTTTAATACAAAGCTAAAGGAACACCATAAAAGTCTCATCGCATAAAGTTTAGCACATCTTATCTGCAACGGTCACGATTGTGTATGCAATTGACATTAATATTAATTTTTACTGGCTTTATCGTCCTTACAGCTGCATGCAAAAATTAAGAATGCCGTGTCATTGGAGATTTGTGATAAAAACCAACTGATAGGACGACTATCAGACACATTGCAAGTGCACATTAACAGAGAGATTAAAAATGCATTAAGTTTATATTCGATACTGTTCCGAGGATAATTTAAATGAATTTTGCATACTTTCGTTTGCATATTTTGTATTTAGACCACTCATGAGGTATGAAATTATATGTCATTTTGGTAGGTCTGATGTTAATTTCTCCGAACTAAATTAACCACCTTTACGGTTTACCATACTTGAGTATAAAGCCCAAGGTACCGCGGAGCCTTTTGCTCTTAGAGCCTTATTTATAAACTCGGATGAGCAAAGGATTAACTTTAGTCCAAGGCTTTAGAAATGACTCGATAATTTTGAATGTCGAAGTATTCACGACTTTATTAACTAACACGGAATAATTTCATAGAGAGGCAACCATGGTATTGTACTTACATAATTCAACATTATAGTCAAAATAATAGTCATAATTTATTAATAAGGCCCTTAATTTACTACAAGACTGGCAACATGATCTCACATACTTGTAACATATAAACATACGCAAAATACAAACGTACAAATATACTACGACAAAAAAAGCTACTACTTCCAGTAATTTTTCTATGACGTACCCACATCATGGCGATCGACGCTGACATTCATGTTGTATTCACAAGTGATCTAGCTGTAACTCCGACCATTTATGCCCTTTCTATGCCCTTTTTTGCACTTCTGGGATTCAAAATAGCTATACGCGATTATGAGTTACCAACAAACGAGCTTCTTCCTTATTTCCGTAACATAAATACACAAAATAAAACCAGATATTCCATACTAAAATACCAAGCGAAGCTTTCAACTAAGATTCCAATCGCGATTCGTCTGCAAAGATTTGTATCTGATATATTGATGGATAGGAGTCTGCGGATAGGCGCACTAATTGAGAACCTAGCTTAGAACGTAGTCGACTTTCTATAGATTATCTTGATTTTAGTTTCAAATGAGCGCTGCAAATTAAGTGAAATCATTTGATGAAATGCTATTATCAAATCACATCACATGCATCTGATTGCTTCAGTGAGACGTTTGGTGATAAGAGAGGCAAGATTGTCATAGTGACTTGCGTGAATTTCTTAGATCTAGGAGCTATAATTAATACCTAGACATTTTGAAGTGGTGATTTGTTGGTAACAGGACCAAACGCGGCTGCCAACATGTTCACGATGGTCGCGGGTTCAAATCCCAGGGCACACCTCTGACTTTTCGGAGTCATGTGTGTATTGATAGTCAATCACCACGCACTATAACGGTGAAGGAAAACATCGTGAGGAAACCTGCATACCATAGCGATTTGCAGGAATTTATATGGTATGTAAGGTCCGCCAACCCGCACTAGGCCATCATGGTGGTCTAATGGCCTAACACCTCAATCATACTCTTGATTGTAAAGGAGGCTCGCGCCCTGCAGTGGGAAGTATCTAGGCTGATACAGTATTTGAAGTATTTCTGTTAAAGTTGGCATCATACAGGATGTCACTTAGGATAGCTAAATACTAGTATTGTGTTATAATTTGCGCTATTACCATTTTTATTCCATATACGAGTATATACAAGCTCACATCCGTATCCCTGGTAAGCAAAAGTAGTAGGAGTCCCGATTCGCCGATGCTATTTCTATATAGAGATTAGAGATATGACAGGGTGCGTACTGCGTGGATAGACATCGACGGGGAAAAAACTAACACACATTATTTCGCCTATTCCGGGAATCGAAGTCCATACCTCATAGTTTATGGTATATAGTTAGAATTCCATAAGACGTGTTGTAAGCTCTATGGATCGCTTGAACATTGACACAGAACTAGTTTAATACAATTTAAATTAAACATTCATTTGATTACCTCCGTTTGCGGTCAGTAAGTTGGTCACTACAAAAACTAATGATTTAAAATCACAGAGCTAAATGCCGCCTTATAATATCTAATGGTTACAGTACGACGCGGATGAATCGTGCAAAAAATCATTGGCACCGTGCCCCTACTATTTGTATTAAGTTATGTATTTTACTATTGTAGTTTAGTGTTAAATTTTATTTTATATATATCGAGATCTGCCTCGATACATTACAGTTATGGCTATTAAAGTTATTTAAGAAAGGCGAAATGCATAAGGTGTTTACATAAATCGTTCTGAGCCTTCGATTAGCGTCAAACCATTCATTTAACTTAAACACTTCAAAGTAGGTTTCCAATATTGGCAGACTCACGGATCATGTTCTGTACTAACTTCTGTACTAAGGTCTTTTCATCCCGGTATTTTTCCACTACATTTTTTAAATCTTAAACCCTGTCATTCCTATTAACCGTTAACTACACTACATCGGCTGCCGACAGTCGCCATCACCATAGTAGCAATCCCAAGTGGCCAAGGAAAGTGTAATTGGCATGCTGGTGACCGACATGGCACGCCTCCATTACACCAGATAGATAAAACAGTATTACAGTGATCATTCCACGTTAATTGATCGTTCTCTTACTTTGTTGTGTTACTGATTTTACTGTCTTGTGGTTACGGTTAAGAGTAAAGAAGAAAATTGATATACTACATTATAATTTTAGAGCTAAGAACTTGTAAAGGGAGCTATTGCCATAAAAGGTCTTAATTTAAAACGGAACAGGATATTTCCAGACAAAATCACAAATGCCTCGGTGGCGCAGTTATACTACGGTATGATTGCAAAGCTGAGGTGTCGAGTTCGAATCCCGGGTCGGGCAAAGTAATATTGGACTTTTCAATTCATTATCAGCCCAGAGTCAATTGGTGCCCGATATGACGATAGGCTCGCCCCCTATCACATCGTGGTACGGAAAATACAAGGCGAATTAAAATTACAAATATTACTCATCCTTGCATTAATATACAAGTTAATTTTTGACTTGTGGCCAACCTAGTGTCAACTGTATAAGCAAATAGTCTGCTTAGTAATAAATCATATTTTTTTATTTATCAAACAAATTCTAATTCTAATGCAATTCCCATTCCCAATTGTGGGAAAGAGGGACGTATATGCACTGATTCAGATACACTAATCCAATATCCTCCCCTGGAAAGGGAACCCCACACATCGATTCCCAATTCAAAAGTAACAAGCTTTCACCTGCTTCAACACGAAACACTTACAGCAAACCGCAATGAAAAATAACCTTATCCAGCGAATTAATAACCCGTTAAGGACAACGTTGTTATCAAAAGCGGCTATTTCAAGTTATTTTTCACCGTCGCTTTAGTAGTAATTACATAATCGGCACATAGATTAATCCCTTGCGTACTGTACCGCATTAATCACAGCTAACAGCTCTCGGCTCTGTTAAAACTCAGCCAGATTTGTAAATGAGAGGCAAATTGCCGATTAATATTCAATAAATAAGATCAAGGATGGATTATGCTGATTTCGGAGCGAATTCTTGTGACTTTCTGTTTAAGACATCGTTGTGTGATGGAGGGAAATATAAACCAAGATACTATAACGCTTTCATTAATAAAATTTTCTGAAAGATGATTACAGACATACATAAACATCACGCTTTTTCTCCGAAGAGGTAGGCAGAGGTGCAACCAGGGCGTTTTCGCCTAATGTGTGCCGTCCCATGATGTGATAGGGGGCGAGTCTATCACCATATCGGGCACAAATTTCTTACTCCGGGCTGATAATGAATAGAAAAATCCAATATCACTTTGCCCGACCCGGGATTCGAACCCGAGACTTCAGCTTTGTAATCATAAAGTAGTACAACTACACCACCGAGGCAGTCATGAAAGATTATTAATAACCAAATAGACTTCATAAGAATTTCTTACATCCAAAAGAGCCTAAGAGTGCCTACCGCAGTTAGGTGAAATCGTTTTGTACAACACCACCATCTCTAGCATATTAAGTCCTTAATATTGTGTCTTTCTGAAAATGAAAAATGAAAATAATTTATTGAATTCATTAAAATGTTCAACATTATTTAGATTCAGTCATATTTTTTTTCTACCACCCGGTTCGGAAAGCGGTTTTCATTAGAGAAGAACGGGCAAGAAACTCTAGTGTTGCTCTTTTCAAAACCAGTTTACAATATCGTGATTATTACAAAAATTACAAGTTGGTCCAAATCAAAGCAGTTCATTAATAATTTGTTATAATTTGCAAGTGACATATATTCTACAGTTGCATAAACCGAAAACCGCTTACTGAGAGGATTTCCTGGCCTAGGAATTCAACCCAGCATCTCACGATTCACAGCCGTTACATTCACCAGACTAATATTGTAAATAATACTGTGAAGGCTTTCAACAAAACTAATTAAAACTTACCTCAAAGTATAATGTACCTTTCCCAATTAGCCCTTTCCCCACCACCCCCCGTGTGACATTCAAGTATTTCGACGCTACAGTAAGTGGGTTAACAACATTACGGCGTCTAGACTGATAGATGACTAATATGCTGGTATATATGGCGCAATGTATAAGCCAATGGCGTTTTTATCGTGACGATATTTTTTCTTAAGGGGAATTGAAAAGAAAATATATCATCAAACGAAACACTATCTTAAATCCATCGCCTTAAACGCTAGTTTTCATTAAAATAGTGAGCCTACCCTGGTCGACCCAAACCTATTCTACAATAGTTCAAGTTTACTACAATTTGACTCACTTTTAAAGAACTACTTTTTATGAACCGATAACAACTGGCCGCTCCTTTGCAATAAAAAATGATAGTCTATTTACTACATAGTTAAGACATAAAGAACGACGTGAGGTCATCGATAGGTACCACCCAGTTTTCTTACGAGGTCGATATTGTCTGGCCGGTCAACAACCACTATATAAAACGATGACGTCTGTAAAATACATGAAACAGTCAATATTATAGAATATGACAGCCTCCGTGGCGCAGTTGGTTAAACGCCGGCTGTGAAACGAGAGGCGGCGGGTTCGATCCCCGCACCGAGACAAATATTTGTGAGGCCCACAAGTATTTATCTCGGGTCAGGTGTTTGTGACACGGAAAAGTCTCTCGTAGCTCCTGATACCCACGACACAAGACTTGATCTTAGTGTGGGGTCAGGACTATGTATGTGACTGTTGGGAGGTGTGTATATCTTGATTGTCCAAAAATTAAGTACATACATAAACTCACGCCTTTTTCCCAGAAGGGGTAGGCAGAAGTGCTACCAGGAAACTCACGTTTCGCCTGGTGTTGTGTAGCCTATCGCTATATCCCGGCACAAATTCCTGAGTCTGGGCTGACAATGAATACAAAAATTCGATATCACTTTGCTCGACCCGGGTTTCAAACCCGGGACTTCAGAGTTGCTACGATTACAACTAACTGGAAAAATGAAATGGATCGGCTAATTAATCCCTATAATTGTATTTTATTCAGCCTGACCCATGCTGCAGTTAACACTTTTTACTCATAGAATCAGTAACTCTTTAACTCATCATTTACTGTTTCATACAATTTAGCATATTTTACAAAACATCTATCATACAAATAAGCTTCTATAAACATTCAAAATTTATTTAAATCTCAGCCCATATAGCTAAAATATTTAATTTAAACCACCCATGGTTATTAACCATGAAACTACATACATCCACTTTATATGCAAATTTAGAGAAAATGTGATCGTAAATTGTGCAGTCTACCCTCAGATGTAGTGCTAGCCTTCATAGCGTAATGCCGGCCATTTTCATTATTTTCACCACCTTGTAAGTTAAAATGACATTTACTTTCCTTAGTTTACCTACGGCTTAGATTATGGGACATATTATCTTGGAAGAAGCTGGTTTTGAAATTTAAGTTAACATGAAATCAATTATGATTGGTGGTTTAGAGGTTAATTCTTTGGAGAAACTTTTGAAATCATTGTAAAAATACAGGCTTAGTAAAATTTTCTCTTGGTAGGACAAAATTTCAAACATGCCGTCCTCTAATCTCTAAAAAAAAGGCTTCTTTTGATCACAGGCTTTCAAAAACGATTACCACAGCGATCTCTTAGAAGCATCCTATTTCCAGCATAGGAATAAAGACCTTATAATTATCATTCAAAGATCCTGCAACCCGATAACCGATAAAACGTGACGCAACGGTTCCTGGTCCGCAAAATCGACTACTCGTATAATCGATTACTAATCGCAATCGCTCGCAAAACGATCTCAATGGTCACTATTCGATCAGCGTACATTAAAAATCAATCATACGGACAGACGAACGCCCCAGAGACCGGCTCGCTTTCCACTTTCCAATGTGTTCGGTTATAAATAATATCGTTCACACGGCGCCACTATTTAAATAGGCACACATCAGCTTTCCCAGCTTCGTTTTCGCAAGCTAGAATGCGAAATACGTTTAGAAGCAAATCTGTTGGGATGAAATTTATGAGGGATAGCTGTGATGTTTCTAAGCAATTATTAAGGTTTTGTTGAACTGTTATGTTTAATTCATATTTATGTGATTCTATTGATTACCTAATGAAGGATGCAGGGTGTCGATGGATATACGATTCTAACAGGTCCCTATTAAAATTCTTGCAGTATACCTATATTCGGCAGGGGACTCTTTGGGACTAAGTATGATGATTAGTTTTGTTATATTATTTTATGTTGTGTATTGGAATAAACTTACTATATTTACCAATGTGGTGTTAGGATTAAAGATACGAAATATCAGGTAAACTAGAAAGGACTGCGGAGGAAAACACTAGCCAAGAATGAGCTGGTAAAAACGAACAAAAAATTAGCTTACAACTTTGTTTTTTAACAACATCTTTGGAAATATTAGAAACGTGACCAAGTTACAAGCTATCAATAAACATATTGATAAAGTAATAATCGAACCGTTTCGAAACGAAATTAGGAAGTTAATCGAATTTTAGCAACGAACATTTTAACACTAGTAATTAACAATTTAATTAGAAACCCTTAAATGGCACAGTCTATTGCAATTTTGCTAATGATATCAATATTTTGCGCAGAAATTAATTTCCGTTCATGTTTTGAATAAAGGGAGATTTTAATATTTTGAAATATAGTCTGGACTCGTTAAATATTATTTTAGTATGTATAATCTAGTAATATCGTGCATTTCTGAAGTCCTGTATTTTATTAATAACTAAGATAATACTTTTTATGAATAAGTATTGCAAAACACGGTTTAAGTAAGCACTTGCACGATTTCCTGAAATAGCGGAGGTGACGTATTTCATAATTTTTAATAGAAATATTCCGTAAGTGTGAAAAAAACAGATTTTGTGTCATGAATTTTCCACAGCTGGGTACTTGGGTACAGGAATTCAACTGCTGAACATGGGACTCCAACAAGAATTTCCAGAGCAACCATTCAGAAACGGGCAGCAAATCCATGCTAATTATATAAAATTTATATGAGGTCGTACAAAAATTGTATTAATATAAATGGCATAACGATTTCCTGACTGTACACTATTTAAAGGATTTGTATATATAATAAAATATTTGAAGACATTTGTGCCGTAGAATGTTGCATGACGATAAAAATAACATTATCAAAAACGTTTCAATCGAATTATCGCCTATTTCTAATCTATTTTTTTATTTATTTTTTTTATTTAACACAAAACAGGTTACAATCATGAATGCAGTAACATCAAGTATGTATACATTATTTTTCTGGACGATAATTATAACCCAAGAAATTGTGTTCCAGTGAGTAATAATCAAGTTACAAGTAAAAATTCTATTCCTTTTTTTGCCATTGGAGCACCTAAAAAAGCTATCTCTACTAGTTATATGTTATAATATCCACACAACAACCAAACATTAGAAACTAATTTTCAATCAATTAGCTAATTTAATTAACGATAGAAAAGAAAAACCCGGCTTTGAGATCTTTCGCCGATGGAAATGAGCATCCGAGAGCAACTCTCTCGCGATTACCACTGCAGTTGACATTAGAAACACACTAATACATTAAACGGATGAAATTACTGTAATTATAGAGATTGTTGGGAAGATATCTAAATTATTTGTGCCAGTAAATTTATCCAGTGACAGATGAAGAATGTAATGAATTGCGTCTTTCAGTGCCTCGGTGGCGAAGTTGTACTATGGTATGATTACAAAACTAAGGTCTCGATTCGAATACCGGGTCGGGCAAAGTGATATTGGATTTTTCTGTTCATTATCAGTAATGAGTCAGGCATTTATGTCTGATATGGCGATATGCTCGCCCCCTATCACATCATGGGACGGAACACATACGACGAAACGTGGGTGTTCTGGTTGCACTTTTGCCTACCCCTTCTGGAAAAAAGGCGTGATGTTTATGTATATATATATATATATATATATATATGTCTTTTATGTTGGGCTTTTCAATCACACTTCAAAAATACCCACTCCCGAAACAAATATTAGTATGGCGATATATTTTTATCATTGGTCAGTGCGGATATAATGTAGTGATCAAATTTCCAAATTAGTAGTTTTATATTGTTGAGGACTTTCAAGCCACAGCTATGCTACGAAGGATGTTAAAAATTATGGGTAGCCAACAGTAAATGGAACCATCTACTTTAGTGAGAGAGTAAAGCCACGCTGTTGTCAGTCATGATTCAGCATGAATGGGCAGGCTCATCCGAGTTGGTACAACTGTCTCACCGGAAATCGACGAAGCGACAGTCTTGCGGTGGCGTTTCATTCAGTGAGTGAGATTGACGGATGCCCAATACCTCTTTCCCATCCTTTTTCCTACCCGCTCCCTTCCAGATTTTAGGGCCGGCAACACGTCAATAAATAAGCGTTGTGGATAGTCATGGGCGACAGTGATCACTTACCATCAGGTGACCCGTTTGCCTGTTTGCCGGGCCTGGGCAAAAAAATATACAATTTTGTATCAAAAGCTTACTTGACAAAACAACATCCAACTGGCTCTTTTTACTCCACAACAACCAAAAATTCCCACCCCCGTTACCAAGCGATCTGTATCAGAATTTTAATTAATAAATAACAGAAATAAACAACGTCGGGCGCTTTTAATGTGCGCGATAACTTCGACTGCTTTCACTGGGCAAATCGATTCACGTCTAACCGCGGATTAAAATATCCGACATACTTGCATTGGGATTTCGGTATTCCAAGCTTTAATTATAATTGTAATTATTGAGTTCGTGGTTTGATTTTCGAATTAATTTTATAGTAAAGTAAAATTCTGTGGTACTGCTGACCGAGATTTTGTTATTAAACAAAGGATTCATTTAAAGAATATATTATATGGCAAACCAACCATTTTTTTTGTATTGTATCAGCCCATATACGACCCACTGCAGGGCACGGGCCTCCTCTACAATCGAGAGTACGATTGAGAGTGGTTAGGCCATAGAGTCCACCACGCTGGCCTAGTGCGGGTTGGCGGACTTACATACCGTAGAAATTCTTTTTAAAATCGCTACGGTATGTAGGTTTCCTCACGATGTTTTCCTTCAACGTTAAAGTGCGTGGCGATTGACTATCAATACACACATAACTCCGAAAAGTCAGAGGTGTGCCCTGGGATTTGAACCCGCAACCACCGTGAACATGTAGGCAGCCGAGTCTGGTCCGTTACCAACAGGCCACCACGCACTACCAACCATAGATATGGCAAATATCAACAATTGCGCATTGTAAGAGCAATGTCTCCACAGGAGTTAAGAAATAAAGGAACCAAAGAAAAATAGGTTAGAATGTTATGTCTCCAATACTAATGAGATAATTAATTACACGAAGCCATTCTTATGGAAGATAACCTTCGCTAATGATAGTTTACCACGAGGACAGCTGATGTATCCAGAACGTGTAATATCCAACCGTGCTTTTTTACAGTGGACAGTCGTCAATTTATCGTTCCAAATCCTATTCTACTAATACTATAACGGTGAAAGTTTGTGTCTTTGTTACTTCTTTACATTCAAACGGCTGGACCAATTTTGGTGAAATTTTGTATTGAGGTAGCTTATACCTTGGATTAACACGTAGGCAGTAGCCTATGTGTTATATAAAGAGTACTTTATCCCGAAAAAATGTCGTGTTCCTGTGGGACGATCAAAAAGTCTTCCCGCTCAAACGGCTGAACCAATTTTAATGAAATTAAGTATCTTCATAAACAATTAGAGCAGCCGTTTCCTAATGTCAGCAAAAAATACTAACAAATGAATTTCTATCATTAATTCAGTACAGCTATGATTACTATCTATCCCTAGGTCTGAATCGAATGATTAAACTTTTATGCCTGACCACATATTTAAATTGCAAACTAGAAAGCAACAGTAATCTATTTTAAATTTAATTAGCACTTTTTACATCCGTAAGAGCAACCGTGCGTAACACCGAAGAGTTATTAGATATTGATAAATAAACGCCATTCATGTGTTCTGATTTAAATTAAGAAATGATTAATGAGTTGAGATTCAAAGAGCAAACGTACCGAGCAAAAAATATAATGCAAATTGAAATCTTAGTTATTTGAATATGGATATAAATGATATTTATGTGCCATAAATTTAACAATCTATAAAATACTTGGATTATCCTTATTTTTACATTATCTAAAAGTATCAATGTTTTGTGGCATCATTGCTAGTGATAGTTTGGCTAATTATAATCAGATTTAAAACTTTTCAATCGGCGAATGAAATAATAAAATAATATTACTCCTAAACATTAACTAAACTGATAGTAGTAAATAGCTCAGAACGTATCAACTGGAACGGTTCTGTCATTATAAATTCAGGGTAAGAAATTCAACGAACATGAATCCTATAATTCCTCGGCAATACAACAATCAAAACACAATATTGACAAATTACAGCCTATAACATACATAAACTCACGCCTTTTTTCCACAAGGTGGCAGAGGTGCTACCAGGACACCTACGTTTCACCTTGTTTGTTTTATCCCATGATGTGATAGGAGGTGAACCAATCGCCATATCGGGCACAAATTCCTGACTCCAGGCCCATAATGAATGGAGAAATCCAATAGCATAGGCTATAAATAGAACAGAACAAGATTATCCTATGATTCACAGCCTTGACTAGAAGAACAATGTGTGAACTCAACCAGACACTCCACGGTAGTTGGCCGTACTTATTCTAAACGCCTTGCGCAATACCACTTGCTTTTTATTTTAATAGAGGATGTTGCGTACGAGCTCGATATAGACATGGTCTGTATTGGTATGAAGAAACCGATAGTATCATTGTAAATTTTAATTGAAGTAATAGAAAATAGAGCACATTCTTTTCTGCTTCAATTAATTTTCACACTGAGTCAAATAATCTATGCAAGAAAAATATGAATTCTAAAAGATAATTAAAGGAAACTTTTATAGAAAAGATCAAAAATATATATTAAGATATTGATGACAGAAAGCTTTAGAAATAAATTTAAGGTTCAATCGTATTGCTGCAATTGTAATTGTCTATAACATGTCAGAAACATTTCGATTTGCAACGATTCAAAATATCTTCTAAAGTTTTAAACTAATTAAAAATACTTTCATTTGATTACTTTAGATGCAGTGCTTTACTGACACGGTACCATATTATAAAGCTAACTTTAATGCTTTCGACATCATATTTTTATAAAATATTATTAAATAAAACCAGAATCCATTGCAATTGTTTCGCTGCAACAAATAGGCATACAGGATGACAAACACCTACAGTTTCGCTAGATGCACACAGACAATACCTGGCCACACATAAACCACTCTATTGTATTGCTGTTACCATGAAATCATTTAACCAGGAGTAGTTAAAAGGACATTCACAGCATTTCTGACGTGATATACCAACGGCTGAAGCTCAAAATGCTGGATGCGATGAGTTTGGGTTTATATTTAGTGATGGACAAAGCAAATTGGATGTCGTGAAAAATTACTTCTTAATTGAAATCAACAAAAACGATAATAAGAAATTAGAAGTCGTCATTATAAAGATCTTGTACTACACCAAATAAAAACTCATGCTAGAAGTAACAAGATGTAATATGCAAAAGATGTAATGCATCTCCCAAAAACTTGATGAATGACAGATAATTTCTCCGTACTTAGCCGGTGGTCTGAACCCCTAATTC
The DNA here is from genome assembly GCA_033459515.1 of Theretra japonica. Classification (NCBI taxonomy): domain Eukaryota; kingdom Metazoa; phylum Arthropoda; class Insecta; order Lepidoptera; family Sphingidae; genus Theretra; species Theretra japonica. The sequence continues at coordinate 12,451,661 of CM065949.1, forward strand.
AATAAAACACATCAAAAGCAATACCTGCATACACAAATCTTGAGTATGCCAGATGCGCAATAGAAGAAAAGCGGATATAAATATTTATCTGTTTTGTAATGCTTCCTTAATATCATGACGTAAATAGAATTTCTCGTAACTATTCAAACGTGTTTATTTTTAAAGTACAATGATATGGGAAGTTGTTTTGGAATCGTATTTGGTAGAATTAGATGATCGTTGATGATTTATAGAAGCGGTTAAAAAAGATACTAGAATAAAGAAAACTACAAGTAAGATTTAAAGTGATCCATGCCCTAACAATCTCCTTTTAAGAATGTTCGTTCTTAGGTTCAGCAGTGAATTTGATATTCACTCTATTGATAATGATAGTGACTACCTACTTAAAGAATATTTTTTCGTCACCATAAATCATTCCTCAATCTATGATCAAGTTTGGCCTCATGTAGCCCTAACCATAACATTTAAATGTATATAGTCACTTCAACCTGATAAAGACGACCCATATAAAGCGTATTACCATATTTGTACATAAACATTAATGCATTCATAGTAATTGTGAATATTATACGTGACTGCGTAATGTACATGTTTAATTGACATTCATACACGCTAGATAAAGCAAACCAGATACTTATTCATATTCTGAATGTAAATAGCAGTCCTATGAGATAATCCGACCTAGTAATGTCGTATGGATTCGTTTATAATCCATTGCCTGTAGATATTACAATTGCGATTAATTTCTCACTTCAGCGACTTTGGACTAATCTGAAAATAAATATATGATCCATTTGACCCATTGTCTCTGCCTACCCCTATTGGATACAGGCCTGACGATTATGTATGTATGTATGTAATTTAAAAAAAATAACCCAACAGACACTAAAATCGAGTTTTGTGTTGTGGATATCAGAAAGTACGAGAGACTTTTCAGTCTCACAAACACCCAGACCCGAAACAAATACCTGTGGTTCACATAAATATTTATGAAAAGAATGAATAATGGTGTTAAAATTGACAAAATACTAGATTGAAATAAAACAGAAGCAATAACAGTGGAAGCTGCTTGAAAGCTAGATAACGAGATTTATGAAAAGATACTACATAAACCTGTCTGGACTGCCTCGATAACGGTATGATTACAAAGCTGAGGTCTCGGGTTCGAATCCCGGGTCGGGCAAAGTGATATTGGATTTTTCTATTAATTATAATTAATTCTATTAATTATAACTTATTTCACAAACTGTTATAGCTTGTAATCTAACAAATTGTTATAATTTAGTTTTCATATAAGTAATAGTTGTGTTTCTTTATTTTGAATTCTTGATTATTTAACTGTTTTATTAACTGTATTTTTGTTTTATATTCTTACATAAGCAAGCTTTATATTAGTTACATACTTGTGAATACATGTATTTTGTGTTAATAGCATATTGTTAGATAATAAATCTTATTGGTAACATTATTATTAACGCTTTGTTTTCCTAAAATAAAATAAATAAAAATAAAATTATCAGCCTGGAGTCAGGAATTTGTGCCCGATATGGTGATACGCTCGCCACTGTCACATCATGGGACGGAACACATAAGGTGAAACGTAGTTGTCGTGATTGCACCTCAGCCTGAGAAAAGTCAACCGTCTGGGAAAAATTGTGTATGTATGTACATAAAGCAAGTAAAACTAATTAGAGCCCTCAAACGTAAAGGAAATCTGCAAACGCGAACAGATCATCTAGACTAGAACACTTCAAAATTATTAATATAGCCAGCTATTTTTCATTGGTACCACCATCTTAACGATATCGTAACGGTACACAGACTGACAGAGTTGATAAATTTTCTGATTAACGTCTAATCCAAGCAACCTGTTGCCGCGGTTTATCGCTACGCCTGATCTTGTCCAGCGGTCACTTTAAAAGGATTACAACATACAAATTGGTGGATTAAAACTTTATAACGTTTCTATTCTTGTATTAATTTGTTGGGTACATTTGAGTCTTGAACTGTATTGACGGGATTTGTAAAGGTGCTCTGGAGATTAGAGGATTAAAGTTTAATCTCAGGAAATTTCAGGTTACGCTGTCTTGATAAGCGACGGTTTTAACATTTCCTTTAATGTTTAAACGATTTGTAACTGGTAAAAGATTTCTGAAATCAATGCCTGGTTTAGCTAGATTACCAGTATAGATAATTGCTTTTTTATTAACCAACTGAATCTTTTTAGTTATTACGGCATCCCGTAAAGTTTGCGATAGTGATTATACAGTTTAATAATTAATTAAGTTGATAATTATTGTTATATTTTTAGGTGATGACGTAACTTTAGTAGGTAATATGTAAACTATAATTTAAATAAACGTTTACATTATTTATTCTTAGGTTTTAGTTACTTTTGCCTGTAGTATACAACCTTTCATTTATGAAGATAATATAAACTTTAACGGCCTTATTCATAGAACCCATTTTAGTTATCGAATGTTATGTCCTTTTCGAACGACTTTTGTATTTAGTTTGAGCGAAGAAGACAAAACATTGGATAAATAAAATATGGTCTAAAACTATCAGTGAATAAGGCTGTTAAACACGATTACAATTTACTAAAATCCACACTAACCCAATTAATCAACAACGTTCAGTAAAACAGTAGCATCTCTAATCTATAAATCTATACGAGCTTGTACTCACACATCACCTATTCAATATTTTACTGTCATTCACACAGACCAATTCAGTTTCTTATAGGCCATTGATTCACAGGACCATCGATCACTTCTTCACCTAGTGGCTCTATAAATAAATGTGTATATATAAAAAGTGACGCACAGGAGCCCTCGGTCGATGCATTTTCACTGGCCGTTGAATAACAATGGAAACAGGTTGCACCGGCCGTTTGTAGCAAACACTTTACTTATTAGATGAGAGGTAAAAATGACTCACTAAAATGGTGCTCTGTTTGGGAAGTTTTGAAGATTTTGACACTTTTGGTTTGTAATTCTATGGAAAAAATAGTACTATTTTAAGTGTTTGTATCATGTTCATTGTGGAAAGGTCAGTGCCCAACAGCCTTTTTATAGGCTGTTATAGTATAAATGTATTTAGAAATATTGTGCATGTCGATGTGTGTGGAAAGCAAATCTTCTAGTGATTTCATAGGTCGTGAACCGTCGATTACAGACTGACATTTTGACTTAAATATTTTACAAATGAACTCAATTGCAGATATTTTAAAATTTCACTACCAAAATCATTCACAGCCTAAAATCCAAACGTGGCTTTAAAAAAAACAACTCATCTCAATCTTCAAAGCCATGAACTTACCCAGTTACGGTGTACGTGCCTTCCCATTATTTCCGTTTTTGCTCAGCCTATTCCGTATTATGTCGGCAACAGGTTCCTGGCAACATTTTAGCCCCTCGGAGGCACGTTTTTGCGTCCGCCGCCGATGAGTCAGCAAAGTCAACGCTCTCGTGCCTTGGAATTCTTCTTTATAGGCTTCAAAACCTTTATCAGACCCTGGAAAGTCATTATTTGCAAATCGATTAAAAGTTGATAGCCTCCCGATGGCGAGATTGAGCTAAAAATAAATTTTATATTTTTATAACAATTTTATAAGGTATTCTTTGGAATGTTTTATTTTTGGTTGGGTTGGATTATTGGATGCTGGGTCAAGTTGGTAGATGAAGAAATGAAACCGAAGTCGCACATATTTACCTTCATATGTTAGGTGTATGTCATGAGTATCAGATTTTATTTAGACTTTAATATAAGTGCGTGATGGCTTGTTGGTAAGCGGACCAGACGCGGCTGCCAACATGTTCAAGGTGGTCGTGGGTTCAAATCCCAGGGCACACCTCTGACTTTTCGGAGTCATGTGTGTATTGATAGTCAACCACCACGCACTATAACGATGAAGGAAAACATCGTAAGGAAACTTGCATACCATAGCGATTTGTATAAATTTCTATGGTTTTAAAAGTCCGCCAAGCCGCACTAGGCCAGCGTGGTGGACTATATGGCCTAACCAATCTCAATTGTGCTCTCGTTTGTAGAGAAGGCCCGTACCTGGAGTGGCACGTGTATGGGCTGATACAGTATAAGTATTTACTAAACGCACCATTATTCCTTGTTGTGGCGATCGTACCCGCGGGTTTTTGTTATAGCCGGCTTCGTGTCCATTTACTATATACATTCCTAGAATCTAGAAAGGAGGATGCCCATTCATGGTATTGGTTAAAATATCTTTGACCCCGATACCGATACTGGTTAAAATTCATTACAGCATTTTTTATGGTTTGTCCTTAAATGTTTTCTTGTTTTATCCCGGACGAAAGATTTTTATAAAATAAAGTAAATATCATCATATTTCACAGAGCAGAAGACAAAAAAAATGGAATAAGTTCATTTCTCCAAGAACTACAGGCCTGGGTCGCAATTATGTTTATTTTAGTTGAAAATATATATTATTCCTTACACAAAAAAATAGGTTTTATTGAGGGACAAAAATCTTCGCACCAACACCAAGTTTAATGGTGAAATGGGCTTTCTCCTTTAGTATTGATCTTTGCAAATGCTAGAACCACAGTTAAATACGAAAAGAGCCTAAAAAGGTGTCCACAAAAAAAAAACACCAAAAACTGACGCAACAACCACGCTTATTACTTCAAAACATGTGCGATTTATATTGAAGCTTGTTAACAAAACCATCAATGTAAATCAGTTATCAGACCATTACAATATCCCAATAATTGGTTACACTAGCGTTTGATTGTTGAAATTTTCTGCAATAACAATTATCCAACATTTAGATAACTACGTACGATAAACATTTATTGTTGGAAAGTGTACAAACATTCGGTTATGCAGCATAACTTACGCTCCATATGGTTATGTGAACTTTCACAAGATTATGGTCCGAATTTGGCCATAAGTTGTTAATAAGTAGAATATTGTGTATCAAGATAGCTTGAGTTGGACAAAGTCGTCTACTTTGTGCGTTTTGAAAGATCATTTGCCTATGAGTTGAAATCTTTTTACGCAATTTCATTGGAATTACTCATTATATTTTAAAGTGTTATTTTATTTTATTTGGCTTAACATAAATACGCAGCATTGAGGTATTTTGTGATAAAATTAATATACCTACTTCAATATAACTTCAAGTCATAATTTGAATAATTATTACTACATATTGATTTACTTTAATATTCTTGTTTACTTATAAGTACTATGTCAGGGCCAAGCTCAGACGCAATGAGTCATTTATACTTAAATAAAAATATATATACAATATTTGAAATAATAGCAATGTTGCCAGTAATATATTACAAACTCCCATCCGTCATTCAGAACATAATACAACATTCCCAAAACCATTAAAACAAATGTGACGTGAATTGAAAACTTTGAATCTGACAACACCGCGTCGTATATTTTTCTCCTTAAAAAAAAGTAGATTTCGATTCAACTCGTGGCTATGGCCCACTTTTTTTAATCAGATACACTTATTCGCCCTTTTATAGCCGGGACAGTTACGGAATCAGATCATGAGCACTATCTGACCAATTAATCTGGTGCAAGCGAATGGGAAAAATTGTTGGCAACTTAAATTACTATGTCTTCGTCTTGCCAATAAACGGTGTTCTTAGAAACTATTTAAATGGTGTAAATTCTGGCAGTTAAGGTTTTGAGAATACGTGTTCACGATTATTGAAAATTATTTTTTTGATCTCGTGCTATTGCTTATTTGAAATGTGTTTTCAAATTTAAGTAAATGAGAATTGCTGCTCTGAGTAATAAAGCATTTAAGCAGTGACATAAGAAAAAACCAGAGGTCATTACACTTATTCAAATGTTTACGTGTCCAACATGCCAACGCCAGTCACATGTTTTCTAAGTAAAAATACTGCGTGCTATTCAACTCAAAAATGTATGATTATTTTGTTCGTAACTACAATTTTAAGCAGCTATTGGGGTCAAATATAATACAATAACAATAAAATCCAATAGAAATGCTTAAGGAGATACAAATATCAACAATGTCGCGTTAAAAACTAATAAAAACATCCACAAATTAATGAACAGAGATATTAAACGAGACAAGATCATCGCATAAATCTGGTCGAAAAAAACAAAAGGGTTTAAGAAAAAAGAAACGATGGGAAAGATGCGGGCACGAACGCCAAAAAATGTCGGGACCGCGACTCGGCGCAGACGAGTGGGGAATGTTAAACAGGACCCCTTTAAAGGAACGTCGGGGATTCCTTCGGGATACGAAAAACGTCCGAATGATGATTCAGAGTGACCTCGGGACGAATAGCTCCAGGCATTCTTGACTATAAATAGCTGGTACTAAGGCTTTGTGACTGTAGCCGCTTTATTTATTGGTTTTTATATTGGACTCCGCTGCGTTGATGTTTAGCGCGACCAGCTTGCTATGAACTATAACCTTGAGAGTAAAATATAGCTTTAATGTACATTTCGTAGTGCGAAATGTACTATTTATCCTACAAGTTCTTGATGAGTAATGTTAAGTTCCTGTCGTATACTAGGATGTATTGAATTAGCGGTCCAATCCGGGAATTTAAAGTCATTAATATTTCTAAGTGTGGTGGGACTAGTAACTGCTTTGGCCTTATAGTAACAGCTGGTATAGTATCTAGTCACATTGTACAGTGCACTTACTCGATAGACATTCGATTTTTGCTATCAACAACTACATTAGTACTTTCTATGCCCAATTTTAGACAATTGTTACTCAAAAATAAAAACTGCAAACTTTATACAATTCAAAAGTGAACTTATTATCCATTGTATCATATTTATTTTAATAATTAATTGAAATCTAGACCAGCCATACATTCTAGACTATTTTGCAGTTTCTAAATACAAAAATTACTAAATAAAGCTTAATTACATCAAAGATAGCGTAGCGACCTTACATACCTATGCAAATTCACTGGCCTTAATGTCGAAATTAATCAAAATTATCTCTGCTATATTAAATGGCGTCAGAAATTATGATTTTGCACAATTATCCTGTTCGTAATTGCAGATAACATACTTGTCCCGGCTCCCTTGAACGACAATTCAATGTAAAAGAATAATTGCCTTCTTGAGTGTCAGGCGTCGCGTATTACTGCGTGCCAATGTTATTTTTCATTTTTATGTTATTATAGTCTACGGCGGTGACTTTTATGACTTCATCTGTGTGTGCTTCAAATACATAATCATGATTATCTGAAATTATGGAGTCACGTTGTAATCAATTTAAAATATTGTAGGAATGGGTAAGGTCGTTCGGGGTACCACTGCCTCACAGAAAATCCACGTGAAGCGATGGTTTTGTTGTGTTTTGTTTGGTGGATGATATTTGCGGACCCCTTTTGAGAGGTCGGCAATGGATCTACGCTTTAAATTTTGTAGATGTTCCTAGGCAAGGATAATTACCTATTGACATTAGGTGAGCTGTTGTTACGTTTTCAAAAACTATGCAGTAAAACAATTTTAAGAGTCATGTCTTCGCAACCTGTCTCATTGTTAGATATTGGTGTCTTTCGTTGTGGAAAGATATTATACCAACAAGGCTGGAGCTGCTCAGAAGGATTTTAGTAAATTAATGCATAATCTGGAATTGGAACTTTCTATCTAAGTTGACATAAGTTTTCGTGGAAATTTTTGTCATTAAAACATTAATTCCTTACGAATCTCTTTCACAGACCACAACCCTAAAAGTTTTATCAAAGTTTCCCCTAATATGCACACAATTTTTCCAAACAATAAAAAAGGGACGATCATTAAGGAGGTTTGACGGTTCCTATTATCCATAAAACAGTTGACTGAGTAAGCAAAGTCACGAAAGCAACCGAAGGATATTGCTCCATCGGGGACAATACGCACCTGTCTCGAATGTGGGTCAATATTAATAAACTTTATGACGTCAGAAGGCGTTGGTGTCGGAAATCAAGCTATTAAGGGCATTAAAAAGGCGACAGAGATAGCTGTCGTTGATATTATAAAGCGAGAAAAGGATGGGAGATATGATGTTGACAGTCAAATATTATCATTTGTACAAAGCATCGGCTATTATTATCAACAATTTTTACATTAAAAGTATTAATTTTGTGTCGAATGCGATATATTATTATGTTTAAGTTTTCTATATTGTAATTTAGGTATACATCTAATCATCTTATGACAATAAAGGACATTCTAAATAAAACGAAAGCTCATCAATTATTATTTTAGTAAATAGAAAAGAAATAGAGCTATAAAACTTACTGATTTTCTTTAAATTCTAAATAAGTTTTATTGAAAGTTACCCCTTAACTATAATTATTATATAGTTTTATTTATGGTTTTGGTAAATTATTTGTATCTGGTCGATAATACAAGAAAAACATGGAAACCCTTTGTGTACCTTTTCTTAAACAAATGGATCGTAAAGTTTTTATTTTTCGAAAATGCTGTCAATTAAAAAAAGTTTTACTTGAATTATTCCATAAATCGAACTTTCTTTCGCAGTTTGAACAATAAAATACTGGCAACATCGCGTGCCAATAAAGAAAAAGTTAAACAGTTCGATTGTAATTTAAAAGGCCAATCAGCGTGTTCGTGTTGGCAACACTGTATTGCAACGAAACGGCAATGCACCGCCATATTTTAAAATGCCATAAAACAGTTTAACGTGAAAGTCAATTAGTATGATACGTTGTAAAAAGTATCATTAAATAGAGTAATAGCTGTGTTATATTAAACAAGTCGGTAAATTATTTCATAGTTTTATAGCTCTAGATTTACTGGAAAGCTGTGGTGTGAAGAAAATAGGACGTGGACTATTACATTTATTAATAGGCCGCAATATTACTTATAATTTCTATGTATGACTCCTATAGGCCTATTTAAGAACCACTGATAGACACGGATTTCCTTTATGATTAAGAGGCTTTTGGCTTCAGTCCATCACACCTCTCGAGTGCGATTGGACGAACTTTACATACTCCTTTGTCCTTAGGTATTAGAGTATTTATAATACAGAGGGAGCGCTATCATATATTTGCGTCTTCAAAAACGTAGATATTGTTTTGCTCGTAATGTTGGTAGCTCTGATATATTTATACGTTTTTGAAGTACCAGAGCTCTCTGTAAACCCTTATAGTTCCAGTGGAGAACTCTCAGAAATATACGTTTAATCAAAATTATTTTAAAAATAGAACAAAATGCGTTTATTTAAATCGATTGGATTTAAATAAACGCATTTTGGACTATAAAATAAGCGTTATAGATTAGGTTATATACCGCAACGGCAATAGCTGTCTAAGTGTTAACTGCCTCTATTTTTATTCCATTTTTAATTTAATGTATCCTTCGTAGATAATCCTGTTTAGTGTTTAATTCTAAAAAACAATGTTTTATCACAATTAAAAAAACAAAACGACACTAAAAGCGTACATATACCTCGCTTTCACTATCAACATCACGGATTGTCATTCCCGTATCGGCAGATGATTAATTCCGAACAAAATTACAAGGTGCGGCCACAAAACTGGTCCCAAAAATAGTCTGAGACCATTTGGAAGGTAAAAAAGGAGCGACGATGGTGTGGGAATAGCCTTTTTTTTTCTTTTCTTTTTTCTCTTTTTTAATACATCGACGCATCAGGCCAGGAAGCGAGATGATCTGATGCAAAGTTTATTACCGATTTTATGGTTTTTAATCTAAAAATTTGATATCGTCAAAATAAAACTGAGGGTGCCCTTTAATGTACTTCTTGGTACACCTTGTTAATATATTAAAGTTACTTTTTTTTTCTTATTTTTGATTACACTTTTGTACGACCAACACTAAGCTATAGAAATAAATAAAAATACTTTTTTGTAAGTTATTCAAGCAATGTTTAAAACTTTTAGACGAGACTGACGACCTGCATTCTATTTTAACTTTTTCCCACGGTATCATTTCCTCTCCGAGTTCGAAATTTTATTCGACTCTGCAAATATATCTTCCCTTTTAAATTATTTTTTTATTGTTGTTGTAAATTACTCTTCGAATTTTATCCATTCTATAACGATGATAAGACAAAATAGCCGCCTTTTGACGGTAACTTATCGCAATTATACCAGCTGTAATTTTTCAATTTAACTAACTATATTTTCTCGTACTCGGATACGAATCAAGAACCATAAATTATGTAACATCCAAATCCGACCATTAAGGCGACAAATACATGATTTATTTGAATAATAATAGTAATAAAATAACACACACACATTCAATAAAAATATCAAACATGATCTATAGATTTTTAACAATGCCCCAAATTGCATGATTTTTTGTTGACCTATGTATCCTACGGGTTTATACATTTGTGTATAAAAGGGCTGTGCGGTCGGCGCATGCGCAACATTTTTATAATCTCAAGGGGTGAGTTACCCCCTCGCAAATAATCCCCATTTTAAATAGCCATGAGAACTTGTGAATTGAGGTTTTTTTTTTTGAATTTGTAACACTAACCCCTTAATCCCAGTGCAATTTTCATATAAATGGGATCATTAACATCTGACATAGATGTCTTCGGAACACGACAGCTCTGGATTGCTATTTGTATTCAGAGAACTTTATTAATATTTTTATTAAATTATGCACAATTATGTTAAATTTAAATTTGTAGATATTTAATGTTTTTATTACAATTATTAGATTAAAATTAAAATTAGAAACTCTTATAGTTATGATTGATTATTAATTGTAATAATTTCATACAAGCTATCAATCATTTTAAAATTGAATAAAATCTTTTTTCGCAAAAACTCTTCAGCGAAATCGGTTTACTGGTATTAAGTTCACACAGTTACACTTTGTTCGTGCACAAAGCGCATTCCTTTGACCGGACGCAAAATTAATTACGTTAATAAAGTCCTTTATTTTTGGTACGGTACTTTCTTTCTACTATTGCCGAAAGTAAAAGCTCGAGCCAGTTTTCGAAAAGCACGGTCATTCTTAAAATGTCAGTGACCACGACATATGGCAAGCGTGATGGTGAAGCCGACTTGCATATAAACTTTTTGCCACATTTTTTTCTCGCCATTTTTGGTCATATTTTAATTCTTCATAAAGAACCTAGTGACTTAATTAATGGAAATGTGTCACAGAGAAAGTTTTATCAAAATTAAACAGTCTATTCTTATTTTCTCACGTCATGAAAGTTCAAACTCAAAGGCCAGGAGATTATATCTTTAACTACTGCGACAACGTAACCGATGCTTTGATGGGCTTTTGTTGGCTTATTGTAAAAAAATACAACGTCCAAACACCGCAGACTATTTTACGATCGAGCCATTGTATTGAGCGTTCCAAAACTTTTACAACCTGCAGGTATTTTCTATTTATTTTTTCATGTCACATAACGTATCTCAGTGAGTCACTCATTCATAATAATTTGTTAATAAAATAAACAAAGCGAAATGCAATAATGAGATTAGCCGGGCTGAGTCCGGCGTGAACTCAGCCGCACGTCCGAAGCGTCATTCACTCGCGTCGCAGCAACAACGCGCGCCGGTCGCCGCAAGCGCGCGCGCTTCTACCGTTAACGTTCCAAATTCAAATATTTTATTTTTTTAAATTGTGACAGATAATTAATACGTAAAAACTACCAGTGTTGAAAACAGTGATTCTGTGGTGTTCCAAAACGAGATTCAAAATTGGTTTTTAATAGTGCGGTGCAACAGACAAGTGGCTAGTGACCTTCGGTGAAACAAAAAAGGAGTTTTGTACCCAAACCTGCCCAGTTATTGATGGAAGTATGAATTCGAAAAAAATCGAATGTTTCGATGACGATGACGATTCGGTCGGTGACAAGCCGAGTCTCAGCTTTTTAGGTGAGTTTATTAGTAAACAAATAGAAACTCATTGATAGCTTCTGACACACTAACGAGAGTTGCAATGATAGTGGTATCTAGAGTTATGCGTCTTCCGCGATAAAATACGGTGCCAGCCGAGTAATTGTATTGCTTACAATACACAGTGGAATGGCAATAGTTTATCAAAATGATTAGCTGTTACATTTCTATCTATAGTAACTCAATCTTCTGATAACGTTCTAGGAAATGTGTTATTTGGCACATCGACGTGTACTTATGTTATTGTTTCTAAGTTATTTGTTTTAAGTGATGATTTTAAATCACAATCGCATTCTACAATGATATTATTTTACTACCCAGAATAATTAACAAACTTGAATTAACTACGGTATCAAAAGATACTTCAATAAAAAAATATTGTAAAAATTGTCATGGAGTCATTAATAGGCTTTATGGTTGAAAGCTCTCATTATTTTATATGATAATCCTATCGTGCATAAATCGCACTTATTGTCACAGTCAAAGTACACGACACATGTTGGTAAAATTACATTAATCTACTCACATTCAGAATCAATTAGTTTAATTAATGAAAAGGTATTCACGTGCTGCCAATTAAAAACTGTTTCTAGGACAGTAGCAAACATTGCTATTTTAATTTTATACATTCCAAAGCTGATTTCACTTTTAAATTTATACATTTTTTATTTACGAAAACCCTGCCTTAGTTTAAACTACTATCGAATTCACTTTCAAGCAATTAGGCACGTTCCAAAATAGTAGTAAAGTTGACCAATTTCACTCTTTCCTTTTTTTTATTTTCTTTGTCTTATCTTTCAAAAAGATCAGCCTGTTTTATTTAACCATCAAAATGCACTTCGCAAAAACTTTTTCTTTTTTTTTTACCTAATATTTCGACATTTTTCTTCACCACAAGTCCAATTGCATCACATTGTAAAAGTTACCAAAAACGTAGTATTACTCATATTATGACGAAGGCTAGCATCCTGGTGACTAACTGGTCCATTCATTGGCTCATCACCCACGCCTTCCAACTGTCGTGCTGAAGTGTTCATGTAGGCAGCTACCCCGTAAATCAACTTCGAACATAAAGAGATTTGAGAGTAACAATCTATACAAGTAAATCCAGCCTAGTCTAATCTAACGATACATGTTTAGACATAATTTTTAGTCTGTGACAGGATTAATGTAGATTTTGTTTTTGCAAAATCGTTCCCTAAAAAGCAGTTTGCGCTGTTTTAGTATGGGTGTAGAATAAGGGTAGAACTAGAAATTGGTATTTTTAGTCGACTTTCAACTGAGCTAAGATTAAGCACGGTTCAATGTTGTATGATGCGGGTTGTACGGAAGTAACAAATGCGTTTGATCAATCCGTTTCCAAACAATAGTACGAGCAGACGAGTCTCATTGAGTGCGTAGCATGCAATTTCAACACCAAGTCTCAGAGCATGAAAAAGTGGTAATAATTGTTACAATAGTAAGTGCATTTTTATTGCAGGTTTAGTTTTTTTTATTGAGACAATTTTGCGATAGTGATTCATTTATTTACATTTGTAATGTGTACGGGTGAACTTGATACTTGAAGTATTCTGTGTCGAACCGCGAAACTAAGACGATGCAGATACAATAAGTATGAGCTTCCGTAAATAATTACATAATAAAATAAAATGAGGGAATAAGGCAGTTATAACCTGAGTTTTAAATATTAGAAGTAAACCTTATCACGATTCTTATAGAATGGATTAAACTTGTCACGACATGTATGAGCGAGTTAAAACATGGGTAAGGAAACCACGTGCTCTTATCAGTATTGTGCTATTTTTGGCATATTGTTTGAAATACCGGCTTCTTTTCATTACGCATAGTCAGCTCTACTTCTGACATGAGCTTATTTAAAATATAATGTAGTTTTAACAAGCTAAAAGACAATTACCTTAATTTCAGATGTACATATCTGACTCGGTAGAAATAGACAAATCGTACCTAAGACACCACGAATTGCAAACATTTGACGCACGATAAAAACATAATACTTACTCTAATAAAGACTTATAAGGAGCAAATTTTATCATGAAAAAGGAAAAATTACGTACACTAATTCATAACGACAAGCCAGCATCCCATAGGGCTAGGCAGAGCCTTTAAATCTCCACTTTGATCGATCATTCATAAAATATAACTTTCGCTTCTACTTTCATTAACCTTTCATACATTTACATAACATAAAAAATAATCTTATACGAGTATATTTTAACTCAACTATAAAGATCTTGGTTACATCTGGATTCTGGACATACAGTACAATTTTTCTCGCAACAGAAGAGGGACTTTGACATACTAATTACTCTTCCACCCGGAATTATTACAAAAAGATATAGATCTCGCGTGAAATCCTATACGAATACACATTTCACCGGTACTTTCATAAACCAAACACACCGACAAACAGGCGGACTTTACAACCGCGTCGTTTAAGTAACTTAAGATGGCAAGATTGCGAGAAACGTGCGTTTTTAAAGAATATCCGTGGTATATGGTATGATAATAATAAATAAAAATTAATATTGTAATGCCCACTTCTTGAAAATGCTAAAGAGATCGGATTTGGATTTAATTGTTTATTAATAAAACTGCAAAAACAGCGGTATTCATCTTTGACAAAAATAATGTTACGGTTACAAGTTTTTTTTTGCATGAACGCGTGAGGTACATGTTTCAATCAGATAACTTATCAACGTATATTTATAATTAACAGCAGTCTTTAAAAATATCTATATTTTCATTAAGAAATCAACGATCAAAGTTGCTTATGGTCATTCCGTGATAGATTACCTTGTAAATCATGCTTTTCCACCTGTTATTGACACCGATGGCCCTCTACGGTACCATATATCATAAAAGAAATCAATGAACCAGATCATTCGTATTTCGAATTTATAAATCTCACGTGCAAGTCACTTTGACAGTTCGGATGGTCGTGTGACCACCACACCCTTCAACCATCAAGTTCGCAATAAAAAAGAAAGCTATCAAAATTAAACCGACGAAAGCCGTATGCAAATGAAACGACCTAGCACGATTAGACACGGTCACAAAATTGTAACAAATAATTTATGATATTTTGTTTAGATTTTAGTGGTTGTTAATGAGGATTTATTCGGAATATTTGGAGTCAAGACGTGCTCGAGATGGTAATCAAAAGATGCGATACGATATTTTAATTTATTCATAAGCTTTGATCTGAAATGCTAATGCGTTGGAATTCTTGACGTGTAATACATCAAATCTGTATTCTACCCTTTGCATACATTATAAATGAATATCGACAACTGTGATGTCCTAGGTTTGATTTGCAGGTCAAATAATCTAGTTGGTGTTTTCGATTTAAAAACTGTATTTTACTCCCTGAAATGTTCGTAATGAGCGCAGTCAACTGTATCATAAGTTTAATATTATATGCCACATCACACAGGAGTGGTAAAATAGTAGCTAAGTAATTAAAATACGCTATACCCTTATATACTGACTCTATCATACTCTAACGTTATGAATTCAAATGACTTGCAGTAAAAAAGGCAGGGATAAGTTTACTTTTTCCTTTTAGATGAGGTATATCTCTTATCAGTAGAAGCTTGTAGTACACAGCGACTTATGGCGTTGTAAACGATTGTAAACAATTACTTTATCAATTGATGCATACGTCATCCGGTTGTGATGAATTAGTGAGCCGGGGTTATTGTTTGAACCAAGTTGTAGAGAGTATCCATTGTAATGCGTATTAATTACAATAATTGCAACCATTTTTTTGTAATTCAGGCTTTTTTACGGTGTTTAAACCGACGTACATTTATTCAATATATAAATGAAGAGTTTTTTTACGTCTGTGTAATTTATGTAAAGTGTTGTGTACTCTTTTAAGTGGTATATAAATATATGTACATTAGAATATAACAGTAGAAAAATTAGTAATCCGTATTAATGTACATATATACTGTTGGAGAACCTGAATTCAATAAAGAAATAAGACTTGTGCATATTAAGGTATAAATGAGTCTTCTAATGAAGACTGAATAAAATGTGGACATCAAAATATTGGTAGCAGCAGTTGTTACGTATCACTTACTTATAAGCAATCATTTTTGGTGCAATTTGAAGGTTAGCTTTAAATAATAATATTAAATATAAACACTATAGGCTTATAATATATTTATTCAACACAAAAATCAAGAAAAATACCCAATAAACACATAAATCAATTCTCAAAATGCAAGAGATTTACCGTCGAGCATCGTAATGCCAACTTATGTCATACCGTGATTAACTACTCAAGAAAAGAATTTCGGAACTTTAACAACACGTAATAAGGGAGTTATTAATGTCAACATATTCTTACGTAACTTTTATAAATATAATAATTTAATAAATGTAAAAGTGGGTGTCTTTTTGTTCTTGCAAAACCCGAGCAACTGAAGAAATGGTTTTTTATAAAGATAATTTATGGACCGTAAAATTTACACTACCTGTTGCCTCGAAAAAAACCTTGCACAGCTATTGGGGTCTATATTAAAACGTCAGTTTACGCAATTAAACAAAACATCAAATGTAGTAAAAGACATATTTGATGCAGAAAAGATCCCGCACTAGGCCAGAGTTATGAACTAAGGTTTTACCTAGTCTCAATCGTAGAAAAGACACATAATCAACACTGGAACGTTTAAAACTGATACAAATACAACAATTTTGAATTTAGAAAACAAGTCGATTAAAATTTGGAATTTAGAAAACAATTCGATTAACATTTTGAATTTAGAAAACAATTCGATTAAAATTTTGAATTTAGAAAACATGACCTGTGACGTCACATGTTTTGGCATCTGTTGTGTTAACCTTGGAATTGTTTAATAACACCGTATTGTTGTAAAGCCGGTGCAGGATATTCAATACCCGGCCGGCCTTAATGCACAGCTGTCACGAATCAGTTTGAGTAATGAGGGACGTGGCTCACGGTTTAACTGTATATTGTTATAAACCCAAATATTAATACGGACCATAGATGTTGTAAGCCAAATAATTTACTTACATAGAACTCTAACCAAAAATATATTTTAGGCATTAATAATTGTCGTCCTGTTTTTTCTTTATTTAAAGGTTATTTAAAGGTTTTTCGTTGCAACAATGACGCTTTTCGGCCAGAGTTCCAATATTACACATGTAGTACAATTTAAAACATCTCATACGATTTTTCTAAGACTGGAATTTATGCTAGGCAATAGGCTCGCATCTGTCACATTTAGGACCGAATAAACTCAACACACTGTGGATAGAACTAGTGTCCACTCGGATGATGCTTTCAGAGATACATGTGCTTTAAGGATGTGAGTGAATGTTGAATAATGAACCAAAAGAGGCTATCAAACGAATTTACACATTCAAAAATCTTTCGATTGCAACAAATTCATTCCAGTAATATTAAAGTGGTAGAGTACAATTCAACAAGAGAACCAGTATTTCTTTAGTACCTATTCCCTAATATATGTAAGGTAAACTCAGAAAGGTCATCTTGGCACATTTCCACTCCTGAACTCATTCTTTCTCACCAAGGAATCGCAAAAGTAACTTAAAATACACATAGAAATTAAACACAAAAACTCAAGCTTTATTACATAAATATGAGGCTTCAGAATCATTATCCAAATTAGGCACTCAGAGCGCACACGATATTTTCGGATTATAAATTCAAAAACTCATGATTACTTAAAAGATTACTAAAAGGGCATATCAATAATTAATACATTCCGATCCACTCATAGTTATTATTTATAGCCATTCAAGCTTTATACACGTCCCAAGGATCGACAATTACTTATTGGTGTGCTTTGAGTTCCGTTAAATTCGATAGAATTGTTACAATAAGATTTTAAAATATCGTTTAAAAAGAATGATCAGTTGTTTGCAATTACGAAAGAATCACCTTTTTTACTTTATAAAAAAACTTGTCAAAAATACCAAGCTTTATGTAGTTCAACTCATTTTTGGTCATAGTGACCATAGCAATAATAACTGTAGTATTATTAATAGGTCCAAAACTAAATATAAATACAATATGCAATCGACTCTACCAACTTCGACAGCCACCGTGGCGCAGTTGGTTAGACGCCGGCTGTGAAACGTGAGACCGCGGGTTCGATCCCCGCACCGAAACAAATATTTATGTGATCACAAGTGCTTGTTTCGGGTCTGGGTGTTTGTGAAACCGAAAAGTCTCTCATAGTTCGAGATACCCTTGCCACATGTCTCGATCTTAGTGTGGGATCAGTAGGGTAATTCACGTAATTAAATAAGTTCAGTTGAAGTGCAGTTGCATTTAAGTTTCGATGAAAACAGACCTTTTCGTATTCTCGTAATTTTGACAACCGCTGTCAGATACGCTCGCGTCAAGTCCGCGTTACGCGAGCTGTTTAGCGTATTCTACTGCTGCGTGTTTTATGTGCGTGATTCAGATCGCAACTTGATCGATATTCACGTGTAAGCTTCTTGTATATGACTGACGTACAGTTGACGCGCAGCACCCGCGCAGTTTACGCATAGCTTAGGTGCAGTTCACGCGCAGCTAAACAATTACAAGAATACCATTTTGCACTAAGACGTAAACTTAATTGCAACTGCACCGCAACTTGATCGGCGCGTCAAAAAATTACGTGAATTACCCTACTGGACTATGTAAGAGACTGTTGGGTATATTTATATATTTAACTCTACCTTTATAACCTCAAGACACACAAAAAATCACTTGATACGACTTATCCTCACCTCCTTAATAATCCACCATCATCCCAGCTTACATTAAAAACGACTCTACCACATCGCAGCCATGTATTTGAACAGGTAATCTCGGTTAAAATGTAGGTAAATTGCGCCGTTTGAAACGTTTAAACTTTCACTTCTATCAAATAAGGCATAAGAAGATGTATTGATAGAACAAAAAGCCTTTTAGTGTGGCGCGCTTAATACACCGTATTAGGCCACTTAAAGTTAATTTTATTAAGAGAAATCGATGTACTTGGCGTGAGTGATGGCTTGGTCGCAGCTGGGTTGCTCCATGATCAGAAACGAAACTTCGGACGTCGCACGTAAAACTGTACGAATGTGCCTAGGTACTCTACAAAATGTTCGAATCCTCTATCAAAGAGAATAGTGTTGATTTTGAGAATTGGAAAATTAAAAATGTACTGCAGAGGTCGACCGTCCAAATATTCGAGTTTTTTTTCGGATCATAAAGTAACCCCCGTGGACCCGAAATGGAGGTAAAGGTTCTTTAGTTCAGAGGATAAACTTATAACTTCAAAATCTTTACTGAAATGATAGAAAATATATAGTACAGTAAATTGCGTTGCTAAAGAACTTTAATTTTCGTTTATATCTGTCCATTAACACTCTATAATATAGACCTATACACGATTCGCCACATGTTTTCCATCTCATGATATGATAGGGAGCGAGCCTATCTCCATATCGGGCACAAATTCCTGACTTTGCCATCATACCGTAGTACAACTGCGCCACTGAAGCAGTACTGGGATGTAACATAGTTTATATGTAAAAAGTAATACAATTTAGAAGAAAAGTTGTAGATACCATGTAATTGTTGTATTTTATCAATTTTGCAAATGACCACAATTCCTTGACTTTCACTAAAAGCTTGACTGTGAAGATGTGCACTTGTTGTATCCAATAGCGAATTCGAACTATCACTTTTAAAATAAACAGATAATAGTGTCAGTGCACTCTACGGGGTATGGAGTGATGACTATGAAATATGGTGAACAAGTGTAAATGAGGAAAGAAACTTAAAACAATATTAATCTTTGAGAAATTTGGTATTAGCCTAGATTTCCTGATATTGAACGTCTGATTTGACTGTTAGAATCGAACGGTGGCGCAAAGCTATAAAAGGCTAAAGGCTAATATCTAAAGCCAGTCTTTTGTAATACCTACCAATTTACAAAATATAGTAATCTTTTGTAATTCCAAAATATTTACGTTATAGAATTTAAGTACCAATGTTTTCAAGAGTGTAATCCATTACACCCTTGAAAACGACCTTATGAATATGACTGAACTGACCTTATATACTTGAAAATGACTTAAATATTGGAATAAAATCCAAATCCACTGCAAGAGATTAAACAAAGCAAGGGTCCTAATTACACAAATCTATTCTAATATTTAAGTCATATCTCAAACCACTTTGCCCTGTCGCGGAGCTAATCCTGTATAATCTGTGGACACATGTCCTGAAGCCTATTCACTCGTATGCTTCGGTGTGGTCCGATGAACTACAAAGAAGCCGTAAAGTGTTGGCTCTGCTTCACACCTGCTAAATGGGATGAAATAAGGGCTTTGTGATCGAAAGAATGACTCGAAATTAATAGTCATAGGGGTTTTATCTCCGGTTGAAAGGGTTGAGGTCTTTTTTGTACATTTTTTGGCAGGCTATATCTTTACTTTTAAAGATTTCTAGTTTTCTAATTGATAAATGGTTGATAGTTTTTTTAGCTGTTATAGGAACAGTATTGTTATATTATGTGGTTAACTGTTTGTCATTTTTATTTTTGATATCATTGTAAACTTTAAGACGTTTAACGATTTTATAAATAAGTCATGAGGATTTTAAAGTGAAGAAAATACGAAAATTAGTTTTGTTCAGAAATTAATTAATTAATCGCTTCTGCACATTCTTAAGTCATTATCTCTAAAGCACTCATAAGGTTTCTTTCCTAGACTACAACTACTGCATAATTCGCTGAGTTTTATTTTATGTATTTATTGAGTGAAAACATATTTAAACAATTTCATATAAACGGTGATCCATAATATAATCACGTCTGAACATTCTCAAGTCATTATATCTAAAGAACTCATAAGGTTTCTTTCCTAGACTACAACTACTGCTTATTTCCCATAGAATTATTTTATGTATACAGAAAGTGAAAACGTTTTAAACAATTCAATAAAAACGGGGATCCATCATATTCACGGCAGACTGTAATTCAACATTATTTGAATTTTATAATAGAGATAGATTAATTCGACATTAAATCAAGTTTAATAGCATGAAATAGCTAAAAAAACATTAAATACACAAGTTTTAGTATATTGGAGTAGATACCTGGCATCCAACTCGAAAATGATACAAGTTCTAATGAAAGTAAAATTTTACTAATGAAATTAGAAGTTGACTCCTAAGGCCTAATGATTAAATGATATGTACAATATTACATATCACGATGCAATATAGGAATTCATAGGAATATGTTGTTGCTTTTATTAATATTGACGTCAAATTACCACATTGAAGCTTATGAGAAAATTGCTGCAATCTATTAACAATTACGACCAGGAATAGAAGAGCTCTTAACAATCAATTACTAGGTATCATTATAAAGTGATCAGATGTATCTACATACACTGGTGTGGAATGCAGTTTACTGTTTTGTTGTTTGTTAGTTGCCATGCCAGGAATACAGTGATTGTTTTCAGATTCTTTGCAATTAAGGAGTCGTCGGAATTTGTTCATCTTTATTTTTTATCCTGCCTATGCCTATAAATGTATTCAATTGAACCTGATATTATTTTGATTAAATCTTGGTCCTTGTTCTTTAACCTCCATATTTAGTTTAATTTTATTAGAAAACATCAAAACAAAAATTATTAACTATTCTATGCTTTCGTGTCGATCTCCACGATACAACCTTTTCCCGTCGATGGACACTATATCTCGATTGATCAGCACTTACCATCAGTTCCATTGTAGTTATTGTATCATGCCAGTAACAAATATAAGTAATCAGATCATTTTCGTAATAAAATACCTAATGATAAAATTCTTCACAATTAGTGGTGAGATTTCAAACATTGCTCAGCTGGTCTGGTATTTGTAAGGACCAAAACCAGTTCAGTTGTTTCTTCAATCGTTAAGCTAACAGATGTAAGACAATACTTTACTCAGACACACTAAACATTCGTTCCGTCGATGCCCTCTGTGCCTTGAGGGTCGGGCTGACCCTCAGCGAGAAATGAAAGGACTTGCTGTATAGTATTTGAGCATATTTTGAGATTTAAGATAATTAAAATTGGAATAATATGGACTAAAACAATTTTTTTACGGATTTTATCGGGAATTTGATTATTTTTTAGATTTTTTAATTTTTTGGTTACTGTACATCGTAGTATTATATTTTAATGTGTAACATTCGCGTAAATCTAAGAAACCATTATGGAATAATGTGATTTATTTATGTGTAATTAATCAGTTTTTTTTTTCAAAAATTACTGTCGTCTATTATTAGATAATTCCGACATTTGTGGAGTGAAATTTATTATCTTGTTAAATTAATGAATTTTATAGGATTGTGAGAGAGCAACATATTTAAAAAAAAAGCAAGATACCACATTTTAAACACTACTAATTTCAAAAATAATTGTACTATTATTTTTTCTAAATTATTTTGCGCCATTTTTCATTCCTGCTAATTCAAAAAGATTATCTTAGTTGTTTTACTTGATGCTTCCAATATGGAAAATACCAAAATAAAAGTAGGTAGGTACACGCGTTCTGTTAAAACCTTTAATGCCGAACCCTAACAATGGTAGACCACGCTACAACCTAAATAAACGAAACGTACTCCGCGTTTCTGAAGACATACTAATTTGTATCAATATTTGTTCAGCTTTTCCTTGTATGATAATGGATACGCGTGTTTTGAGAAATACAAGGCCCTGTTTTAGACGATTTATGTATTGAGTGAAGGTATCAGCTTTAAAATTATTAACTCTACACGACATATACCATTCTAAAACTTGTTAGTCAATCTGATCTTAATCGTAGAAACTGACAAAAACCTTAAGTATTATCAATACTATAGCAAAGTAAAAAGCCCCATTCTAAGCCCATAAAATCGGAATCTCTAAAACCAAATGGGTTAATAGATAAAATAACGCTGCTTACAAATCATGAGAAGAAACAATAATTACTACCTTGCCTCTCATCCACATGACCCAAGCTTACTTAAACTAATTGCGATTTATCAAGCTACCTATGCTTGTCAATTATTTTCTCTCGCAGCTTAATGACTTACCCATCCTTATTAACCAAACACAGCATCGAATAAACCAATTTCCCCATACATTACTGTCATATACAACCAGTAAAATATGCCATATTTCAAACACTGGATACAGCTCATCCACTTTCTATTTGCATATCTCGGGGTCAATACGAGACCCCGTGACTACCTGTCCAGCATTTTGCGTGATCGAGACCCGTTCGAGATATAGTTATTATGCTGAACGTACAGTGATATATTTCCAATGGTAGAGAATTACATTCCTATGACGTAATTTATGGGTAAGGCTAATACTAAGGACAGTGCGTTTTTACAAATAAAATCTAACAGAAATAATAACAGCTAGATGTGACGGCGAAATATTCCAACGTGTGCTGAAGGCAATTTAAAACTGACGATCACTTAAATAGAAGAAGACATAGATCTATGAAACATACCAAAAAGGAAATATCACATATGACTGATCTACTTTCAATAAATTGAAGACTTGATAGTTCTAGGAATTCATTTCTTATTTAAATATAGATGGATCAAATTGAAAGCTTTGTCTACAACACAACATCCACTCCAAACCAAAGAAGAACCGTTATTCCATCTAAACTTATATCACTCCGAGACCTTCGACCCAATTCAGTAATATCCACTTTTTCATTTGCTTCTCCAACTCCAGTAGTAGTGTTATTTAGTACTAAAACAATCATTCTATCATTAAGCATAAATTCCTTGACAAATATAACTGAAGCTATTCAAGCAATGGACCGTTAAATGTACGAAGTGTAATTAACAGCATCGAGAATCTGGTCAGTACTATTGTACGCAGCCTCAATTGCGTAAGCTATTTTTATACTAAGAGCAATGCACTCGAACCACGGGCATCTCATGCTAATGTAAAGAGTAAATATGATGCAAGTGGAAGAATATCCTTTTGGCGCCCTTCGAGCTTGACCGTGCGGTTTGTTTGCCAGTTTTTATGTCATTTGTGATGCGTCTGACCTTGTGTGGACAGAGCGTAGTGTTTTGGATTTTAAAACGTATTTTACGGTTGTAGTGTTCTGGGGTCTTGTCATCGTGTTGGTATACACTTTTTAATTGGTGAGGAGAATGTTTTGGACATTCAAAAAAATTTTATGTAATAAAAAAATGCCTGTAAATCTAAAATTCAGTAGACTGTCAGTTTATGTATATAGATGCTAGCGCAGGTTTTTAAAATTAAACATTTACACTATTTTGTCTTTCAAAAATGTTCAAATTACCTTTACTAAATGTTCAAGCAGTGTCAGTAACTAAATAAATATTATTGATATTAATACTTTTAAATTTATAGCTTATGTTATCCAGACCACACCTAGCAGTAATTATGCCGGTGCACTTCAGGCTTCATTACAGATAGAAATCAAAATGGCGGAAGTCGCCGACTCAAACGCCATTCCGCACCGACCGTTATGATTTTAAGTAACAATAAAAATACCGCATTACATATTAAAGTTCACCATAAATATCATTAAATGAATCCATTATGCAGTAATCATCTCGTAAAACATTAAATGCTGCGTAAAACTGAATTTAATTTAGCCAACATTAACCTTGTCGGTAGTTCTGTTTTTCAGTTTATAACTTGGCTAATTGAAACAAGATCTTCGAAGCAGCGGGCGGTAGGATCCCGTGGGCGAGTGAAATTAGTTTTCTCTCTCACTCACACTTATTGTGTGCGAGTGAGACAGGCTGTAGGCCATTGTAGGCAAGAGGTTGGGAGCAGGTTTAAGGATGCTAAGGTAGCGTCTGTTCATTGTAGGTGATAATATGCGATATTTTATGCATTCATATGAAATTCTTTTGTCTCTGTCCCACATACCGGTCAGGAGTTTGGAGAGACAAGGAAGTAACGTTTATTATGGACGCTATTGATATTTTTATCACGTCTCCGAAGATGTGTTGCGACGTTAAATAACAATCGATTTATTTGAGAATGTCATTGTTTATTTTTGGAGATTTTTATAATAGTTCTTGATTTCAGTGCAACTCAAAGCTATTATGGATATGATTATTGTATTATGTAACTTCGTATTTTAAATTTGGTTTATGTGATAACATTTTGGCGGGAAAGGAAGGAATAAAAATGGCCATACCTGATTATTTTACACAAAATTTTGAATCTTAAAATCTTCACTAAATTCTAGAGATCTCTAAATTAACTGAAAATACAATACTCAAGGCTTATAGTGATGTTGCTTGGCTAGTACTTTAAACCATGAAATCATTTGTATTTTGTCAAGCTGTTACTGAGGGGCCCCTATCACTGTTAGAAAGACTCGTTTGGCGCCCATTCTGAGCTAAGGGATAACAGATATTAATATTCCTATGTAATACGTCGATAAATAACAACCAGGAAGCGTATAAATTAGCATTTCCATCATTAGCAATACGAATAAATTTTAAATTCAGCATCGAAGTAACCGATGACAAAGAAATGCACGCAGGTTATGTGACAATTGAAAATATGATAGTACCCCGTAAAAATCAATATTCCTGAGGATAAATATATCATACATAATGCCGGAGTAAACAATAGTTAATAAAATAAACAATTTCCTTACTCGTATCGCGTGTACTAGAGATTGACCGTTCAAGTACAGTCGGAGACCTCCGTAATCCCCCCAATCACTCATTGAAAATTGAATTCTATTACAGTAAACTTAAAGTTTAGTTTGTGTTAATAAGATGCTTTTATTAAAATTCTGTAGCCCATAGATTTATTACCAAAGACAATTAAGCATTGATTACATATCGCATAGGATTCGTTAAAACCGACGATAAATAACTTGAAGCCAGATTGCTCTATTAATTTTGTATTGGGATTTATTTTCTCGGCTAACACTGAGATTTATTTTGGATTTTAATTAGAAAATGTAATGATTTTAAACTTTCCTTTTGGTTCAATTTGTTTTTTAAATATTTACATTGAATTATAATAAATTACTTTCGAAAATGCTAAGGTATGAATATAGTTACGAGTATTATAGAATTGATGACATCAAGCCCATGAAATACTTTCTACAAATGAAAAAAATATTCCTTATCCAGTTTCATCTTAGCAGAAAACTTGCCATCAGTTTAAACTTTCAGTGTAGTCAAGTTGCCATTCCTCCAAAACAACCTTACCACTGACCCAAAACCTACCAGTAAAATAGTAGCAGCTGTACAACCAACACACAATATTCAGATTAGAAATCTTAAAAATTCGAACCCAAATCCACCGGTCGCACGCTCCAGCTACTAAGGTACCCTGTGCAAGATCTTACGGTATTTTTGTAACGATCGTGCGTGTATGATACCAAGCAGGCTGTTCAAAAAAACACGCGTAGCCGCTTTTAGTGTCAATGTTCATTCACATCGTAATAAAAAAAAATCCGACGAATTGAGGACCTCCTCCTTTTTGAAGTCGGTTAAAAATTTTCCACAATTGTGATTTGACTTTACTGTTTTATAATTTTAGGTGCTCTGAGGTTTTTACTTTTGTTTTTTTTTAAATGTAAAATAATTGGGTTTGTTGTTGTTTACTTTTGCTGTAACGTATTAAAATACAAGGACAGGAATGAATGTTTAAAAAAGCGTGAATAAAAATATTGTGGAACTGTAAAAATAGAAGGTCAAAAAAACAAAGAACACAGGGTCTTCCATATACTATACACTTTCCAACTTTTTGTCAATCTTTTGCACCCGCTCGTATAACTAACTAACTAACAACAATCGCCTATTTAACAACGCTTCTTGAACATCCAAATCCACGCTTTATCATTCGACAGCCTCTGGCGCAGTCGGTTAAAAGTTGTCTGTGAATAATAATTTTAGGACCTCAAATTCTGTACCATCATTTACAGCTACTATCATTTCAATAGCGATCATTGTTAAATCGATCCCAATCCACCCAAAAATTCAAATCTTGCATCGTCTTTATCTAATATCATTATCTACTCTATAAGATTATCTTACAATTCCCTTAGCGATCACAGTAACAATCCTCCTGCATCCAGCCAAAACTCAAATTCTTCAAATACATTGTTTTCATTAAATTTACCTGCTGCCTATGAATAGATCTACCTATATGTTCAATATGTTCATTCTGCCTATAGGTATTATAAGTACTACCTTCAAAGTCTTGAGCGTTAAAACACTAGCAGTTACCATTGTCTGCGCAGCCCGCAGGCTCCGGCGAATGCGTGATATCAACCATTATTTCATTTCCTCGCCCGCTGGTGAAGTTTAATATTGTTGTTAATAAATTAGTTTGTTACGAGCCTCCTTGCAGTTTATTGCTGGACACGACCTCACCGTTATGCGGGAAAAATATTGCGTAAATTGATTTCAATTCTGAATTTTGTATGTCTTTAGGATAATATTCAGTGTTTAATACTTTCATTGTTTACCAAGGATGTTAATTTCGCTTGCTTTTCTTGGAGAATTTGGAATTTCTAACAGACGAACTGGGACTACACAATACGTAAGTTCGTCGTAAAACTACATATACTTTAAGGCGATACTTTTCGTAAGTTGGTCAATGAAACTTCATTCATTATTATAATACAGGTTCCCGTGCGTTCTGCACTGGAAACTAATGCCCAAGAAAATTCTGATTTTGCGTCGGATACTGATATGTCCAGCAGTGGACAACAGTATAGGCTGATGATGATGATAACTGCAATGTCTTTAAAAGGGTTCCCTTTGTTGTCTTAAGTAAGCAAAACACACATAATTTCTCAAGTGTGACATTTATCGTCGGCAATAATAACTTTTGATCAGATTCACTTATCTCTTGCCACTCCTAAGCCATTCATAAGAGACACCCTATAATTTCTGAATTTCGTAACTAAATAATTTAAAAGCACGGTGTGGTCTTTATTTGCATAAAAGACAGCATTGTTTCACCAATTGTCTGTACCAACAAAGTAATGTACCAACCTTGCCATTTTGTCCTTTAACTGACTTTTAGAGTATACGATATGGAGTGATATTGTATCTCAGCAATGTTCCGAAGGTAACCTTTTCTAAATGTTACTTATTTAATCAACGCTTTTGTGTTTATTAAAATGGTTAATATAACAACAATTTACGGTTTTCTGTATAGTCTCGGTTTAATCTAAATACCAATTTTGTCATGAAATTAAACTAATAAAACTTTTTAAAGTGTTCTCGTTTAAAATACGTAATATCCAACATATCTTACAAATTTATTTAATGGTTTCTTGGAATTACGCGAATGTTACACATTAAAATAAAACGAATTCTTACAGATTTATCACGAATTTAATTTAATTTTTATTTATTTTTTAATTTCCCGACATTTCGATCACTTTACAGTTTTCGTGGTCACGGGGCGGACTGAGCTATTAGTTGTCCGCTTAGTGACTAACACCTCGGTCCGCAAATTAAAAAATATAAAAATTAAATTAAATTCGCGATAAAATCCGTAAGACTTCGTTTTATTTCAATTACGAATTTATTGTTTATTTACTTCTGCTTATTTTGTATCTTTTTCACAATCCTGATGCACATTTCGATACTTCTTGCCTAAACCTGCATTCATTTAAAACTACAGCCCGAACAATTGAAATCACAGTATCGAAACATCAAACAACTTCCACAAAACAGTTACCATAGCCTCAGTCAAAACAAATAATCCGTATTCTCAATTCCTCATTACAATAGCCAACACAATTAGGCCATTCCAATAGTTGATGGGCCGATGGAAGATACAAGTAATAAATTGGCCCCTACCACCGGTCCGTCCAAACGTTCACCGTTAACTATTAATAGAATAATGCACATCGATTCTACCTTCACGATTAATGAGTGAGATTTGTGGGCGTATTGTATTGCGTACGTATAATTACCCTTTATGTTGTCGGTAGTAAGGTAGAACACAGGTACAGATTAAGGCAAGGGTTTGAGATACATTTTTTCTTGTATATGCACCAAACTAAATCAAAGATATTTCAAGACAAAGCTATTTATTTATTGCATATTTTACTATTCTTAGCAAAGGTAAAGGTAAAGGTAAAGGTGGTAAAGGTCGCGGGACGTCGCTGGATGCAGGCTGCCTCCAACAGGTCACTGTGGAAATCATTGGGAGAGGCCTATGTTCAGCAGTGGACTTCCTTTGGCTGATGGATGGATGGATATTTTACTATTATCACATACGCTTAAATCCAAATCCGGACAAACACACATACAACACTATACAAATATTTATGGAAATCATATTCGTGGAAATCATAACATGCTACCAACAACGCAGTAACCAATTTTTACATAATGTTTCTTAGCCTCCACGGCATTCTTAAAAAAGCACAACAACGGGAGGAATGCTATTACTTACATTGCATAATCAATAATACTCATACTGATTTATAAAATTCATCCTGGGTCCTTCCCCCGTAGCGTGAAGAGGCATCTTAGCAGGCCGGCACGAGACCACCGTCTGATGCCATTCGATACCCTATCTGAACGGCATTTGCAAGTGCAAATGCAATGCTTACCACCAGATGCAAAGCAGTCACAGTGCCAGAATCAAAAAAATGTATGTACGATAAACCATCAGACACCATATTTTCCTAAAATAATTTCAAAAGCAATCAAACCCAACCCAATTTCTCCACTCATTGAGGATAACATCCGATACGATCTAACACATCAACATTTACTCGTGTTACGAAATCCTCCATTACTGTTGGACGTTATCTAATACTTTGATGTTTTATTTCCTGTCCTTATCTACGGTTTTCGGAGGTATTGGGTGTGCATCGGTGTTATCGATTAGTTTTATTACTGGTAGCTTAGGATTTAAGAGCAAACTTTTATAAATACGATGGTGTATGGAGATTTTGGAGATTTACTCGTTTGATACCATAGAACTAAGATTAATACTTACTATATTAATAATGAATAGAAAAACTTAAATAAAAAGGAAAATGTGGATGATGAAGCAGATATATGATTTTTTTAAACATGAATTAATATATAAATATTTCATTATCAGCCCGGAATCAGGATTCTGTGCTCGATATGGTTATAGGCTCGCCTCCTATCACATCGTGGGACGGAACATACAAGACGAAATGTGGGTTCCATGGTGGCGCCTCTGCCTATCCCTTCTGGGAAAAAGGCATAAATTTATGTATTTACGAGTATGTGAAATAATATAAATAAATAAAAAATACACCCAACAATTAAGTCTTGTGTCGTGGATATCAGGAACTACGAGAGACTTTTCGGTCTCACAAAAATCCAGACCCGAGACAAATATTTGTGGGCTGACACATAATATAATTCGAGAAACAAAACATAATTCGGGTAAAACACCAAATAGCTTGGACAAGCACAGGGGAAGTTGATTTCTGAGGTACTTATTCTATCTCCTTTCAATAAGAGTGATAATGAAGGTGTATAAACATCCAAATGCCACTAAACATCCAAGATTTAAATGAATGTTCACTTAGATGTACCGTTAATCGTTTATGGAGCACTTTCAGAGCATTAACGAGTATTTGATGATCTATTAAGTAATAAACGTTTTATTTCTATTCTACTGCAAAACACATTTTTTTATATTATCACTCGAAATAAATGTATCCATAGAATACATATTCTAATATTTATTCATGCATACACCTTGTTTGATTAGGAAGCCAAAACAAGAATATGACTCACTCTAATTTGACGGTGTTTGGGCGTCAATCGCTTCCGGCAATGGTTCTCTCAAATAAATTGAGAGGAAATCCATTGTTGATTTTTATTACCAAACTATCGATGCAAAATAATGTTTAAAACAAAAAGAAAACAAAATTTGTATACGAATGAGGTTAATAAGTGGTTATTAAAAAGAGAAAGCGTATTCACAACGCAAAAACAATCAAAGCCAATGATTTCTAAAAAGATCAAATGAATAGTGGTGAAATTGATAAAATGCCGGCAGTAAATTGCTCATCCTGGTTTGCTTAGGTCCAATTAAATGCATAACCTACATTTGCGTCTAGATCTAAGGCGGCGGCTACATTCACAGGCATAGCTTTGTGAAGATAAAAGGTGTTACAGATAGACCTTGTAAGATTTCTATAGACTATTGAGGAGCATCGTGTGAATTAGTTCTAACACAGTTTGATGCACTTTATATTATTTTTGTAAATCAAAAAGAATAACACAGGTATATGCTTTTTATTATACATAAGTTTTTGTACTTTTCCATTACTGCTGTCATTAGCAGTATCCTATAATTTTAAGTATGAGTTATCATTTCGAATTTGGTAATTCAAAGCATGAATTCATAAATTTTAACCGTGTGATCTCGACTTAAAGCCTATTTCAGTTTTTATCATCTGGTTGGAGCCTTTCAAATCGCCCCACTTTATACGCTAAAGACGAAGCGTTAGGCTGTCTAACATTAAATCACTAGGTCTAGACTTAATTGTCAGTGAGTTAAATTAGATTGAAAGTTGAATGCGCCGCTCGATGCCATCAACGATGATAACAAAGTTACACGTATAAAACTTGAATTAATGAAGAAATTCTTAACTTATCTAGTAGATGAAAAAATAGATAATGTAGCATATTTTAAGAGAAAGCCAGATCAGATTTTATTGAGATAAACTATCAAGATCATCGTTTCAAAACTGAATGGAAATTGTTTTGAGAAACAAAAAACGTTGTATAATAAAGAAAACATTGTTATAGTTGTATGTTAATACGAAAGTTATATTGTAAAGATAAACTATTTTAGCCTTTCGCAAATCTGGAATTAAGAAAGAATAGCTGTAACTGACTTGACTGACTTCAACTCATTGAAAACAATTGCTGAAACTTAAGAATCATTTTTTGCATCCACCTCAAAATCAAGAAAAAGTTCCGCCCTCATACCATTCACTTAATCTTATGATAATACTAAGAATACAGATTCACGTGCACGTCTTAAAGAATTTAAAGGCATTACCATCGCATAATTCATGAGGCATTCTCTGCCATACATGGGTTTGGACGAAAGTGATCCCAAAGCTGCAACTGACCACCAAAAATGGCCACAGACCATTCCGATCCAGTTTCTAAGCGATGAGAATTCTCAACTCGCTGCGAAATGGACATTATAACGGTGAATATTTCAGATCGAGCGAAATAGATTTGGTGCGTTTTATGACATTATCCCAAATGACGTATTTGGATGAAGGAGTGTCTAAATCTACATCAGTGACCATAATATTTATCTCAGTCCTGTTGGCAGAGGTTTAGGGATTAGTCTGCCATACCGACTTATTGCAAATTGGTGAACTTCACATACCTACAGCAATTTTAGTATTGAACTCCCAATTAAACATTATTTCCTTGTTAAAGCAAGTGATGATTAATTATGAATACTCATATGACTTCGGAAGATCAGAGGTGACCTAGTGTGAACTGGGGTCCAACCTGTGACCTTACTCTCGTCAGTCCGGTTCTTTCCCAACTAGGCTAACGGTCCCTTACATGTAAAGGAGTGTAAACTTGTCGAAGTGTGAAATCAAGTGTTATTTTAAAGTCTTGTTTACTTTTTCATGAAACTTGTAATATTCTGAGTTGTTAGAAGATCCATCCGAGATTCGAAAGCATAGTTAGCATGGTTTATTAGTACTATTAAGTAGAATTATCTTATAAATCTATGCTTTCATGTAATGAGTGTCGTTAAAGCTGGCTAGAATGTAAACGACATATTAAATATGTAGCAGTTTGTAATAAAACTAAGGCAACATCATGTTCTGTTTTTATTGATTTAATTAATTTTGTTATTCTAGTGACAGTATATTGAATAAATACACCCATACCGCCAACGCTCACATAGACAGTTTTGATTTATAATAGTTACATAATATGATATGTCTTGCTTTGAAGGGATCACTTCGGGCGACACTTCATGCGTACAACATCCAAATCCGAAACCTTTGATACTTATTCGAATACTAACATTAAATATTTGTGACACTTATGAATTTTCAATTAGATGTCTACATTACCATAATCTTACGAGACAAAATCACAACACACATTATTACACATCAAACAATGACTTAACGAAATATCTTTCTCACGGCTAATAGATTCCATTGCCACTATCAAATTTTGAAGCACCCTTCACGAACTTTTGTTTGCTGATAACTGTGTTTGTACTTACCTTGCTCTCACTGCGTTCATCCATCATTTTTTATAACCTCTTATCTACCGTAGATCGGTCCAAGTCAGCTTCTTAAAATCTTGTCTTGTCTGCACCATTAATATTAATGTAACAATTGATAATGTAAAGTGACCACCTGGCGTTTGCATCACAGTGATTGTCTTAATTGATACGGCTATTAAGGTCTCGTGTAAGATTATTTTATGAGTGCTGTTCAGTGAAACGTAATGAGATTTTGTTAGGTTTACGATCTAAACTAAACTTCTAGTTCATTTGTTGCTTGTGTCAGGGTTGTTGGTTCCAAAATTACTTTAAAATTATCACGAATTAAAAATGCATTTATATTTATATCAAGAACAGGTGTATTGAACGTTCTATTAGTTCAATTAAATGCAATTTCTACTGAAACTTTATTATTGATTTAATAAATTAGTATTGAAAGTGTATTTAACAAGGTAGGGACAGCGTACAACCCTATTTTATTACAAGCCACTAAGTTAGTGTAGGTACACCATTTGTAATTTGATTAAGAATTGGTTAGTTGAATGCAAATCTATGGTGGCATTTATGTGCTTAATTCTAGTAATGGTAGTAGATGTTTAATTGTTGATAAATTGGTTCCCAAGATATTGTTCTAGTTTGAACACCAGTCGTATATATTTAGGTTTTAACTGATGAATTGCAAATATTCAATCAATTATGGATCTGTGGCCTAAGACCTAACAACCTAGCCATAACACGAGAAACTACAGGTTTCCCGCATTTTGTAACTACCAATAGAACATTGAGTTAATCTTTCTTTATAGGTAAAAAACAAGCAAATTTTAGTAAAATAATTTCTTCAGGGTTATCGCGCATACTGTAATGCACTTTTATATTAAGATATACCCACCCAAACACTTCAACCGAACTCCTCCAATAAAAAATTCTCATTCATGATCTACCGATACCAACACGCCAGACCATTTCAAAATAACGGAATATAAAATGGAAACAGTAAACAAGTCCAACCGAGGTGTTATAGAGTGCAAAGTACATAATGTTACGTGACAACTAGTGGAATTGCTATGATTATTTCATAAACAGCACATAGGAGCGTGCCGCTAGTTTACTGTACCTAACTGGATAAATGGCAAATATTGTATAATTGTGAAATTGATTTTTAATGTGTATCTGTCGTGGTGATTGGGCCCAATATTGGCTTTCAAATTTAGATCAGCCATGGCTGGATGCATGCCGCTTCCTACAGGTCGATGTGGATATCTATGGGAGTCTATGTTCAGCAGTGGACTCCCTGTGGCTGAATAGATAGATAGATCGTATTTTTATTGGCACGACAGAGTGACTCCAATACACCTGAGTCCTGACAGTGAGTGCATTGCAGTACAGTCAAATTGTCTGCTAACGTAAGATGGTTCGTACTATTGCATTGTATCAAGGCTCTTTTAATAGAGTGGGAATCGTCTGATCTAGAGTTTCCTCTTACATACATAAATATACGCCTTTTTCCCAGAAGGGGTAGGCAGAGGTGCTACCAGAACACCCACGTTTCGCCTTGTATATTCCGGCTCACGATGTGATAGGCGAGCCTATCGCCATATCGGGCACAAATTCCTGACTCCGGGCTCATAATGAATAGAAAAATCCAATATCACTTTGCCCGACCCGGGATTCGAACCCGCGACCTCAGCTTTGCAATCATACCGTAGTACCACTACGCCACCGAGGCAGTTTCCTCTTTAAATAGGTATTTGTACCTTTTTGCCAATCGGTTATTAGGGTCGACTTCTAAATTATGAAATGAATAGCCGACTGAATATGAAATGAATGGAATAATATACCGTTAGCGAAAAGTGGGTGCGTTTATAACACTTCTGCCTATCCCTCGGGGAATAGATGCGTGACGGTATGTGTGCTACCCAATAACTGTTAAAGAAAATCTACTTACAATTTGAATTAAGAATGACAGGATTTTCTTTTCGTTTCAGAACAAATCTGTTGTCAATATTTATTAATTTTGATCTAAGATTAGAAATAATCTTTTAGTTGCTTCGGCCAATTTTGATGATAAATTTGCTGTAAAATTAGAAATCCGGAAAACATTTATTGACATTTAAACCATGATTTGTTACGCGGAACCAAATAATACTTAGAATTCTTGAGTAATAAGGTCTCATAGAAACCTTATTCATTTGTGATTTGAAATTTCACAATCTCAGATTTAAAGATGGTGGATTAATTAAATTAAATGGTAGAACCGTGGATTAAATGCTTGTTTATCATTTTAATCTGTATTTTTATGATCTTTAAGCCGATCGTCCACTGCCAACTAAAGTAAGTTAGTTTAGCTTAGCCGTCATAGTTATGCGCGTTTTTCATACATATGCGTATGAAATACTATAAATAATGAACTAACTTACTTTAGTTGCTTGTGGACGATCAGCTTTAGATGGATGGTAATGGCCTTATTCATAGACAATTTTAAAATCTATTTTAATTATCGAATGTTTTGTCCCTTTCGAGCGACTTTTGAATTCGGTTTGAGTAAAGAAGACAAAACATTCGATGACTAAAATAGATTTAAAACTATAAATAAGTCCACAAATGCTTAGTGCAGATTTATTTATTACCTTTATTACGCCATACCTAGTTTAATAGATAACGAGATATCGTGAGGCAATGATTTTTAATGCTCTGTATATAATTTTATTACTATCAATGTTGTAAGTGATTGAAAATCGTTTCTTGTTGTGTTATAATTTATACTCAATGTATAATCAATAAGACAAGTTTATTTAGAATTACGTAATGTATTAGAATTTAATGCTGTGATCAAAAGAATGTTATTTTTTTCATAAATATACCATAGGTTTTTTGTCATAACTCGAACTCTTAAAGTAAACTTATTCGTAAAATATTAACTATGACAAACCTTAATTCTTTTTTAGTTTTAGTATTTAACTTTCCTGTGAATAGATATTATCATGCGTCTGCATAAATAAAGGCTGTGTTTAATATTCCTGACTAAATTCTCATCCAACACAACAGCATCTCAATCTACATTTTTATTATGTCTAATCCTGTCCATTATAGAATAATAAATAATATACACCTGCGTTAAAAATTGCCAAGTTAGTCACGATCCGCGACGGAAAGTGGGTGATCTGAATCGAGGCCACTTCTTAATCGGCACAAAAGCTCGACGCTCATTAGTAGTCAAACGCATATCAATGTACTGATGACGTAATATAAAATGCTTAGCGCCTTACATCACTACAGTGGGCGGTTGTCAATGAACTATATTGTTTTTCGAGTATTTTTAGATTATTTATTTGATGTAGTTGTGACAGCTCTTTATTTAGTGTTGGATTTTTTGTAGCCTATTTATGACTAAAAATTCGCGTACTACAGTTGAAAGGTTTATGACATGTCAGAACAAAAACACTTACAATATATTACAACTGCCTTGATTTACTTATGCGAATTTCCCATATATTTTATAAATAATGTATATATAAATATATTTTTGTTACAGGTAAGAGAATGCAGACTTTTAAAAAATCAAAATCTTTTCTCACTACATGTAAGTCAACCTTATTTTGTAATTGTTTTTTTATATAGTAATAAACACATATTTTTCCCCCAAAAAGGTCCTAGCACCGACCTTGTATGATACATTATAATCACCAAAGTTTGTGAAAGAGAGAGATATATATATATATAACAACTCATTGCATTAACAGATAAAACGTTGAAACTCGCAGTATAAGACTTCTAACACTATCCGTATCAGCCAACAAAATGCATCACAATTAACAAGTAATACGTAAAGGTTTGAGCAATTTGTCTCATTCCTAACCTAACTTTGTATTTCTCAACGCAATTGTCAATTTGTTCCATAAATGTTTAATTACATTGCTAATAATGCTGGTTTCCTGATCTATATATCAAATTTGATGTTTGTGCGCAAGTTTTATTAGGCATGGCAGTTCTTACTCCATTAGTACAGTCACGTATTTCGCGTTACAATTTAATATTATGTTATGAATTAAAATAAGGTGGGTTTACACTGGGATAGTTACTTGCCGGGAGAGTGGATAGTGTAAGTGATTGTAAAGCTTGGTTGTAGAGAGATTCATTGAGTGATTTTGGGTACAAGATACTTTAAGGAACCGGCTTTTGTATAATATTGAACACCTCCAACATATTTATAGAATTAATCCTTATTGGAAACTTATTTAAAGGAGTTTTAAGGGAGCTCTTTATTATACCTACACTATTATTGTTGTATGCGTAATGTACACACAATGAATATCTAATTATCGCCTCGTTGACCGATAACAATAACCGCAAAAGTCATGCACACCTTTAAAAGAAATCGCTTTCGAATATCCATACCACGAAATACCTATTTTTCTAGACTAAATAGTAGTAAATATGGTCAATAGCATTTATTTCGGCGCCAGAAAAAGATTTAAAATTCTAAAAACCTTGAGCAGAAGACAGGAAATTCTAATTCGTTAGTAGTGTTATTACTGTTATGTACAAACTGCGCTTTATGTATCAAATCAGACATATCTAGTATTCATATGCTAGAACCAGTTTTTGCACGTGTTTTTTTATTTGCATAAAATGCGATCTTTGTTTTATAGCTCATATTCTGTTTGGATCATAAATATTCATCTATTAACTTACATTGGACTAGCGTCGTGGACTTATAAAAATGCCAATAAACACTCATAAGCTATAGGTAATATATACAATAATAATAATAAATACACAAAACGTCAAATACATAGTCCTGACCCCATACTAAGATCGAGTCTTGTGTCGTGGGTATCAGGAACTAAAAGACTTCGGTAACATTATAATTGCATTGCTATACTTTAACGTTTGATGGAGAGACGTAGAGAAAAATAAATAGTTGAGACTTCGTTTATCTAATCCAACTAGTGGCTCAAAATATATTAGCCAAGATAATCTAATCACTTAGGCCTCGACTGCCTCGGTGGCGTAGTGGTACTACGGTATGATTGCAAAGCTGAGGTCTCGGGTTCGAATCCCGGGTCGGGCAAAGTGATATTGGATTTTTCTATTCATTATTAGCCCGGAGTCAGGAATTTGTGCCTGATATGGCGATAGGCTCGCCCCCTATCACATCGTGGGACGGAATATGCAAGGCGAAACGTGGGTGTTCTAGTAGCACCTCTGCCTACCCCTTCTGGGAAAAAGGCGTGTGGTTATGTATGTATGTATCTAATCATCTAATCACTTAAAATCCAATAAGGCCAAAATCAATTTGCTATCAACTATTTCCCTAAATACCCAAAAATAATATCAGAAATATTGTTACATGTTTTCAAGCAAGTAACTCTCCTACCCACTGTCTCGGCGTGAACCAAGCGTAATAAGAAACAGGTCATTGACAAATCTCAATATTTTGTTATCGGTTTAACCTTCCGCGTTGAGCGCTGACCCCCGTTATTAAACTGTGATTGTTAAAACTCACGATTATTTCAATAAATGTTAGCGGATCGTGACGTCATCATTTTGATCTCTAACAGTGGTATTATACAGTAAGTATTGTAATAATGACGTATGAAGCAATTGTATCGGATTAAAGATCTCTAAATAAAACATTTTAGCACCACAACAATGCATATATTTAGATGAAAACTCATTTAAAATATAAAACTTGAATAATTGCATTCACATTCATCATAATAATTTTGAATATAAAATGTTTCAATGCTTTATCATCACAATGTTCAGTCATATTTGATCCACTGTTGAACATTAATCTCTTTCTTTTAATTTGCCTGTTCAGACCTGCTTGCATGCTAATTCGTAAATCAACCTAATTCGTAAAATTTGGAAGTGGTAGAGCCACGCTGTTATCAGTCATGACTCAGCATGAATGGGCAGGCTCATTTGGGCGATATCATTGTCTCATAGGAAATCGACGTGAAGCATCAGCTTTGCTGTCGCGTTTCCTTCGGTGAGTAACATTGCCGGATGTCCAGTACCCCTTTCCTCATCACATCCTTTTTCCTCGCTCCAATCCCAATTAGGCAGGCAACACTTCCATGATCCAGCGTTGTGGATGTTTGCGGGCGGCAGTAATCACTTACCACCAGGTGACCTGTTTGCTCGTTTGCCAGACCTATGCTATAAAAAAAACCGCAGTTATGATCCAACAACTATCTCCAAACTAAGAGATCCCTTCAAACAACGCTTCTATAAGGCATTTTAATTCCACGCCTGCAACGGTACCAGCACATCTGATACGAGATGCAACAATGCCACGGCATTTCGTGGCATCCGTAACAGTTATATGAGTATTGACAGGCGACGCGAATGAGCCCGACTTGATATCTTGATAAACGCGTTCGACAATGATTTGGTAATTTTTTGGGAGATACGCGAGTACTCAAGGCATTTTGAAGCACCGTCTCGCGGTTCGATTATCGATTTCGTAATTGAAGGTTCTTGAACTAAAGAAAAGTTATAATAGAACATTTGTGGGTTCATAGTTTCTTGACCTGTCTTCTTAATCTAAAGCCTAGTAACTAGTGGCAGATTTGCAAGCTCTTACCACAGATTAGTGGATAAAGTTGATTCAAAAACAATTTAGTTGATTTCCTTAGCCTTTATATTATTAGAGTTAATGTGACAGCTTGAACTTATTAACGATTCAATGTTTCCTCCATTATAAACAATCTAAATATAATTTCGAGAGTTTTCTATTAGTGATTTTTCTTCTATTTCCTTTACCATATTCCTCCTTATTTGTCGTTTATTCTTACTAAATCATACTTAAAAACAATTCGTATTACTACCTTATCTTTTTTCAAAGATTTTATCTCAATTACCCTTTCGCTTAATAACTCCATACATTATAAAATTCACTTCACATAATTCTCAGTACAAACTCTCATTCCATTAATTCAAGAATAATGAGGCACAGCTTAGCAAAAAACTAGAGGCTAATACAGTGAAAGTCGCTGCCAGCATGCCATCAATCTTGCACGTTTATCAGTTGACTGTAATTGGTCAAGTCTAGCACAACTTTGTATTGAAGATATTGCTTCAGTGGTTTTTTTGGTATTGTCATTTCCTATGTTGGTTTGGTCTTGAAGAAAATTCTTATTGCGTAGGATGTATATTAAATAATTAAGGGTTATTTTATTAGAAAGTTTTTCTTTTAATGGTTTTCTAATATTATTGTTATCTATACCTATAATTTTCTGTGGCGTGAAATATAAAACATTTTAAAAATGCCACATATAAAAGTTTCTATATATTCTTTCAATTTAAAAGACACATATATATATATATGTCATATACATAATATTTAATTTCCTTCTGTAAGTTCAAACACATTTAAAATCAACATTTAGACATTTTCAATTTGTTACATAACAAAACATAAATTACTAGTATCCATTCATGAAACCAAAAAGGTACCTTTAAAGTTACGCTGTGGGACAAAGAAAGCCCCACTCGGCCAGGCTAGTAAAATTATTAACACTTTAAGTGGTCCATTCGATCAGTGCCAATGATTACAGAACAAGAATCGTTTGCATTTGCCGCAAGTTATGGGCTGAGCGGTTTGTGATTGCGTTCAAACGTGATGAAGGTTGGATATCGAGAAAATTGGAAAACTTAGATTTAGTTTCTATGTTGTTCATGCGAATACCGAATAGAACTTTGATATTTACCAACACCTATAGTTCATCATCATGATCATCAGCCCGTTGCAGTCCACTGCTGGACATAGGCCTCCTTGAATATGCGCCATTTCACCCTGTCTTCGGCTTGTCGCATCCAGCATCTGCCAAATAACACCGAAAATAACGAAAAAAAAAAAATGTTAATTACGATTATAATTGATGGAAGTTTGATGTATTAAAACAGCGATTCGTGACGCAGTTATTGAGAAACCTTCACAAATTACACGAATACTAAAACAAGAAGACATGCTTGATTTATTTTAATCGCTGTACATTTATAAATTGAAACCCAAGGAAGGGTTAGGTTCGGCTGTTTTGCAAAGGTTTTACATTTTAATTGAAATTTTAATTGGGCTCTGTGAAAGTTACGGGTCCGAAGGTTCAAACTAACGTTATTTGATGACTTTACTCGAAATTAGATTTCAGTACCGCAAACACCTTTTAATTAACTGTTAGGTTATTTTTGTTTTCGCTTATTCCTCACCAATGGCTATTTTGTAGATATTAGCGTTACCCTTCACAATAAAAATAGTTTGTCCATGGACAGAGTGAAAAAGTCGCTGGATGCAGACTGAATCCTCCAGGCCGCTCACAAAGTGTTATGATTCCATTATGACTGGACTTATGGACTGACTCGGTGGCGTAGTTGTACTACGGTATGATTACAAAGATGAGGTCTCGAGTTCGAATCCCGGGTTGGGCGAAGTGATATTGGATTTTTCTATTCATTATCAGCCCGGAGTCAGGAATTTGTACCCGATATTGCGATAGGCTCGCCCCCTATAACATCATGGGACGGAACACATAAACCGACACGTGGGTGTCCTAGTTGCCTACCTCTTCTGGGAAAAAGGCGTGATGTTTATGTATGTATTATATGAGTCCAGTATGGTAATTGATCTAATAAAAATATAACACCTTGCTTGGTCTTGTAAGAATCGGGATATGTAATAACCAAAGACTATCCAACAGCGGCAATAAAGACAAATATTGTACTAAAAAATCAATAAGTTACATAATATTTTACTCATTTCAGCAGTATGTCAATAATAAAAATAAAATTTTAGCATATCAACGACGTTGCTTTTTAAAATTACGCATGCGCTTACGTAAACGTTGCATACAATTTACCCGAGGCGTATTTCCTTATAACTTTAAAATTTATTGACAACGCCGTAAAGTAAATAACCGTGGTATAATCATAAAACTATACAAATAACTATAAAGTTTTGTTAGTCTAACAGTGACAACAGAAAACATAAACGTCGGGCGTAGGACAGAGTGGACGGTAGCGCACAGTGAGCAGAAATTCAATCACATGGACAATTAACTTGGTTTTAAAGTTTTGTAATAATTTAGCAAATCATAGCAGTTTTTAATCTGTGTAAATAATAGTTTAATACTCTATTGGTAATATTAATAGTTGTGTCAAATTATAAGGCATCTAACGAATTAAATATTGTTTGACCTAATTAAAAAAAAAATGAAAATGCAGTTTTGCAATCTTGAAAGTTCCATTTTAATATATCCAATGTAATATAGACCAACCATTCATTTTTTCACGTCGCTCACTTCACTAATTATATTAACAAAAATTACTAGTTTAAATCTACAATCATTGCAAAAAATGACACGCCAATCTTATCAGTACGCACGTGGCTAGGTTACCTGTAACTGTTCGATAGCCAATCTTAAACATACATTCTTTTTTTTTCTTAGTAACCGGTTGTGCTACAAAGCTATCGATTTGATAACAGATCGTAATGGATAATGCTTTGACAATATTTTATGTGACCTTATATTTATGTATTTATATAAGATAAAAATAATCCTGACTACTACGCGAAGATATCCGATGGAAGGAAATTAATTACTAAAACAATGACATCTTTCAGTAATAAATTATTTACAGGAAGAAAATTACCACTTCCAAAACCAATTTCTGAATTTAAATTTCGCACATTAACTTCCTTTAAAAAACCAGGACCTAGCAACATATTAGTTACATACAGAAATATGCTAGATATAACAAGTCTCATTTTATAATACGATCAAGTGTCCACAATAAATAGAACGGTCCGGCACAGAAGTTTCAATGGCGCGATGTCGTAACTCGCGGACCAGCGTATTTCTACAT
Organism: Theretra japonica; assembly: GCA_033459515.1. Lineage (NCBI taxonomy): Eukaryota > Metazoa > Arthropoda > Insecta > Lepidoptera > Sphingidae > Theretra > Theretra japonica. Next base: position 12,494,725 of record CM065949.1, read on the forward strand.
AAACTTTTCATTGATAATACCAGCGTGGGAGGACTTGTCTCAGTCCACTCCATTCATGAATTGGGTAAGCTAGCCCACGCAGTTAACGGTGCGGATTATGTACGGCATACTAGTAAATTACCTTAATTAATACGAATTTTACAGTAATTTTTGAGTTAACGGCACGCGGTTAATCATTTGCCTACACGTTGTCAAATGTTTATGTTTGAAACTAGTTATTTTATCGCTAAGTATAGATTGGTTTTGATGATTGTGATAGTAAGCGATAGCGTTATTTACATATTTAATTGCGTAAATTAAACGTAAACCCACACGTTATATTGTATACTAAATGATGAGGTTATATGATGTTCTTTGGTAATTTTACAGTATTAAAGAATATTTCTAGATACTGCTGTATCGTGCCAGTAGTATCGTGACTAGGAAACGTTCAAAGCCATGTTTAATCCGGTATCAATCCAGTCTTATGTAAACTGATTACAACTTGTAATCCCAACGCAACATAACTACATTAATCACCTCGCTTACATAAAAGGATACTGGATATAAATGACGGTAAGACATTTAAAAATTTAAACCATAATGCCTTGCATTCTTCGTAAAGAAAAAACAACAGAAAGGGGTTTGAAAATAACATTCTATATTTTTTTGGAACCGTAATTAAAAAATAATCATTCCTAATCAGCTGTATAGTAATAGACATTGCATGAGCCTTCAGATCTTGTTAGTCTCATTTTTAACTAATTCAAACATGCCACTACATTGAGACGGCCGTATAAAAAATTAGAAGCCATTAAAAGCCATTGATACGTTTAATTACAAAGCAAAACACGGTTCTTTCATGTTACATCACTAATGAGGCTTCGGATCAGGTCTTTGTATGTAACAAGACACCCATCACCCACACGACGTGAAATCAAGTGACAGTCGACGCTATTACGAATTAATTGCTTTCTCAATCAATAAAAAACTTGTTTTTATATTTTTTGTCCACATATGATATCAATCGGACCAGTGCGCGCCCTTTCGCGCGATCTCTGGTGATTTATGATCGCGGCTCGATTTTTTTCTTAATATTTATAGCAGCATTCAATCGATATCGACCAGTATTCATGTTTATAATTATCGACGGTCGATAAACGTTGCACGATAAACGCAACGCGACACAGCGCGTTCTCCGAGTATATAGGCCGGGGCTATGTGACGATTGTTAAATAATATTTATGTGGTGATATCTCCATTAGGAGCCTAATTAGCTCCGTCGGCAATTTGATATTTAAAAATGTTATTTATTTTCACGATTTGCATATTAATTACGGATTTAATGGTTGTTTTTATGTATAAGATTGTTTATTGGTGATTCTGAGAGACCATGCAGGGCAAGTTAAAAGCCCTAAATGCAAAATAGGTTTGAGATTGAATGGAAGAAGGCATTTTAGGCTGTTTTACAAACTATAAAATTTATAACGATAAGTGTGTAAATTCCTGGTTAGGGTTGCGGCAAGTCGCTGGATGCAGGCCACTTCCAACAGGTCAATGTGGAGATCCTTGGGGGAGGCCTATGTTCAGCAGTGGACTGCCTGTGGCTAAAGAGAGAGAGAGATTAAAATCCTAACGATTTCCTATTTGTAATTAAAATAACCATACATTACAAACAATATGGAAAATGAGAGGAAAAGTAACGTTTAATAAAGTCCCAAACAAAAGAGATATCAGCACATTGTATAATAATTATATAAGGATTAAGTAAACACAGCCAATAGTAGAAACAATAGGAAAGTAATCCAAACAAATATACTATATTAGGTGACCTGTTTTACCTAATCATTCTTCATACAGATAATATATTCCATTAGTAAATAACTGCAAGTAGATAATACAACGTGTATAAGGTAAATATTGGCATTGAATACATAATTAGGCGGACTAAAAACCCTACTATAGCAATATCTAGACGATGTGGAGACATTCTTGTCTGTGAGTGATCGTCTCGCCCCCTATCACATCGCGGAACGGAAAAGACCAGGCGAAACGTGGGTGTCCTGGTTACACCTCTGTCTACCCCTTATGGGAAAAAGGCGTGAGTTTATGTATGTATGTATGTCTATATATTTATAACTTGTCACAGGTTTCCAATAAAGGGTGAAGGAAAACATCGCGAGGAAACCTGCATACCATAGCGATTTGTATAAATTTCTATGGTATGTAAAAGTCCGCCAACCATAACTAGACCAGGGTGGTGGACTACACGGCCTAACCCCTCTCAATCGTACTCTCGATTGTAGAGGAGGCCCGTGCCCTGCAGTAGGACGTATATGGGCGATACAGTTACATACAATTCGCCATCAATAACTTCACCAATCAAACTATCTTCAAAACCAAAACGGTCTTTTCCGTTCGACCTCGACACAATATCAATATTCGAATGTCAATGGAACGGCTTGCGTTACTAGTGCCCGGTGCCCCATTGTCTACTCTGGCGGGCCGTTCCATAGCCTTTCAATGGAACGATGACTTAATCCTTTGAGGTCGCCAGTTTAGATAAGCAAAATAATAGTCCCTTTTTTGTGAATGTCTTCGGTTTTTTGCTAATGATTCATGCCTTTTGTGGGTTTGAGAGCTTTGTTGTGGATTTGTATTTTTGGTTATTAGTGATGAATTGCATAATCCATCGCAAACCTTTAGAATGCATACTATTTTTGTATCGAAAACAGTGTCTTAGGTTATTTTAATTTTAATTTGCGTGAATAGAATTGAAACACAATTAGTAGCAATCTTTAAAATATTTATATTGAGCATTTTTATATGTTATATATTTAGAAAAAAATATAAAACCATTTAAAGAAACTATATACTGAATGCCATCATCACCATCTGCCTACACTCCTAAAGACAAGCATGAACATTGCACGTATAAATAAATAAATTACAGCATTAACCAATATTCATTTGTTTATGGGCAAACAAATGACTGTCGAATGTCTTCAAAATGCGTAAGCACTTAAGGTGCTGCAATAAACAATGATATTTTGAAAAGGCCCTCTTATATCCGCTGCCCACGCGACGAACCCTTTAGTGATGTCGATGTCAGGTATGAAATTATTACGAATATCGAAAACCTTCGCAAAACAACTCTTGTAGAACTCTTGAATCTCTGTCTACCTCCCTGATCCATTGCAGCTTAATAGATTAGTAGAATTGATTAGACTATTGATAGAAGTTACGGAATTATTAATCGAATTAATCCTCCAAAGCCGGACATCTTGGATTGTCAAATATTGTGTGCTTTCTCGGGCAACTGATCACTTTACATCAAGTTGGAAGCTTACTCAGTTATGTCTTCAACCATATGACAATAAACTAGATCGCTGTTAGTCTTCAATTATCCCATGAAATTAAATCCTAAATTACTTAACATATTTCCTAATATGAACTCTTCCCCCATTTGGCATGTTCTTTTCTTTAAATTTTTAAAGCTTCTAGATAATTCTTATAAGCATCAGTAGAATGGTATGATCACGTCTCTAGACAACCATAAAAATAGACCAATCTCCGCTCTAGATCACAACCCACACTAGCTCGCGTAACAATGTTAAAAAGGAACATCACTAAATTTTCAGTGAGATTAAACTTATCCACAATACTTTCTTCACTGACCCCGATGTACGCGTGGGTTTCGCATTACGTGAACCGTAGTTATCCAATTATCGCGACTTTTATACACATAAATAACCTGGCCGAATTTGGGAGGTGTGAATTGTCCGCTGTTTATTTTACTCGTGACGTTTCTTAAAATGTTCGGTTTATACTGTTAATCTTTAGGCAATCTTCGCTCTTCGTTTAGTTAACCCGAATGTGTCGTCAAATAATAAATATTATCCAAGTCTATTCGGTTCAATGTTGACAATAATGATGACAAGTGTACACAAAATGATGAAGTAAATCCGTGAACAATCAAACAAAACGTGATAATTTTTATTTCACAACTTTGACTGAATAAGTCTAATGTGTGATGACATATTGTTATTACATTATATCACGACATTAGACCAAAAAGGCGAGCAATAACAATAGAAGTATTTGATCAAGCAAATATTTGCATCGTACTTGGGTGTAAGGCAGCCAAAAAAGCCAAAAAACAATTCATGTTTACAATACGATGTTTGTCGCTAAAAATATAAAAATGTTGAATTAAAATATGTAACAGATAATTTTAAAAAAATTGAGTTCTCTATTAACCAGTATACACTCAAGGGCTGATATTATGAAGAATATATTCTATACAAAATTCCCTCCTTACATCAAAAAGTATTCAACAACTCAAAGTAGAAAAACCGCTCGGTCTGGATTCGCTGAAAACTTTTTGCAACACACACTCATTAAACTTCTGACATTTCAAACGAGACTGCGATGTCGCAACGCCATTACGTCGCCTTTAATTTTTGCGAATGTCGTAAATGCCGACATAATATTTTCATTCATAATTTTTCGCAACGCGTGAAGGTTTTTTCTCGGCGGAGTGAAAATAATTGATAGTGTGCCAATGAGAAATATACGCGACAGTCGCATATTACAGCCTCGATAATACTTTACTCTTACAAATCAGAATCTGCTAAATCTGTTCTTTAATAATGCAAATTAAACTACTTTGTTACACATTATAGGACGCAATCTAGCAAGCTTATTACCAAATTAAAGGAAAATTTACATTCTATCCATAATCACTTGCGTTTAAAAACTTAACTGATACCGAGTACTCAAATTCACCTATTTGGCATTTTTTGTGGAAAGCGTACTTTTAGATAGATCTTTCCTCCGTCGATTGCTTTAAATAGTTATAAGATTGTACCATACTATACAATCCCTAGTTAAGCTACTGCTCAGGTAAAGCTCAACCTTCCAGCAACCCAATACCTAGCAAAGACATATAGACAAATTACTCCAAATCTTATAACAGGAACATAATTTACTACGATTCAATATAATCACACATTGTATGACGACATATTAACGAGTTTATAATGTTTGTTTTACTTAAAAATAATCGTAATATTGTGCAAATGTCCGGAGATCAAGGATGAGTTGATGATAAATAATGTGCTTTGCACTTGTGTGGTCCGACATCTTTATATCGAATTAATAATACTTTAAGATGTTTGCAGTTGGCTTATATTCGATATTCAGGCATATTTCATGCTTTAAACATGGTAAATATGTAATTTATTTAAATTTTTAAGATTTTTCGAGCAGAATTATGACAGAACGATGACTGCTTCGGTCGCGTAGTTGTACGATAGCAAAGCTGAGTTCTCGGGTTCATATCCCGGGTGGGGCAAAGTAATCATGGATTTTTCAATTCATTATCAGCCCGGAGTCAGGAATTTGTGCCCGATATGGCGATAGGTTCGCCCCTTATCACATCGTGGGACGGAACATACAAGGCAAAATGTGGGTGTCATAGTGGCGCCTCTGCCTACCTCTTCTGGTAAAAAGGCGTGAGTTTAAATGTATGAAAAATATGTATGTACGTATTATTTTTTTGGTTAGACGAAAGACCTTACATTTCATACAACATACATTAACTTTTAATCGTGACGTGAGTCAGAATCCCTGGGAGACAAATTCAAATTATGGAGTCATAAAACCTAGGTTTCACAACCATGTGTGCCCATAAGTGCGTTGACCTCACAAATTAAACAAGTACATGGCGTGGCCGAGCTGTATTTGCACATGTGTCTACACGTTGCAAGTTGGGTCTGATAAAATAAATTAATAGAATGGGCGTCTGTGTCAACAACCAAAATGCCATGACAATTGATTTCATACTGTTTTTGTGCTGGTTTGTCTGGTGCTGCACTTGTTTGTAAATGTAGTGTTGTTGGCATAGAAAATATAGTGATAAAGGCTGTCTTTTGGCAACATCTTTTGGTAACAAAATAATACGCTGCCTTTTTTGCTTTTTCTTTCCATACTATTGCTTTAAAACCGAATTATTTTATTTTAAATTATTATCCATCCATCAGCCAAATGAAGTCCACTTCTGAATATAGAATGATTTCCACAGTGAATTTATTTTGAATTAAGATCGTCTAAAAATCCTTGGGACTGTCGATATAGCAGGTTCTACAAAAGACACAGAAACGTTTGAGCCAGCAAAGTTTTCCACAATTGCCTGACACTATTGCGTGTCTATTTTATATGCAAAACAATAATTCTACTCATTTTCGCACTTGTAGGTAACTTAATGTTAATATGAGTTTTCTTACTTCATTAATTCGGTTGCAAACCAAAATTGCACCATCTGTTTCAAATTATAATATTCTACGAGTATTGAATTGAATCCTCTAAAGTGTTATGAACCTGACATAAAATGAGGACGTTAAAATTCACAAGCCGCTCTAGCTACTGATGTAATTAATCCTAATAATACAATTTACATTCACACCAAACATTAATGAAGCCATCACCACTCAGAACGAGCGAGTTGTCCGCTATGACGCACAGACGTCACCAAAACCGTTATTTTTACTATAGTGTATTTATACTTCTTACCTTTACGATTATGTGGCATATATAGTCAGACTGACAGACCTCCAACAGGTCACTGTGGAAATAATTAGGAGAGGCCTATGTTCAGCAGTGGACTTCCTTTGGCTGATGGATGGATGGATGGACATATAGTCATAGATTAGACATTGATAGTCAATTACCAAGCATTATAACGGTGAAGGAAATCATCATCAGGAAACCTACCATAACGATATATAAGAACTTCTATGGTATGTAAAGTCCGCTAACCCGCATTAAGTCAGCATGGTGGACACTGGACTATATGGCCTAACCCCTTTCAATCGTATTCTCGATTGTAGAGGAGGCTTCTGCCTTGCAGTAGGACTATATGGGCTGATACAGTACAGTACAGTAGCATACAAAGGATGTGTACAAATGTTAAGTCCAGGATTCGATCTCATGTTAGGTGCCTTAAAGCAAGATTTAGAATTGAAAGATCATCAAGTTATTATTGAAATATATCTTTCTGCTAAGCACTATTGATCCAAGTTGGTGTATGAACGTTTATAGTAAATAGAGGACATAATGGTGGTACATAATGATGACGGAGAGTAGCTAGATACAGTCCGTAATCAAAAAAACATTTCGGAATTTTTAAACGAGAACGAAATTTCTAAATTCCTCCCAACTGCACCTTTGCTGTGTTACTAAAAAAAATTAACAAGATCACAAAGCCCTGAATCCAATTATTCATTTAACTATTTATAGCTTTTCGTATAATTAACAACATCCGAGAAACAGACCTAAGTCAGGAGAAGTTTTACGAGCATTTTTATTTCCGTTCAGATTCGTCTGGCGTTGGCTACAGTTGCACCGACAGGAAGGAAGTAACTCCTATGGCAATGAACGATCATCTGCGTTGTACTGTGAAGTAAAGGTTACGTATTTGGGATCGGGACGTCTCCGTCTTGAGTTTCGTGTTAGTTCATAATTATACGTCCATTTAATGGCACAGAAAAATTGTAAGCAAGCCTTTATAAAGTAAAGTCGGCTATAGTTCGAAGGTTTATTAACGCTATCCATCCATTTAGAACAGCGTGCTAGAAAACATCGTGTGGATACCCGCATACCATAGCGATTTCCAAGAATTTCTATGATATGTAAAATCCACCAATCCGTACTAGGCTAGCGTGATGGACTATATGGCCTAACCACTCTCAATTGTAGAGGATGCTCATACCTTCGGTGGGACTATCAGTACAGTATAAAAGTAACATGGTCAACTTGAAATAATTTTGTTAAAGTTTTTCATCGTTAACTAAAAATGGTAGCACTATTTTAAACATATGTATATATCTACATTGTATCACAAAGTTACTCACATATAGAGGTAGCACCCAAATAAACGCCGATAGCGATCTTTCAAAGGGCCACGGTATGTATGTTGCGCCGTGTAAGGGCCCACAATGGGCACAAATCACAGATTATGCCAACACTCAGCGCTCGACGTACTCAGAACAAAGGGACTTCTATTAAACATGGCTGTGTTAACACCGGACTGTCAAGAAATGTTATTTTATTATACATAGTCTTAGGTGCAACGTAATATATAATATAAACCTGCAGCAGTGCCTTAACCAACCTACATGTATAGATATAAATAATAAATGTCTTGTGTCGTGGGTATCAGGAACTATGAGAGTCTTTCCGGTCTCACAAACACCTAGACCCGACACAAATATTTGTGGGTCACACAAACATTTGAGTCGGTGTGGGGATCGAACTCGCGGCCTCTCGTTTTACAGTCGGCGTCTAACAAACTATGCCACGGAGGCTGTCATACGAAAGAATATACGAAATCCATCGGTCATACAATTCTTTATTAATAATTTTCAATATCCTCAGCCTTCTCTGTTAACTCTTCGTCTCTATCAGAACAAGACTAATGACGAGAAAAACAAAATTCAACAACGACATGGCAATTTTAAAAATTCAAGAATTTTCTTTTGTCCTTTCCACGAGTCGTCATAGTCCTTCGAGCCGGATCAATTAGCGACCGTTTCTAAACCACTACCTTTCTTCATCTGACTCCTTCACAAGGATCAAGTAATATCTGAAAATGAAATGAAATTAAATCAAATTTTCATTTTATTTGATTTTCATCAGACAAACATCGGTGTAACGGGTGGTTCTATAAAGCAGTTTTATAGCATTTCCTATGGTCGCGGTGCGGTGCCCTAGCGTCATATCGCCCCGACTTTATTGTACTGGTTTTTGCTTTGCACTGGTCCCGATCGTCTCGAATGATGAATCTGACCTCGAACGATGTACGATATGTTTTATTATTTAATTATAAACGTATTTCATTTTGTTTGAAAATATCTAAATTTATATTTTAATGGTACATACATACATAAACACACGCCTTTTTCCCAGAAGGGGTAGGCAGAGGTGCTACCACTACCGTTTCGCCTTGTATATTCCGTCCCACGATGTGATAGGGGGCGAGCCTATCGCCATATCGGGCACAAATTCCTGACTCCGGGCTGATAATGAATAGAAAAATCCAATATCACTTTGCCCGACCCGGGATTCGAACCCGAGACCTCAGCTTTGCAATTGTACCGTAGTACCACTACGCCACCGAGGCAGTTAATGGTAATTAATGTAATGCTGAGTTTCTTTGAAGCTTTCAATAAACCTCTGATCCTTTTAACCCTTTATCCCTCAAGGGTAAACTGAGAGAATGCCTGAGGCATATAGTTCGCCTTTATTTAGAACAAATAAACTTTAAAATCTAAACTACTATCCCAATGTTATACAAAATCGCACCCAACATTTCGAAAATAGTTAACCCTTTACACAACAATAAAGGGGTCAAAACCACCCCTGCCGTTAACCCTTAGCATATTTATTCCCAAGCCAAAATCAACAATAAATTGTGCAGCCGGTACGCGGTGCTCTAACTTGACCCCACTACCGATCTTATCTTATCAAAATAACAGATAAGATATCGGCACCTACACAAGTGCTGTGTTGCGAGATCAAAATAATTTCCAGGAAATCTGGGAAATTATTTGCTTCGCTGGCTATTGCTTTTAATACAGTTTTTTATTGTTACATAATATATAACACCATAACTGCATGATATTATACTAAACGTAAATAAATACATAAAACAGAATATTGATTAATAAATAATTCAATCGTACCATATGTGCCTCGGTGGCGTAGTGGTACTACGGTATGATTGCAAAGATTGAGGTCTCGCGTTCGAATCCCGGGTCGGGCAAAGTGATATTGGATTTTTCTATTCATTATCCGCCCGGAGTCAGGAATTTGTGCCCGATATGACGATAGGCCCGCCCCCTATGACATCGTGGGACGGAATATACAAAGCGAAACGTGGGTGTTCTAGTAGCACCTCTGCCTACCCCTTCTGGGAAAAAGGCGTGTATTTATTATGCATATGTGTCATTGCAGGGTAAATGTCTCATATAGGTTTGGATGGGTCTTAGCCTAACATGCTAGCCTTGTGCGGATTGGTAGACTTCATATAACATTGAAATTCTTGTGCATAATTGTTTCTATGTGCATTGAATTATAAATAGGCTTGGTCGATCGGGGTAAAACCGACTTGAAGTAGTAGTTTTGGTATCAAATTTCATTAAGTAAGTGATATTGCCAAACGCTCAATAATTTCTCTCCTTCCCGTTTTGTTCCCTACTATAATCAACAAAAATCCCCTACATTCGTCATAGAACTTTTTTTATTGCAATGAATGGCGAGACGAGCATGCCATTCGCATGATGGTAAGCGGTATGACCGCTCATGAACAGTAGCAAACCAAACATCATCAATTACAAAGCAATACTTGACATTCCACTGCGCCCACTATCCTGAAACATAAGATGTTAAGTCTCATTATGTCCAGTAAGTAATCTGTCTGCAATGTCCTTCACACCGGAACACAACAGTGCATCTACACTGCTGTTTACGGGTTTGCTGAACTACGGGTATTTACAAACCATAACTTCATATTATGAGGTGAATCACTAGATCATATAATTACCTTATGCTATTAAAAATAGGGGATTTATTTAATTACCTTGCAACACCGGATACGCAACAAAATTTTAGAAGCAGTTGAATTGTAATCTATTGGGTATTTGCTCAATACAAACGGAGAATGGACAAACATCTAGCTAAATGTAAACAAGTCCTAAATTCGGTTAGCTGCTCGACTATTTAATTAATGTTTAAATAATAAACAGATCGTAAGATATCCTGTTTCGACAAGGCCGGCAAAATTGTGTCGACCGGATGCATTTTACCTATATTGCACAGTTATGGCATCAGGTGAACAGCAATAACTTTGTAGTGCAAGTATAAAAATACTTTTTGTACATGCCTATCTGAATTTATATGCATAATGCTAACATAAACTCACGCCTTCTTCTCAGAAGGGGTCGGCAAAGATGCTCCCAGGACACTTAATTTTCGTCGTGTGTGTTCCGTTCCACGATGATAGGAGACGAGCCTATCGCCATATCACGCATAAATACCGGGCTGATAATGAATAGAAAAATCCAATATCACTTTGCCCGACTCGGGATTCGAACCCCAGACGTCAGCGTTATAATCATACCGTAGTACAACTGCTCCATCAAGGCAATCTGAATTTGTATGTATAAATCACCTTTAACCTAGAAACATAAACTCGAATCAATTGTATAGAAAGAACGCCTTAATTGCCACACATCGCAGCATGAATACACCGTATATTAAAATAATAATACAAATTGCACACAATTCAGATACAAAACTGAACTTCATTGTAATCACAATCAATTTTCAGAACCGGTCCGCACGCAGCGTAATTTATTGCTATTATCATTATAATAATTTTTGGCAACTACCTTCATTGCAAATTCAATCTTCTGCAGAAGTGATAAAGTTTGGTTTTAGTTTTGCAAAATGGTTCCCAGCGAAAATTATGACAATTTGAATGGCTACATATTTTTTGGGTTAATTATGTATTTGCGTCTTGTGGTTTATGTTTCAAATTCAAAAGCTTAGGTTGTATTAAAATCATCCACAACTAATACATTTTATTAATACTTTGTAATAATGAGTTCTGTACAATGATAATATTTAACGAAACACTTTTTTTTTTGCCAAAGAGGGAGACTTACAAGCTTTAAAACTTACAATTTTAAACCATAAGGAAGAAAATATCTAATGCATTTTAGATACTTATAGAATGATTACATCCCTGTTCATTAGTTTGAAAATACCACAAAAAAAAACATATAAAAATTGCAAACAAAAACTACATTGAACTATTAAAAGAGCTCTAAAAATAAAATAAACCTAGAATTTCATCAAAAACAACTGAAAACACCTAACATTAATTCTAGTGATGACACATCACCTATCCGCGACATGACATTGTTCAGAGGTAACCTTGCATGGAATCCACAGGATGTAGCCACAATGACGGATGTGCGCCTTTTGTGTGCTATTACTGTTTTGTAGCACGCTTTGTAATGTGGTGTCGGAAATGATGGGAGGAATCACTTAACCGTGGCTGATGACGAATTGATACAAGCAATAAATGTCTGATATTGAATTTGGTGGGGTTTTGATAGCATTGACAAGTCAGTCGATAATTATCTAAGTAAAGCAATTTCGAATTGAGGAACGGGATTCGGAATAAAGACTGCTGAACAACAAGATTAGTACATGAAGGATTTTTTTTGTTACCGTTATAGGCTGATGGAAAGCGGCTACCGCTGCCCATAGACCTTCGCTGTGCCAGGGGTCCAGCACAACTAAATCGCTGCACTAGATTGAATTCAAATTTGATTGAATTCAATTACCTACATTTGTACTAAACCTAAACCCGTTATAATGCTAACAATTGTGGTTTGTACAGGAATCTTAAATTATCGTAGGAATAACAAAGCAAGCCGCTCTGATACGTTCCGTATTGGACATATCACTGCATTTATCTCGGAAACTGTTTAATTAACTGTAGTTCCTAACCTCACCCAATTTCTATCTTCGTTTAACTATGTAATAGTCCAAATATGTCACTTTTTACTAATTACGTGACTCATGTTGATAAAGATTCATTCTATGAAGGCAATACGCATCTGTCAGTAAGAATTTGTTATGATATCATAGCATGATGCCATAGTTGATAACGAGCCGACGTAGCATGAATAATGGATGTCTGAGGACCCTATTCACAAAGTTGAGGCTTTTAGGATATCTAGATGAAAGACAATAGACGCAATAGTAGAATAGCAATTAGATTTGCAGCAGTGAAAATTTACTACAATCCATAATTGGGATAATGCTCGATGGATGCAAAACCCATCTTTAATAGTAGATAGTTTTAACTCCAATAGGAGTAATTCATTTAAGTAGAGTAACTTAGTTGACTGAAAACTACGATAAATAAATAAATACACTACTGAATAAGTAAATTCACTGGTAGTAGGCATCTCATATGTGAGAGACCGCCTAGGTAGGCACCACCGCAAGGTCTACTATTCCTTCCCAACAGCAGTGTAAACGCATTGTTGTGTTCTGGTTTGAAGCCAGAGTAACTACTGGACATAATGAGACTTAACACCTTATGTCTCAGGATGGCGAGCGCAGTGGAATTGGAATTCAGGTTTTTTTTTTTGGCTTTGTTACTGTCCTTGAGTGGTCATATCACTTAAGATCAGGTGAACGGCATGCTCGTCTCGCCACACTTCGCAATAAAAAAAAAAAATATTCAAAATAAACAACTAACTGAAAACCACAATAACTCACAACTTAGCATGTTCTCTGAAGCTAAGATTGAATTATATTTGCAATTTAATCAAAGATTTCATTTATTCTATCATTTTTTATGATGAATCCCCTAAGCCCTTATATTCAGAATCCAGTGCACGAACCGGCCTTTCCATTCACATATCCTTGCGAACCACGTAAAGATTGAAATCTATACATCCTAGAAAGTTGTTTTCGCGCTCGTTTTTGGTCCGAGTGTGCCTAATCAAGTCATCAGGAGCGTCGGCGAGCAAGACGTACGATTCGTATCGAAAGCCCCGTTCACGCGGCAACTGTTATGGTTGATTAAGTTACATCATTGTATCAGCCAGATCTAGAGCGGATTGAGATGAATCTGTTTCCTTTTTAGAAAATATTGCGTGTTCCACTCGAATTGCTTGGAGTAAGCTCGTAGATATTACTATATTTGTAGCGACAAGTATTAGATAAATTGAAAGCATGTATGGAATACAGGAGTCAGATGTTTGATACAAACCTTGATTTTACTTTTGAACCTACATATCTGTCAAAGTAATGTTAGCAGATAAACGCCCTTATTTATAGAAAGTTTTAAAACCTATTTTAATTATTGAATGTTTTGTCCCTTTCGGACGACTTTTGAATTTAGTTTGAGCGAAGAAGACAAAACATTCGACAGCTAAAATAGGTTTTAAACCTGTTTACAAATAAGGCCGAAAATGTAGGACATTTTATAGCAGATATTAAATTATGGCAGTTAAATATAAGTTGATGGTACATTATTAATAAAATAAAATTTTATAGTTACTGCAGTAATACTGAGAATATTATGATACCATCGCTAGCGATAAGACTAATTTTGCGAATATGCGATGTATCAGTAGATAGTCTTGTAAAAGAATGTTTTTCCTCGTTGTTATAATAGCAATTTCAAATACCATTCGTAATCATATGACCTATTTATAAATGTCTTTGTGATATATTGTTTCAATGCAAGATGTCTCTTACACGTGTTTTAATTACGCCTGAGTTAATAGGATAATACAATGGAAAATTTCTAAACTTAATCAAAAGACCTTTGGCAGCTGACCCTTATTTCAATCGTGTTAGTAAACATAGAAAGTAGATGTTACAATTAATATTCCTTTATCTAACTATATTAATAGAGTAATTCGAAATTAATGTTCTTCCTCAACTCGCGATACGATCGCAAAACTCGCAATCCATTATCGGCAATCTTCGACTAGTTGAACATCTGTCGATGCAAATGCAGAAATGTTGTTTAAATAATTTTCACACTTGATTAGCGGATGCTGGGAAGTTATCGCACACGCTCGGTCACACGAACAGTCGTAACTTTAATGAATGAAACATAAATTAATAAGGAAGATGCAATCGTTTGCAGAGATGGCGATAATTTGCCAATATTATCAACGTAGGTACTCTATAGCTTGCACGTACTAGAGGACAGATGCAATCCACGACCAATTAAATTCAAATTAGGAAAGTTTTAATAAACAATTAATAAAAATCCCTATTAGAAAAACATGCACATGCATCTAGTCTATAAAAGACGTAAAGGTGAATTTATTAACATAGATTAAAACTTCGATGCTACGTTCGAAAGTAAACTTGAAATTAAATCAAAACACGTCCTAAGGCAAACGATCTGAAACAAAAACTATAAACAAGCGACCAGGGGAGATAGACCAAATGATCCAATATCAAACGGAATCCATGCAAAAACAACCTTACTGCACAAATATAAAGTCGAATTTGAAACTGAAGAGGATACGCAAGGAGGCAATAATTCTAATTTGTCTTGGCCAGTATATCACCGAGGTATACTTATATAACACATTGATTTAATTAACCGATAGCCATTTTAATTTATGTAAACTTGATGTAAGCAGTGTTTGTTTACCATTCCACTAACCTTAATTTATGTTGATTTGTATTCAATTAATGTCGTCATTTAATTTTATGAAATAAATACAGAGTTGAGAATCACGGAAGGCTTAAATCAGGTAAAATATATAACTGAACTATCCAATTTCAGTGTGTAATCTCGGCATATTAAAAATGTTAATTTTAATCGAATCGACATATCCGATGACCTTTTTATTCGTTGGCTAATTATCCCCTTCTGATAGGATCATGCTGTTAGATAAATTAAGCTTCGTTAACTTAATAATATTGATTTCAAAAGTACTTAAAAACATGCAGTCTATTTTCTTGGTTCATCTTCTATGGCCACAAATCATTTCCACTTACAGCATTCATTCATATAATAGTTTTAAGTATTAAATAACGTGAATCAAATTCAATTAAAGTCGCTGTGTAATTTATTTTATTGAAGAATTTTTAATATTATGAGCATCAATTTCTTTAATTTTATTTAAGTCCACCGTGACGATTCTCATCTCTCACATCATATACAATCTAAATAATACCAAAAATGTTAGAGTATTTGGTCTGTGCCATCCTTTACGGGATACCAGCAAGGACATTAACCGACTCAACTTGTTCATAAAGGAAACCCAAGTCTCATATAACCTTACATACAATCAGTAACAATCACACCAATAGTATGGCTTGTAAACAGCTTTTATTGGTGCCCACACATTCAGTTTCCTGGCTTCATATGGCGTGGACAAACGCATACAAGCCGTTTTATGCCTTAACATTGTTTCTTGTTGTTTAAAAGCCTATAAATTAATTCCTTCTATAAAAGGAATCATGTGTCTTTGATGTCCAATATTTTTGTCTTTTATTTCTTGTAAATATCTCTGAGTAACATGAGCCTTATTCTTTATAATCATTATGTAGGCAGCATACACTTTAAAACATATTTCTGGCATATATTGGTTGGTTAGAGAACATCCATTGACAGGTTTCTTTGTTAAAAAACATTGATTTTATGTAACCAAATTCTAGTCATGAATTCTGCTTTTATCGTCCTTTCTATCCGTATCACTTAGTTTCTTCATTATACCTTCTAGAACCTTCTTCGTAATTCTGCATATTCGCATTCCTTTGTACTAAATCTAACAAGTCTTCATTTCCCCAGACAGTATTACGTCACTAAACCTTTATTATCAACGCGCCTTCGAATCAAGTGAGCCGTCAGAGAATCTAGGAAACACTTTACGCAATCCAGTGACGATAAGCCATATCTGTGTTTACAGATAAAATTGGTATTATTGCTTCAAAGAACAGATAATCGTGACCTCGTTTGATAAGTAAAGAGGTTTAGGCTTTGTTTCAAATTCTAGACATCTTCTGCTGAAAATATCTCTTAGGCTTTAGGAATTATAAACGTATTTTATCCTTTTTCAAATATCTGTTGAGTCCAACTGTTAGAAGCATTAAACTAACTGTCAGAATCTTTACAAAGAATAAGATGATGGAAACAACATCAGCCATCAACCAGCGAACCACTCATAAAACTGACCAGAAATATGATCTTTGACTCAAAATAAAAAACAGGACATAGGGTACTATGCAAATAACTTGTTCAACATGTAAATGTATACTCGATATTAAATTGTGCTATACGTTACTGTACTGTATCAACCCATATACGTCCCACTGCTGGGCACAAGCCTCCTTTACAATCGAGTTTGATTAAGAGGGGTTAGCCATATAGTCCACCACGCTGGCGTAGTGCGGCTTGGCGGACTTTACATACCACGAAATTTTCACAAATCGTTATGGTATGCAGGTTTCCTCACGATGTTTTCCTTCATCATTATAGTGCGTGGTGATTGACTCTTAATACTAAATTATATCAATGTTACTAATAAAAATATAGAAAGCGCCGACGAAAATTAAATTGCTCGAATTTTTATGGCATTGCTCAATAAAACAATTCTGGCATAGCATCACCCGATCAGACATTTATCTTTCCTCTTCACCTTATTGATAAAGATAATAAAGATAAAATATATAAATTTATCATCGCCGTTTGGCGGTCAGTCTGAGCTCTGGCGCCGGTTATTTTTCAGATTAAAATATTGTTTCTTGTTAAGATAATTTATTGTAATCTGGCTGAGATAAGGGCTTGATTGATATTTTTGGTTTATTCTGTGTGAATGAGATCATATTTTGTTGTTAATCTTTGGTCGTTTTAAGCTGGAGTAAAACGAAGCTGCTGTCTGAATTATAGCTGTAATATTCCGTGTCAGTCGTGGGGATACCAATTCCTTAAGTAAAACCGTTGTTACCTTGGTTCAATGTAACTATTCCTTTATTTTACATCGACCATGCACCACCTGCTATAGTCAGAATTTGACATTTACGCACATAAACTCACGCCTGTTTGCCAGAAGGGGTAAGCAGAAGTGCTACCATGACACCCACATTTCGCCTTGTATGTTCCGTCTTACGATGAGACCTATCTAGGCTATCGCTATATCGGGCACAATCCTGACTCTGGGCTGATACAGAAAAGAAAAATCCAATTTCACTTTCCAATTGCCCGACCCAGGTATCGAACCCGAGACCTCAGCTTTGCAATTGACCAAAATTATTGATGATTACCGTCAGACAAGAGGCTATAAAATCATCGCCCATACAGTATATCTAAAAATCTTCTTGCACCCATATTGCTCTAAGAGCCACTGAAGATCGACCTTCACCCGTCTGATAACCAGATGAGACATATTTTGTATGAAATATTATTAATTAACAAACATGCCTATCGAAAAGTGTGCATAGCTATTTTTTTTTTTTTTTTGGAGACAAGCCTATACGATTTGTTTTATAATTAAATTATCTTTCTTAGAATACCGTTTTGGATTAGTTACCTAAATTGACTTACCTGTTTATCTGCTTCCTACATACACAATCCTGACCCCACACTAAGATCGAGTCTTGTGTTGTGGGTATTAGGAACCACGAGAGACTTTTCGGTCTCACAAACACCCAGACCCCAGACAAATACCTGTGAATCACACAAATATTTGTATCGGTGCGGGGATCGAACCCGCGCCCTCACGTTTCACAGCCGGCGTCTAACCAACTGCGCAACGGAGGCTGTCATATAATTGTAGACTGTGAACCAGAAGCATCAACAACGGGGATCAAAAACCTGACACCAATGACTTCATACCTGCAACTTCTAAGAATCCGTCTCTAAGGTCACGTAAGATATCCTTCATCCTCTTGGCAACCCAACACGTCTTATGACACCTGGAAACCTGCCAAAACCCAGCTCGCCTCCAAGTCTAGTCTAGGAAAGATTCCAGGCCCATCTATTCTCTGCTCACCACGTCCAATAATAGCGCTCTAATAATTAATACTGCCTCGTAAACAGATATCCTGTAGCGCCCAATTAATTATATGCCAGCATACATACTCCTTCCTGTATTCACGATAAAAAAGCCCTTAACTGAATAAAAATAGATACTATATTGCTTTGTTAAATCATTCGCAAGACGGTGCATTAAAGTTGTCAGAGGAACCATAGTGGAATCAGTAATATGTCGCGGTTTTAAAACGTGTCTTTATGTTATAAGGGATAGGGTATAGATTCGAATGCATAGGTCATTTTGAAGTGAAGGAATGACGTTGTTCTCGTAATGTTTTCTTAAGAAATTCCTGTCCATAAATAGTATGAGAATAATGTACGGCGAGACCGGCGCCTGCTGTATATAAATATGTAATTTAATATACAAGAAACGGTATATGATATGATAACAATCAAAGTAGGTTTTTCTGCTAAATTAAAATACATGAGGTCTAGATATTTCTGTATTTGCAGTCTTGCATTACACGACTGGCCAAGGTTTTTATGAATAACCTTCGTTTTATGAGACGTTCTTTATGCAAAAACTGAAACTAAAATAATATTAGTACTGTATAAAGTCTTCGCGATAGGTTTAACCTCTGTCACATCGTGGGACGGAACACATGAGTCTTGAAACCACCTCTGCCTACCTCTTCTGGGACAAAGGTGTGATGTTTGTGTGTGTATAAAATCTACACAAGTTCCAAATATTAACATTATCTGTCAAAAAATTGTATCAGAATCAACACTTCGTGTATTCTTATAACATTCACAACTAAGTATTCTTCTAATGTTTTATCTTCGCAACATCATATCAGAGCAGAAGAATAATTTAAGTTAGAAAAATATCAAAAAGTATCTCACCGTTTATGGCTTATAATTATGATGTAATTGCACTTAACACTCAATTATTTAAAAAAAGAAATCTTCACAAAATACTTTAAAATCCATTAAGAAAACTGGTTTTAAAACCCTTATAGAGAACCATAAAGTAAAAAACATAACACCATACGTAGAAACCAAGGTTAACAGAGTTATGGTGACCACATACCGTACACGTTTATCGTTATTATCACCTTGTAACAAAACATGACACCACACAATGGGTCTTGACGCAAGCATTATACTCTAAAATATTTTTGTAACACATTTACTAAGGAGGTTGCTATTATCTTTAAAGAAACCTGCAGATATATTCGACTGCTAATAGTAAGACTTTTTACCACTTATTCCAAAACATCATTACATTACATACGGTACATAAACTCACGCCTTTTTTCCCAGAAGGGGTAGGTAGAGGTTGTCCTGGTTATTGCCAGAATGACCCACATTTTGCCATGTCTGTTCCGTCCCAGAACGTGATAGGGTGCGAGCCTGTCACCATATCGAGCCCAAATTCCTGACTCCGGGCTGATAATGAATAGAAAAATCCAATATCACTTTGCCCGACCCGGGATTCTAACCCGAGACCTCAGCGTTGTAACCGAGGCAGTCCAAAATATCATCGTTTATTACTAACATACGTCACACATTGAAGTTGGCAAATTAAAAATTACCTCTAAAACTACATCCCAAAACGACATAGTAATACTTAAAAATTACTCTACAATATATGCAATATTGCAACTCATGTAAACCAGGATCAAATGATTGGCACCGATCAGAGCAGTACACCAAGTTCAACGCAATCTTGAACTCATTTCAAGCTTTAATGAATTTAATCAAAAAGTAAAGAAATAGGAAGAATTGAATAGAAATAAATATATGTAGATGAGAAAAGCAAGGGATTAAGGTAATTTCCAACGACTATACCCAAGAATTTTAAACCATTCACGACGATGAGCATAAACCAACAGTAAATCTCATCCACAGCCCATTCATCGAGGTTCTAAAGTGGCCAAAACTGGTTTCCAGATAACCAAAACCGAGTACGAGTGGCGCCAGGACTACACGATATGAAATCAAAAAACCGTAAAAGCACAGTTTTCTCGTCACAAAGGCCGCTTTATCAGTTACGCAAGCATGGTAAATCACAGGCGCATAGTAATGTGTGCGCAGTTTAGATCTGAACTCGTTCATTTATCGGTCAGGTTGCATGAGTTGTTTTTATTACAGCTTTCTTTACAAACATGTGAGGGAATTGTGGCTTTTTATCAACATCCTACTTAAGCATGTTTAGCGTATGACAGTTCCTTTTCGAGTGAATATGAAAAAGATTTGATGTTGATAATTTATTAAGTGATCACCGGTGCTTTATTGTACTGTACTGTATCAGCCCATAAACGACCCACTGCAGGGCACGAGCCTCCTCTACAATCGAGAGTACGATTGAGAGTGGTTAGGCCATATAGTCCACCACGCTGGCCCAGTGCGGGTTGGTGGACTTTTACATACCATAGAAATTTATACAAATCGCTATGGTATGCAGGTTTCCTCACGATGTTTTCCTTCACCGTTATAGTGCGTGGTGATTGACTATCAATACACACATGACTCCGAAAAGTCAGAGGTGTGCCCTGGGATTTGAACCCGCGACCACCGTGAACATCTAGGCAGCCGCGTCTGGTCCGTTACCAACAGGCCACCACGCACTTCTAAAACATACAGAAATATTAATATTTTTCTATATTGTCAAAGGTGGTATGGAGTCAACAGACATCTATATGAGTTGATGCGGAAGAACAAAAAAACATTATAAATTTGACAGCCTACGTGGCGCAGTTGGTTAGACGCCGCCTGTGAAACGAGAGGCTGCTGGTTCGATCCCCGCACCGAGACAAATGTTTATTTATTACGACGAGTATTTGTCTCGGGTCTTGGTGTTTGTGAGACCGAAAAGTTTGTCGTAGGTTCTGATACCCACGACACAAGACTTAATTGATCTTAATGTGGGGTCAGGACTATGTATGTGATGTTGGGTGTATTTATTATTATTTATTTATAAATATTGTAACAATAATACCACCGCAATAAAACCCACAACCAACAACATAATACGAGATTAATTTCTCGACAGAAACAGTCGTACCTAGTCAGTCAATTGTCAGAAAATTATAAATGAGCGAGGACCCTGACAATGAAATGGTTATCTCTTCATGACGCAATTAGACTGGCCTGGTTTATCAATCTTCACTCTTAGATAAACAAGGCAATGTTGTAGGTTTATACTAGCGGCCTTATTCATAGACGGTTTTAAAACCTATTTTAGTTATCGAATGTTTTGTCTTCTTCGCTCAAACTGAATTCAAAAGTCGTTCGAAAGGGACAAAACATTGCATAACGGAAATAGATTTTTAAACTGTCCTTGAATAAGGCAGTAGGTGTTTTGCAATAGTGTGCACTCTAAACAATAATAAAGAAATACATCCAACAGTCACATACATAGTACTGACCCCACACTAAGATCGAGTCTTGTGTGCTGGGTATCAGGAATTGCGAGAGACTTCGGTCTTACAACACCCAGACCCGAAACAAATACCTGTGGATCACAAATATTTGTCTCGGTGCTGGTTTCGAACCCGCGGCTCCGTTCCCAGCCGGCTTCAAGACTTAAAAAATAATTTAATAACTAGTATATAAAATTATACCCACTAGGTGGTCAGACGACCTGGTAAAGGTCGCGGGACGTCGCTGGATGCAGGCTGCCTCCAACAGGTCACTGTGGAAATCATTGGGAGAGGCCTATGTTCAGCAGTGGACTTCCTTTGGCTGATGGATGGAAAATTATCTATCTTAGCCAATAATCGATAATAGATTATACGCCTTATCCAAAGTTATATATACGTGGGAGGTGGGAAAGTATGGATTAAGTCGGATAATCCGCTGTGAATACATAACGCTTTCATTTTCTAAATCCATTTACCAATTTCCTGCCTTATTTTGGCGAAAATCAAACACATCAGTTTGTCGTTTAATTAACATGCGTGTGTGAATTGGTTTCACTGTTTAAGTTATCGCAAGAGATCTTACAATATCGACATATTTTCAAATAGGTGTGAGTGTGACCTTTTTTGTAGCCAGTTTATATAGAAGACTGTAATGATGACACATCATCGGTTTTATAAAAAAATATGCACTTTGAAAAAGAAGATCATACATTTCTTTAAAACTGCTCTCATCCAATTTGACTTCAATTAAGTTTTAAACAAAACTATTTAGTAATACATGCTTGTCATAGTCGTGATAATAAGTAAGGCAAAAAAGCTAGTAGTGATTAAAACCACGGAACTATTAATTGCTAATGTTAAATTGAACGTAAAATAAGATACCATAAGTATCTCAATCTTTTCAATTCTAAATTAAAACATTTTTACAGTCATATGTAAATCTAATGGCTGTAAGTGCCAAGGTCCGGACCAACACGGTTGAAACACTTCAAAAATTGTCAGCAGAAATACCTCTCACTCGCAGTCCTGACTCATAATTATTTCAAAGTAATATGTAAAGTCTGCAGAATTTATTTTCTAGTCACAAAATCCTTTGTTCTCTGTTGCAGAAATACTTTTTTACCGTTTAATCGTGATCGTAATTTGTAATCGAAGTGATTGTTCTGCCTACTGGTTTACCGAGAAACCCTTACTATTTGTCCTCTGATATCATTTATTATTCGATCCTAAATTTAGTATAGTCTTCTATAACAAATAGATATTCACCCTTACAATTCACTCTTAACTAATTATTTTTATCAGCGTGACAATCAAAGTAAAAAATATAATGTAGACATAATTTGTAAACTTGAACGATATTTATTTATTTATAACAAAAGAATACACTTATACTCGTAAGCTACTAAAATGTCCTGCAAAACTGTACAAACAGTTTGACTGCAGGATCAACAGATATAAACCATTTCCTGAGTAATGGCATAATATAAGTGGAATATTTACATAATAAATATCTTTTAATACGTGATTCAATAAATGACTAAAAAATATTCATAAATCTAAGCAAAAATCCGATTTGACACGGAAACTTTAAAGTCCCAATTATAAAAGAAAAAATAAATTTACTATAAGCTTCTTTTTAATAATTTACTATCGTGCCTTAATATGCGCCGAGCGTCATCTATCATTAACTTGTCATATTATCGGTCGCCTACTACAAGCATTACAAGTCGTTTATATTCTAATCGCTACTACTTTCAATATATTGCTACTCCGTTATACATAAACACCTATAACAGCATAATTAACTGTATTTAAATTTATTGTTTTGCAAAAAGCATTTTAAAAACCTAATTTAAAATAAAAATGCAATTCAAATTTACTTATCATTTTCAACTCATTTCCATTAATTAATTCGCCATTATTGGGCGAATAATTTGCATGTAAAATGAAAACTATAGCAGCTGTAGTTAACTGCAATTGATATGGTAGTGGTTGTTACTGTGAATTAACGCTGTTTTACATAAATATATTCATTATCTCCGTTTATCGGTAGGCGTATTGAATTCTTTTAGCGTATTGCTTCTCGGTTTCTTGATGATGCTTTTAAAGTTAATCTATCAATAAACACTATATTACACGACACATTTCAACAATCAGTCAATAGATTTCCATCTCATGATTCTAAAGCGTTGCAGTAATGCAAGATGTAATTCGAATTATTAATAGCGGTAGTCGCTAAGCCTAGAACCCCCGTTGGCATCTCGAGAATATTGTCATTATTTGGTTTTTATTTAAATCCAAAGAAATCACTAAATGGTAAATAAATCATAAAGGGAACGGTCCCTTCTGGTACATGTGTCCTACCACTTGTACATCATGATGGGATCTTCATAGGACATCATCGAGGTTAGACGTTGCCATGAGTGTGGCGACCTACTGGACCGGGAAATTGTTTGAGTTTTAGTGCAAACAACGTTGAGCCAATGACTCGAAGGAAGAAGAATGATGAAGGCATATTTACTGATAGGTCAACTGATGTCGATGTTCGAAAACCGTCGATTCTCTAGTAATATCACTCACCACAGACTCTACTTTTATTAACATCGTTATTTATATTTCAATTGCTCTTAAAACTAAGCCCTTCAGCAATATACCAAGTGCTCCAGTTAACTGCGTGCCAACTAATTTTATTTTTTCTTGTTTCCAGGTAAGATATTGTAAAGTGCTCGGCAATTTACAACGTAGCACTACTCGTTCGGATTGTTCTAGCCGGTTGGTAAATAAATTATGTATTTAACTTTATCTTTGGCTACTTTACTTACATGCCCTACTGCTTTAAGTGACCACACAGCTCAAATCTGCTTTAAGTAGGCAAAATTCCAAGCCTGTTTTGTAAGCAGACGTTCTTAAAACTGGCTTTAAACTTAGCCCACTTATAAGGTGAGGAAAATTACTTTTATTTTCAATTGAAAGCTATTAATTTGGTAATTGCTTCACCTTCAGATCAAGTGCATTTATTTAAAAGCAATATTTCTTTCATCTTACTCAGTTCATAAATCTCATTTACGTCATCACTCATGCGATCCATCCATCTTGTTTCGTCTTTTTCCTTGCCTGTACAAGCCTTATTACTCTTTAGTTCATAAACATCGCGTCTTTATTACAAATATGTATATTACGCGTTGCAAGCCAAATGCATAATCTTTGCTACAATAACATACTTGAGATTCTTATCAACAACTTTACATCAAATTGAAATTCCTCACAACCCTATGATAACTGTTGACACCAATCCACCAATTGCCAATTAATAAATCAAATTCCTCCACGTTCCACTAGGGTTGCCAACTACGTGAAACGACACCGACATTGTACCATTCACAGGTACTATGTATCAGCCCATATATGTCCCTCTGGAGGGCACGTGGCTCCTCTACAATCGAGTGTACGATTGAGAGGGGTTAGGCCTTACAGTCCACCATGCTGTCCCAGTGCAGGTTGGCGGACTTTACATACCATAGAAATTCTTAGAAATCGCTATGGTGTACAGGTTTCCTCACGATATTTTCCTTCACCGTTATAGTGCGCGGTGATTGACTATCAATATACACACGACTCTGAAACATCAGAGGTGTGCCGTGATATGCGAACCCGCAATATCTAGTCGCATCTAATTTTTAACCAACAGGCCATCACACACTAACGTTCCCGTTAGTTAAACAGAAAATTTTGTGTTGTCAATTTCAAATTATGTGAAGATGTCAGTGTCACCTGTATTATTTTTTTTCTATACCTATTCTATGTTCCACGAGTTCTTGATTATTATTTGTAACATTAGTGTTTTTAAATTGTACCTCGTTGTACCTATATAATATTTTGAATTAGTTTTCTTTTTGTGTTGTGTTGTTACGATATTCTTAACATTTTTTTTTACCTTTTATTTAAATTTCGTTTTTTTTTATTATTTATCTTTTTAGTAATTATTGTTACATTTATTTTTCCTTAATCTATTGTATTGTTTGCTAGTTACCGCCAGTTACCGCCAGTATGATTGTAAATTTGTTTCGTTTTTATATTATTATTATTTTTAATTTAAATGTGTTATTTAGTTTTAATTCTATACACAACCGGCAGATGGTGCTAATTGTTATAACTGTTATTCGTATTAATTTTGTTTGTTTCGTTTTGCTTTATTATTTATTTCAATTTGTTTATATAATTATTATATATGTGTGATAGTAATGGTGATTCTGATGATTTTTTCTCAGCTTGCAGTGACAGTGACAGTATTACAGGTACTCCTACACTTAATGATTCCCTAATGTCCATTTTCTCTGTTGTTCCTAGGAATTTTAATGTTGTGCATATTAACGCTCAGAGTATTCCGGCTCATTACCCCGATATGTTAGCTAGCTTTGACTGTGCGAATCTTCACGCTATTCTTGTCTCCGAATCTTGGCTTAAGCCATGTCTTCCATCTAACTCCTACTCTCTCCCTGGTTTTCAACTTATCAGGAACGATCGGGTTTTTGGCGGTGGTGGTGGGGTTGCTATTTACTTAAAATTGGGCATCCCTTTCACCGTTGTACATACGTCGCCCCAGCCGCCACCTTCAAATGGTGGTGAGCATTTGTTCCTGGAAGCTGAACTCCAACATTCTAAAGTACTTCTCGGTGTTTACTATTGTCCTTCTCTTCGTATTGATTATTTCTCTTCTTTAGAAACTATCCTTATTAACCTCACTCCATCGTACAGTCACACTATAATCATGGGAGACTTTAACACATGCCTTCTTAAGAATAATCATCGTTCTTCATCTTTATATTCTATTGTGAATTCTAGCAACTTATCTGTCCTTCCTCTAAACGCTACTCATAATTTTCCTAATTCTGTACCTTCTTTGCTTGATCTTATTTTTGTCTCCTCTCTTCATTCTGTTGAAAATCATGGACAGTGCTCTGCCGACGCCTTCTCCTATCACGATCTTATCTATCTCTCTTATAGGATTCGCTTTCCTAAAGGGAGATGTAAGGTTCGGATGCTACGTTGCTTTCGTGGAATTAACTCCGAAAAACTTCTTAAGGATGTCAGCAATATTGACTGGGTTCCTCTGCTCACATCCAACTGTATTGATGACAAGGTTGACCGTTTTACGTCTAGTATCATCAAGCTTTACGACGTGCATGCTCCGCCTCGTGCTGTCAAGTTAAAACACTATCCTTCGCCTTGGCTTAATGATGAAATTAAAGAAATTATGGCGAAAAAAGCTGCGGCGAAAGCTAAATTCAAGCGTCGTCCCTTGTCTCGTAACTGGGAAAAATATGTGGCTCTCCGCAATCTCAGCAACAAGATGTGTAGGAATGCTCAACGCCGTCACATTCACAGCTCCGTAGAAAATGGTGATCCAGCGAAAGTTTGGAAATTTCTTCGTTCAATGGGAGTTGGAAATTCTCGTCCTGATTCTGGTTCTAGCAATTTAAATATTAATTTAATAAACTCACACTTCACAGCCTCGCCCAATATCGATAGGGCCACTAAATATAAAACTATAAAAGATCTTTCAAATATTCCAACCCCAGATTATTCTCAGTTCGTCTTAAGTCAATTTGCTGATTGTGATGTTAAAAAGAGTATATTATCTATTTCCTCCAATGCAGTTGGTACTGACTGTATCAGTCGTAATATGTTACTACCAATCCTGGACGAAATCCTTCCTATCCTCTGTCATATTTTCAATTTCTCCGTTTCCAATTCCGTCTTCCCATCCTCCTGGAAGGATGCTGAAGTAATACCCCTCCCTAAACGTCATAATCCTACATCTTTCACCGACTATCGTCCTATCTCCATCCTTCCTTTCCTCTCTAAAGTGTTTGAAAATCTTATCCATAAACAGCTTTCTTTCTACCTATCCACTAATCATCTCCTTAATCCCTTCCAGTCGGGATTTCGCCCCGGGCATAGTACTACAACTGCTTTGGTACATATTACGGACGACATTAGAGCGGCTTTGGAGAATGGCAAGCTGACAGTTCTAGCTCTGCTAGACTTCAGCAATGCCTTCAACTCAGTTGATTTTGATATCTTGCTCAGCACTCTTTGCTCTATTAACATATCTCCAACGGTAATTGACTGGTTTCGTAGTTACCTGATGGGGCGTCGGCAGCGTATACGTATTGAAGAAGCAGTTTCTTCGTGGTGCGATAATTCTGCTGGCGTTCCTCAGGGCGGCGTTTTATCTCCTTTGCTCTTCGCGTTATTTATTAATTCTATCTCCAACGATCTTATTTCTTCCTACCATCTCTATGCTGACGACCTACAATTATATTACCAAGCACCAGCTGACAGGGTGACGGAGGCCATATCTGCAATCAACAAAGATCTTGCACGTATAAACGATTGGAGTAAGATGCATGGCCTGAAAGTCAACCCGGCAAAAACTCAAGTCATTGTTGTTGGCAGCTCCAGGATGGTTTCCAGGATTGATACCAATCTCATACCCACCGTGATATTTGATGGATGCATTATCCCTTATAGTGACAGTGTTAAGAACTTGGGTTTAATTTTGGACAAAACCTTATCCTGGGGTCCCCAACTGCAAGAACTCAGCCGCAAATTATTTGCAGCAGCGGGGTCTTTAAGAAGGCTACGGAACTTTTTGCCAATTCCCACGAAAGTTGCGCTTGTTCAGTCTCTTCTTTTTCCTCTCCTTGATTATGCTGATGCTAGCTATCTCGATCTCACCGAAGCCCAATTTGAAAAGCTTGAGCGACTTCAAAATTTTTTTATCCGGTTCATATTTGGACTTCGCAAATATGACCATGTGTCTGAATTTCGTAAAAAGCTCAAGTGGCTATCAATACGCCTTCGCCGAAATACTCGTATCCTATTCCTCTTATATACTATTCTTTTCCATTCCACTACTCCCCGTTACCTTAAAGAACGTTTTACTTTCCTTAGCAGCACACATGCAAGATCTCTTAGATCCTCAGAGAATTTGGTGTTAGCTATTCCCGAGCATAGCAGTACTTTCCTTAGCAAATCGTTTACCGTCCATGCTGCTCGCTTGTGGAATGAACTGCCAGTGTCTATTAGATTAGCCAAATCCCTCCCCATCTTCAAAAGGCTCCTTAGAGCACATTATCTATCACTTTAAATTTATTATTACTTTCATGTTTCCCCTAAATCAGTATTTTATATTGTATTGTAGTTTATGTAGTATATTATACGATATTTTTATTTTATGTAGTCTATGTATTTTTTAATGAAAATGTATATTTTAATTCCTCATATTTTGTACATATTACTCACAATTATGATTAATATTCTCTTTCTTTTTTACCTTTATTATGACCACCTTTGTAGCTCTTTTTTTTTTTTTTTTTTTCAACTTAATCCATCTAATGGTTGTCTGGAAGAAATCGCGTTAAGCGATAAGACCGCCAATTGTCACCTTTATTTAAACGTGTCATATTTATTTGATCTTATTACTGTATGTGGTGTTCAATAAAGAATTTATAAATAAATAAATAAATAAAATAAAATTATTTAATCCTACCGAACACGGTGTTAATGTTCCCCGCTATTTGTCTTTGAATTAGCTCTCACGATGTTATCTGAAATACAGCTCTTAGAAGCGTGTTGTGTGGACTTCGTTTGGCTTTCATTATCACTCTTGCCTATTTTGTGGGAAATGTTCTAACAGTAAGGATCAAAATCGTACAGCATTTTGAAGAAACAAAACGGCGTATTTGAGAGTGATAAGTTAATTTTATTATTTGTTTTAATGTTTAAACACGTGTCTGGGTTGTTTTTGTATGTAGAATATAGATAAAATAGAATAATAGTTAAATACTGAGCGATAAGGACAGGTTGCTACGGTATTTCGAGGAGAAGGCATTCAGGCATAGCAATACTAACATATTCTACACAATACACTAAATAATTTGCTAAAATTAGACCTACTTTAATATAATATCAAACATACGTAAACTAACAACTTTAGTAAACGAAGCGCCTTTAATTAGCAAAAAGGATCATACGAACACTGCCCGAATTGGTACACCGCCATCTATCTACCCAAACTGGAACTATCAAGTACTAAAAAGTACAAAAAACAATAATTGCCCATCCCAGCCGATCATTTATAATTATATTGCGGCATCGATTCCGCACAATAAATCCAGCGCAGGGCTCTGTGAACAGAATTCGTGACCGTAATGCCGTCTCCGGGGATGTACTGGGTTATTTATTGTCCAAGTTTACACGTTAATTGTCTGGTCATGTTACCTCACGCTTAGGAGCCGCGGAAATGTATCGATCATCATTAAATGGACTTCGCCGGGACTTTCTATTCCTTTCTGAACTTTGAGATCGGATTTTACCTGCTTGTTAGACCTTTAAGATGGAGCGGCGATTGTTCTTAGCGTGTCATTGATAGTGAAGAGAATTTTTATTAATATAAAAACATTATTATCGCAAAATTCACTAGTGAAAAAATACCTCGTGTAACACCAAAGCGATACCTGTCGAATATTGAATTGTAAAACTAATAAATAAATAAATACACCCAAAAGCCACACACATAGTCCTAACCCCGCACTAAGATCGAGTCTTGTGTCGTGGATATCGTTGCAACACCCAGATCCTAGACAAATACCTGTGGATCACTCAAATATTTGTCTTGGTGCGGGGATTGAACCCGCGACCTCACGTTTTACAGCCGGCGTCTAACCAACTGCGTCACGGAGGCTGTCAATGTTTTATAATATGAAACTAAAGCAGCATCAGTTAATGAATCACCGAAATTTACGGCTCATCAAGTTAGTTTCTATCTGTTATGCTAACATATAGTAATATATACATACCGTCAGTTTTCACCAAGTGCAATTATTGTATGTAACATAAGTACGTGAACACAAAAAGGTAGAAGCAGTAATTATCTAGCAAACGCATTGAGCAGCGGTTATTATAATATCACCAACTCTCTCCTCATTGGAAGATTCTCACAAACATCCAATTAAATGGAAACATATTTCAAGTACATGTAAAAGTTGCACGCCTCTATTTGGTAGGGAGGAAGTAATAGTAGAAAAACGCCCGAACAAATCTGTTATGGAAAGTGGATGTGAGATCGACTATGAGTGGAGGAACGTATTTGCATACGTACCGGATTATTCCCATTGCATATATTACGAGTAGAGGGACTGCCATATTGAAAAGTCTAGTGCAAAAATGATGTCCATAGCAGAGGTTAGCCTTTAACGGATCAGTCCATCTAAGTGAAACAGGAACTAAGCTAAAAACAACAGAATGATGAAACTGCTACATGTGAAATAAATAAATAATAAATATAAATAAATAAATACACACAACAGTCACATACCAGCCCTGACCCCACATTAAGATCAATTAAGTCTTGTGTCGTGGGTATCAGAAGCTACGAGAGGCTTTTCGGTCTCACAAACACCCAGACCCGAGCCAAATACTTGTGGGTCTCGCAAACATTTGTCTCGGTGCGGGGATCGAACCCGCGGCCTCTTGTTTCACAGGCGGTGTCTAACCAAATGCGCCACGGCAGCTGTCAAAATGATATAAAAATAAACAATAAGATTAGCACCAATAAAACCCCAATTGTCAGTTATTGAGTTCACAAAAGATCGCACACTTGATCAGAACTCTGTGGATTTATTTCTTGTGTCGTACATATGAGGAATTACAAAAAACCTTCTAGCTTCATAATAACTACACTTAAATATTTGTGATCGTATAAAAATTGTCTCGAATCTGGATCAAAGCCACGACCTCGGCCACAACCGGCTTTTCCCCCACTGGCCTACTGAGGCTGTTCCAATCTATTCAATTACTGTGGTTTCAGCTAATAAAATCGTGATTCGAATTATTCTTCAGATAGCATAGTTCACAGCAAAACGGCAACTGCTAAACTAAGAAATATACATATTACAAAATTGATTGAAAATCCTACAATGACATCAAAGATTTTGGTCCTAAAGCTTGACAACAGTAGAATACAAATGAAATTCGAGATTTAAATCATTTAACGATAGTAAAAACTCAAGGACATAATCAATACACATCAAATATCGATGAAGTGACGACACTATCTGAAATAAAGAACAGTTGTTCACGCATTGTTAACGCTAGACAATAGCATCGAAAGTCGATACCTCAGCCTATTCGCATAGAAAGTTTAATGACCCTAGTAATAAATCATTATGCTACAGCTTTCTTTGTCATATCAGTACATAAATCAATTAACTTTAGAAACTGAAAGTGACGGTGTTCCGCCAGTACAAATTGTTCTCATTAGTTGCTCACTATCGACATTTAATTGGTTGAAAGTACTTCCCTGTTTGATTTTTTTTATATGCCGTAATTATTTTTTGCTTAAATTGCTCTGGTCGTTCTTTTATCTTTTTTATTGACGGTAATAATGCTATTTAACGTCGAAAGTATAGACGTAGTTACAATAATTGTACGGACGCCTAAATTTTACGAATTGTGATAGTAAATTGGCTGTACGTCATCATTGTTCTTTGGCCTATTGACGACACGCGGCCTATAAATGATGTTTTAGGTGCCAAGTCAACTATTCTATAGAATGGTATATCATTTTGCCCTTGAAAGATCCACGTCAAAACCGATACCCGTGAACTCAAAACATTAAGCAAGCAACTTAAAAATAATATGTGTTGATCCTACAACGGATAGAGAATAAAGTCGAATTGACGAAAAACCGATGATAACCAGTTCCAAAAGAAAACATAATATTTTATAATTTTTATGAACTCTGATTTTGCCATAAAAGTATGCACAACAAGATTCGTTCTTTTTAAATCATTCAAGCACATCGGGTGCTTCATTTGATCGCCGATCGTTATCTTTATCTTAAAGTCCCATTAGCTTATCATTTAAGAGTTCTGAATGCTGCCATGCGCCACCGTTTCATTCCATGTTAACCTCGCCGTCGACTTTATTATGTGCATTCATTCACTCAGCTGAGAATTCATGAATTATTTTAATCATTGCACCAACTGGGACAATAAATGGATCGTAAAATTCCTTAATTTTAGTACGCCATTATTTAAAGGTAACCAATCAGTCTGCTGGGTAATTTATGCGTTGAGATCAGGAGTAAGGATAATGGATTTACTTTTCAGAGCTAAATTAAATTATTACATTGATGGTATAGAACTTAATCTTACAATCACAATCTTGGTCATATATTCAGGACATGCCATTGTTAAGCTATCAATTGTACTAGGTTTCCTTTCAGTTTTTTGAACCTTTGAATTTCCCTCACCATGGTGGTCTAATGGAGCTTGGCAAACGGTTTTCAAGTCACATAAAGTGTTTTCACATAGGTCTATAATTCATATCAAATATACGTTTTCATTCAAATCACACACCCGTAGCATAACCACATGTTTGCATTTCACAAACAACTCGCATCGGTCACGCAAACTCACGAGGTCACGGAAGCGTCTCGATCGAGAAACGTGACTAATCCGCCATTGACCGTTAAGCTGATATCTAAATTATACATTGTATTGGTCTTGTACAACGGAACGGCTGTTTTTCGATTTCTCCGGCGCACGTCCCGCAGCCACGCCCGATGCGTCCGATGACATTTACCCGGCTCAGATATTGTTTGTGCCCCGCCATTTTCGCATTGACAATCCGCGATCAGATATAAACAACATACCGTATTGCTTTCGATTGAATTTATGCGGAATCACGTCGGTACGATTTTGTTTATCGGTTATGTTTCGAGTTGCCGGTGAAAGCGGGGTAAATGGTAGGGCTTTGTGCAGATCACCTAAATCTTGCTTAGTTTCACATTAAATATGACGGTTTACGCATTGTTTCTTTAGTGCCTGAAACAATAAATTCTACCGCAATTTAAACATTAGAAGTAAAACTAAATATATCTGTATTATTGAAGAGGCAGGCAGTGCTACTAGTGCTACTCGCAAAATGTAGTCAAGTGCGAAATGTATGTGATATTTCAAATAAAACTACTTGCATATACACTATATCCGCTCTGGAATCCAAAATCCAGGATCTCACGATTCACAGCCCATTCATGCGTATTTTCAGGTAGTGTAACAACGAGACAATACTACGCAAAAGTTCAAATATAATATGTATAATTGAAACATGTTCGTACAAATAGTCTTTTCAAGCGCAGATCGCGGTGACCATCCATTATCCAACATAGCAGAGCGAGTCTTCGCTATAAACTGCAGTAGGCACGGAACCAATAGGAAGGCCGCTTCGTAAATGTAAATGGTTCTTATTTACGACTCGTGGTATTCAATCATTTCTGTACGTCGTAACAACTTTGAGTAATTGCTGACCTTTTGACAGCGGATTCTGAAGCTATTAGTGTTTAAAGAAGGAGTAATGGTAACATTTTTGTCTGGATAAATAAAGCAAATGGCGTGCTAATTAGTTGCAGAGTTAATGTGGCTAGTTTAGTCTATGTTATGAACTAATCGCCCCGAATAAGTTGGTAATTAGCGTGAATTGCTGTCATGATACTTTAACTAGCAAAATTGTTATAGATTTTATTCTTGCTACATAATATTTAGCTTCCTCATCCCTCTTGAGGTAACAAATAGATGGTATATGAATCGTCAGAACTTGAGTTCGATTGCCAGGTCGGACACATCATGATGTATATTTCGATTTGATAAATCACATATGGGATGCCCAATATTGGCTTTTGTCCTTATCATATCAAGATAATACAAGCATGATCACTTTTCTTTGACTCCCTTACCTGCGGGAATACAAGAGCTTCTTTACTTCATTATAAAATATTCCAAATTGCGTCATAAAAAACAATTCCCAAGCAACAGCACGTCTCAAAAACATGTAGACATGACTTCTCACACCGATACAGTTAGAAAGCAAAATATCATAGTTATCAGTACATCGGAGTAACGACCGCCATAAAACACAACCGGAATATATTAAGATGATGTACCGGACTGCTTTAGAACGCAATTCAGTCACGAGGGATACTAAATCTTGTGCCGATACCAAGATTATAGAATTATTGGGAATTTTGTTGATGTAGCAACCCTTTCCTGCGATCATTTCCACCCTAATTAGGTACTGGTCCTGCAAATATTTTGGAAGGTTCGAGGATATTGAAATCATCACGTATTGGGTTTCTGGGTAGAAGTTA
Source organism: Theretra japonica (assembly GCA_033459515.1). Lineage (NCBI taxonomy): Eukaryota > Metazoa > Arthropoda > Insecta > Lepidoptera > Sphingidae > Theretra > Theretra japonica. Next base: position 12,529,931 of record CM065949.1, read on the forward strand.
TCAATTAAGTTGCTTGTAGAATTTATAAAGGTTAGAAAAAGTGTACATTATCAAGAGAGCTTTTAGTTAAATTGATATAACACACTCCTAGGACAGCTGCGGCATGGAATATTGCATAGCGTCATCTCTTCCCCTCAAAACACAAATTACACTCCAAGCAAAACTCCTTCCTCCTTCTTCAAACGAGGCTTAAAGAGAGTACTTTCCTTAAGGTAGGCAGCGACTTTGTTGTGCTGGACCCCTGGCACTGCGGAGGTCTATGGGCAGCGGTAGCCGCTTTCCATCAGGCGGGCCGCTAGCTCGTCTGCCTATAAAGGCTTAAAAAAAGAAGCAAATAACTAACAAATATCTTCAACAAATCTGCAACTCCGCACTTCAACAGCCTTTCTCGCTACCACTAACCCAAAGTACAAATTAATAACAGCCATGACAGAACTAAATCGCCACAACCCAAGGACGTTTACAAATGGCGTCCTTAATAAAATATAAATCAAAGATGTTTACTCATATCTCATGGTTTACGAGCTGAATACGCCAATTGCAGGCCGCGCTACCGGTTGTGCAGTGCTCTACATTCGACCCACTTATTAGGTTCATTAGTGTTGCCAGCTTTTAACAAGGATACGGTGGGTTGGCTTTTTCTGAGCTTTTTTGTATGTGTTGTAAATTCGCGGTAGTTGTATATCGGTATAGTTCGGCAGCTTTATTGATACATGTGTGTGTGTGTGCGCTTGAAGTATTATCTATCAAATTGACCCAATAAGGAAATTTTATTTCTCAGAGCTGGTATTCACATATTCATGTCACAGAAACTGAGAAATTTATAGAAATAAAAATTCGGTCTTCAGAATTTATATTGCGCCTACTCTTACGTATCCATCCATAATCCATCGTAATGATTTCCACGGTGACCTGTTGGAGGCAGCCTGCATCCAGCGACGTCCCGCGACCTTTACCAGATCGTCTGACCACCTAGTGGGTGGGCGTCCCTCTACGTATGGAAATAAATAAATAAATAACAATAGCGTAATAATTCCACTGTAAGTTTTGTAGTAGAATATTATACTCAAAGCACTAGCAACACTGTCTAACGTTACATAATGACGCTAACAGTAAAAAACTACTCTAATACGTATATGGACTTCCAGGTATCCACGCAGCCTTATTATGATCCGTAATTTGTTGCATGTTTAACATTTACATACAATTCTGTACAATGTTAATATTAGACGGCGTATTAAATTGTATATACTGGTCAAGATTTTAATTATAATATGTTCCTGTTCCATAGCAGTTTGTTCTAAGATTGCAAAATTAAGCTTAAAAGTCAAATGCTATATTTTTGGCCACCCAGTCGACCTAACATGGGCCTCATACACTTCAAATTTCTGGGATAATTCTGAAGTTGGAATGGTAATAAGTATCTGTCGTCATAGGTACCGAAAATAAGAGACTTTTTATTTCACAAACCCATTTTCTTTCACACAAACATTTTACTAAATCAAACCCATGAATGTTCGTCTCATAGCCAGTTCGTCGCATTCTCGTATATCAATCACCATGGGTGGTTGTAAGATTTGAATGCTGTAATTCAAATCTTAACCAACCAACCAATCTATGAATTCAATTTGGCAGCCTCCGTGGCGTATTTGGTTAGACGCTGACTGTGAAACGAGAGGCCGCGGGTTCGATCTCCGCACCAACACAAATATTTGTGTGGCCCACAAATATTTGTGTCTAGTAGGTCTGGGTGTTTGTGAGACCGAAAAGTCTCTCGTAGCTTCTGATCCCACAACACAACTCGATCTTAGTGTGGGGTCAGGACTATGTATGTGACTTTTGGGTGTATTTTATTATTTATTATTTATATAATCTTCTGATAACCAATAACATTGCATAATTTACACACCACATACTATATATACAACAATGTTTACTAGTCACAGAAAGCAACAGTAATGCAACAATGTTGCCCCTCGATAAAGCTGAGTAATGAAGGGTCACGTGGGCTTATCAAAAATCTAGTGCCACCCCGGGCCATACAGACATGATGCGCGCGGAGAAAGCCGGGAGACTCAGGAAAATAGTTATGGATTGAATTATTGTTTGTGTTTTAATAATATCATTCTATATCTCATTGCCATTTGAAATGTGAAGACTGAGATAAAGAAAATTCAGATCGTTTGAGTGACTTTCAATTTTGTTGATGATGAAACCAAAATCTGCGGGATTACATTCAGGACATTTTTAGGAAGAATTTTCAGATCTAAAAAGTATTTCCATGTTAAACTAAGCCTTTTTCAATTATGATTGATATAAGTATTAGTAGAACTCGCTTGGAACATAATAAAATATACATCACTCTGCATTCTTTAATATTACCACTGTTTCCAATAATTTCATCGTAGGGTAAGGTTTTCTTTTTTGCCGAAAAAGGTGGGAGACAATTGCCAAGTAGTGGACGCCCACGGATAGTATATGGCGACGAGGCAGACCGCGGAAGAGATGGCGCGACGACCTCGATCACTTCAGTAACGTATAGACGGCAACAGTAGCAAATAGAGACAGATGGAAGGAATTGAGGTAGACCTTTGCCCAGCAGTGGAACACAATATAAGTTAAAAAAAATATCGTAGGGTTTGTGATAAATTAAGTATCTAGTAATTTAAGTTGTATATTCAAAGTTCACATTCACTTATCAAAAACCAAAAGCTTAAAAATTACGCAACTAAGTAATCAATAAAGCTGCGTCCACACTTCCCTGGGAAAGCCTTCTCGAACCCGGCGAGCCGGTACTACGTAGAAAATGAGTCATAATTACCGTGCAATTACGATGGGCTCGATCAATGTCAGGGTTCATTAGATGTTTAATTAAAGGCCAAGTACCGTTAGTACGCGGATACGGTAACAGATATCGGATACACAGATTGATTGTAAACTCGCCTTTACCTGGATGTCGTATTTTATGGTTAAATATATTCTATCACGTTTGGTTAACTTTCAATTTTGAACGAATATCTTCGATCTCTTAATTGTTGGTGCTAATAATGTTTACTCGTTCCCTTTGCACTGTCACTCTTCTCGACCTCCTAATACAGCGATCATCACTTACTAGTTTGAATGCTAATAAAACAAATTCTTATTCATATTCCCTTTACGAACCCTAATCATACTTCACATTTAGCAAGAGTTCATATCAAACCCTACGGCAAAAATATTGACGATAACTCTAGCATCACTAATGTATCTTAGGTATGGTCACCACTGAACCAATGGAGCTATCAATTCCTCTAACATAATTCCTAAACACACACTGCAACAACTTACCTCAACTCCAATTATTTGATCTACTCAATCTTCCAACCTACAACTTCCTATTCTATCCAAAGCATTTCAATCGCTAACATAATTCAAAGGCTTTAAATAAATAAATATACCCAACAGTCACATACATAGTCCTGACCCCACATCAAGATTGAGTCTTCTGTCGTGGGTATCAGAAACTACGAGAGACTTTACACACACACACAGACACTCACAAACACACAGACCCGAAACAAATACCTGTAGTTCCCACAAATATTTGTTTCAATGCGGGGATCGAACCCGCAGCCTCTCGTTTCACAGTCGACGTCTAACCAACTGCGCCACGGAGGTCTTCAAATAATAAAATAATAAAAGACCTTCAACAAGAGTCAACTACATTGTAAAGTCTCCATACTCTATACCGTTATCCACTGCTTCAAAAGACATCCGTACATTGCGGTATGGTTTACAAGAGCCATTAACATCACCGTTGGTCCAGGCGTCCCACAGGATTATCCGGTTCCCGACGGGACGCGTAACTCAATACCTGTGGTTATGTGAGTAATTATCTACGTGTCTCTAGACTTGGGCACTGAAATAGCGTGTTATTAAAATGGACATGGGGTTTTCTAAAGGCTTGAATTGTATGCAGACAATGTATTGGTTGATACTTGTTGAGTTTCGAGATGGAAGTCAATTTGTATCTATATCAGCAAATCTAAGCCGCATTACATTTTACGTGTCTTTTTAATTTTATTTACACTTTGTACAATTTGAATAGTACAGGCGGGCTTAATGCCTAGTGGCATTTTCGCCCAGTTGACCTTAAGGTGGAGCAGTGAGACGGAGGAAGGTGTAAAAAATAAAAGAAAGAATAAAATATGCATAATATAATATATATCTTCTCTCAATATCATGTAAGAGAGTCTCCATATCATATAATTTTAGATAAGCATTATAGGCTTAAGGCTCTTCCCTAAAACATTCTGGAATGGAAATAAAGATAGCTTCCTATGTTTACCCTCCGAAGATACAAGACAAGAAGAAGATACAAGAAAAAAACCTAAAATAAAGAAAGTATTAGAAAACTTTGCATTTGAATCAATTATCAAACTATCAATACATCAAGATCTAAAACGAATGTTTTACAGAACTCATAACCTTGAACCTTTCTCATTGTTATTCTATTTTAGTACCCTACTAAAACAAAAAGTACCTCATATTCATACATCAAATACCTCAGCTGTTGCAATATACTGACTGACATACGTTTTTTTCCATATTTTACATTCTACTAAGAACTAGTTGTATCTATTTAAACCCACATATCTAGCCCAATGTGGCACGCCATCACAACTGCTGCCAATTAAAAAACAAAAAGATTTGCGCAGTTGGCCTCTTTTCATCCAAATAAGTCAAAAATGCTGCTATACTAACAACCGGATCTTTCATCTCCTTCTAACTTATGACTGGGGAACAAGAAGCAAGATCTAATTTTAGGGTTAGCTTGAAAGATAGAACATCAGAGGAACAAAACGATCGATAACTCGTTTTTGCTCATCCGAACTCCGAAAATAACTCAGACATACAAAAAGCAAAAATGAAGGATGTTGCCGAGACACAGAAGGGTATGTTTACGTTGATGCGCCAACGCAACGTTTTTGCAGACGTCACTAAAATGTTTAGATTTGTGCAACAAAGCTTTGACTCATTGGTTCTACGAAAAATTATATTTGATCTTGTATCATAGGGTTGCATTGTATATTCTGGTCGCTATTTACTTTGTATAATGAGTTGTAATTTGTTGATTCAAAATCAAGATTGTTTTTTGTCTCCATGTAGTCCAATGCCTTGAAAAATGTTGCATTACACATATTTGAATAGGACCGTTTATTTGTAAATAATTACTGACGCTTTATGCTTTCATTGACATTAAAAAGTCTGCTCTAATGTCACATTCGAGATTGGTAGAGCGCCATTACGTTGGACCAACCAAATAAAAGCTGTACTTAACGGTCTCGTGCCTTAATGCACAAGGAAAGGGTCAATAAGAGAGGAATGGCGACGGATTGTAAAGCGAGCCGCCATCTGAAAGGATGACCACAACCACTCTGCCTAGAGTGTTAACGACTGAGACGAAGAGAATATCACAAAGCCTGGCTTTAAGATCACTTATCCTACACTTAGTATTTACTTTATAATGCATGGTAATTGACCATCTACGAGTACACCCACATGACTATGATAAGTCTGAAGTCCTGGGATACAAAGCTGCGACCAATGCCTTAGCAGATCATGTCCGGTTCACTATCAACGAATCACCACGCCCATACTCCGGCGAAATCCATTAATGAACGATCACCACAACAAAAGGTTTTAATCAATCGCTGTTCACCTCTGCCTGGCTAATGTAAACCGTGGCGAGTTATTAGCGTTTTGTGTTAATCTAGATAACCTTTACTACCGTTGCTGTAATCTCGTTTTGCAACCGCTCTACATGAAAGGTTGAGTTACTAGCCTTTCCTAGAAACCGTACATAGCCAGTAAATTATTAATGCTAGTCTTAAATATTGCTGAAACTGCTCGTATATAAGAGAATGTATTGGATTTGATATCAATGGATTGTGAACGATGGTATTTGGCTTACAAGACGTTGTGTACCCGACAAACGTGTTTTATGGTAGCTGGACTCTTGAATGTTACCATTACTTGTATTATACCATTCACTGGTGCACACAAGCATTTAGACCCAGACAAATCGTAACTGTAACCCATAATTTAATTTCATACATGGACCATCAACCTCCAATGCAAATAGCAAACTTTTACCAACTACATCAGTGTAATTATTTATTAGTGGTTTGAAATCATATCTGTAAACTATAATATTATTTCGTACATGGATCGATCCATGAACCTCCAATGCAAATAGCACATTTTTACGTACGACATCAGTCTATTAGTATTTTGTTAATGATAAACATCATACCTATACCTCCTGTAATTTTATCTATGACGACAGATTTACCATTACTAATAATTTAATCCCATAATTTGTACCTCTTCCTCCCCATACATTCGCGTGACATTATTTACATTTACACCCCCCTCAATATTAATTTAAACTAACATTACCATGGGAATTATGAGTACAACTTCATTGAACAAGCTGGCTTAATTGACCCATACCAACCTTTCATTTACCAGCTTTCACGTGATAACGTGTGCACCGATAGTCAAGACAGATTTACGAGGCCTTATCAGCAGTAATTCCTAATGGACCTACTTTAATATGCTCACGTTTAAATGTGGTTAAATATTAGAAACATGTGCAGGTAACATACATTTTAAAGTTAGAGTTAAACATAGGTGTAATGTTGGATGCATTCATGTAATAATTTCAGATTTTCTACAACAACCTAAAATGCTGTATGATCTGGGTATTAGACACAATGAAGGGTTTTTGGTCACGCAATAACCGAAGTAAATACAATAGTCTTTAATGACACGAAAATATGTCCCATTTCATTGATCATTTAAAAGACACCTCTAAAAACACCAACTTCAAAAGTATAACCAATACTAATGAATATACTTAAATAGGACTCATGTTTCCTCAGCTCAAATTTTGATAAGAAATCTCCAAACACGTCTAAATATCGCCACAGATCCGCAGCTACCGTCAAACCCTCCAAAATTCGTAAACATATATCTTCCCCATCCTTTGCTATCGGAAGCATGTTATCAGTGTAATAAAAAAGTACTCAAAGTAAACGCGAAGCAAAGACACCGACGGTCACAGATAGCGTCCAACTTGACATGAGACTGAATAATCATAAAATAAATATGGGTACTTAGATGTTGAGTGCGCTTTTAATGTTGTTTTTAAGTACTTCTTGTAAGTTGAGGTTGAGTTTAAATCCCGGATGAGCATTAGTGGTTTTGATTTGACCGCCCTAGAAATGTTATAGGAAACGCCGTTGGGAATGAAAAGATTATTATATTTTCTAATACCTACGCTAAAAAGCTATTTTGTGAGTTCAGGCTGTTAATTAAGAATATTGGATGAATTTTAAGGCCCAGTTTTAATTTATGTTATGTATTTTCTGTCCTGAAGCACCCATAGCACTTGTGTTACGTATAACGGCTTTTACTTCTAGATGAAACAAAGAAGAAAGAGTGACTTCCTTAGTAGCAATTTCTGTTACTGAACTAAACGCGTCAGTACAACTGTAACTTTATGACAAATTTCTTTGAGACAGTGGCGCCACCTCGATTCAGCTTGTCGATTCATCCTGCTCCAAACTAATAGGCTCTAGTTGCATAATTACTCCATTCCACAAATAAGTACAAACCGATCAACAACCGCCCACGAAGTCCCTTCCCGTTTCTTTCCAAGTACAAAGTTTGATTTATTCATTGGCTCGCCATGATTCTAATAAGAAATCACGGAACGGCTCCCGAATAACGGCCGGCAAGATTTATTGTAGTTAATAAAGCGATCAAATTGATGTATTATAATGCTGCGTTGATCAATCACGCATATTTCAGCCAGATGTATAATTACGCTAGTTTCGCCCACGTTGCTGCCGGAATAAGATCGATATTCGCATTGAAGGATTTTTTTATAAATATAGAGTATATTTACTAATGTCATATACATTAATGCAAATTACATATCAAAACATCAAGCAGGTCACATGACTGACCTGACATAGTAACTAGTACTATGAATACACCGTGCAGCAAGAATCTTGGTGCGTTTTCGTATCCCGAAGAGCCTACATTTTGTAAATTTGACCCTCAAATAGGATTTCTCATCCACCTCAACGTACCTGTACTAACAAACAGTTGTTTGTCGGCTATTATAGACAATACCGACAGCCTCCGTAGCGTAGTTGGTTAGACGCCGACTGTGAAACAAGAGGCCACGGGTTCGATCCCCGCACCAACACAAATGTTTGTGTGGCCCACAAATATTTGTGTCGGGTCTGTTTGTTTGTGAGACTGAAAAGTCTCTCGTAGTTTCTGATACCCACGACACAAGACTTAATTGATCTTAATGTGGGGTAACTATGTATGTGACTCTTGGGTGTATTTATTTATTTATTATTATTAATACCAACCCAAATAGACCCTTGCATACGAGGGTCGTACACACCACAATGATTAAGACTCTGGAACCTTTTCGAAAAGGCTTTCTGCTGCATCGAGCATTATCCTTCGAACTTTGTCAGGGTGCCTATCCACCTGGTCTCTTACTTCTGAAATAATATTTACTTGTCCAATATTAAAAAAATACTTTTCAATTACCAACTTCACCAAAGGTAAACAAACATTGCGTGTACAAACTTTCAACGGTATTGTGTGTCATGTGTCGATTGAACAAATAAAAGCGAAAGGGACCTGCGATCGACGCGAGTAACTTTTACCTCGTGATAACGCCTAAAATGGCATGATAAAGTGGCATAAAATGACCTTAATAATACATTAAAGATATCTGCATATTCAGGCTTAATTAAAACATTATATTTCCATTTTTATGGAAGGTATTTTGGAAAGCCCACCAGAAGCACGTTCAGGTATGATATGCTTGAAGGTAATCTTATTTTCTAAGCAATAACTTCCCATTTATTATTCTGTGGCTGCTATTTTCACCATGCAGCATACTCGAAACCAATATAAGTGATAGATATGCTGTAAAAGGTAATTATTGATTGTCACCTGTACTATACTATGACTATCGGGGTTAAGAATTATACACATCTAAACAAAGTGCGTGACACTTTATTTAATTAACATGTTGTATCAATGTGTCAATAGACAGATCACATCGAAGTTATTACATTCAAACTGTACATATTTGTTATTTGTTTGTTATAATAACCGTATCTTCATAACATATACATTTGTAAGTAGGAAATTAACAAAGGACCGTCAGATCACGAAGTCCTCAATACAGTTGAATATTATGGACATTTCGGTTTGCACAACGCGATGGCGCCAGTAATACGCTATCAATCAATTCTTACGTTCAATGAAGCTGAATTTTGTAATGCCTTTGTGAATCTTCGAGATAAATAGCTTGGGGTGAGGGAAAGATGAGACGAAGCACGATGCTAATACTGAAAGCAGCAGGATCAATTACATATGTTTTGTTGAGCAATGTGAGGGAGAATTCTATATTTTACATCAATATTTAAAATAAACTGTAAATTATACATTGATACTTTGTATGATATATGAGTCACGATACAATATGCTAATTGACACTACTGGTTTATCCAAGGCAAAATAATAATTGTACATAGCATATTATTAAATAAATAAATACACCCAACAGTCACATACATAGTCCTGACCCCACACTAAGATCGAGCCTTGTGTCGTGGAATTCAGAAACTACGAGAGACTTTTCGACCTTACAAACACCCAGGCCCGATACTAATACTTGTGTTTCACACAAACATTAGTGTCGTTGCGGAATTCGAAACCGCGATCTTTCGTTTCACAGACAGCATCTAACCTACTGCACCACGGAGGCTGGATAATTAAATAATTGTTTCCAAGTAAACTTGCTTATTGGTTTTACTTGTATCTGCATCTTAAATTGATCTTATCTTGTATTATTCGTGATAACACAGTTTAAACTCCCCTATCAATGAACCAAATATTTTTTTTTTGTATCACCATAACACACCCTTTATTTACGTGACGAAAATTACGGCTTCCTTCCCGCAAGACCTAATCTTACCCCTAAAGTAAAAATACCAAAAATTTCCCATAAAACTGAGTCAAAACCCAGAAAAACCCTCACAAAGCACATACATTCGATCGGTCGCAAAGTAATAGAACACAACGATCGGTATTCAGCTCAATGTACAACTGCTCAATAGAGTCAATTAGGTGTCGAGCGCGGCCACTTACTCCAATGACCAATCATATTTTGCAATCCAATCGATTCGAGGAACGTTTGCCATCAATGACACTGATTCTTTTTGGAATTGCTGTAACGGGTGTTTTATTAGATAGAAAAGGCCTGCTATTTTTAAAATTAATTCCATCTTTATCTGCGTTAATGGTACGAAATAGAAGCATTCAGTGCATCAGAATTATATTTGTTTTAAATTTTATAAACATTTTAGATTATTAAGGAATAATTCATTTATCAATATTAATACAGGTATCGAAACTGAATTGTATTGACTTTTCTAGAATAATTTTGGCAAACATGTAGAGTTCATCAATTAACAAGTTAATACAGGTGGCCTAAACATCAACGCCATACTATCAGGATCAGAAGTACGTACTAAGCCTTAGCAAAATGATTGAGAAAAGCATAATATAAATATCGTTCATAATCGAATTATCGAGTGATCATATTTCAATTGTCGCTCAAAAAACCAACTTTCAAATTTGACCAATACCATCTTTTACATCATCTCCAATACTCATCAGCAAATTTCATAATTCCCATACAAACTCCATCATTGAAGCTCGTCAAACGCCTGGAGCCACTTTCTCAATCTGTCCATCCTGACGTCATACGTGGCACAAAGCCCATACAAAATAGCCCTTCCATTGCGCTGAACAAAGGGCTGCGTGTGTTAACAGTGAAAGGCAAGCGAGCAGTGAAAGCGACGCTATTTTGTTTTTAAAATAAATTGCTTCTGTTTATGAATGGATGAATGCCTGGAGCGTAAATACTTATTGGAAAGGCGTTCTTTTTTTGAATATTGAAGTACTTAAATGCGTTATTCATTTATGATGTAGAACAGATGGAAAAGATTCAGGGGTCCACATAAAGAGTATACTCGTATACACCCATAAACTGACAAAACAACATGAAATATCGAGACATTTGTAGACACGTTGATGAACTGGAAAGATCAAAGGACGCTAAGTGTAGTTACGGATGGCAGTATAATGGTTAGTTTGTTAGGTTAGTGGTGAGGCTTACAGTGGTTTTCAAAATGCCTAAACGACAATTTAGTTTAAGAAGGGACAGGTTAAGGCCTATTACGATTTCATACAAAGTTTTCATAAGCTTAAACAGAAACGATATTTTACTTTGTACTTGTACGAGGACCTGCTGTACAAGAAAACTCCTATCCTAAAACAAATTTAATAAAAATAGGAGGTTATTAAAATACACATCCCAAGCGATAAAAATATCATCACGCTTTCCATACACGCCTAGCCTAATCAAGCACGTATCACGTTACGAAAGAATAATGTTTGGCTTGCATCTATCTTTGATGTAAGATGTAGAAAAGTTTACACGAACCCGCTATAAAACTGCAACACTGCAGCGGTGCTTTGGGTTTAAAAATAACTATTTTTATGTGAATATTTGTATTAATAGTCAGATCTTGAGGTGTTGCTCTAACTAGTATGGATGTGTCGATACTCCATTGAACTGTGCGGCTCTTATCAAAAGCAGCGTATTACGATTGTTAATTGAACATTCAAATAACGTCAACAATAATTTTATCTACATCTAGACCTGTTTCCATGCACATTATGCACAATTACAACTTCGTCTGCCAAACTGGCTCAAATTGGCAATAGGAAATATTTTGTTAAATTAGGTAGCATTTTTTTGTTTGAATTATTAAACCTTGGACAGTTTTCGATGCCTTAAATTTCCTAGTCTATCAACCAACGCGATCCAATTAGAATTTGACCATTCCAAAACTGTTAAACTAATCGAAGTCCAGTTTATCATTCAGCATTAACATCGGAGCATAATTGACGTCACTAAATCAAATGGAAAGTAATAAACTGTCAGGACGTAATAGCTGAGGTATTTATAAGATGCTTTGGTAATAAATATCAATGAATGCAATAAGAGCGCGCGGTACAAAGTGCGCGGAGCAATTGTCACAGGAATGGCGAAGGTCGATAGTTTAAAGTGTTCGTTCTATACTGATTGAAGAAAGAGAGAATTTAGTACAAATACTAAGCGTGTGATGTAAACGTGAAAATCATTGTGGCTTTGAAATCCATATTATCTTTCGTTCGTGTTACTGTAGTAACCTCTTTTGAAGAACTCGATAGTTGCTGAATGAAAATAGTTACGTATTTAGAACCTCAAACAGGTGTTCGGTCGTAGAAATTATGATGCTCAATTATTTCAACAATATTGTTTGGAATAACATGTCATACTGATTCAATATGCGTGTTAGCTATGGAAGACAGTAAACTTCTTCACCGTCAACTGTTGATTACAGAATTATACCGCAAAACAGACTTTCTTTGGAGCAACTTGATGTCTTTCATATCGACGTTTCTCAATTTTAGTTCATTTCCATATAATAGACGGGCAAGGAGCAATTGCCTGAGTCTTAGAACCTCAACTCAGAAGCTCTGACACACAACCGTTTCATAATCCAAGGCCCGAGTGTCAAAAGCCAAATCTTCCATCTAGTGCCGAGCTAGCTCATCACGCGATTAACGTTCCCATCACGATCATGTCATGCATTATCTGCCAAACGCATCTGGCAACGTGAACACGCGATTGCCAGATAACAGCTTCTGGCGGGAAGTTTCCATGTTGCATAAAAATAGGTAAGTGGTAGAAGGCTAGAAACTGTCAACGTCTTTAGTCTCAATGTTTTAATGCAAATGTTTGAAGTACTATTAAAACCACTGAATTTTAAAATATTTATTTCCTTTTATTTAAGATCTGTGTTCTTATAATTAAGTTTCCCATAAAACTATGTTAAAAAACAAATCTAATAAATTCTTTATCATTGAAATAATTTCTCAGAACCGTCGGGTCATTTGAAACATCCAAAGCTTTTCAATAAACATACCGTACGATAACTAATTGTCTAAAGTGTACGCTTTCTATATTACTTCTAAATCCACGGACGCCATTCATTTCATCTCAGATAAAGCTGAGTTATGGGCCAATAGTACACAACGCTATACATCAAACAAATAATATTACGGCTTACGCACACTAGCGATATTTTGTCGATTGATTTATAGTTTGTCATTGAATTTAAATATTGTCTATTTGTTTGAAGAGCTCAGAATGTGTGGCCCACTAAAAAATAAATAATGAAATTAAATTTCAATGAATTATATTTATCTATAGATGATTAGTAAATATGCCTTCAACATTTTTATCGTTTCATATTAATATAGCAACTATTAAATAACTAAAAGGATTAGTCATTACTATTAGTTTTAGTATTATTATAAGCCGATAATAATGAAATCGATGTCAGTCAAACCATTAGCCAGGATCATTATAGCCCAAGATACATAACTATGTTGATGAACTTAGAAAATATCTATTGTCAGCAATGAAAAGAATGCAGCAAAAGATGAATTGATAAAGTACAACATACAACCTTCTCTACTTAACGTAAGTCATACAAAAACAAAACAAAAAGAAAAAAACGACAAAAAGTCGCTCGACAAAAAATCGCCAGTGTATACCCAAAGGGCTTGTGAATAGGGATACCATTCATTACAGTCATACGTTACGCCTTAATTACGAGTTCAAATTAAAACGTTAAAACATTGCTGCACCATAATTAATGGAGTTCTGACAATCGCTTCTATGTCGAGAGATGTTCCAATAAGAGATTATGGACTTTTTATTAACAAAAAGTTTAATTTGTTATTTGTATGAGTGCGTTTGGATTGTGTAATGAAGATTGGTGGATAGTTTTTTGTGTATTATGGAATTGTTTTGAGAATATATTGAATAGGAGGCTGGTACTAAAATAATAGGATATTACTGAAACATACTCAAATGGTCTGTTACCGTGAATTAAAATAATTGTGAGATAGTAATGGATAAGATAAGGGCCAATATGAACAATAACTGGACCTGTTAGAATAAATTGATTATATTAAAAAACATGTTAATAATAATATTGATTCATAATGCAAAAATGTGTACGCTACAAAAATTAATTCGTCACTTGCCTTATGTCAACACAGAACTAATAAAAAACATATTCATATATGTAGATTTTATATATGTACATATATTTAAAAACTCTGAAAATAGGATCTTCCCGACTGACCCCAATGAATGATACAGTTCTCTTTTCGTGGTCTAAGTATTCTTCAAATGAATCGTCCTTAAGTGAAGTTTTTGTATATCAAAAAGTAATTGTTTTACCAGACCACCTGTATAATAATCCTATACAATTTGTCACAGTTTTTTTATACAAATTCGATTCAATAAAGTGAACGTTGAATTAATTACGGAAAATCACCGTAAAAGGCCTTTGTTTTTATTGTACTCCAAAATAACTATTAAAGACTTGAGCAAAACCAACACTTTGTTATTTATCATCTCATTAAAGTGGCCATATAGTGGTGGATTATATGGCCTAACCACTGTCAATCATTCTCTCGATTGTAGAGGAGGCTCGTGCACTGCAGTGGGACGTATCTCGCCAGATACAGTACAACAAAATGCTCAAATTTTTCAATATGTTGTCATTTAGCTTTGCATTTTGTCCTCGTACTGAGTATAAAACTAATTATTGATTATAACATAATGACTTCAGATTGATCTCTTGCTTGCAATACTCAATCCGTTCACCAAGTCCTATTGATTCAATAATGAAGTATGCCTTGGATCATCTAAGAGCAGAGTAAAGACTGAAGAGAAAGCCTCGACCAAAACCTCTCTAGAGGTGCTCAATGTGTCGTTGGGTCAAGAGCCAAATCTAGAAGGCAGTATTGCTTGACACGGCACGTATAATATGCAGGTTCCTCTCTTTGGGGTCCTAACCACCGGTGGCTTGGGTCTCGAGCCTCGCCACCGCAGGGTCAATACATGTACATCTGTATCAGCCCATATACGTCCCACTGTAGGACACGGGCTTCCTCTACAATCATGAGTACGATTGAGATTGGTTAGGCCATAAAACCCACCACACTGGATATTATATACAATATATTTAGATATTTTTTAAATATTTTTTTATGAATTTCGTTATTTTCCGTTTATGTTAAGAAAAAAGGATATGAAATAAAAATAAAATACAAATGTAATTTAAACTATTTAAAAGCGTAAGCTCGTAAAACAAACATAAAATGTAGGTGATTAAAATGGATTTATACCCCGGACGAACAAATTGACATGAAGGCACCTGGTAGGCAAGATGTTATCTCTGATATATTATTTATTTATGTTAGTGTTAAATATCAAAGGATCAGCGGCAAGGAAATTATTATTTAATGCATTTACATTAAAAAAGCTGTTAGGTTTAATAACATTTTGGGATTACAAATTAATTATTTTTTTACTTCTGTCAACTTAGTCACCACGTGGTACCATTCGAGATGTAAAAGCTGTGAATCATAAGGATCATATTGTGTAATATTTGATTTGACACACACATTTGATTTGTGAAATATATTTTAGTCGATATTTAATTATTTTTCGAAAGAATTAAGGCCATAAAGGTTAGTATTCAAATCATAAACCAAAATGCTGTGATTATTTGTCTTTTCTATTCCAATAATGAACTAATAATCAGGTTTCACGTCTTCCATCGTTAGAGAAGCTTACAAATCCTTTGTTATGTGTATTCTAATACAGCAGTTCATTAACCATAAAATGAGTCGCGTTTCCTTTGCCACCAGCATAAAAAAGTCAGCATTTTAAATAACCGTAACCAACTATTAGGAAAACGAGTTCCATACATTACTCACGCAATAAAACATCTTATTATCAATTTGAGTGAAAGTGGGTAAATATGTACAATGATTTAATCCAAAATGAAAAATTAAACACGAAGATATACTTTATAAGGTTAATAGTGAATAAATTGACATTAACACTGTCAACTGATTTTAGTACTAACGTCTGCCAATTTCTTTATTGGTTCCACGATAAGTATTTTTATTAATTATAGTGTAACATGCTAGCAAGAAAACTTAATATTTATCTTGTATAGATTCTTATAATACGCTACTTTTAAGGCACACTCCCAAACTCCAAAAGTCTATCCAATGCAATCCAATCTATCAGCCAAAGGAAGTCCCATGCTGAACATAGGCCTCTCCCAATGATTTCCACAGTGACCTGTTGGAGGCAGCCTGCATCCAAAAGTCTATACGTTGCATTATTTTTCGATGCAGACATTTGACTCTGTAAAAAGCCTATTTTATCTCCTTTACCAATATCTATAACATGAGACATTTGTCATCTTCACTTTTGGAAAATCATCAAAAAAAAAATCTCTAATACTCCACACGGCTGATAGTAAAATTAAATATGCGAGTATCGGCTTCGTATACCGCTACATGTGGATTTTTGCACGCGCCCCGGCACTGCCGTGTATGGACCAGGCGCCAGTGACTCACGCAGGTTCCATGCAAATCTGTGTCATACTGTTGTGTTATATCCATTATCCAAAGATGTGCATGAATGTGGACTTTTATGGACCGGTTCTGTTTGGGTGCAATTCATTTTTGCACAGTGTGTCCACTCTATTATAGAAATTCACAGAGATTGCCGGATAACCAATACCCTTTCCTCTTCCCGTCCTTTTTCCTTCCCGCTCCCCTCCAAATTTGATGGGCCAAGCTTTTCCATGATCCAAGCTTTGTGGATATTCATGGACAGTAACCTGTTTGCGTCGCTTCCCATCAGGTGACCTGTTTGCAGGACCTAATGCGTAAAATAAACATGAATATTAAAATATTTATTCACCACTGAAACATTCAACAATCGCTCATCCATCACTCATACATACATACATAAACACACGCCTTTTTCCCAGAAGGGGTAGGCAGAGGTGCTACCAGAACACCCACGTTTCGCCTTGTATATTCCGTCCCACGATGTGATAAGGGGCTAGTCTATCGCCATATCATCCATCACTCGCATAGTCCTGACCACAATGCAAAGAATTAGTTGACCATGTGACAAATTTTGGCTTCATGCGAACATCGTTCTCGCAGCCTTTCATTTCACAGCTAGCTTAATAACTACTGCACTACAGGATCTCACAAAATTATCATCCGCAATATGACCTACTTAAAACAAAACCCATAGGAATGCATAAAATATTCAATATCATGCCATAAAAAGCGCACACAAAAACACGGTGTCATTCTTACACCTCTTTCTCGACATCCTTCCATATAAAGTGAACACAGACAACCAAGGTGTCTATAGTTGGAATACCCGAGGTGGATTCAGGTTCGACACCCACGCATTTGTTCCGAATTCGAGGCGTGTGCGGAAATCATTATTTTTATTAGCGTGTGACACTTACTATTCGGGCGTGGTCGTAGTGTGAGCGGATAGCGTGCTAATGCGTGTGAAAATTAAAATATTATTGTTGATAACAAGTGCACCACTAAATAGCAAATACACTGTCAATTGTACAATCCAACTGTGTACAACACGAAAAAATATTTATTATACGAATTTAGCATATAAACTGCATTCAAGGTTGCTATGGGAAATCTTGAAATAAGTCTATAATCAGCAGTAAACCTTCCATGACTAAGGACGGAGGTATGATTTTTGTCTATAAATAATAATCATGCTTAAAAATGTCTTATTTTTTATATCAACAATATACAAGAACTTGCTATGTGTGCTATATGTGCTTACGTGAGTAAATGAATTTTAAGTATAATTTTAGTTAATCAGTATATAACAGATCGATGTTTAGATCATTGGAACAAGCCAATGTTCAGCAGTGGACTTCCTGTGGCTGAAACGAACGAACGAATTCATGCACAATTTTTTTAACTTCAAAAAATGTATGTTAACCCGCTTACAATCCGACTGCAGCCTTACCCACCTGTCTAAGTCATAACAATTGAAAAATTAGCAAGTGGGCGTTCCTCCCGCGCACTCTTGCTTTCAACACTAGTACTACGATGACCTCACCGACCTAGAACAAAAACTAGCATCGGTATTTAATAGTTTGGCACTTGATTTATTATATTATTCCAAGGTTATTAAGGATTGCCAACCCGCATTAGGCCAGCGTGTTGGACTATATGGCCTAACCACTCTCAATCGTAATCTCGATTGTAGAGGAGGCCCGTGCCCTGCATTGGGTCGTATATGAGCTGATACAATAATATTAAGGATTGATTCGGACTTGCACGTCGGTTGGTCGGGAGTAAATGTTGTTTAATATTTAAATAAATAAAATAAACACACCCAACAGTCACATACATTGTCCTGAGACCTGACCCCATACAAGATCGAGTCTTGTGTCGTAGGTATGTTTGTAAGGTATTTGTTAGTATGTTTTTATAGGTTATTATAGTAAAGAAGATATGAAAGTCCTGCCTAAGTATTACAAAGGCCCTTGATGTCTGCTAGCTCGTAAAAGCGTGGTGAACTATACAGCTGTCAATTAGTGTTAATGCTTATTGTCGATGTTAGACGGACATTCGGCAGTTCTTTAATAAATGAAGCCAAATGGTTCAGAAACTGATTAGTCATATTTCGTCTACCCCATGCACAATTGCGCCACGGAAGCTGTAAAATTGTATCATATTTTTGATAATAGAGACATAGTACAGATACAAGAAATCAAAATAATATTCAGAATCCGAAAACATACACAATGCACCTAGAATCATAAAGTTTATTTAATATATTTCATCAACTGAATATTTTTACAACAAAAATCCTTCACCAAAACAATACGAGGTATTATTAAACCCATAAAAATGCTAATAAAATGTTGTAGAGCATACACAACACGATATTAAGCTAAAATATGCTGACCACGAATTTGGGTATATTTTTTACAACTTTTTTTTCTTTTAAAGGCATATGGAATAAACGGCATCTGCATTTCTGCGTGAATCATAATGCAATAAAATGAATCATGGGAATTTGGGCCGGTGGTTCACATATTTGAGAAATGCCTCGGGGTGCAGGTTTGAACTTGTCGATTTTTGATACACCTGTTTTTAATAATAGGTTCAATGGGCTATCATATCCTGACCATCTAGGTATTCATATCCACCGTGGGACCGTAGAATCGTAGTTGGAAACGGTTGTAGTAATTCATTAAAATATACATTTTTTCCTAAAACTTTAATAACACTGTAATTGTAATCTATCTTGTACTGCCCAGATAGCCCATATTCCCCCCTCTAAAGGCGAAATATTTCAAAACATCCCATTTTATGAACACTCAAACTTACGTCACCCCTACAAAGTATGAAAAGATGTTAGTTGCAACAGTGAACACGCCAACTGCACGCACCACGTTTAGCAACCGATTGCGAGTCGCAATTATTTTTACAACTCTTGTACCGTGTAATTATATGCTATATGTAATTTTGTAGGCAATTTTGTTGGGACTTGATAGCTGCTTTCGATTTAGAGAGTGCTTTTGCGTTTATATTTTAATAATACGTAAATAATAATTAAGTAACGTGTAGTGAAGACTTGAGAAGAGCGACGGGTAGCGGATAGATGAGGGCTGCTCAAGACCGGGATGGTTGGCGCTTACTTGGGGAGGCCTATGCCCAGCAGTGGATGGCGACAGGCTGAGTATATATACTATACTACAAGTTTCACTGCCTGTATTGACAACTATACCGTCGAAACGTGCAAAATTATGACCAAAAATTATATAATAAAGTCCACGAATTTTACCTGCCAAATGTCAGATGCATCATTTCAATAACACAATTAATTACATTCAATTAACGATTTATATCAGTTAATATAAAATGTTATATGCCAATTAAATTAAATTTTAATAACCCCATAATATGCTTAATAAACGAATATTACATTTATTAATCAAATTAATAAATCTTACATCCTAATTGCGACAATAATAATCGCATTTTATCGATCAATAACATCATTTTTAACAAAAAATATTGCATAAAATTCGAAATAAATCTTGTATTTATTTATATTGCATTAATTAATTGTCATTTGTCTTATGATTACGGATATTTTCACTTGGCAAGTGTTAAATTATTGTAATTTTTTATTGCATATTGTGTTATTTAAAATTGAGTTTTATTCGTTGCAACCGGTCACCAAAAATGGGAACGCAGTTAAATACGTAACTTACGATACTCTGATAGTGTCGATTTAAAAATTACTTGCAATTTTATTTGCTAACAGAAGTATGTGACATATTTATTTTCGATTTAAATAATTGAAAGCAATAATTTGTAGTGTTTTTGTGTACAGATATATTTTAAAATACTGACACTATCAACCTCTACAAGCTCATAAAACATATAAATATTGTTGTTTTGCAACTTCTATTATTTCGGAGACTCGTTTTACACCGTACTAGTGAAAATCAAATTGATATTTTCATATATTTGAAGGAATATAATTGACTGGAAAACATATAGAAAAGTCTGGAGACTATACCGCCCTCACACCCGCCACTGCAACTCCTGTAAGTCAGGATCAACAGTGGCACGCATTTTAATGACTCCGAGCATTGAAGCCCAGCGAGTCTCCGCGAATATCTAACTCTTCTTTAACCCGCAACGACATCAATCACATAGTAAAATTTATATGTTGGTAATATGAACAGCGAAGCGGAAAGCGAAGCGTGGGACGTCCACCCACTAGGTGGTCAGACGACCTGGTAAAGTTCGCGGGACGTCACTGGATGCAGGCTGCCTCCAACATGTCACTGTGGAAATCATTGGGAGAGGCCTATATTCAGCAGTGGACTTCCTTTGGCTGATGGATGATGGAAATATTTTTGCCCACACAACACATAACCTTTAAGATTCTGCATTAACAGTCGAACACTTCAGTCGTGCAAACAACACATTCCGTACTGCAACCGAAGTGCGTAGTATTTGAATACAAAAGCTGGGAAAACAATGTTTGACCGTTAAACTGTTGTTCAAACACGTGATCAGTGGGGACGTGATAATTGCTCACCTGCGCATATAATGGTACAAGGGAAGAGAGTCTTGGTAACATAAAAATTGTTTGTCTGTAACGTTTTTATGAAAAAAGTACTGAAGCTATTTTGATGAAATTTGGTGGGATTGTAGTTTGGGATGTGGAGAAGGATATAGACTGTTTTTTTTTTATTAAATTGAAGCGAAACTAAGAAATTAATACACTTAATTGTCCCACAAAAATAGAGTCTCAAAATTTAATCATTTTGTGTCTTATGACGAAGAAATTTGATGAGTTTTTGATATTACAACAGCCAGGTCCGGAACAGATATTTGTGAGTCCCATAAACATGTGTTATTTAAATTCGAACACCCAGCACGTGTGTCCTTACAAAAATCTAAATTAGATCAATATCAGCAAAAATATTAGGCTTTTATCTCATTTATTGATATTGTTATCTACCCACACATATTTTGAAAATTCTTACAACACATATTGAAGATTCTCTTGGTAATAAAATATTGATTGACAACCTTCGTGGCGCAGGGG
Source organism: Theretra japonica (assembly GCA_033459515.1). NCBI lineage: Eukaryota > Metazoa > Arthropoda > Insecta > Lepidoptera > Sphingidae > Theretra > Theretra japonica. The sequence continues at coordinate 12,551,649 of CM065949.1, forward strand.
CGAAGGGTTTAGGTTATTTACAAAGACATAGAAATTAAGAAAACAAAAAAAAAGAATCGCTATGGTTCTCAATATCGTCAGTTCATCGACATAAACCACAGAAAGTCCACTGCTGTCCACTGTCTCAAAAACATCCAGAGCGACCTTTTGTACGCAACCTGCATCCGAAAACATATTGAGGACTCCGCCACTAAAATATTTCTGCAAAATAAATCTTTTTAATACCACAATAAATTAAAATTAACATTCACAAAGCATCGTTCGACAGTCCGTAGAACTTTATTTTTATACAAACACCGTCTTTTGTATGCTAAACCCAATTTTATCCGTACCTTTGTAAGGGTGTAATTTATACACGCATTTAACACAAATTGCCTCGAATGTTCTTGTCCCTTTTATATTTGAAATTTATTTTAAATTCACAGCTTTTACACGCCAATAAAAATGTATTTTAAGACTTGCAATATTGTGGAAAATAAACGATATTTGAACACTTTTTGTATTTAGTAAACAATAAATAATTTGTTTATTAATCCTTTAACCATTTTGTATGATTATCTACTCCAAGCGAACAAAGCAATTAGCCAAGCTGGCATTATAATAACGGTAGATAAATGATGATAAATTGTTTGACATTCTTTAGATGATATTGTATTATCCGTCAGCAACGGTATACATGTTTTTTCTTTCACTTTTTGAGGCAAAGACACACCTCCTGTAATTATTCTGAATTATGTCTGTTCATATTACTCTTCTATATGGCAGTATCTTAAAGGTCGTGTACTCTCTGCTTTAATTTATTTTTTAATTTCATTAAACAAAATTTTAAATGTAACTGAAATGACTGCCTCGGTGGCGTAGTGGTACTACGGTACGATTGCAAAGCTGAGGTCTCGGGTTCGAATCCCGGGTCGGGCAAAGTGATATTGGATTTTTCTATTCATTATCAGCCCGCAGTCAGGAATTTGTGTCCGATATGGCGATAGGCTCGCCCCCTATCACATCGTGAGACGGAATATACAAGGCGAAACGTGAGTGTTCTGGTAGCACCTCTGCCTACCCCTTCTGGGAAAAAGGCGTGTGTTTATGTATATATGTAAAACGAAATTTTAAATGTAACTGAAATGACGAACAAAAAAAATTTAATGATAATAGACAATATTTTTTTACTTATTTTGGCCTCAAGTTCCTAACATTATTCGGACATTTCTTCTGCTAATATGGACACAATGCAGAGTTGTAACTCAAACATCGAGCTGCCACGGCTCATCGCACTGAGCACACGGCGCCAGCTGGCACAAGCCGTTAAGTTGGACAATGACAACAATCGGCAGTTATTTCAACTATTACTATAGAATTTATGGTGCTTGATATGTTGGCAAAAATCAATAACATAATCTTTAAGGCAGCCCTACGTTCAACTTTTTAATTTCTGTTATCATGGAGGGATAATGGTGATGATCAAAATACTCCAAAATTCAAAGATGTCGGAAATTTGGCACCAACATTATAAAAAGAGTGACGTTTAACAGCTTCAAACTAGTCTTTTTTATTACTTTCCTACACTTCGTTGTCAAAAACCTCAATCTTAATATTGTAGCAATATCTCTGCTCAACCTATACTTTCCTAAAGAAGTGTTTGGACTAGACCACAAACTATTGCAACTTTTTAAATGTTTATTTATTTATACATTCTTTATTGCACACCACATCAATAAAATGTAAAAAATAATAATAAGATAATTAGTTAAATAAAGGTGACAATCGGCGGTCTTATCGCTCACCGCGATTTCTTCCAGACATCCTTTAGATGGACTGAATAGAAAAGAACCTAGGGTGTAATGTTATGTTTTGTGTTAAATATTAATAATCATTCTTCTTGTTGCAGGTAATGATCTACTTCACACCGTTCACTAAAAGTAGGTCGTAAAATATTACAGTATCTACATTGGTTGTTTTACTTCACACGTTATCTAGATTAAGCTGCGATAATTTACATCATAAGCCACAGTCTCTCAACTTTAGCTCCATGCACACTTATAGATTTTCAAAACAATAACCCCTTCAAAAAACTGTTAAATTTTCAATGATTTGTATTTGGTCTTTATCATGACTTAGAAACCCACTTTTACGTAGGTGGTCAAGAAAGTCAAATATAAATTTACAGCTTTAAATGATACGTTTTCTAAAACTATTTTCTTTCTACTAAGATAACGTCATTTTGTATTTCCACCGCCAATTCTTTCGCGTACCACCTATATTTTCTATGACATGTAAAGTCCGCCAACCGGCACAAAGCCCGTCATAAAACTTATCAATCAATCAACATTAAATTATATCGAAGTCCCATGCTCAGTAATACCCTATTATGGGCTGAGACAGTACGGTAGCCCACTTTGAGAAACTTCGTCATAACCGATCGTTGTGTCATTACCAAACATAATACAGTTTGAGAACCCCCGTCATAACCGAACGTTGTCTCATTACCAAACATAACCATTGGTACAGAAAACTAGTTCGTTTTGCGTTCTTCATTAGCATGCTTGATTATCTCGGGTAGAGTGGTCATTTAAGGTTTATTAAATGGTTAAGTCGCTAGCTTTGCAAACAGTTTGGCTTTACTAATTGAATCGAACTGTTGCTATAAACGATTGCGTAGAAAGTTTCGAGTTTAGACGTTGAATTTAGTCCGGTCAAATATTGCCCACCCACTAGGTGGATGGACTGGTTAAGGTCGCAGGAAATCGCTGGATTCAGCCGCTCCAAACAGGTCTATCTGGCAACCCTTGGGAGAGTCCTATGTTCAGGGGAATTCCTGTGGCTGAAGAGAAAAAGAAATATTGCTTAACACCAACTGTTTTATTGCTGTTTCTCTTTCTCTGTCCATCGTCTTTTCTAAGCTTAAAACTCCAAACGTATGTAAGATTCCTTTGATATGTTTAGACACAATTTCGGCATAAGAACTCACTTGTAAATATTACTCTTCGCCTGTCAGGTCACGACACCTAATAAAAAAATCAACATACTACCTAAAAATATACAACTAAATCAAATAATCCATCAAAACGCGACAAAAAAACTCAAAAATATTCCAAAAATGTCCCCGCCTTATAAGGAACCTTAATCATATTCAACTTCGAGCAGTTACAAGGATTAAGTACAAAATATAATATAAACGCGACAGCACAGCGGCCTTGTTCGTACCTCTCAAATTTAATCTACAGTTTAACATTTAAATTACTTGTTGGCTAGACGCAACGACGACTGGATTTAGATAGTAACTGAGGTTGGTTCAAAACAAAAATAAATCTTACAATAACAAAACAGAACACACAAGTTAAAGTGATTTAAAAAACTTTTTAATTCTGCACTGGACTTTGTAGGACTAAAAACCCAGTAGGACTAAAAACCCAGAATCGAGAAAAATCTCGGGGGAGTTCAGCCGTACAAACTGAATTGAAAATGCTGGGTATGGAAAAATAACAAAATATGTTGAAGTAAAAAAATACTTAGTGAAATTATTGTATTCCTAGTAATTCCCGCGATTTAATATGCGTTATTCACCATACTCGCATTTTGCAGCATTTTGCATCTCGCAGCGTTTCTATCAATATTAATAAATATACCCAACAGTCACATAATATTAAGTACATTGTCCTGAACCCACACTAAGATCGAGTCTTGTGTCGTGGGTATCAGTTTAAAAGACTTTTTGGACTCATCAAGACCCAGGCCTGAAACAAAAAACTATCACACAAATATTTATCTCGGTGCGGGGGTTGAACCCACGGCCTAGCGTTTTACAGCCAGGCACGTCACTACCAGCGCTTAACAATACCTAAGAATATATACATACCGAGCCCATATTAATTCGTAGGCAATACATCAGATCCACAACAGCTTTCTCCTTGACAATAGCACCTGCATGACAGCGTTTCTGTTGTGCAACATTTCCGCCTTTCTGTCTTTCACCAGCTAAATCATTCCAGCTTTGTTTTAGCGTTCAGTTATCTGATAACGTTAATCCATTGTTAAACTTGGTTATTTTAAGCCGTTAGTTGTTGTAATTGATTTTGAGCGTTGCGGAGTAAAGTAGAAGGAATTTTTCTGAGTATATTTCATTTGTAAGGAATTCGCATTTCAACGTATTACGTTTCAATTTGGCTCCAGCTGACTTCAATATTTATAAATGTTGCAAAAAAATCAATGGTGCCATTATGGCGGTCATTTATTTTGGTCATTAAAGTTTTTTAAATTAACTTTAGGCGTTACAGTTACAATTAAGGACTTAGAGACTTAAATAGTGGAGAAGTACACGCTACCAACCAAAATTTAAAGCATACACTTTTTTGATACAATTTAGTTTGTTTTTAAGACAATTTTAGGTAAATGAACAACGCTTATGTCTCTACAAGCCCATTCATAACGCACAATGCAAATTACAATTGTCAACAATAACTTGAATCCAATTCAATATTACAAATGGATTGTAACAAAGTGCTTATTGCCAATACCAGTTGTTCAACGACAGCGGATTTAATGTTCAGTAATGGAAATACAAGGATTATGATGTTTATGAATAGTAAATGTATTTTCAAACGTCAATAATAAGTTGTTGGATATTCACTGCTTGTGCATTTGAATTTGGTGTGACTGGGTCTTGTATAATAGGTCAATGTAGGTACAATGTTCTAAAGTTGAGAGGTTGACGGAGAAAACTGGAACTAAGGGCCAGCGCAGACCGGGACGGAATGACAAGGGATTTATTTTTTTACTAAATGATATTCAATCTTATCTGGTAGGCATGCGACATCAATTTAAATATCCTTTATTAAAAAGTTATCCATTCCGTCCCGGTCTACCCTTATAGGATAGGCGTCGTGTGTGAAAAGGCGTTTGGGTAGGTACCATTGTCTATTTCTTTCATACAGCAATATGTAAGCACTATTTTTAAAATAAATACACCCAAAAGTCACGCACATAATCCTGACCCCACACTTAGATCCAGTCTTGTGTCGTGGGTATCAGGAACTACGAGAGACTTTTCGGTCTCACAAACACCCAGACCCGAAACAAATACCTGTGGACCACACAAATATTTGTTTCGGTACGTGGATCGATCGCGACCTCTAGTTTCACAGCCGGCGTCGAACCAACTACGCCACGGAGGCTGTATTTTCTATTCCATAAATTTTGCTTTTTTATTCCATAAGTAGAATTAATCAGGTCCGGCAAACGAGCAAACAGGTCACCTGATGGTAAGTGATCACTGCCATATGGACATTTACAACGCTTGGATCATGGATATGTTGCCGGACCATCAGTTCGGGAGGAGAGCGGAAGGGACAAAGGATGGGTAGATTAATGGCTTTTTGGGCATCCTGCAATCGAGACTTGGGCCTCGCCCCATCCTTTTTGCGTTTTCTGCTTCATTCTCAAAAGTACTACATAAACAAAAAAAATAGATGTCACACCATCACACGAGCCGCTAGCTTGACGACTTAAGTTACAAAAACAACATTATTATACAACACACGACATTAATTAAGTTGTACCGACAGCCCAATGACAACCGGTCCCAAATATTAAGTGGCATTTCGCTAATTAGATTTATGTGCGAAAATAACTTTAGCGTCTCATTTAGCATTTCATTGACATCACCATAAAGTAAATTAACTGCTATAACACAACCGTTATTTAATAAGTTTTTTATTCGTTTGGCGGTTAAATTTGACCTCGGATGACCTTTACAGTTTTATTAAAATTGCATGATGATAACTGTTAGTAGCGAGGTCATTTGGCTAGAAACGTTTGTGAACTTGTAGTTTCTAGAACAACTGAATAATTACGAGAAATACGTTATAATATAATGATACTTCTCGGTATAAATATAAAATTATAAAGCTTAAGTAACGCTTTTATTTCACCTTTTCTGTTATACGTACATATGGTGCAATGTGCCTGTAAATTCAACATGGAAATATCATAATGAGTCTCAATCGACATTTATTATTTTTACATACATACATAAACTCACGCCTTTTCCCAGAAGGGTAGGCAGAGGCGCCACCATGACACTCACATTTCGCCTTGTATGTTTCATCCCACAAAGTGATTAGGGACGAGCCCATCGCCATATCGAGCACAAATTCCTGACTCCGGATTGATAATGAATTGACAAATATATCACTTTCAATATCACTTTGTCCGACTTGGGATTCGAACCCGAGACCTCAGCTTTGCAATCGTACTGTAGTACAACTATGCCACCGAGGCAGTTATTATTATTGAGCTTCAAAATTCAAAGATGCTACCTACTTGTATGAATACCACTAGATAGAAGCCAGCGTCCCGAAATTGGACTAGTGCCATTTAGTCCTAATATTCTCAAGCCATCCATTTAGTTTCAATTTCTATATAGCAACAAACTGAACCAGATCTCAATATTGTTGTCATTAAATGTGATAATTCCCAGTATTTGATCCGTATAACTTCATCTCCCATTTTATCGATACAACACTTTCTAGTAACTGATTTAGGCTCTCATGTACGAGTACATACTAAGCTTCCAATATTAAAAAAACAACAATTCAACATCGTGGGGAAACCCACATACCATTGTCATTTGTAAGAATTTCTACGGCATGTAACGTCCGCCAACCCGCACTAGATCAGCGTGGTGGACTATACTGCCTAACCCCTCACAATCGTACTCTCGATTGTAGAGGAGGCCCGTGCCCAGCAGTGAGGCGTATATGGGTTGATACAGATGCAGAATAAATAAATACACCCAACAAGCACTTACATAGTCCTGACCCCACATTAAGATCAATAAAGGCTTTTGTTGTGGGTATCAGAAGCTACGAGAGACTTTTCGGTCTCACAAACACCCAGACCTGAGACAAAAAATTGATTAAAGGCCTACATTGCTGGTGATTCTTAATCTTAGATATAAGATCACTCCGACCCAATACCAGAGAAATTATAAGATCAACTGCTATGACAACAAAAAAAGCTACAGCTTTGAAATTAGCTGTTGAAGCTGCGTGCTACATAGCAAAGCCATAGGATGAGGATGTGTAACAGTTTTTTCCTGACGAGCGACCAACCTGTTTTTACGCTCAACTCATATTCCTAGAAATAATAAACCGTGCTGATAAGTGCGATCTTGTTTGGTTTTTGTTGATGTAAGGCTGCGGTTATGGTTTGAGGGAATCGCTGTGTTTGACGAGTTTTTAAAGGCTTGTAAAGCGATCAACAATAATTATGTTTTAGATATTTGTAATTGATATGAATAAAAAAAATAGCTCTCGTTTACGTTTTTGTAATCGACATATCAAACAATAAATCATTAAGAATATGGCAAAGATCCTAGAACTTGAAATTCATGATGACACAAAGTCTTCATCTTCCGAAGTCTGTTTTACTCCAAACCTGGTCAAGGAATACTACAAGTCAATAATAATGTATCTATATACTATAAATAAATAGCATAAAATGCGTCTAAATTACATTCGTTTTATGAACCTCCAAAAAAATTGTTGCAAAGACATAACTGAACTTAATGGGGCACCTGGTAAATCTAAAAATGTAAGCACCCAGTGATCCCTGTTTACAGATAATTCTAAAAATGTCTCACCTACAACGAATTTACACATAATCCCGCCATAAAACATTAACGACGGTAACATTCCCACAGCTGAAATGGGCGTTCACAGAACAGCGTTTTTTGGCGCGTGGTGACCGCAGCACACTATACAGTAGGATGTTTATCTAGAGTAATGTGATACAAAGGAAATCTTTTAACAGTTGTGAAATAAGAATCCACGGGCCACACGTACTTCATTGTTCCTTGTTTCTATCCTTGTTAGCTGGTCTATTTAAAATAACAAGCGTGTTATTACGAAATATAAAATGGACACACTCGTATATATCATTATCAGATATATCAGATATATCGGAGATATCATTTAAGAGCTTATCTCCGGGTGCTAAGAATAAATAAAATACATAAATATAATAAAGTTCTAATAATCATCTACGGCCTTATTCATAGAAATATCTAAAACCTGTTTTGGTCATCGCATGTTTTGTCTTTTTCGCTCAAACTGAATTCTAAAGCCGTTCGAAAGGGACAAAACATTCGATAACTTCTTCTTCTTTGAGTGCCTCTGCAGTGTTGAAGGTTGGCCGACAGCTTCTTGTATTCGAAAACTAAAATTTATCTCGATCGATAACTAATATTATCTATATATTATCGATATATATTATCGATAACTAAAACTATCAATAATAAACTATATTATCGATAACTAATATATCGATAACTAATATTTAGTTTTAAATCAGTCTATGAATTATGCTTGTGTATGTCCCTTCATTATGCGTGTTCGCGACTTATTTAAGCGGAAGTTCGTCACCCTTTTAACTCAGAAACTGCTTCCTGCAACTAGTCTCATAGAAGGTGTAATCGCTAAAATCTAAGTAAATGAGCTCATTAAGGTATTTTTTCAGTAGTTGTCAAGTAGTTAAGAGATAGGCCACTTGCCAGTGACTCTACAAAGTACCGGACCGGTCCGTATAAGTTTTTGCCCGAGCACTCAAGTAAACGGACGTCAGCTGTACTTACTGGTTGTAGAAGCAGCTAACTTAGAAAACATTATAAATAAATTAAATTAAATACACCCAACAGTCACATACACATGGCGATGTCGCCCCCTATCACATCGTGGGACCGAACATACAGGGCGAAACGTAGATGTCCTGGCAGCACCTCTGCCTACCTTTTCAGGGGACAAGGCGTGAATTTATGTATGTCACATGCATAGTCTTGACCCTACACTAAGATTAAGTCGCTTTCTTCGGGTATCGGAAACTACGAAAGACATGTCGGTCTCACAAACATTTGTCTCGGTCCGGGGATTTAACTCGCAGCCTCTCATTTCACAGCCAGGGTCTAAAGAACTGCGCCACGGAGGCTATTTAGGCTGTTCAGCAGTGATTTTCCTGTGATTGAAGAGAGAAAGATAAATGACCCCAACATTTACACAAATAGCACTAACTCCACAGTACGTACAAGAAATTATAATAGACTTCTGCTACCTAAACCAAAAACAAATATTTGTTGATCACATAACCATATCTCTTTGCGTGAAGTAGTCCTTAACTACCAACACAAAATTCAAATATTTATTCCCAAAATTCCTCATTGTCATCATCCAATTTATAAGTATTTATTGTCGTCTCAAAATCCCATTAAAATACTTACCACGACAATTAAAATTCCATTCAATCGATTAAAAAAAATACCAACTGCAAAATTCTCCAAATTCGTTAATGAATTGTATTTGATGCTGTTTAAAACGATATCCGTATAACCAAACACGCCGTTAATATCTCGCATAGCCAACACGTTTACTAAAAAAGTTTTTCAAACAGTTGGCGGGTCTTTACGACCGTGTGTCACTCATAAAACGGTGTAAGGAATGCTCGTTGCCCTTAACGACGCGTTTTTGTTGTAAGCCTGTATCTTTGGCTTGTTTATGGCCTTACTCTAGTATGGCTCGAAATTTGTCTAATTTGTTATTTTCTGAAATGATATCTTCCGTAAAAGATTTTATTTATCAACATCTGTATCATGTCTACTTAGAAGAATGTAAGGAGGGACATTGAACTGGAAGTACTGTTAGACATCTCACGCCTGTGTGTTTAAAGGAATAGGCAGGGGTGATAATGTTGCTCCCATAGTTTTTCAAGTTATTTCTGTTCCAAATATGAAAGGATATGATCCTACTGCTATTCCGGGCATTATATAAGATTTTAAAAACCGAAATACTTAAAATGGATTGCAGCAAAATTGCTGCCCTAGGATTCAAACCCAGAACGTTTCACAGCCCACACAGGTGATAAGACTAGCAACAAAATATTTATTCAGTATTTTGCTCTAATTCCCATATCAAAACTGAACTCAATCACTCAATATTAAACCAAACTGATTGACAATTCAAAATCCGGGAGCTTGCAGATAAATTATCATTGTCAAATGCAAATGATTGGCCAGTTTACGATCTGTGTACACTGCATATTGAAATCAAGTGTTATTTATTAGGACCCGTTTAGACGAGCGGACTGTAGTTAATTGCGCCCATGGCGGGGTCAAAGAAATGTGTCTACAGTAATTAATCAATTTTATGAAAGTCGTAAATAATTCCTGTGATTTATTAAACGGGGCGTGATAAGTGCAATTTGTGTGTGCGGATGTTTTTATGCGTAGTTGTGAGGGATGTGTAAGATAAAAAAATAATGAGTGCAGAGAAATCTATATAATGGTGTTATTGCACAGCGTACGGGTTGTGAATCGTGTGGCATAGAGTTTATTTAAGAAAAGTAAGTTAACGAATTTAAAATATGTCTTACTGGCGAAAGGATATTAACCAGGGAACCGGTCCTTAAATAAATAAAATATGTTCTCCGACAAGCTTAGCTAATTCTTATAGCGCCGATCTTGGCTATATTTCGAATAAGTGCAGGATGAAAAAGTTTAGACAACCTCCGTAGCGCTGCGAGTGAATCGAGAAACCACAAGTATTTGATTCAGGTCTGGGTGTTTGTGAGACCGAAAAGTCTCTCGTAGTTCCTGATACACACGACACAAGACTTGATCTTAACGCATGGCCAAGAGTCAAGACTATGAATGTGAGTGTTGAGTGTATTTATTTATTTATAATTTTTAATCATTCTATCATTAGTCTACTAGGAATAAATCAAAGTACTATTCAAAATCAAAAGTTGGTAAATCCACACATTTATAAGCACATAATTCTTTTAAAATGTTGTATTCAGTTCCCACGCATTACACTACATCATAACTCATCGACCGCACCACTGAACCTCGTCCATTGAATGCAAAAGCGTTAAGATTGTGTCTAACCGCGGATTTGAAATTATCTGTTAAGTCCACACACAATTGTCGTGTTAGACCGCGAATAGAGAGCAGGAAGACCTAATAATACCCGTCTGGCTACTAGGGACGGGATTATATCGATAAATCTCAAACATCGATAATAAACTTGTGATATTAAATGGTGTAATGGTATGGTTTTTACATGTCGATTTTAGTCTGTCATAAAGAACTAGATTTATTTTTGATCAAGTTAAATCGTGATGCAGATGATCATCTTTCCTATTCATTTCAGTTCACTTCCTGCTCAGTTCATTTAAAACCATTGGCTCTGATATCTTCCTTGACGACATCAAACCAGGGATTTTTCGGTCGATTTTGGGACCTTTGTCCAACTTTGTTAAAAAATATTCTTGCCATTTCGGATGACATTTCTGGAGTACCTAAAACATAAAACACGACTACTAATGAAGTATCAAGACTTTTGACTGTAATTACTCATTTAATGTTAAGTCCAATCTATTTGACAAACGAGAGCTGAAAGGACATAAAAAACAATTAATCTCCAAATGAATTAACACGGCAGGATAACATTGTTTTATTTTTATCATAAACAATCGTATCTGAGTAATAAATCCGAAGCCGTATAAATTATTTACGGCTACGTAAAAAATCAAAGTGATCCATAAAGTGGTGATTTGACCATCAATCTTACTCGTCAGGGGTATTATCTATTTTATTGATTTCTGCGGTAGGTAGTTTTATGCTTGAAATGGATATCAATAGCTTTTGTTAGTACTTCGTACTGAAGGTGAAGCCAGGCGCGTGTGTTAGGCTTCGTGCTCTGTAGAGTGAGATGAAGAGCATGAAACCAGAGGCTGGCAGTTTAATACAAAGTTTGTCTGATGAAATGATTTAGGTTTGTATGTTTTGACCCATGAACGCTGATTTTGCTCAGGCAAAAAATCGAGCTTAAAAATCGGGCTTAAAAAGAAAACTATGATGTTGTGACACCCGACTGCAATTCGTGCATACACGACATTAGCTAAACTTTTTATGATCCTCGACATCAACCAGTCTTAAACAATACTGATTTTTACGCGAACAAAAACAACATTGTTTTTTTTTATATTTTCCATATTATCGATACTTCCCCATCACTAGAAGTGTGTAGTTACGACCGGTTGTCCGGGCTCGGTGCGTTGTGAAGTTGTGATGCTTCTCGCGGTATCTTCTCGGTACGTTTACGATGTACCAGAGATTCGTGGAAGCCTGAATGGACATTATATTTTTTGACAAGTCCCGGCCTTTGCGTTTGTGGTTGATGTTTTTCTGTGTATGTTGCACAATATCAACGTCCTGTGTTTCGTAAATTGATGTGGTTTTGTAATGTGTAGATTTTCTAAGACTTATAACATAACATACATAAACTCAAGTCTTTTACCCATAACAGGTAGGCAGAGGTGCTACCAGGAGACCCACATTTCGCTTTGTATGTTCCGTCCCAAGATGTGATAGGGGCGAGCCTATCACCATATCGGGCACAAATTCCTGACTCCGGGCTGATAATTAATAGAAAAATCCAATATCACTTTCCCCGACCCTGGATTCGAACCCGACACCTCAGTTTTGTAATTGTACCGTAGTTCAACTACGCCACCGAGGAGTCAAGATTTAGAACAGATTGAGAACTATTAAAATTTTGTTATTCAGAAAATTATTTTGTTGGACAATCAATAAGCAAGTTAATCATGACGATATATAATTGCACTTGACGGTGACACCTTTACTCCCAACCTAGTTACATGTCTTGTACTGGATGTCAGTAACTACGACAAACTCTCACAAACACCAAGTTCTAACACAATTATTTGTGAATCACATGTACATTTATCCTCTTATGGGTATCAAATTCATGGCTTTTCCTTTCATAGTCGATGTTTTTAACAACTGCACCACGGCGGTTATTCATGAATAATTCAGTAAGGGCTCAATCCAAATAGAATCCTTTTAAAAATGATTGTAAATGTACAGTGTACATCAATCATAAGCAGTTTCGTTTGTATCCATAATACATCCCAATATGGTAATATTGATGCGTTTTCTATCACGCTAGTTATGGGACGTATTATGGTAATCCCTACCCGAAGTCTTTATAAATATACGCTGGTTTTAAGGTTCCGTGTTCTGGGTTCGATTGCCGTTCCGAGATATTTACGAACCGCAAGTATTTCTTCTCGAAAAATCTGGTGTAGTTTCTGATGCCCTCGACACTAGACTCGATCTTATTGCGGGTCAGGACTATGTATGTGACTGTTGGGTGCATTTATTTATTTATTCATATTAATCTTGTACGTCTTACTGCTGAGACACTGCTTGTATAAGTAATTGGGCTTTCACTTTTCATTATTCATAGAATAGAAATGCTGAACGAGAAATAAATTGACTTGATTGAATGTTAGTGTTGCCATTCATAAATACTCAAAATACGCGGAGAATTCAATATATAAATACACCCATAAATAAATAAATACATTGAAATAAAACGAATTCTTACGGATTTTATCGCGAATTTGATTTTTTTTTACATTTTCAAATTCTCTATAAAATCCGTAAGAATTCGTTTTATTTCAATGTGTAACATTCGCGTAAATCTTAAAACCATGATAAATAAATACACCCAACACATTCACATATATACATAGTCCTGACCCCACAGTAAGATCGAGTCTTGTGTCGTGGGCATCAGGAACAACGAGAGACTTCGGTCTTACAACACCCAGACCCGAGACAAATACCTGTGGATCACACAAATATTGGTCTCGGTGCGGGAATCGAACCCGCCGCTTCACGTTTTACAGCCGGCGTCTAACCAACTGCGCCATGGAGGCTGTCAATTGTTTAAACTATATTGACGTGATGAAAGGGTCTTATCTTACTAAGCTCATTATATTCGTATAATTGAACATAATTGGCTTTTCGAGGTGCATTATTACCTCAGACATATATTCCTAACAGCGAACCTAATACATACATACATACATGAACACACGCCTTTTTTCCAGAAGGGGTAGGCAGAGGTGCTAACCAGAACACTCATGTTTCGCCTTGAATATTCCGTCCCGCGATGTGATAGGGGGCGAACCTATCGCCATATCGGGCACAAATTCCTGACTTCGGGTTGATAATGAATAGAAAAATCCAATATCACTTTGCCCGACCCGGGATTCGAACCCGAGATCTCAGCTTTGCAATCGTACCGACGTACCACTACGCCACCGAGGCAGCGAGCCTAATAAACATTTCTAATAAAACAAAACCAAAAAATATTTTGACATAAACTACGGAACCTTCAATAAGTTAGTCCATCTCACGCTTTCCAAGTTCAAACGATGCGTTTATATTTTAATATTATTTTTACAACTATGATAAACTTATTTACATAAACACACGAATTATGACTTAACAGACTCAACGGTTTTATGATGTTGGTTTAGGCTTGTGATACTGTTCAGAGAGATCTTATCTAAATAAGAAGCGAATCATGAAAACCGTGTTTTCTGTTTAAACAAATAACGTACTAATTTCGACGCCAAAATACTGAATAAGCTACGAAAAATTCTAGCAATTTGAGAATCTATAATCTTAAATAAAATAAATACACCCAACAGTAACATACATAGTTCTGACCCCACATTAAGATCTCTTAAGTCCTTTATTTACTGGTGGTAGATCTCTCATTTGTGAGAGGCCGCTTGGGTAGGTAACACCGCAATCTGTTTCTCCTACTAAACAGCAGTGTAAATGCACAGTTGTGTTTCGGTTTGAAGGACATTGTAGCTACTACTGGACATAATGAAATGTCTTGTTTCATTGTCACATTTTATATCCCAGGATGGCGAGCGCAGTGGAATGCCAAGCATTGTTTTATAACACATGGTTTAGTTTGGTTTTGCTACTGTCCATGAGCAGTCACATTGCTTACCATCAGTCGAATGGCATCCTCGTTTCGCCAATAATTGCAATAACAAAAATAAGCTACGACAAAATCTTACAATTTGAGAATCAATAACAAATTATATAACAGTGATTTCCAAAGCTTAAGGAGCATACAATCGTTGAATGTGGCTAAAATAAGACTATTACCTAAATAATTATATTTGTTTAGTCTTAAGCCATAACGCTGCCTCAATCTCCGAACCTTGATATTCAACTAAAATCTTTCGTTTACCAACCAGCATCTTTATCATCATCATCAGCCTTTTTGCGTCCACTGCTGGACTTAGCCTCTCCTATGGCACGCCACTGGGCTCGATCTTCGGCCCATCGTCTCCAACCGCTACCAGCCACCCTACGAATATCGTCGCTCCACCTTGTCGGAGAGCGTCCTACACTACGCATCTCTATACCACCTACATACCTAAAAGAAATTTCTCGTTTCTGCACGTGCCCGATTTTCTATAAGGTAATAAAAATCAGCGTTCGAATGGCCGCCAGCGAACCGATAGCATCTTGATAATGCAGTTAAACATAATAATAGTTTTATATTTTTCCACCATGTTATTACAAACATTAATGCCTCGGGTCATAGAAGAGTACACGTTTGACTTATCGCGCTATTTTTATATTGCTATAAAATAAATTATAATTACTAGTTGATATTGGACAGTTTCTATGTCATACATGTAAAGATGGCTGCAAAATGAAATGCAGGGAATTCAAATCCTGTGTTTAGACAAATATTGGTGATCAACAAGGGTCTGTTCATAATAAAATATTGTTTGGTTTTGTTACAGGTACGTATCCAGCTATTTCTATGGACACCACAAATCTGAGTCAAGTTTTACATATTTTTCTAATTCTAAAATTATTACAGGGGAAAACAAGTATTATGTTTACGCCAATGTGACACGTAGCAATATAACAATTTTTACGATTTTTATATTGGCAAAATCCATACAAATTACTTTTCGTATATTTTTATTTTTATTCATTAGGATCTCCAACAAAGAATACACTTTACAAGCTTTGTTATTGTAGTGTTCCAGTTTAAACATTGTGTTTCTTCAATTAGAGGAGATCACAACATGCAATAATACTGTACAACACTGTACTGTACTGTATATGCGCTGATTAGGCGTCATGTATGTACATTCATACATAATGTTACATCAGCATCTAATAGGGGTAGGCAGAGTTTCAACTTTACTCAACTACATAAACTCTTCATGCAAATTTATAGCTTCAAACATTGCTGCAAACATTTTGTCCATGTGTTTCAACTTCCGTCCATTAAATCATAGTGTGTGAAACAATGTTTTTAAACATAAAAAACAGTTCCCATAACAGTACAGACTTCAGCAGCCGTTTTCACAGATTAAAAAGTTCTCAAGTGAGTCACAGTTATGTCATCAGGTGCGTTGACCTCTAGTTTCTAACCTTGGACCTTGGACTCTTGCGCAAGTTCGGTAAAAAATAATAGCTTCGCAAACATGTGCTTGTCGTCACGCGATGAATCTTAGGGTATTGTTCTCGTCTTGATTGATAATTGTGTAATTATCCGTGTAATTTATTTACTTTTTTATAAATAAAAATAGTGGATGAGGTTGATGATTTCACTGACTATATTATAGAATAAATCCCGAATGACTGGCACCTACTAATGATTTATTTATTTATTTAAGGACGTCCAGTGGTAGTTACATTATATCTTATATTTAATACACTAACAATTTAGTAACATGCTTAATGTACTACCTGCAGGCGTCACAACATGCACTGAATAACAAATAACTGCTAAGTAATAATAAAATTAAGTTTTATAAACATAAAAAACAGAACAATCATAAAATTAATCAAAGTGTAATAATAACGAAATTAGAAACTAAGAAGAAATAACAAAAGGAATAAAAAAATACTATGAAGATTATTAATATATCTACAATTTTTTATCAGCAATTTATCAGCTTTTATGGTAAAATACGATTCTATACTGTTTGCTCCTATTACG
Source organism: Theretra japonica (assembly GCA_033459515.1). NCBI lineage: Eukaryota > Metazoa > Arthropoda > Insecta > Lepidoptera > Sphingidae > Theretra > Theretra japonica. Next base: position 12,568,559 of record CM065949.1, read on the forward strand.
ATATAAGTGTTCAAAAAATAACCTTCACTTCAAGCTTTTGAAGTATCGAATTTTAGTAAGACGCAAAATGTAGTTAATTATTATATGCAGCAATTTGCTCTATACATTTCTGCCTAATTCTAAAAGACAGACATTAATTTACAAAATTGTTTTCTGCGAGTACATTATATCTAAATATCATATCTTCAGACGTAGAGCTACAACAAACAGAATATCTTACTATAAACAATCGTATTTTAACTTTCCAAAGCATTTCACTTGAGGCCGAGCCACTAACCACAGCGACGATTTAGCCCACTGTTATGCTAACAACGTTTATTTCCACTATAAATATGTTATATTTATAGCCTTTCATTTTATTGTTAATATCCCGAGTTTGCTTGGGGAAAAAGTAGTTCGACGTTTTACTGCTAGATGTCGCTATACTAACTTAAAACTGAATACTTAAATTTCTAAAAGCAATTGCAGCAACACACCTGTTGTATTTTTTAATTGCATAGGTGGGACAAACGAGCAAACAGGTCAACTGATGGTAAGAGATCACTGCCGCCCACGAACATCCACAACGCTTGGGTCGCGGATGTGTTGCCGGCCCTATTGGGAGGAGAGTGGGAAGGAAAAAGAATAGGAAGAGAAAAGGGGTATTGGACATCCGGCAATCTCACCGAACTAAACACGACAGCGAAGCTGTCGCTTCACGTCAATTTCCTCTGACACAGTGGCTCCACCCCGGACAAGCCTGCCCATTCATGCTGAGCTATGACTGACAACAGCGTGGCTCTACCATATCAATTATGTGTGATTTGATGACGTTCGGGTATCATTGAGAACATGGAATTTTAATTCTCACTATGCTATATCGATCTAAAAACTCTTTGATTATCAAGACATCATTTTTTTTCTCTTTCTTGCAGTATAATGTCTTGTGATCATGTCCCATTATATTTCTCTTAAATTTTCGGAGAAACCCACTAAACGACCTTCTTGAAAATATCAGTCTGTTTACGGATATAAAGATATACGATCTATTTCATGCTTCAAGCGTCGATTGGTGTAGGTATTTTATTGTTCTGATGAAAAAATAAATTAATTATTTGAAGAACAACACTACTCGTAGAAGGCTCATAACCGCTAGTCTAACAGGTGGTATAAGGAAACCAAAACCAATCTACACAATCTAATTATTATTCAAGTTATTAACACAGGTAGCTGTATAACTCGTTTATAATAATGAGTTAGTAATTAACGGTTACAAATACATCATAAATCATATATTGATGGATCTAAAACGGTTCGCCGAAAATTCACCATACTGGTTCCTGCTACTAGTCTAATTGTATATTAACATATTATTTAATAAATATAGACTTTGAGGCGTATTTTATGATATAAATCTTAGATATAAATATGCTAATTATTACATTTCTATGTGTCTAAATTTAATTCTCACGGGTATTTGGTATTGACACTGCGATATTGACGGCATAAATTAATTCGAATTTTGGGCAAAAGTAAAATAATGAGCGTTCCAATTTGACACTAGTATGGCAGAACCAAGTTTTCCAAAATTCTTATACGAATTTCTGTTTTATCGACAGAGAAGAGCAGAGATAGTTATATGTGAAGAGACGGATCCATTGTATTTAAGAAATATTAGTGATTAATACAATACAATTATTTAAATATGTACATACTGAATATATTTAACAACTACCCGGTACAAGGCTTAAAAAAATCCTGCTGAAGTCCATTCCCACATAGATAGCATATTAATGAGCAAACTATGTCTATAAAATTCACTTACAGAATCAACCGAAATTGCACAACATTATGAAAAACCTGTAAATTAACGTTGCAAGATATTATAATATACGAATTTCTCATGACCTCAAGTTACTCCAAATACCTTTATGGAGGCTATTTAAAAAATATTTGCGCGAGACGACTCGGAATGCCGGCCGAGATACCAGCACAAACTATGCATTGTTCCTATGATTATTTCTTGGTATTGATGCCTTGACTTTTATATAGTAATTTGGTTAGTAAGGTGTGTATGCCACATTGCTTTAGTGCCCCAGCAGACTGAAAATTAAAAATTATTAGATAGTCCTATCTAAGATCAAACAATCCAATTTGTAGGTCTTTCAATATAAAAAATATATTAGGACACTGTCCCGCCCTGACACCCACCATTGCAACTCCTGTAAGCCAGGATCAACAGTGGCACGCATTTTAATGACACCGAGCATTGAAGCTCAGTCGGGAATTTCTAACTTGTCTTTAACCCGCAATGAAGTTAATCATAAAGTTAAATTAATAGGAGGACTTGGATAAAAAATATGTTATAATCAGCTGGCTAGTGGTCTTTTAGTCTTTAGAAAACTCTGAGATCTAACATTATTATTTCAACTTGCGGCCCGGTTTCGATTCGCCAGGGTGCAGATTCTTTTTAACGGAGAAACCGTTTTTGCGACTTTTTTCATTAACGCTCCTATTGGCCATAGCGTGATGTTATATAGCCTTCGTCCATAAATGGACTATTCAAATACATTTTTTTTTAAATCGGGCCATTGGTTCCTAAAACTATCGCGTTTATTTATTTATTTATTCTTAACTGCACACAGAAAGGAAAAACATACAATGATAATACAAATTAAGAAAAAAGTACAGATGGCGGTCTTATCGCTCTAGGCGAGTTAAAAGCCGCGTTCGTAAAAACAAACTCGTCAGATTTATATATTTGTGTAGATATTAAAATAGTACTGTCGTTGAATGTTATTTTTTAAAGATTTATTTAATTTATTCGTGACCATTTAAAACTGGTTAGATTATTGTTTACTCATATATTTCCAAGTGCTAAGTCGGGTTAATGAATATAATTAAATAAAACGCTTTACAATTAGTCTATGAGTAATCGCATTAGTAATATAAAATAAAAGAGATAAAACACGGAACACTTTATTATACTCTGTAGAATAAATGTCGGAATTAATTACTAGAATCGACAACAATTGTTGTGTTAGTGATGCTACGTGCTGATTCTGATTCTACACTTATTAAATAAATAAATACACCCAACAATCACATACATAGTCCTGATTCCACATTAAGATCAATTAAGTCTTGTGTCGTGGGTATCAGAAGCTACGAGAGACTTTTTCGGTCTCGCAAACACCCAGACCCGAGACAAATACTTGTGGCCTCACAAACATTTTTCTCGGTGCGGGGATCGAACCCGCGGCCTCTCGTTTCACAGGCGGCGTCTAACCAATTGCGTCAAGGAGGCTGTCAAACTTTATTGTATATTTTTATCTTTCACTGATGAATAGTTGAGGCATTTTTCAGATTGTAACAGTTTACAAACACAATTTGCCTGTTATATTTTATCAATCTCTAGTTTGACCTCAATTTTCGCAGGTAAATTGTCGATTCCATTTTTTTTTAAATTGAAATTCTAATAAATATGGTCAGGTTAGCATAAAGGTATTTGATCTGAAAATTTAACGCAGAATCTAAAGTTAAAATATTCATGCTTGTGCTAGACTAATATGGCGAGTTTCAAGGTATGCAATCAATTCAATCCATCAGCCAAAGGAAGTCCACTGCTGAACATAGGCCTCTCCCACTGATTTCCACAGTGACCTGATGGTGTCAGCCTGCATCCAGCGACTTTTAAAGAATACACACAGTAATATCCGTACCACCGCAATTACGTCGTAGTGCTGACCACAGATAGGAAGACTAAGCTTTCCAATACTCATACAAAAAGTGCTTCAAATGTGGTAACTAGTAGCAACGCTGTCTAGTACGACTCACCGTGAATGAGCAGGTTCGTCCGGGGCGGTACCACTGTCTGACAGGACATCGACGTGAAGCGACAGCTTTTCTGTCGCGTTTTCGGTGGGTGAGATTTCTGGATGCTCAAACCCCTTTCTTCTTCCTGTCCTTTTCCTTCCCGCTCCCCTCCCGATTTGATGACCCGGCAACACATCTATAATCCCAGTATTGTATTGTATTGTATTGTAAACGAATTCTTACGGATTTTATCGCGAATTTGATTTATTTTTTTAACTTCCCGACGTTTCGATCACTTCACAGCTTTCGTGGTCACGGGGCGGACTCAAACCACATTCGCGTTAATCTAATAAACCATTAAAATAAAAGTGCTTAAAAAATCGGAATTTAAGTGTGTAATTGCCAAAAAGATTGTAAATAAATTAAAAATAGCAAGTCATAATATGGGCAAACATATTTGGAATCAACTGATTCCGATTCCAGACATCACTAGAAGTTGCATCATTTAAAACATATTATGCATTTATGTTAATCTGTCATGATATCCTTCCAACTGAGACGTATATGGAAACACTGCTTTGCAAACATTCATTTGAACAACGTTGATATAAAACATTGCAGGGTTATTACAATTGCAAATGAATGTAGGCAATATGGCAATAATTATGTAAATATGACATGGGTAATAAATATACAGATATCCTCATAAAACCATAAAATATGGTGACAGTATAGCGAAATGCCAAATATTTTAATTTAGTACAAAAGTATTGTCACTTTAATTTTTAATGATTTGATTGGAATTAAAGTTATCGCCTCAATTTATATTAAGATGTTAATACCATTGTATGACTTAACATATTGCCGAAATATTATAGAGCTGACTATAAAATAGACGTAAATTTTTAGAAAAAACACCACCCGAGAATCAAACCTTTGCCCTCAAAACTACATTAACGACGCAATTATATTCCTTAAAGGGCGCTAACGTAACATTGGGTTTTCAATGGGACTTTTGGAATTAAAACCTACAGTTTATTGAACCAAATTTGTTGTGCCAAAAATATGTACTCAAATGTCGTCTTAATGAGGCCCGCTTGTATCGTCTTTAGTCAAACATCGGGGGGTACCTAATGGTTACGAAGGTGTATCATATTATTTTTATTAACACTGAGACAGTTATTTTATGGATATTGAGTATTATTTTATACTGAGTGGAATGCAACAATTTTTTTTTAAGATTTAAAAATTTAATGTGATACAACAAAAACATTGTTTCGTGACCTAAAACTCTTAAAATCTTTGGGAACATCTATGCTAAGGTTCCTAAGCGAAATTAATCAGGTAAAAAATATTTATAACATATAGTTACGATAATATTATAAAAGACATAAATATCGGGCTTAGACCAAAAATATGACGTCTGCAAGTTGCAACCATGCTTGCACATGCTACAATGCTCGAAGCTTCAAAATCAGCTATATGTGCTTTGGATTCGATCCTACCACCAAAATAACAGAACCGTCTGTTCCCAACTATACCACAACTATAATCCTCTTTACCCAGTCGGCATCCATGGCGAAAGTCGGCGAGCAAAATTACGTGCATTTGAGGTTGACAACGCATTTAACTGTTCGAGATGTCACGGAATAAGGCCGGCTGCAGTCACGATTGGTCTATTCTACAAACGGCTAATGTTTTAATATCTCAGTTTTGTCAACATTATTATAAAAGTACGGTGAAACCTAGTGGCTTAGTTTGAAAGGGGTCAGTGGAGATAATACGCTGTGTAAAACAACGATTTTTTATTTATACTTTTTGTAAATGCTATTGAATAGCAATCTTATGATGGTCATATTGTAATTTAACTCTTCTTGTCGGACATGGAAATTGAACCCAAGTCCTGATGACTCGACTGTACGTAATATTATGAGACATTTTTCTTAATGTAATATTGCTAAAAATCTTGGTAACTTTTCTCATCTATTTATAATTTAATTGACAACCACAGCTATGACGCAAATACACACAAAAACAGCTCCCAAATTGGTCTCAATATTAAAAGGGTCGCGCTTAAAAAATCAATGGTCACACTACCTGCGAAGTTCCGACTGTCGGTTTTTGAACACAATCTCGTATTTAATACGGAACGTGATAAGAACGCGTGTGGTCCGGTCTTTATGAAATTGCCTCCATCAATTTAAAACATAAATTAAATAGGCGCCTGAATTCTGAGATAAATCCATGGAACAACTTTCATATTTGGCGGCGAAAGTTAAGTCTTAAGGAGCAGAATGTGATGTGTTGGTGAGGGGAGATAAGACGTTTTTGAATTGAGAACATAATTTAATAATAATAAATTAATTCTGCTGTTATAAGAACCTGTCTTCATGCTAAGATACAAGTGGGACGTTCCGTGAGTGGAACTCAAAAACTACGAAGGATTTTAATCACCTATAACAATTACTTGTAGATCACACAAACCATGCTTATTAATAATAATCTACATACATACATAGGTACATAAACATCACGCCTTTTCCCAGAAGGAGTAGGCAGAGGTGCTACTAAGACACCCACGTTTCGCCTCATGTGTTCAGACCCACGATGTGATAGGGGGCGAGCTCAAATTCTTGACTCCGGTTGAAAATGAATAGAAAAATCCAATATCACTTTACCCAACCTGGGATTCGCACCCGAGACCTCAACTTTGCAATCATAACGTAGTACAACTGCGCCACCGAGGCAATAATAAACTAGGCTTATATTATATGTCCATATATTTGCACAGTGGCATTTCATCTACACATAAGCTGTGGACATCACTGTGTCTTGAGGTCATGAGAATTACTTCGTTTATACGTTTCATAAACTCCAGTTTGCAACCCTTTATTTAAGAAAGAACTATTCTTGGACATTCACGTAAGCTGTGCATATCACTGTGTCTTGAGGTCATAAGAATTACTTCATTTATACGTTTCATATAAAGTGTGCCACCCTTTATTCAAGAAGAACTATTCTTGGACATTATAATCTTTTTCTAATTTCCCCAATCGTCTCAAAACCCTCCTTGGAAACTACTTTCAACAACTGCAACGGTACATAATGATTACTGGTAGCATCGCTTATTGAAATTAACGCTAATTTACTCTCTGTGATGTGTTTATCAGCTCTCGTTTCCTCGTATTCAAAGTGGGATGTGCGATTTAGATTGGAGATTGTCTAATACAGTAGTCAGGATAGTGTAGACTGCGGATCATGAGGTTTTGTATTCGATGTCCGGATCAGACAATACATAATTGATACCGGATGGTCATTGGTTTAACCAACTTGATTTACATAGATCATCATAACGTGTTGTCCACCATCATGTACATTGCTTTCGGGGGAGGGGGGAGGTGCTAATATCCTACGGCCAGCTGAGATTCTGGGTTCTCTTCTCAGGTTGAGCATCTAGCTGTAAAGATTTAAATGATTCTTTCATGATTTAATATTAGATTTCTGTCTCCTGTAGTCATCTCTTCCTTAAATTAAATTCCTGACTTTTGCAAATTATACAATTTACCGCTCATTAACCAATAATTCATCGCAATAAATAAAATTTCACTAAGGGTGCGTGTTAATATTAAATAATACAATAGGGGTAGCCAAACAGAGGGTATAAATTTTAATAGTACGTGACAGGAATTAAATTCGGCGGAAACTGTCAATTTCCAATAGGGGTTAAAAAAATACGATTGCGGGTGTGAACTCTCCCCTAAATAGAACCCTCGCAATTATGTTGTTTGAGATATAATTTAATTTATATTGTGAATTCTATTCGCCCGAATAGTGACCACCTTTATAAACTCAATCGCCATAATGGTCAATGCAAGTATATCGAAGGCAGGGCTCAGCCGGTGTATGTACGCCTGGTCTCAAATTCGCCGGCATAATGGTGTCGACTGTCGGGGGACAAGGATGGCGCCTCTTCTAGATTGTTCTGCCCTTGTTATAAAACGCAATTTAGTAGGAAGTTCCTTTTTTCCACTGAAACAAGGCATGTGTTTTATTATAATTGGGACTATTTTTTTCTTCCGATCAGCTTTGGTTATAGATTCATTCTAACAATATCCACTTTTCAAAACCAAAAACACGAATATATTAATGGTTTACATTTTTATTCCAATAAAAATTTAAACAATTGAAAAAAAGCATTCAATAATCAATATGAAGTATTAAATGAAACGGTACAAGATAATTTTTATTCGCCGCAACAGCTGCGAGTCCCACGCGTAGAAACTCTGTTCCCGCCATTACACCGGCGTAGGGTTGGCACTAGTGGACAATTTCCATAATATAATATTTATAGAAATATAAATTAAACTCATTGCACAATTAGAATCCAAAAGGTTGATATAAAAATCCGTGAATATTATTATTATGCTCAGCAGTGCACATTTTGTGGCTGATGCTATAATGTTTTATGACATTGATCTGGATCGCGTATACAATATTCAGGAACAATCCTTAATGTGAGTTTTTAGAACGAAAAGCATTTATTTTTTTTCAAAATTTAAATATTGTGAAGTAGGAGACCTGTTCTAGATTATAAGGCATATTAATGTCGAATTCATTTTCCAAAAACTTTAGTTTAGGGGTATTAGCTACGCCTGAAGAGGCGATAAATGCGTACAATATGCGCAATTAACTTATTACCCTAATGACTTGGGTGAACAAAAAATAACGGAACGGCCTTATTAGACAGATTTAAAAACAATTTAAATTGTCGAATGTTTTGTCCCTTTCCAACGACTTTTGAATTCAGTTTGAGCGAAGAAGACAAAACATTCGATAACTAAAATAGGTTTTAAATCTGTGTATGAATGAGCCCTAAAATATTTTTGCAACATGCAGTACACTGTACAGGGAAAGTTAAATATTTTTTTATGTCAGTAAGTGTTATCAATATTTTAATGTAGGTTGGCAACCCTACACTCGTCAGGCGGGCGAAGTTAAAGCAACCTGTTTGTATACTTTCGTGTTCAATGTTTTCTAATATCACTTTGTATTGATAACGTAAGTGCTTGTACATTTAAATGTACTGTCTAATATATTTATTGGAAATGTAAGGTGTGGCGCAACCAACCAGCCGGGGAAATTTCATTTAATTGTATAATATTATGTAACCCAGTTGAGAGGATGTATTTCCCTACTACAAGGGTAAAGTGAGTCTGAAAACTTTGATTCTGGTGGAAGAGAAAAGCAGTTTTTACAATGATTTCTAATGAAACCCTATGCGATTATGATTTTCTATGTATAATATAATTGAAGTATTTTGTGACTCAGTTGAGAGTTGTGTGGCCTTATGTTAGTTCGAATCTAGTGATAGATAAAAACGACGATTTCGAATAAAACCCTTTAAAATCATGGTGTTCATATGTATCATCGCCCCTCAACAAAGCAGCTATATGAGGAGATTCAACTGACCAGAGTACGTTTTTTAACAATATCATTTACGGAACACAGGCGACATCATGCTAGAATAGGTAAATAAGCATTTGTACACAAACACAAATAAGGATTTTAGACAAACTCATTGACAAAATGAAAGGCGGCAGGCTGGCTGGAATATTGGTATCTATAAGGAATTGGTAGCGCCCAGTTCTAGCTTGTTCATTCATTAGTCAATTGTACAGGCATTTTATCACTTCACAATAATCGAGTGAACGTATTAATAATTACTGAAGTACCTACATCTTTTAAATAACAAAGTTTTTATTAAGGAAGTAGTAATTTCTATATCAGGCTAAAATCGCCCTGCTGTCACTCAGATAAAAAATAACCCCGTATATTTTTTTATCATCAAAGAAAGTGCTCTGCTTCCGTAAACTATTTTACTAATTACATCAAATTACCCATCAAGTATACATGTCTAAAAGATGAAGAAATCAAAAACATAATTTATTACACCCGGCAGCCATGCATTACGCATCCCTAATAACCGCCATTTATACTCAATGATCAAAATACACGACTTTGATTTAATACTTGAACCCGTCGAAGAAATCCCCTATAAATCTTCGTGGCGTGCACTGATAATCAGCCCCTGGGGTCATTAACCAACCAAAAATAACATGAAAGTAATTGAGCGGTCCTTGACCTATTTTCGTGTCAGGTTGAGGTTAGATTGGATGCTGTGTACATACTTACGAGTATGTCTGGTTATGTACGTCCCATGTGTAAGCTTGAATATCTCCGGGTAAGGACATGAAGTTGTCTTATACAGGGTGGTTTTAGTGACCACAGACACGATGCAACTAAAAATTTTGCAAAAAAACATGACGATTTTTTTGTAATGTTTTAAATATTGTGTTTGGGTGGTGTAACTATAGTTTTTGCTAAAATTATAATTCAAAGCCTTGCGTACTATAGTGGCTTTAAAAATAAAAGGGTGTACATTATTTTTTCAGGAAAATGTATGTATTTACCACCCAAATACGATGACAGGAAAAAAATTCAAAAAATTGTTGTCGCTTTTTTTTTGCAGACATTTTAGTTGCGTTGTATCTAAAGTCACTAAAACTACCACGTGGCTTGGTTTTCGGTAGCAGTCTTGATATACCCTGTATTTGCATGACAGCCAAATACGAGTTATTAGACTTATGGATTTTATGATAGTGGCTTAAATAAAAATCTTTAAGCGTCATATAGATTTGCTTATACGAACCGAGTACTAAGTAATAACTAAACACATATTTCAGATATCAATACCATTAAAAAAACAGTTTTTACGCACTCAAGCTCAAAAATAACTGACAAATTTTTTTCGCTGCATTAAATCCTGAAGAACGTTTGTAAACACCAATTGTACAAAAAAAATGTTACACATATACCACAAGCAAATAATAATTTCTCAAAAATCCATCAACTGCTTCATAAAAGGCAACAAGTGCCTATAATTAAACCAACAATATATTTAACATGCCGTACCAATAAAAGAAATAATTCTCCGATTTAAGTTTAAATCGCACGCTGAACAATCTCTGACAGTTATTTATTGTCGTTAAAAACTCGATGCAAAGTTAAGCGGAATTTCTTAACAGGAGATATTTGGAGCAGAAATACAGTGAAGCTCTTATAATTGGTAAAAAAAACGTGTGTGTGTGTGTATTTATGTACTCACGTAAGAAGGTATACTGAGGTATTCTTAATATAAAAGTCACTTTTATAATGATTTTTTACAATGGCCTATCATTCAGCGCCATATTTGATTTAAAATCACTTCCTCGTGTATATTTATGTTTTTTTTTTATGTGCCCCTGATATAAAACACGTATTGTACTCGTAGATTTATGAATATTTAAAAAACTATAGTTATAAGTTGTCGCAGAAATTTTATAAACAGTTAACAGCTAACTTCTTCATGTCGTTTTTTGGCTGTCGATGTGCGCGCGCATCGTAAAAAATTTACTCTATTTCTTTTTTCACAACGTGCTAAATGAACTATAATTTCAAAAAGGATTATTACACAGTACACACTTCTCGAAAGTTCGACAAGAAAGTTGGTAAACATTGCACAATGTCATGTTTCGTAATAATTAATTTTGGAGCCCGTAAACATTGTATTGCGTAAAAATATTTTTGTTGTTGCCAATTGTCAATAATTTAAAGTAATTTAATGTTTATAGATTATTTTATGAAGTCAATTATTTAATGAAACTGTTATCTACAATTTACAGAAATAAAGTATTTTTATATTGGTACGACAAAATTTTTGCCACACAAATAAAAAGCGCAATGCACTTGAAAAACCGACAAGACAAGCCTACCTGCCCCTTGCTAATCGACACAATTATGTCGGCCTTCCTTGAAAGCTGTATTAACATCAGTATTCTATGAGACAGTAGCACCTTCTATTCCAGTTGACTACTAATACTGCAGTTAATAACGAGCTTATAACAAGGCTGTTACACTTCCCTAGACGCCATCCTACAGATCTTTAATTTCCTAACTACACCTTCATCTGGAGTTAGTCTATCATTACATTCAAAACACGATATATTAATAACTAAATTAATAAATTACGTCGAAAGCCGTCGGCGCGGCCGTGTGTCCCGCTGACACAATTAATTGATAAACATTTAAGGCATCTGTCCAGTACAACGTAGCGTGCGATGTTCGTTCATATCAAGATCAGAAAAAAAATACAGCGAAACGTCACCGATTGATGATGAAGTAGTGTAAGCAGCGTAGTAATTTATACTAATATTTTACAGTTGTAAAACCACTATGCTTCCATAAGATATAATTGTAGAAATGGGCTTGTCCAAAATTATACCTAATGATGTGTTGGAAAAGACAGACGGTTTGTTTGTGTATTCTGTTCAATGCCTGATATTGCCGAATTCCCAATATTTATGTGCCTCTGTTGTGTATTTAAGAAGTCGGTAACGCTCCTAAAATCCATTTTTTTTTTAATATTCTTGGGCGACGGTATTCATTTAGCATCAGACTCGTTTGCTGGTTCAGTGCACATATTAAGCGGTGAATAATGATATTTTTCTTTGATGCTTTTATAGCACGGTCGTGGAAGCTACATTGTAGTGGACGCAGGCCCTAATCGATAAACATTTATAAACCGACCCGAGTTTTCTTTAACCGGAGTTTTTTATAACTGGCCCTTGTCACGGCATGTGTAATCTCGCGTTAATTGTTTAACTGCGCTTTTAAACGCAGTTTAATTAAGATAATTTTATAGAAAAGTGTGAGATTTTACTTATCTGCATCAAGTCGCTTTCACGTTTTCCCGTCTCGGTAGTTTTTCCCATATACGGGATGATAAAACAAGGTTTTAATTGAAGAAGAAAGTTACAAATTTATTTGCGTATAAAATACAACATCTCTCTATTTATAATTCAAAAACTAATGCTTTTATTTACATGGTCTTATTCAATTGAAATTGCAAATAAATAACCTAGCTATTTGAAAGACGTCGCCATTTATGGAAAAATATTCAATGCCGTGATTTTTTTGACATCCTAAAAGTCAACTTGGGAATCGAACTGAAAACCTCACAGCTGACCCCCAAATTAGCTAGACAATAAAACCAGCTTCACCCACTCTCATGTCCAAAGATATTACGCAACTATAAGTAACCAATCCACATACTTAATCTAGATAAGCTTAATCACAATAACCCTATTATCAGATCGACTTAATTGAACGCAGACCATGTTAAAGTTAACAAAAATGGTGCTTATGGAACATAACAATAAATTACAAAAACTTCATTGCAAAATTCGCCGTCGGGATCAAACCTGTGGTCTTACGCAACGCGCTAACCACCGCGCCATAAACGGAACGACGGTTCATCGACTCTGACATTTCAAACTTAATGCTCCCAACACGAACTCTGAATATAGCTCAGCATTTCATTTTAGTCATTTTGATTAAGAGTTTGTCAAGGCGTAGATTAACATTGGCTATCTATACACATAATAAATTTGTAACCGATCGATGTTTATACATAGAAGATAAATGAGAAAAACTAATACGATTATATTAACGTAATAGAACCGTAAAAATGGTCTTTAGGATTTTTGTCTGTTTGTGTGTCTGTTTGTCTGTGCGGTTGTGCGCGATGAACTCAGAAACGGTTTAACGGATTTCAATGAAATTTGTTATGGTGGTACTGGACACCCTGGATGAACACTTACGCTACTTTTTATTCCGAAAAATTGGAAATTCCTTATTTCCAACCATTTTCAATGTTTATTTTCGTGTTGAGACCAACACCAGTCTGTCTCCAGTCAGCCGTTTGTAAACTTGATAACAGCTGCGATTTTCTTGAATAAAACATTATCATATGCAAAATTCATTACCTTATTTTTATTCATATCTAAAGCTAATTATATTATTATCAGCTATTTATACTTTATTAATTTCCTTTGTAATAAGTCCAAATTAGACACCTTTATTTCGCAGTCTCTCCTCCTCCCACAAAACCTGTCGGTCAGTGATCATTCACAGTATCTACAAATATCAATACTCAGAGATCAAATCAATATTTCTATAACCCTTAATGAAAATGGAAAAGTATGAAAGACGTCTCATCTATTAGTTGATTATGCTATTGTGTTCTCGGATCATACATCATCAGTAACAACGAGCTAATGACTGTAAATACAGTTAGAAGAAGCATGACGTGATTAAAGTCGGATGTTGTGTGATACCAGAACTATTTGGATATGATATCTTGACCTTATCGATGCCGAAGAAAAAAATTATTAGATAATGGTAAACTTAATGTAGCTTGAATTGAATCGGTTGATCTTAATATAAGATGTGTCAATAAATAAATAAGTAAATAAATACATCCAACAGTTATTTATATACAAAGTCCTGACCCCACACTTAGAACGAGTCTTCTGTTGAGGGTATCAGGAGCTACGAGAGACTTTTCGGTCTCACAAACAACCTGACTCTAAACAAAAATTGTGGTTCACACAAACATTTGTTTCGATGCGGGGATCGAACCCGCTAATAACGACCGACCGACAATAATGAAACCATGTATGGTTTCCACAGTTTACGGCCCTAAATGTTCTAGACTTCGGCATCATAAGTAGACGATGGTTTTTCCCACTGCCATAAGATTTATTGGATCACCTGTAAGAAATCAATTAAAGAACTCTAACAATTCTATGAGTACTAAGTGAATAAACCCCGGACCGGTTTTATTTCTCAAATTGTAATAGACTGAAGAAATTGAATAATATCTCTGAACTTCACAATTGACAGCCTACCAAACCCAACAAACTATAGGAATCCATAAAGTAATCAGTACATATTCATTCAAAAGCGATAGCAGCAAAACAGAGCGTTAATGACGACGCTACAAGCCAGGAAACGAGTAGTTGTCACCGCGGGGTCTGTGAGGTCCCACTTTTTATTTGTTCTGCTCAAGCTTAACTATTAACTTCCTTTGTAAGTGTTACGAGAGATCCGGCGCCGTAGCCAGTTAGGCCTAACTGGAGTTACTATTCATGGAGTTTCACGCCTAAGAAATTATTGTTTGTTATTGCCTTGGCATTTTCTCCCTTCGTCTTTTCCCTCCCGAAAATAAATAATAACGCTTCAGGGGAATTTTAAAGCGAAATAGGAAGTGTTACTAACATCTTTAAAGGTATCTGAAAAATGCTCATTCTAGCTACTGACTATACTAATAGTTCATTAAAGTCTATTTAACTAGCTTTATGGACTACATTTTATAATTTTACAAACGAAGAAAGCCGATGATACTGGAACATATGTCCTGGTAATCCTATCAACTCAATAGGCGTTACATTAACTTCAGCAGTAATAACAAACTCTCTCTTCAGCCACAGGAAGTCCACTGCTGAATAGAGGCCTTACCAAAGGATGTCCACATCGACCTAGCATAAACTATCCAACCGACATCAATTTGATCAATTTTACTTTATATCTCCCACACAATAGGGGTCATTTTAACTATATTCCTCATGTTTGGTAAGCAGGACATATGCTCTTAGATCGATATCTGTCCTTACCTTCTCACCTTCGGCCAAATGTCACAAGATGGTACTTGTCATGTTTCTAATTAACTATTAGTCGCTTCGGCCATAATTCCTTTTATGTGTAGTGTTTTTCAACAGGATAAGACATACGATCTAATCGGTTTTTGTAATCAAATTCTAACGACATGAAGGAAATTAATTTAATTGTGGTTAATCAGAAATGTCTAGATTCTGTATTTCAACAGATTCTAAATCCCTAGGGGAAACGTATGTTCAGCAGTGAGTTTGGTATGGCTGAAGGTGATGAAAATGTTCAGTTTAGAACGCAGTATTAAAGGTCCGATGCAATCAGTGTTTTACTTCTATTCGACCAAAAAGTGACATTAATAAAATTGCCGCCTTGTTTATCATTTTCTTCTTTGTCCTCGAAACAGTTATCAATTTTGTAAGGACCTTCAATATTCATTGATATCAGGCATGTATATTTACTTTCATGTAAGCTTGGTAATTTCTCGACCTCGTACAATTAAAAAGAAACCGTTACCCCTACCACGATTCACGTCGAACGAGTCCCCTACCTTAACATAATCGTGGAAACTTTAATGTCGGCGTATTTGACGGGCGGTAGTGTCTAATTGGATAGTAACTAGCCGATCGGTTTCACTTCGTCCACCTGTTTTATTTAAAACTAAATTGAATGCACGTTTGACGTCAGGGTGGTTACGCTCTATAGCTTTTAAATACAACAATTATAACACAACAGTATATAGTAAACTCGAACCGATTTCGAATGTCGATTTTACGATCTCCAATCCAAAACCAATAAGGATGAAGGTTGAACCAAATTTGAATTTTCTTTTGCAATGTCTGATTGTAGTGTTGCTTATATTTTTTAATATAGCATTAAGGCAGTTAAATGGTACTCTTGTAATGGTGTCAACGCTTGGCAACGCCATTTAAAAACAATAATATGCCTTGGTTTCAACGGCCCATAAAAATACACTGATTTCAAAACAACATTTCGGCTTCTTGGTAGATTATTTCTCGGATTCGAATATGAAATAGTTCGTAGGTGCCCTTACAGTATAAGCCAACGTCAGGTTACTCTATGACCCGAACCGAAACTCGAATGTTCGGACGTTCGACAACTGCAGTACGTTTTTATTTTCCACTTCTAAAAATCAACACTATTCTCTATGATACTTATCATTCACTCCGAACTAAGTCTATAGTTAGGACGTACGAAGGATTCGAACATTTTGTGGAGGGAGTACCTGGGCACATTGGTACAGTTTTACGTGCGACGTCCAAAGTTTCGAGTTTCGTTTCGGATCCTATGATTTTATTCTATAATAACCCTACTGTCGCCGGGTAGTAATACGGGACCGGACAGAGAGTACCGCTAATCCATTTATTGAATTAATAATTTTCAGAACGTAAAACCACGCAACATTAACTAGTGGTATTATAATATACTGGTGGTAGGTATCTCATTAAATCGCACCGTATCGCACTAGGCCAGCGTGGTGGACTATATGGCCTAACCACTCTCAATCGTACTCTCGATTGTAGAGGAGGCCCGTGCCCTGCAGTGGGTCGTATATGGGCTGATACAAAAAAAAAAAAAAAAGGTCTCTCATATGTGAGAGGCCGCCTGGTTAGGTACCACCGCAATGTCTATTTCTCCCGCCAAACAATAGTGTATTGCACTGTTGTGTTCCAGGTTGAAGGGCATTGTAGCCAGAGTAACTACTGGACATAATGACACTTAACATCTTATGTCTCAGTATGGCGAGCGCTGTAGAACACCAAGCATTGCTTTGTAATTTATGGTGTTGCTTAGTTTTGCCACTGTCTATGAGCGGTCGTATCGCTTACCATCAGCGAATGGGGCGATCGTCTAGCCATTCAGGGCAATAAAAAAAATGAATAATATGGGTACGATACGAGATTATTACATAACAAAATATTTTTAAAACAAACAATCTTGATAACAACAAAAGTCGCTAATTGTTTTACGACCGTGAAAAGCCGGTTATTTGTTTTTGTCCAATTAAAATTGTAGAAAAAACATATAATGAATGTTATTTTAGTCGGCGAAGTTGATTGCCATCACAATCATTGTGTTATACCGTACCAGCTCAATCGTAGGCCAATGGTTAATTATGCTAAGGGCATAGAGCGAGACAACTTTATGTACCCTAGACTAAGATGGAAAGAGACAAAGAATCCCTAAGGCAAGTTCAAGTCTGAGTATGGTAATGAGGATACAGTCTATAAATATAAGAAAAATAAGGGCGACGGTACCATCGATCATGTTAGGCCATATAGTCCACCACGTTGGCCTAGTGCGGGTTGGCGGACTTTTACATACCATAGAAATTTATACAAATCGCTATGACATGCAGGTTTCCTCACGATGTTTTCCTTCACCGTTATAGTGCGTGGTAATTGAGTGTCAATACACACATGACTCCGAAAAGTCAGAGGTGTGCCCTGGGATTTGAACCCGCGACCACCGTGAACATGTAGACAGCCGCGTCTGGACCGTTACTAACAGGCCACCACGCACCTACTCTCTGCTACCTCTATACCCTCAATATTTGGAATACTCTTCTGTTAATTAAAACAAACATGTTAAGCTCCAGCAGCCAAGTTATCTTGCTTAAGTAACGGCTTCTAACCCGTCTTTACCAAATAAGTCGAATCAACCATGACGAAAGCAGAAAAATGGATTGATTAACCATCCAACAAATAAAGCACATCATAAAAATAAATCAGGTCGCACGTTCGATTTTGATAACGTGTCACGAAAGCCGTAGCGATAACCGAACGCCAATAAGACAGTTCGATACATATCGCCCGTATCTGTCGATCGCTGACACCATCGATGCTATCGACAGACATGGCGCAACACTGCGCGCGAAAACTTACGAATTTGTTGTCACGATCCGACGTTAGATTGGAATCTTCTTAAGAATTGTGGGTTTTACGGTACTATGGGTTTTCGAATTTCACTAATTCTCAGCAGTGGTTGGAAAATTAATTGATTGGCATGTTTAGTCCCACGTCCACTGTTAGATACGTACATACATACACAGGCCTAACCACACTCAATCGATTCTCTCGGTTGTAGAGTAGGCCCGTGCCCAGTAGTGGGACATATATGGGCTGATAAAAAAAAAATACACACACAAACATCAGGCCTTTCTCTCAGAAGGGTAGGCAGAGGTGTAACCAAAAGACCCACGTTTCGCCGCATGTGTTCCGTCCCATGATGTGGTAGGGGCGAGCTTATCGCCATATCGGGCACAAATTCTTGAGCCCGGAATGATAAAGAATAGAAAAATCCAATATCACTTCTCCCGACCTGGGATTCGAACCCCAGACCTCAGCTTTGTAATCATACCGTAGTACAACTAAGCTACCAAGGCAGTAGACACGTGATATCGAACAATATAAGTGACTTTTCGAACTCACAATACCAAAATTCCTAACAATTCGTTTGTGACTATTGCAAATCTATCTATTCTAAAGAGCAGAAACCTCTGTCACTTTTTACCGTTCCTGTTTTAAAAAGTAACAAAAATGTAGAACGAAATACGGCTTTTAAAAAAATTTAAATTTCTAACCTGCCAGTAAATACTCACTGTCAACAGAAAAAAGTTCAAACAACTGTTCCTAAAGCAAAAAACCGGATACACGATTTTTGCATCAAGCTTAGCTTTTAAAATGCTGTTAGTCATTAAATATGTGCATACATTACTTCCCCTCGTATTTGTAACTCACCCTAAATTTATTTTTTATGACTAATTAATATCATTAGATTAGTAACAATGACCAGAAGGTGGATTGACGAAATGATAACAATTGGAAGGAAGGAAGAATTGGATGCAAGGCGTATTTTTAAAGTAATTAAGTAAATTCTCGTGTAAGGCATAATATGTTTAGCTAGAAACTCATGGCTAAAATTCTGATCATATAATATTATCTATACATGTAATAAATTTGTAACCGATCGATGTCTATACATGGAAGATAAATGAGAAAAACTGATATGGGGAGACTATATTAACATTTTATATTTTTTGTCTGTCTGTGCGCGATGAACTCAGAAACGGCTTAATGGATTTTGATGCAATTTGGTATGTGAGTAGCTGACATCCTGGATTAACACTTAGGTTAGTTTTTATCCCGAAAAATGTAGTGTTCCCGTGGTATGAGGGAGGAATTCCGACATATTTGTTTTGTACTCAAATGGATGGGATGGGACTGGATTACATATAGAATGAGATCAGACAAGGCGGGATATAACGGGACGGGACGGGACGGGATGGGATATTTTTTGTGAAGATACTCATGCAGATGGAGTTGCGGACAGAAGTTAGTGTACAGTAAATATGTTTTTAAATATAAAAATATCTACGCTGCACCTGTCTATAAACGAAATTATAAACGTTGCAAGAACACGTCAGATGCAGGCCGTTTTTAATTCCATGGTCGAATCCTGTGTTTAGCAATAGACTTCCCGTGGCTAAGTTATCATATAATAACATAATATCTGTTATTTTTAAATGTTAAGACGTCTACACTGCACCTGTTACCAAGTACAATGCTGCCCACATAGAACGTCGACCGGCGACAAACAATTATCTTTCGCATTCGACACAATTATGACAATTGCTTCTTCACGCTCCGGTTAAAGGACTCAAGGTTGTTGGAGGGAATACGTGGGTTGGTCAAATGCTTCACAGCTTGACGATGTTACTTCATTTCTTTGTTTAAATTATGAAACGTTTTAGAAGACATAATTTTATAAATAAAGACAAACTCATAGTATTTGCTGATTTCGCGACAAAAACGTAGGATTATTAAAACATACCTTATAAAATAAAAATTTAAATTCTAGTTTAAAATGCATCAAAAAGCCCTTTCGTTGAATGAACGCACAATATTAAGACTGAACTCTTCTTGTTTCCACTACCGGATTTAAATAAAAAGATGATAATATAACAAATACATTAATACACTTTCAAATTACGTATGACAAAAAACAGTCCTAAACCCAAAGACACATGTCCCGCTTGTCAAACTATTCATCTGTCAACTCAACTGTCACTGTGACAGTTCGTTAAGAATTGTCAAGTGACAGTTTCAAAATCGATGCAACTCGATTCCAATTAAACACATGTCACTCGCTACTCGAACCGACTGCCATCGAGTGACAATGGTAGACAAAATCGAATAGTCGAATGGCAGTCACGAAAAGTGGTCCCACAAAGTTACGGTTATAGATTCAGTTACCGAGAGTTATTACGGGCTATTAAAACGGACAGGTCTGCAATGTAATTCAACACTTTCACCACGCCGCATCGCTTACAATGTTGTATGCAGGATAAATTACAATAACTTTGTGTAGCTGGTGTACATGACCCAATGCTTGGTGCAGGTTGGTCTATATTGGCTGTTTTTTTTGCTGTGATGGGCAGTGGAGCTAGCGGCCCGCCTGATGGTAAGCGGCTTCCGCTACTAATGGAGTCTGCAAAGCCAGGGGCATAGACAGACCGCTGTCTACAGTGAGTCAATATTCTTAGAGGGTTACATTCGCCCATACGACTTGATGCGCACTTACATTTAGACAAATCAATGCCATCGAGTCTTATTTATATTCTTTGATCTATTTTGTAAACTTGCTTGCTAAAGTAACTCCACGGCACCTTACGCGTATTTATTGCCTTTCGACATAATTGTACCGGTCTTCTCGACTATTAAATTACTTGACAGCAGAAGGAACCAGGATTTCAGATATGATGCGGCTAAAACACGATTTTTGAGTCTTAGTACGGATGGATTAAATAATTACCTTTATTCATCTTAATGAGACTCAACGGCTTACAAATAAGACCTTGGTGACTAACATTTAGGTAGTCTAACATTGCCATAATTCACAAATTAAATTAAATTTTAATATTTGCAGTTTTAACAACAACAAAAATCTAAGTTTTTTTTCTCCATAATGTAATTTATTCCTCAATGCCCATCATTGTTACCTTAACTAACCTCAAAAGCCCAAACAGCGTGCAAACAAATCCACAAGTGAAGCAAGACGGACGCACTTAACAAAGCAAATCAATAAACACTACGACATTGTTTCCCTAACTTTCCACTTTCTATGCACATTATCACTTAATGTTACCGTTTTTAAATTGTACACAATTGTTTGACATGTCACTGGTTGTATTGCAGATGGTGTGTAAAAGAACCAGAATTGTAAATGAATTAAAAAGCGTTAAGGCGCTATTACACAGTTGCATTATTGGGTTTTTTTTTGTATTGTATCAGCCCATACACGACCCACTGCAGGGCACGGGCCTCCTTTACAATCGAGAGTACGATTGAGAGTGGTTAGGCCATATAGTCCACCACGCTGGCCTAGTGCGGGTTGGCGGACTTTTACATACCATAGAAATTTATACAAATCGCTATGGTATGCAGGCTTCCTCACGATGTTTTCCTTCACCGTTATAGTGCGTGGTGATTGACTATCAATACACACATGACTCCGAAAAGTCAGAGGTGTGCCCTGGGATTTGAACCCGCGACCACCGTGAACATGTAGGCAGCCGCGTCTGGTCCGTTACCAACAGGCCACCACGCACTTAGTGGGTTATATAATACTTATTCGTATTAAAGCACAATAAGGGAGAGGCCTATGTCCAGCAGTGGACTGTAACGGGCTGATGATGATGATTAACGCACAATAACATACAAATCAAAACAAAATAAGGGGAAAAAGGGGAGGAAATTGTGAATAGAAAGGAAAGGAGTTATAAAACTCTAACACTAGATTAAAATAAAAGGTATAAAAACAAAAGGATGCAGGTCTATAGGGTCTCGTGTAATTGTATTTGTAACGTCAATCAAACAACAGCTTGATCGACTGGTTTATTAAATAAATCTTAATACCGACAGAAACAATATAAGACAGCCTCCGTGGCGTAGTTGGTTAGACGCCGACTGTGAATCTACAGGCCGCGGGTTCGATCCCCGCACCAACACAAATGTCTGTGTGGCCCACAAATATGTGTCTACTGAATATACCGTATACCGAAAAGTCTCTCGTAGCTTCTAATACCCACGACAAGACTCGATCTTAGTGTGGGGTCAGAACTTTGTATGTGACTGTTGGGTGTATTTATTTATTTATTATTTGTTTTATTTACTACCGCGTTAATACCCAACATTATTTACCAAGCGTAACACGTAACTTAACATCACTATTAACATCACTTTACGTTGGATTTCAGTGATAAATTACTATATACCACCAGTGTAAAACTACCTTATTCAACTCAGCCTATTCCTACAGCAGTAACTTTAGTAGGTATCTACCATTAATTTACCTTCTGTCTATACAAACAAAACACAAGCGTTTATGTGTGTTGGTACTTAACTAATACGAGCGGTGGACATCATGTCGATACGTTCGGGCAATCAAAATATAATTAGAAACATGTTTTTCCCACGAGCGACCGTCGAAAGTTGTGATAGGTTTCGAAACGATGCTGCGTTTAGTCCGCTCTACGATGTCAATTACTATTATCTGTTATTTTAGGTATTTAATAACAGTGCATACAATTTATTGTGAATCGTGTTTTTGTAAATATTTTATATGCTCAACACTTGCCTCCTGCCGAGTTTGGATACATACAATTTTAGATAATAATATTTTTCTAAATTGCAAATTGATTACTAAAAGAGAGCTAATCAATTCAGTTACAGGCTATAAAACTATTTCCCGTCTTACAGTAGCAATATCAAGTATAATTTTCAAAGTATGTAAAATCTACCAAACCGCACTATGCCACCCAGATAGCCTATTTTTTTTTCAATCTTAACATTAACCACTTCCTACAAGTAAAACCCCTGACTCAGCTGACATTATCATTATATCAAAAACATCGTGAAACTGAATTAATATCGGTTACCTTGTAAAGTGTTCATTTGTATGTAAATTTATGTGGGGTATTATTTAAGTTGCGCAATACAAGTGGTCAATAAACTAAAGACATGCACCCATACTTCCTCGTTATCGGTCCACTTAGCCCCTCTTGAATAATTAAAACTCTCGATACAATCTCCTTGTTCAGCAAGCATTTCCTTGAGGTTTTATGCTTACATAATCCCATTATGGTACAAATTGAGTTTTTTTGTAAAATTATCCTTGAAAGTGTTTTAAACTAATAATTTTAAATTTTATGTGAATTGGATTATAACAAATTTACCGGCCAGCGTGGTGGACTATATGGCCTAACCACTCTCAATAGATTCTCTCGATTGTAGAGTAGGCCTGTGACCAGCAGTGGGACGTATATGGGCTGATAAAAAAAAATACCGAGGATTGAGTATCTACCGTTCATTTCTTTTATTAAAATATAATGTGTCTTGCAGAGGGATTGAACCTACGAACTCACTAAGCGCAGCTGTCTTCTCACCTATATCATCTCTGTTAATAATGCAGTATAATCATAGAGTGTAATAAAAATCATGATAATTTTTAAATCGATTTGAATGCACAAAACATTATAATTTCGAAATCATATTCAGCCCTCAAGATGGTAACTCGATCAAGCAACTCTCCCGTTCAAAGCAAGCACAAACCCGGACCAAATTACATCGATATGCATTGAAAATGAGTGCACGCGTCACTCGTCACTCGCCCACGCACTGTCATTTTGTTTTTTGTTTCCATCTGTTAAAACCACTCGGGTATCACTGGGAACATTTGAAGATAAAATACTTTACCTTACAGCTTAGTGTACCTAAGTGATTTGGAGATTTTTATGAGGTTGGTAGTAGGTTCTCTTTGTATGCTTATTTTGTTGGTAGTTTCGTTGATCTAGCAACAGGCTATAAACTTTGTAAAGCATTGCTTTAGGCTTCTCTCATCCTTTCGCCTTCCCTTTCCCACATTTAAAGAAACCGGCAACGGATCATGATCCAAAGTTTATTGATTTTTATTAGTGTATAAAATAACTGCTTGCTTCACGGACTAATCTGTTTATTAAAAAAATCAATCCGAAAATCCGTAGTATCATCTAAATTCTAACCCATTTCTATCGAAATAAAATATCTACAGAAATAAAAAATTAATCCAATATTAAATAATATAATATTTAATAATATATATGAAGTGCGTGGTGGCCTGTTGGTAACGGACCAGACGCGGCTGCCTACATGTTTACGGTGGTCGCGGGTTCAAATCCCAGGGCACACCTCTGACTTTTCATGTGTGTATTGATAGTCAATCACCACGCACTATAACGGTGAAGGAAAACATCGTGAGGAAACCTGCATACCATAGCGATTTGTATAAATTTCTATGGGATGTGAAAGTCCGCCAACCCGCACTAGGCCAGCGTGGTGGACTATATGGCCTAACCACTCTCAATCGTACTCTCGATTGTAGAGGAGGCCCGTGCCCTGCAGTGGGTTGTATATGGGCTGATACAATTAAATATATAATTTTACATATCCTCCATAACTCACATATGACTCACATAAATAATTTAATTACAATTCACGCACATTATCCTAGCTAGATCATAAAAACACTACCCAGTCTGGTTGGTCAAGTGTCGTGATATACGAGCCGGGTCTAAACGTTTAGTTTATGAATATGATACGTTATAATTGCAGAACGGGTTGCAAGTGGGCCGCAGGTCACAGTGGCTGCCTACATTGAGACCTAGGGCCCAGGGTCAACACCTGCATGGGCACTGACCTGTGGAAAATAGGGCGAAATGTAGCTAATTGGCGAAGGATCATTACCGATACATCGGTATTTTATTACATTTGGTTAGGTTTAATTGCGTGGTGGCCTGTTGGTAAACGGGCCAAAGGCGGCTGCCAATATGTTCACGGTGGTCGCGGGTTCAAATCCCAGCGCACGCCTCTGTCTTTTCGGAGTCTTGTGTGTATTGGTAGTCAATCAAAACGCACTATAACGGTAAAGGAAAACATCTTGAGGAAACCTTTCATACTAGGCCTTGCGCACTAGGCCAGCGTGGTCGTCTATATGGCCTAACCACTCTCAATCGTACTCTCGATTGTAGGGGAGGCTCGTGCCCTGCAGTGGGGGCATATCTGGGGTGATGCAGTTCAGTACAGGTTTAAAGAACTTTATTCTCATAAGAAATGCATATTTAACTTAAAATGAGATACAAAGAGGAAAAATAAATGTTAAACCTAATTTAGTTCCGGTACTTTTAGAGAGAATATGTAGCTAAGGCTATTTCTAAAACTATTTACAATTTCACAGTTTTTGTGTGATACACTCTGGTTACGAGTATTGTTTGTAAGACAGAAAAGTCTTTCGTAGTTTCTGAAACCCTCACAAGACTCGATTTTATTGTGGCGTCAGGATTATGTATGTGACTGTTGGGTGTATTTATTAAAAATATACGGTCCGTCATCTATGTAGGCTCCTACAAACCCAATCACGTGTAAACATTTACTAAAATTTAATATTGAGAGAAAGCATTAAATACAGTTCTAGAACTTTCAAAAGTCGTCCCGCTATCTATCACCGCGGACGTTTAGGAAAGCGATTCTCATTTGCGATTGTAGTCAAGCGTGGCGACCGCAGATTTATAAATCTTCCCAATTCTATAGCGCCATAGATCACGAGTAGAAACTGGGACCAAGCATTTGCATGTGTCAAAACTTAGATTAGAAATAGATAGACACATTGCGTTGCGTTTAGTTTTTTCATTGGCAAGTAAGCGTTGCTAGATTTTTTTTATTGCAATGAATGACGAGACGAGCATTCCATTCGCCTGATTGTAAGCTATACGACCGCTTATGGACAGTAGCAAAACCAACAACTTGAAATACAAAGCAATGCTTGCAATTCCACTGCGCTCTCCATCCTGAGACATAAGGTGTTAAGTATCATTATGTCCAGTAGTTGCGCTGGCTACATTCTCCTTCAAACCGAAACACAATGCGTTTACACTGCTGTTTGGCGGGAGAAATAGCCAATTTTGTGGTACCTACCCAGGCGACCTCTCACATATGAGAGACCTACCAGTAAAAGAGTTCAAGTGGTAAATACAAAATCAGATTGTATGCGCAGTCGTATCTAGTGGCAATTCACGATTATATCGCCATTTGATTGACTTCGTCTGTGGCGTAGTTGTACTACGGTACAATTGCAAAGCTGAGGTCTCGGGTTCGAATACTGGGTCAGGCAAAGTGATAATGGACTTCACTTCATTATCAGCGCGGTGTCAGGAATTTATTAGCGATATGGCGAATGGCGATAGGGTCGCCCCCTATCACATCATGGGACGGAAAATACAAGGCGAAATGTGGGTGTCATGGTAGCGCCTCTGCCAACCCCTTCTGGGAAAAAGGCGTGAGTATATAGTTATACGTGTAAATGGTTTTGCTGGCATACAAATCTGGTTTTTGGCTTTCCTAAACCTGATCAATTTAATTAAGATTTAAATATCAGTTTAGCAACCAAACAAATCCGTAAGTTTTACTATTAAAAATAATTTTAATTTTTTATTCCCAAAATGGCATAAGTACTTAATGAATTTACTGAATCCTTTTTTATTTTGTCTAGGTACCTACCACACAGAGAAACACAGACCTGCGTAGTTCGTGAGTTTTTATATATAAAGTAAACCCTGTTTAATATCTTAACTCTCATCCCTAAGGAATTGGAATCTGTTTATCCTCTAATATGGTTTGCGGGTACCATAACATTTTTTTATATATTGACAAATTAGCTTATTTACATCGTAATCCTAATAAATATGTAAAATCAATTAACCTTTTAAAACCAAACATCCAAATATAAATTTACTATAAAAATACCATAAACAGTTATTTGTCATAAACGTCTGCATTAATCAAAAATAATCTATAAAAAAACATAGTAATTTAGTAAAGATAAAAAAACACCGAGAGACTATCATATACTAATAAAATCTATATACGAGTATAGTATTTTACAGACTTATTATACATCGGTAATAAATAATAATGTATGTGTCAGCCCATATTAATCCCACTCGAGAGAATCGATTGAGAGTGGTTAGGCCATATAGTCCACCACGCTGGCCTATTACGGGTTGGCGGACTTACATACCATAGAAATTTATACAAATCGCTACGGTATGCAGGTTTCCTCACGATGTTTTCCTTCACCATTAAAGTGCGTGGTGATTGACTGTCAATACACACATAACTCCGAAAAGTCAGAGGTGTGCCCTGGGATTTGAACCTGCGACCACCGTGAACATGTAGGCGCGTCTGGTCCGTTTACGAACAGGCCACAACACACTAATAATAATAAAGAAATAGACCCAACAGCCACATACATAGTGCTGACCCCACATTAAGATCAATTACGTCTTGTGTCGTGGGAATCAGAAATTACGAGAGACTTTTCGGTCTCACAGACACCCAGACCTGACACAGATATTTGTGGGCCACACAAACTTTTGTGTTGGTGCCGGGATCGAACTCACGTTTTCTCGTTTCACAGTCGGCGTCTAACCAACTACACCAAAGAGGCTGTCAAACAATACTACCACTATTTGGAAACATACCATTGATTTAGACTTCAGAGAATACTTGACACAAGAAAATCTCCCAGCAACGCAAAAATATTTATAAAATTATTATACTGTGAAGTCCACTGCTGGCGGACTTGCTGAGGCTAAAGAAAGAAATAGAGTTTCAAATAAAATGAATTACAAAAATATCATTGAGATAAACATTATAAGCCCTTTTTACCAAGTTATTGAGTACAGCAAAAACAAAATGCCTAGAAAATTCTACCGCTCTAACATATGACGTCACCATAACCAAAGGCTTACCGCTTAATTAAAAGCGACTTAATCTAAAGGTTAATTGGTCATACGGCTTCTATGAAAGATACGGACGAAATACCAATAAGATTGTGTTATGACTTAAAATTCTTGTGACTAACTCCCCTTATGCGTGACGAGGTTATAAGTGCAAGATTTTAAAGGTAGATATACCACAGTAATAAAGAAAATTTAATCGCACAGCGCATTGATTATAATAATAATAATAATAAATAAAACATTTATTAGTTTCCTTTCTTAACCTAAATTAAAAAAAAAACAGAAATACAATTTATAATAATAAAAGCTTAGGCTAGGTAACAAGTGTATTGAGATAATGCTGGTACTTACACTAGGATAACCCTGTATAATAAGCACCAGATTACTTGGTTAATGAGTCTCGTATCATAATTTTCAAGGCTTCATACTAAGTAGCCAAATTACTGTTCATTATTAATTGGGAGATAGGCCAACTGATAATAATTTTGAACGTACTGTATTGTATCAAGCTATATACGTCCCACTGCACAGGCCTCCGCTACAATCGAGGGGACGATTGAGAGTGGTTAGGCCATATAGTCCACCACGCTGGCCTAGTGCGGGTTGGCGGACTTTTACATGCGATAGAAATTTATAGAAATCGCTATGGTATGCAGGTTTCCTCACGATGGTTTCCTTCACCGTTATAGTGCGTGGTGATTGACTATCAATGCACACATGACTCCGAAAAGTCAGAGGTGTGCCCTCGGATTTGGAATTACACATCTACTTAAAACATTAGGCATTTAATATAGTTTTGTTTATTGCTATTGATATTCAGACAATCAAACATAATTTTATTTTTTAATTCAGGAAAGTTATAGTGAATTCTTTTGATCCCATGATTGAACCGACGTGCGATAAACAATTGATCCTGAGTTTTGGATGTAGTTATTTTGTTCAATAGGATTAATATTTGCCTATTGTTACTTAGCTAAGCTTAAAAAGGCCGGCAAATCACCTTATAAAAACATTGCCAGATCAAAGCGATTGCCATAAAAGTTCCGTAAAATTTAATACTATAGAAATACAGTGTGAGAGAGTAAAAACAATAAAACCTATCCTTAACTAAACAAATATTAATTTCACAACGTAACGGTATATAATAACAGTTATTTACAATAACTTGAAGTGTGTAATTGCGTTGTTTTATTGAAATGTCCGTTATATTTTTGATATGTTTTGCGGATTCTAAAATTTAATACACGTATACAATTGATAGCTTATCGTACCTAATATATTTTTAACAACTAGGCAATTTTTTTTTATTTTCACATAAAAATAATTGACATATTTGCACATATTATGTACTAAAGTAGTATTTTTGTGTTATAAATCTAATTAATCGATTACAGTTTTACAGTATAATCGAAATATTAACGGAATTTGAATTTCGAACGCGATGTTTATGTGTTATTTGCATAGTTTACTGCTGGTCAAAAAATTAAGATCAAGTTTCACATCATTAAGATCACCTTGAAAAATCAAGTGCATTGAGTCATCCATCCGCTTTTTAACGGTTGAAATGACATTTATGTAACGTCAAAGCCATAAAAAGCGTTAAAACAGTTACTTCCGTATATGTTATATCACTTTTTTATGCAACCAACAAGGGTATTTTTGGATTTAAAACTAAAAAACATTATCATCAAATGAATAAAAACAAAATAACATTGAATTATATTATTTGATTTTGAATCCTAAGTCCTAAAACACGAACAGAACTTTCATATCTAAAAAACCGTTCCGCCTCAACCAATAAAGTCTGGCATGAATAGTCGGCAAAAAATACTTAACGACTACAAAATTGATGAGTTCTTTTACCGAAAATTACTTTAATGTCCATCTAACGCGGACCGAAACCTGTTCCAAATTCAAACATCGATATTGTTGCGTCTGTGTTGCCAGGTGTCGTTCGAAAATCTACCATAACCTACCAAAAATACAAGCAAATGTTTTTACCAAGGCGGAATAAATGTATTCGCTATTTTAACACCTGCGAATTATTATTTATTTGTGTGTGAGTCAGCAACTGTCTGTATCTTGGCAATTTTAATGGGAAACGGTATCGAGTATCGTCTTAATATTAATGCGAATTGACTAAAAAATTGGCAACATAGCGCTCCTTTTTGTTGCAAGTTTGATTGGATCCATCAATTATTTGATTGTATAAAATCATGCTATTTAATCCAAATGTGAAAATAAATGTTTGCATAGAAATAGCTTTGATTAGGTTTCTCATAGTTCCATACAGTTACTAGATATAGAGTGATATTGAAATGACGATGTTACATCTCTATTATATGTTTGTTGTGAAGACTACCAAGAGCTTTACATTTATACATACATAAACTCACGCCTTTTTCACCGGGGTAGGTAGAGGTGCTACCTCAACACCCGCCCTTCGCCATATCGGGCACGAATTCGCGACTCTAGTCTGATAACAAATAGAAAATTCCAATATCGCTTTGCCCGACCCAGGATTCGAACCCGAGACCTCTTTGTAATTGTACCAAAGTACAACTGTGCCACCGAAGCAGTCTTTAAAGCTTTACGTCTGCATAATAATTAAGATGTTAATAACATCAACAACGAACCTAACACCACAAAAATCACTAACAAATAAGAATTAAGCCAAAAAACTCCCAATCCACACGATCGATACAGCGAATTATAATCGATATAAAACATAATGTCGTAATAAATAACATACGGTTTTCGTCCACTGCGTAATGTCATTAAGTTGTTTATTTGTAATGGCGGCTTAAAGGTCGCCGTGGAAAGTGTACGGCGCCCTTACATAAAACTTCATTTACATACGGTCTTATAATTTTCTTCCATTAATTACTACAACCATATACAAGAGCGGGTATTAATAAATCACGTCATATGACTACCAATACGGTGGGAGGTTGTATAAAGATATTTTAGGCTTAATTTCACCGCGCTTAAAGTGCTTGGTATTGCTTGACATAGCCCAGCGGATTAGCAAGTTGAAGTGGCAATAGGCGGGGCTCATAGCACAGAGAACTGATGGCCGATGGGGCCAAAAAGTTCTCGAAAGTCCACCCACTAGGTGGTCAGACGACCTGGTAAAGGTCGCGGGACGTCGCTGGATGCAGGCTGCCTCCAACAGGTCACTGTGGAAATCATTGGGAGAGGCCTATGTTCAGCAGTGGACTCCCTTTGGCTGATGGATGAATGATGATGGATGTAAGTGCTTGGTGACCTGTTGGTAATGGACCAGGAGAACTACTCTACGATCCGAAACAAAACTAGAATGTACGGACGTTCTACGTCAGGAGTACGTCTTTAATTTTCCACTTCTAAAAATCAACACTATTCTTTATGTTACTTATCAATCCGAACTAAGTCTACTCGTGTAGTCAGGACGTATGATAGAGGATCCGAAGATTTTGTGGAGTACCTAGGCACATTCTTAAAGAGTTACGTACGACGTCCGAAGTTTCGAGTTTCGTTTCGGATCACAGCGTAACCCCCCAAACGCGGCTGCCTACATGTTTACGGTGGACGCACGTTCAAATCCCAAGGCACACTTCTAACTTCAGAGTCATGTGTGTTGATAACACCACACCTTATAACAGTCAAGTAAAACATCGAGAGGAAATCTCCATACCATAGCGATTTGTAAAAAACCATAGTATGTAAAAGTCCGCCAAAAATAGGCCGGCATAAGACCATATGGCCTAACCACTCTAAATCGTACTCTCGATTGTAGAGGATGCCCGTGCCCTGCAGTGGGACGTATATATGTACATATATGGGCTGGTACAGTACGTAACTGCTTAATCGATTGAGGCCTAAATCAATGTCTTATCAACATCGATTCACATTTTATCTATTGGAAATCGTAATAGTATACGAGTGTTATTCTGTAATAAATGATAGACTTGATCCAATAAGAATCGTTTTGATAAGAATACTATCAAGTATATTATATATTTTTTTCAAGCCACATAACACTTATGGAGCGATTTAATTCATCACATTGCGAAAATATGGTCACAACCGGAACCAGCAACTTAACGCGCTCTCCGAAACTTAACCATATTTGGCGACAATACGCAGAATGTTGGACGTACATCTATCTTCTATCACTTTCAATACCCGAAATGTAGGTTAGTCTTTGTTCCAAATAAGTATAAAAACGTTGCATAGCGAGGACATGTTTTTCTTAATCCATCTAATCTATCTAAATATACTTGTTACGACAATAAAGTATTATAATTATTTTTAATTTAATCATGAGTAAATCCATATACAACATACATTAATATAATATTAGACAAAGAAACTATTTACTGATCTTTAGTTTCGGCGGTATTGCCATCGGCCGAAATAGCTCAGTTGGGAGAGCGTTAGACTGAAGATCTAAAGGTCCCCGGTTCAATCCCGGGTTTCGGCATTTCTGATATGATGACCGATAGTTTTTATTAAAAGCTTAATTAAATTATGAAACATTGTTTTTACCACCAAAAGAAGCTTTATATTTTATTTTCCAATCCAATCCATCAGCCAAAGGAAGTCCACTGCTGAACATAATGATTTCCACAGTGACCTGTTGGAGGCATTTTATTTTACATTGCGCCTATTCACCATCGGACATAGTAATAGCAATTTTACGACATTGAATATTAAAAAAAAAAAAAATTTTTCGGAAATATTTCAAGCATTGATCATCATCATCATCATATCATTAAATAAAATGTCTATAGTAACTGAATAATAATCTAAGACACATAAAATAATCCCTGTGGTAAAATCTATTGAAATAACATGATTATTAAAAAATTATCAATCCTGCGAACGTATTTTGCCATAGGAATGATGTGACATTAAAACCTCCTTTAATAATATCAGAGTAGATCCAACATATGCCTTATTACAAGCTAAGAATGTCGTTAACGGAACATAAAGAAGTAATTTACAGGTATGTTGGATAGGGTTCATAAAAATACTAAAAATAAGACTGTATTACTCCGGAATAGCAACAGCTCACTGATGTTAATGGATCTCAAAAACAATGATTAGTGATTACAACTCATACTTATAGCCAATAATCCATGTTGATAGGTACAAAACAATTTCACAGCAAAATAACTAGCGAGGATAATGATAAAAAATAAACAAAACAAAAATATGCGAGACGCTCCTCAATCTTCACGTAATGACATTTGTCGGCTCTCAGGACTCATATGAGGAACAGACAGAGATAAAAATATGCCAAACAACAGGATAGACAAGGACTGCAACATTGTTTCAAAACCAGACAGAGATAGACGTAATATTCAGGTGTAAAAAAGAGACGGCGAACATTCGAAATATCAAGTCGTGAGGTAACGTTCGAATTTAATTACGGCGCTCGCAGACACGTGATTTACGTATCTCTTAATACGAAAGTGTTGATTTAAGTATAGAAAGGGAAGAATTATTCTGAAGTTATAATGACAGATGTTGATAAAACATGTGTTTTAAAAAACTGTCTACAAATGAAAGATTTAATGAGAGATGCTGTTGATGTAAATCTCGCTTCGTCGTGTCGTTTATCACTTTAAAGGTGAACTTTATTTGTAGGCTACAAATTGGCTGGGGAGTGAGGGGCGAGAGGTAAAGAACGGGCGATCTCAATCCAAAGTGAAATAAAATGTTACTTAAACATGAAAATTACGACAAATGCATAGCATAATGATATTTGAGTGTATATCTGAACGCTTCCCTTTCACGGGCATTGTAGTTATCACCGAACCAATAAAAAAATTAAAAATTATCGCACATGATACTTTGCAGTAAATATCCAATTAATTAAACACAAAACAGACGAGAAATTATACTGCTCAATATACTATTTTTGCAAAGAACTTTACTGCATGGGTAGTAATTTAAATCCATACTAGGTCATGCAAAAAGGCAATGACTCCCACCTGAGGTAGCAACTATATCACGCTACACAGAAGCCATGTAACTGAGGTAAAAAGGACAAAACATAAAGTAAAGGACAAATTATGTACTGGAGTTAAGGCTACAACGAAGCAAAAATAGACGTAAAGGTTTTAAGTTATTTTTGTGTGTATTTTAAGAGGTTGCGTGAATATTAAATAAAGCGATAAGTAAACAAAGTTATCGGAAACTTGGATATTAAAATTGCGTTTAGTATTTTAATGGAAATTTCCAACTGCCAAATCCGGACGATAACTATATTTTCAACCGACATTATTATTTTTGGTATTTATTTAAATATCAAGATACTTTTCACATGACATTAATAATAAATAAATAAATACACCCAACAGTCACATTCATAGTTCTGACCCCCCACATTAAGATAAATTAAGTCTTGTGTCGTGGGTATCAGAAACTACGAGAGACTTTTCGGTCTCACAAACACCCAGACCCAACACAAAAATTTGTGGGCCACACAAACATTTGTGTTGGTGCGGGATTCGAACCCGCGGCCTCTCATTTCACAGTCAGCGTCTAACCAACTACGCCCCGGAGGTTGGCAAATTATTCAATCAAATAATAACGCTGCATTTTAATCCACTTATGTTGTTATTTTTAATAAATCCATTTTATCAGGAGCCATAAAAATATTTACACCAATCATTCTGCTAAAATTATTGCTTTCCACTTTCAAATCGTCATACCTCCCCGATGTCATAGCCCCATTAAAATTCCACGCACATCCTCATACATTTAATTTGTTATGACGCGCCGCGAGTATGACATCATTACCATGTGCAACGTCTCCGAGGTTCATTACTACTAATCGATTACCGTACCTGGTGGTAGGGAATATTCTAGTATTAGGTTCTCAAAACGTTTTAAGCTTAGATTTAAAATTCATGGTTTCGTTTGTAATTTAGAATATTAAATGAGAAAGTAGATAGCAAACTCTATCTTGAGTCTAGATTAGGTTTTCATACTTTCGGTTGGTGATAATATCAAAAGAGATCTATGTACGTCAAAATAAAAAATGTCTCAAATGGATATTAAAAGTAGATATTAAATAAAAACCCCTATAAAGATTTTTTAAAAGTCGTTTTGGTCCCGAATTTCATTTTCCTTGAGGTAGCTATGTGTGGAGCTGATTGAACTGATCTAGATTCTATTACGCATTCAATTTCATAAAACATCATTATCCTGAGCAACGTCTCGAAGGTGCATTACTAATAATTGACTATCGTGGTGATGCTACGTGCCTTGTGGTATTCCAGTAGTAGTCTATGTTCTCTCAATCGTATACTAATAATTCATAGTCTTTATTATCAGGGTAAAAGAGACATACATAAATAAACACACCCTTTTTCCCAGAAGGGGTAGGCAGAAGTGCTACCTGAACACCCACGTTTCGCTTTGTATATTCCGTCCCACGATGTGATAGGGGGCGAGCCGATAGGCATGTCGGGCACAAATTCCTGACTCCGGGTTGATAATTAATATAAAAATCCAATATGACTTTTCCCGACCCGGGATTCGAACCCGAGACCTCAGCTTTGCGATCGTACCGTAGTACCACTACGCCACCGAGGCAGTAAAAAAAGGGACATTTAATTTAAAAATCTTATGTACTGGTAGAACTGGAAACACATTCAGCCTTTTCGATAAAATATCGTTGCTCAATTTCTAATTACGACTATAAATGCACCTGAGGTCTAAATGCTATTGCATTCTCAGTTTCAAACAATAAATGTCCTTTTACGACTTAATCTAATCGAGATAACAAAAACTCTTCTTACTATCTGATCGATAAATAGGAATAATAAAAAGATTCCAGTTCTAGATCGCGATGCTGGAATGTATCCTTTACTAAGTGCTTTGGCCGAATAATTATGCGTAGATAAATTGCAGCTTATTGAGTCTCATAAATGGGCTATTATAACTAATAATACGGCACTAAACAAGATTCCACGGCAGGAGGCATTATGGAAAACACTAAGAAAGGTGTCTAAATATAATTTCTCAGTCCGATTAAAGTAAAATATACAAAATTAATTCAAAATTTTATTGCTGTGTAGAAATTACATGGAAGGAAAATGATCCTTATTAGCATTCATACTTGTTCCTCTAAACTATTCGCAATCTCGAAGGTTTAAAGCAACAAATCGCTGACGTCACTAATACTAAAGTTTCTAAAAGCTGATTGGTGCGCAGCGCTATCGCCTCTACTCTCCCACACGACGAAGTAACAGCTAAACCACTAAACTGTCACATCTCTACACGTTCCACTTAACTAAACGATAAATATACTTTGTTACAGACTTGGCGGCGATAAGACAGTTACTGGACAGTGAAACTGGCGCCACAACTTGCCCCAGTTGTAACATGCCCTTTGATAAAGGCAAAAAGAGAAAGCTGATCGACACTTGCGGGCATGAGCGCTGCTACTCCTGCATGTTCAGGAACGAGGCGTGCCCGCTGTGCGCCCGCACCAGCCAGGTCAGACGCCCCGCGATGGACAGGTACACGCCCTCGCCGCAGCGCCAAGACGACTGGCAGTCGCCCATGAGGCTGCCCAAGCCGCCCAAGCAGCCCACCAACCTGGTCCAGAGCTGCCCCACCCCGCCACACACGCGCAGAAGATTCTTCCTCAGCCCGAAATCACTGCGAAGTCCCTTCGGCCAACGCGCTCGCCATTCACATGACAGTCATGTGCCGCTCTCCGGTGAGTATTTGCATATCTGTGGGTCGCGTGCCATATTTACATGATTGCGCAAAGTGCCAGCGCAAACCGCTTCTCTCATTGATGCCTTGTTGGGTAAAGCGATCCCATTGACGTGCGCAATGCGCTCGAGCTTTTCGTAAACCGAGGATCCATGCGTCGTAAATATTAGTGAGTGACAGTTGCGCCACGGCTCGCCCACGCGCCACCCGCCGGATGTACGTAGGGGTTCCGCGGGACCGGTTGTCTGTCTAGCGTATTTATTAGTCGAACACAAATTCTTTTGCAACAGCAGACAGCCAGGCTGCGAACATTATCTAAGGATCAGGAACGTTTCCTATAATTATTAATCATTCCGGTCCAGCCGATTTCTTGAGTAATTGAAATATACACTTCGCAGCTGTGCTTACTGAATAATCTATTAGATACAATTCGCAACGGCAACACATTCACGTTTGTACTTAATCTGTCTGCTGGTATTAATGTTTTTATTAATGTTATTATTATACGATTTTTCAATTATGAATCTATTATATTGCAATCGATTTTATCGTCTAAATTGATCGGTACAATGTTAAGTGAGCTTGCATCATTGTCTTCATTAGGCGTTCGATGTTATCCTACAGGGTTGCCAGAGGAAGGTCCACGGAGTGCTGCGTGGCACAGTCTGGTCTTCAATAAGATCAGGTCGCTCTGGACGGCACATTCGTCCGTACCGCAAGGCCTCAACCAACTGACAGGCACGGATCTCAAATTTGTCGGAATGTGGACTGTATTCGGTGCCTTCTACGGACGGTGTCAAATTAATTTTGATTTATGCTACCGACTCTGCTAATGCGACGTTAAAATTCTCAAATTGCTATTGATTAACGTGAGATCTCTATCGATGTTTATTAATAGTCTGTTTGCTACCCACTTCGTATTAAGGCTAAAGCAAAACATTGCGGTAAAACCGTTTTAATTTTATGTAGTGATGTGACATTCCGTTCGATAATTACAAATCGATACACATTGTGTTCGATCGTTGCTCCCTCGAAGGAGGCATCGGTATTCAGTCCACATTCTTTTGCATTCGATTCAGCACGGATGTCGCTCGATTCCTGCACATCTTATTGCCTGTTTGCATACATCTTGCAGTTGTCTCCATCTGACACCTGCTATGTTTGATTGTCGTTTTTTTTTGCATTTGTGTGTTTGTTTTCGTATGTTTAAATAACTCGATGGTTTTTATTTGTTGATTTATTTCGTGTTTACGAATGATGTGTGGTTTTGCTTATTTTAAATTGTTTTCATTTTCTTTTTTTGTGATATTTTAAGTTTTGAGAAGCGTGCTCGTAACATTTCTTTCAATACGAAACCAAATTTAGAAGTGAATCGAAGTAATTTCAATAAATCACGATTTCACATATCCCCCTTAGCTTCGATGTTATTTATAGCATTGCTTAAAGTCGAACAACATGTCGTAATGTTACCCAAAGTTCACTGTATGTTTGTATTTGACGAAACAACTATCAATTTTTATGGTTAAGTTGAACGAAAAATCTAATGATTCTGTAACAATGCATGTCACACAATTACATATCATGCACATTAATGTATAATCGATTATATTCACATGGAATCCATAACATACCATCGAAAATCGCATCTACACTATCATAGTTTTTAAAAACTGTATAAATTGTGAAATTCATACTTCAAATTGGACTCTGCATGCGTTTTGAGAACTTATATAATTATGTGATATTTTTGAGTTCGCATTAAAAATAAAAGTATTAATTGCTGTCTACAATGAGATACATAATTAATTGGGCACGTTAATTAAAATCACGAATTGATTTTTCCATATTTGGAAATTGTTAATAACCAAAATTACGTTAAGTAATTCACCTTCTTGTCAATGCATGTGCGCACAATTATTGTAATTTTATTGCAGGATTTTAAAATAATTGTTTTTGAGTTTTTGATTACTCCAACGAAACAATACAATTTGAGACAGTATTTTAGCCACTGTTTTGCGTATTAATTGCTGGCTGAAATTATTATCGTTTTGCTTAACATTCCCTTTCATCGAGTAGCTTCATACAAATATAAGCATCTAGCAGTACTTGCTTTAGTTCTATTTTGTAATTTCCAAGTTAATAAAATACATATCATAGTTATGAGATTAATGGTAGAAGATACTCTCACAGTCACTATTGCTAGCTATGATAGATGACATAGCATTGAACAAATAAGCTTAGCAAATATTGAGTAACAATATTTATCTTTAGTACGAAGCCAGCTAAACTAAACTACTATAATAAAAGGTCAAGTTTAATGTTATGCTAAAATAAAATTTCACCAGAAAAACATCGTGTCTGTAGTCTCTTAAACTACCACCCGGCTTCGTTCTCAGTAGCAGTCTTGATATATAAGTAGGATAAGCGAGAGGCAATGACAATGGCATACAAAAAAGAAACATCTAACTGAATACTATAAGTAAAGAGTAAATAGATCAACCTAACAAAGCAGCCAACAGAAACCACAGATATTAATATTAAACGAAATGCATTTACGTGGAAGCCAACGCAAACCGAATTAATTCATTGACAACAAACCTTAGTAGTGCGGATTGTAGGAGTCCCAAGGCCGTCTCTCGTATTGTCTGACTCTGTTGACACTTGGAAATGGGCACAAGGCGAAAGCCGCCCCCGGTCACTTGCTTTAACATAATGCCTAGAATCTATGATTTAGTTTTGTTGATCTAATACCTAGAACGGAGAGAAACCTAGAGTTTAGGTAAGATAAACTAACTCGACAGTCTCCGTGGCGCAGTTGTTTGGACGCCGGCCGGCTGTGAAACGAGAGGCTGCGGGTTCGATCCCCGCATCGAAACAAATGTTTGTGTGAACCACAAGTATTTGTTTGGAGTCTGGGTGTTTGTGAGACTGAAAAGTCTCTCGTAGTGCTTAATACCCACGACACAACATTCGATCTTAGTGTGGGATCAGGATTATGTATGTGACTGTTGTATGTATTTATTATTTATTAACTGTCAGGATTTGTGAGAGATTGTTAAACATAGATATACGTAATGTATAAACGATAGATGTAAGGTTGGTGATAAAAAAGCAGAAAATGAGAGAAACAGATATAGACAGTAGAACCAGGATGATAATGAAAAAAAAGACTGTAGTGGTGATGACAGTAGCTGATTTTCTATTAGCAATAGGTGAAAAACAAATCCATAATGATTTCATGCGTATTATGGCTAATATAACTCTTACAGAAATGTGGTAATAGAGATGAATGGGCAGAGAACATAGTAAGAGAGACCTAACTTAGGTATATTAGTTCATCCCACATAAGAATGACACGTACATACATATTGTGCCACGTTATGTATTTCTCGCTATAATGATCAATGACATAAGACGACAAAGAAAAAAACCCAAATTTTTCAATAACCTTCCGACATTAGTCAACCAGTGGACATTTACTTACGAATTCTTGCAATCTCGGAATTAATTTGAATTCTAAAACCGTTAAAAAATGCCTTTTAGGCAGCGACAAATTACGCTCTTATCAAAAATAATAATACAAAGATCAACGTACTTATAAAACCATATTGGCGCAGCTTCCTCAAACATTAAGTAGCTATTAAACGAAAATGAAAAAAACTTGTCGTAAAAACTTTAATTTTATTATTATGAGCCTCTTGTTCAGTTTTTATTGCTTATAGACGTTAATGCAGCATTTAAAAGGCTGTTTCAATACTTTTTATTGATATTACTTTAGGAACAAACTGTATATAATATTGCACATAGGGAATAAGAATTGTCGCTAAGCATGTTTATGATTTTTGTATGGTCGAATTTTATGTGTTTAACAGCTATATTATGGATATAAAAGTTTTATTTTTCTGTAGTTTCAGTTTAACTATTATTCTAACATATAAATTTAATGAGATAAAAAAACTGACCCTAAGGTTAGTAATTTTGAGTTCTTGTAAAATCACATAAAAAATAAAAACAGATATTAAATATTATGCATTAGCAACAGTCCCTTAACCCACTACAAGATACAGGTGATGTGGCGTGGAAACTTTTTGATCCTCTCTCTCTCTCTCTTCAGCCACAGGAAGTCCGCTGCTGAACATAGGCCTCCCCCAAGGATCTCCACATCGACCTGTTCGAAGTGGCCTGCATCCAACGACTTCCTACAACCTTAACCAGATCCTACTAAGATCCAATATAGACGTATGGATTCTAAACTTTTTTCATAACGCCACCTCCAGATTCGCAGACAGCTTCAAGTCGCATTGATTCTGTTCTAACAACTTAAATAAAGAATTGTGTATAGATCTAAACTATCCCCTAACCTGTTCACGTTTACCAGTTTTAAAAATCCAGTTGACAACTACAACCAAAAAAGATTTGGTACAAGACAGTCGTGCCCATACAAACAGACTTTCGCAAAATGCGGATGGTAATTACCGTATCCCGGAAGTATAGTAAGGTTGGTAAAATCAATTTCCTGTGTACAGAAACAATAAGTCTGCTTAAACCCGTTGTGATAGCGTGGGAGGCGACGGTTTTGCGGTTTAAGTCTCTTCCACCAGTAGAGGACAAGATGGCATTTAGTATTTTCTATGGTTTCTGGAAAGAAATCTATTTAGGAGGGGAGTAGATTACAGTCTTCTGTTATTAGATCATCACACTCCTCATTCGAGGTTATTATGCCGGCCTGAATTAACCAAATCGTAGATAAATTATTTTCAGTTCTCGTATATGTAACCTTTCTTTCTTTCGTTTGTCTACTGACATGTACATCAGTAATTTAACCAGCGGCAATTTCACAACAAACTGCTTCAGTTTAATTTCATATTTGTCCATATTGTCCAAAATTATTCATTATAAACATTTCTTTAGTCGTTGGTTTAATTTACCAACTGATTCTAGAGATTTATTTTGCCTGACATCATCAATTAACTAAGTATTAACATTGATAAATACGAGCATATATTTTTACCTGATAATGCCGTATCACTATGATATTCTTCTACTTGGAATGAGAACAAAATAAATCATTCAAGTAGGAGTCAATGTACCATGAAACTTAGGGACGTTTTTATAATTGTAAACGACATGGTCCCACGGGAAGCCTATACCCTACGCGTCATAAAACCTATCCAGATAACGATTAATTACTGGGATAAATTGTTGTCATGAGAATGTATCGCGTATACAATGATTCATCAGAATATCAACGGATGGCTGATTCAATTTGCTATGAGCTTCCTGTATTATCCGCATTATTTATTTATATAACTTGCTTAGAAATATGTGTGATATTTGTAACAGAAATTATTTATAGCTGTTGCACAATATTTTAATTAAATTTGATCAAACAAAAAAATAATTCATTAAAATAGTAACAAAGAATAGTTTTTTAAAACAATAATTTTAGTTCCGCATATAAGATAATACTATAGTTAATTAATTATATAGTCTTTTCGAGTAAATCGGAATGTAGAATTCTGAAAATCACTAAATTCTCCTAAATATGGCAGTATATTTTGCTCCTACAACATTCATCTAATTCATTATAAGCCAGGTCAATTCGCTCGCCATTTTCGTTTGACTCAGATCCCTTGAAAAGGAATTAGTGATAAGAGTTTAGTGATCAGACTTTCCCGACATTTTGATTTACTCGAACAGACCATAATTTTCTCTATAAATTAATTATTGTGTGTATGTTTTAAGTTTCTCAACTCTATGTTCAACATTCGTATTTCGCTAACGCTAATGAAATCTAATGCGGAGATAAGCTTAATCCAGTCCATCTAGTATAATTTCAATAAACGTCTATGTAAGCATGACCGCTTTCCAAGTTTTGATGCAGAGACAATAGTATCTTTCCCGGAATGCTTTGTATCAAGAACGGTAATTCAAACGAATTCACTAACAATAGATCTTTGTCCAGTCCAAACATAAGGCTATGAAACGAGCGATTTTCAACTCTATTATTCTGAAATACCTTCTTTAAAAAACATTTTTTTTGTCATTATGAGTACGGTCAAAACAATTACTTTCAAATATTATGAAGATCTACCTACTTTCGTTTAGCAAATTATTGTTACTGGTACTAATCGTTTTAACTGAAAATAATCGAATGT
Source organism: Theretra japonica (assembly GCA_033459515.1). Classification (NCBI taxonomy): domain Eukaryota; kingdom Metazoa; phylum Arthropoda; class Insecta; order Lepidoptera; family Sphingidae; genus Theretra; species Theretra japonica. Next base: position 12,611,636 of record CM065949.1, read on the forward strand.
AATATTAGTACGATTAATTAGAAAAGTCCACTTTAATTATGCAGGGCAGATATTTTCCTAAGTCTTCTTATGTTCGTGGGCCAGGAGAATAGTTACTCTTGCCGATATCTGTTTACAGCGTACGTGACTCGTCATCAGGTACATCACATAATGTGGAAGCCCATAGTACTTTCCCTTCCCCGCTTATTTTAAGAGGCCGTAGCAATTTACAATCCACGCTTTATAGATGTTCATTGGCGGTGGTAACCACTTTTCATTCAATGCGACCAAAAAATTGGTCCATTAGCGTTATGATATGATTTCTTTTATAGGAATTTTCACATTTATATGGAATAAAAAATCTACATTTACAAATAATACGCTGCTGGTACAAATTGTGCCATCTCAATTCTATCAGGAATACATGGAATTTACTAATAAATATAAATTGCCTAGTGCGATAAAGCCGCCATTTGTACTTTATTTAAACATAGTATTAATACTCCAAAATAATACGACGCTTTTGTAATCATAATTCCTCTATTCTTTTCCAACATCAGTAAATTTATATCAGGGCTCTCTAAACATATAACTCGCATATTAAAACTGTGTAAAACGTTACAACTTGAATAATCGTGGCGTGATAATATTCCGACTCGGCCATCCTTCAAATCAGCTGTTGACAACTCCATTCTGTATTCAAAACTTTATTCTATTCTTCTTATTATAACTGCCAGGAATATCGCCATGCTAAAACAGGTTGCTTTACTCATCGCTCATAAAAATCATCCGACACCATAGTTTTAGTGTAAATGTATTCTTTGTGTACAAAAAAGCATAAATAAATATCCTAGTCGCTAATTTACTAGCCACGTTACACCCGGTATCACGTTCAAGTCGCGGAACAGTTCTGATTCCCACGCCGTGGCTTCCGCAGGTGGGTCCATCTCGGCTTACACCACAGACCTTTGCGGCTGCCTTCCCCGGCTTCTGCGTCTTGACCTTCGTGTGTACCTAGATCGTGTTCCTAGGTGTTAATGTAATAATACATAGGTTTTTAGCGGCCTTCTTGAGGGAAGACCGTTAGGAATTACAAGGCCGTAAGATGCTTTTTCACAATGATAATTAGTAATTTGATTTCGGTACAATGCGATTAGAATGTTTCACTTAATGTTTGGTACCTACATCATCAGACACATATCTCACTGCAGTTTGAGATTATCTGTGTCTTTCACCTATTGAAGTTTGCAAAAAAGGGCAATTATAGACAGGATTTTAAATATTACAATTTTTTTTTCAATGTCTATAGAATTACGATTTTTTTTATTATTTGCAAGATTTAATTTATCTCTTGGTTACAATTTAAATTGAGCGTTTCAATTAAATAATTATTATCCAAATTAACCTACTTATATCAAAATATTCCATCCTCTTTTTTGATAAGGATCTGCCCCCAACTGTTATCATAAAAATTCCCGTCTAGTCCAGACAGGCGACATTGAGTAACCATGTGTCGTAATTTAATTGCCTTAATTAATTACCCCGTGGGACTTGCATCATATTAATTTCGCTTCATTAATTCCCTTCCCGTCACAGCGTAAAAATGTAATTTCTAATTTAACATACAATGCCATAGACATAGCATAGACAATTTAAAAACCAAATACGGAGCTGTGTAAAATCTATGCGTTTTTATGTTTTCCCATGCAAACTTTCTTGTAGTAACAATGAGGAATAGTTAATGAGTATGTGGGCTGTAATTTATGGCGTTTTTGTTTTTTGAATATGGAATTATTGTGAAGTATTGTATTCTTCATTCCGTTAATTTCCTTTAAAAAGGAGGTCACAAATTATGTTGGTTCTTTTATTAAAAATATACGTTTTGTTGTGAAAATATTGTTGTAAAACGAGCATCTACACAAGAAGCGCGTGCCTCAAGCTTATATTTTAAGTGATCAAATAGTATGCAACTTTTTAATAATTTTCTGTACTGCAATTGTCATAATACCCCTAGGTAAACATTTTTATAGTAGGTATTTTTATACAAGCATGATGGTATTATAAAAGTTATAAGGTAATTGGTGATAGTGTACTTTGATAGTTAGAATGAGTGTAAATAGACCCAATTTTCTCGTTGTTGGTGAGTGTGTAATGCATGAACGATTTTGCATGTGTTCAGTGTGGTGTTTATATGAATTTACGTTTCTTTGTATTTAACAATCTCTTTTATTTAGCAAGAAAATAATTTTTGGTTTTAGTTTACGGGTGTCAGTTGCGGTAGAAAAATGTAGCATTTAGATTTGTGTTTTGTTTGTCATATAAATAAGTCATACAGTTTAAAACACAATAAATAACAGCAACATTAATTAAAATTAAAATATCCTAAAGGTACTATGGAACATTCTACTCAATACACTTTATAAGCAAATGAGCAATGAACAAAAATATCTACCCTACAATTATGTACATATATTCGATATTCAAAATTGACGTGCTAAGTTTTCATTTCGCCATTTATTTTTATTTTAGTTTTTTTTTTCGACCAGTCACAATTTCGTATGCCATCTGTCAAAAAATAGGCTTGTAATTACTTCCTTTGCCTTACAGACGACGAAGGAGGTCACATCAAGCAAGGCTACGAGTCCCGCCGGCAGAATGACTTGTACATGCGCCTGGGTCTGCTCCTGGGGGAACGGCGAGGGTCCAGGAGTAAGGCGCGGGATAGCTGCACCTCGCTGGCGTCTTTGGATGCCCATACCTTGGCCTCGCACAATACTAGCCCGGTAAGAGTTGTATTTACAAATATTTTTCATTTTTATTTACGCCAACCCCCACTACGCCTATTATGAACAATATGGCCTAACCCCTCTAAATCGTAGTCTCGATTTTAAAAGAGGCCCGTGCCCAACAGTGGGACGTAAATGGGCTGGATTATTGTTTATTTACGCTATACAATTGTAATAGCATTAGTGTTACGCTCTGTGGCTATGAATAAGAATGTAATACCTACCCTCAGTTCTATGCTGCGCCCGGAGTTCCAATACAATCAAGAGTGAATTTAGACTTTGCAAAACACGTTGTATTCTATTGGGAATTTAGTATTATGTGAAATATTTAATGTGGTTTTCTATGTACTAAAACTGTTACTGCTAAATATCTATCGTTGTAACGTCTATCTTTAAATCATTGATTCCGATCTTTTAAATTACTGTATTTTTACCAGGTGTCGACCCTCACTGGTTCTTCGGAGGTTGACGCCACCACGCCCCTGGGCAGGGATTCCCTGGGTTCCCTGGCGTCCATGAGCTTGTCTGCGGCCAGCAACTGCTCATCCTCAAGTCCTGGCAGCAGACGACATTCCGTCAATGGTAAGCTATTTGGTATAAGTCCTTAGGTTATATTATACATGTCATATATTATTTTCTAAAAACTGGATGAAAACAGTGGGTCAATTTTGAGAGATAACGGTAAAAAAAGATCCATGTGCCTATAGTAAATAAAATATTTTATATAACCCACAATCCATCATCACGGAAGAGTAAGTGATACTAAAACTCACGTCTGTGCCCTATGGGGGCTAGCAGAGACCATAGAACACCCAAGTTAAAATACACGTATATTAGCATCAACTGCTATTATTATTGTCACACAAACTGAACCTTTATACTGTACTTTACCTATCCATGTACCTACAGGGCGTCAAGTACAGGGCACGGGCCTCATCTACAGTCAAGAGTACGATTAAGAGTGGTTAGTCCATATAGTCCACCACGCGGGCCTAGTACAGAACTTACCGTACCGTACCTTTAATACCCTGAAAACCATTGAAATTCCTAGCAAGGTCAAATAAGTCAGACCCAAAAATATAGCAACTCAGTGAAATTAATGTTTTAACCAATTTTTTTTTATGATTGTTTCAGCATTACAAGGCGGCAGGTCAGACGAACTGACGCGCATGTCGAGCGGTTTCTTCAAGGGAAGGAAGACAGCGGCGCGACGCTCCGCCAGGGTCAGCAGTAAACAGTCTTCTACCACTTCTGAGATCAAAAAAGGTAATTAAGACATATTATCAAACATTTGGCATTTGTTTCTTGCTATGAGAGGCGAGACGAGCATGCCATTCGCCTGATGGTAAGCGATACCGCCCATGGAGAGTAGCAAAACCAAACAACACCATGAATTACGAAGCAATGCTTGGTGCAATCTTTCATGTACAGACATCGATCGGTTACAAATTTATTATATGTATAGATTAATCATAAACCTATTTTTCCCCAGTCCACCCCGCGCCTCAGCTGACGCTGCGGCCGCTGTTCTTCGAGGTGCCGTCGACAGACAACCGCGGACACTTCTCCGGACGACAGTGGCTCATCAGAGACATGGAGAAGGCTTTGGAATCTAGCTCATCAGGTAAATTACTGTCTAACATATTGATTCGTTGTCGTCATGATTTTAGAACCAGTTCTGCTTTAATATTTTTACTTAGCAATTACATTTTATTTTGCAGTTGAAAAAAATCAAAATAATGTGTAATAATTTCGTACTCAATGTCGTTGGATATCTATTTTAAAAAAAAGGTATACAACCATATTAAGCATAATGTAGTTATATGTAAGCCGTTGCCAGTATTTAATATGCAGGCTGTAGCTCTTCAAATTAAGACTAGATATGTTAAAAGATGGAATACCTAAGCCTGATATTTTTTTTGTTATTTCTTCGTGGTATTCTAAAGTACAAACGACAATAAATAGCCACTATCATAATATCTTTTTTATTTATTTCACCAACTCCATAATACTAAACTGTAACGTTTCCACCAGGTATCCTAGTATCAGGCTGCCCCGGGACAGGTAAGACAGCCCTAATTCTGCAACTAGTAGAGTATTCCTGCTTCGGCCGCAAGAGGAACTACGAGTACGAGGAGTTGCGAGAGCAGTCGGACATCAGGGAGATGCTGCCCGAAGAGATGACCGCCGGCATGTTCACCCACCTGGCTTCGCACGTCGTTGCGTATCATTTCTGTCAAGTGAGTTAAATATTCTCTTCAGAATTGGTAACTCTTTTAAGTCCCATTCTCACGGGGAGACTTTTTCGCCTCGAAGATGCCATCGTAAGGATATAAAAAAGTTGCATCATGTAAACATTTGTCAGAACACGATAATCTATGGTGGTTATGTCATGCGATAATGGCATACGATTCTCGCCGCGAGAAACTCTCTCCGTGTAAATGGGGCTTCACTCTTAAATGACCAAAATAAGCTGTATAATAGACATCGTAATAAATTGATTAAAGTAGTCATTACTTTACTCAAATATTTGTAAAAATATTAACTATAGACTATGTTATCGGGTGGATTACCGCTGCAACTCAATTTCAGAACTATTTAATACTTTGATACTAATTATAACAAACATGCAGCATCAGTTAACAGATTTTTTCCGACATTTTTTAAACTTTCCTTAATAAGCATATAACCTGTTGTAATCTTCATTTGCAGGCCGATAACAACAGTACTTGCCTCGTGGGTGAATTCGTACATTCCCTCGCCGCACAACTATGCCAAGCTCCAAGACTTCAAGCGTACAGGGAATACTTGCTAAGCGAGCCACATCTCCTCGGATGCTTGTCTTTGAAGGAATGCATAGCTGACGCTGATCTCGCCTTCATGAGAGGAATCATCGAGCCTCTGATCTTTCTAAGAAGAAACGGAAGCATAGATTCAACAAACAGCATTATTCTTGTAGATGGTCTTTGTGAAGCGGAATATCACAGACCAGATCATGGTCATACAATAGCTTCCTTCCTCGCAAGACATGTAGCTGAAATGCCTTCATGGCTGAAGGTTATAGCAACAGTCCGCACACAATTCATAGACTTGACAAAACAACTGCCCTACTCAAGACTAAGTCTAGACGAGTCAGACAATGTCAACAAAGATTTGCTGGAGTATTTCAATACTAGAGTCCAAGCAGCGCCCATAATAGAGACTAATATCAAGTCGTCAACTGGAAAGTTAGAAGGGGTGCACAATTCAGTGATGAAGTTCGCGCAATATGTCCTCCATTTGAGCCAAGGCTCGTTTTTGTTCCTAAAATTAATATTAGATTTGTTAGAGAGGAGTCATATTGTGGTGAAGTCGACTAACTACAAAGTGGTGCCGATATCGTTGGCGCAGATATTCTTGCTGCAGTTTAATTTGCGTTTCCCGACAGTGCAATCCTTTGAGAAGGTCACACACATTCTGAGCGTGTGTCTAGCCGCATTATACCCACTTACCTTGGTGGAGATTTACTATTCTGTGAATTCTTTGTTAGTAAACACGTTTTTGCCTTGGGATGAGTTTTGCCATCGATTCGACAGCCTGACAGACTTTCTCGTGAAGAGAATCGACAACACGTACATGTTCTTCCACCCGTCGTTCAGGGAATGGTTAATACGCAGAGACGACAATGAGAGTCCCAAATTTCTTTGTGACTTACGCGCAGGACACTGCGGTATTGCCTTCAGACTATCCAGAGTACAGGCACCACTGGACTCCGAAAAATCTATGGAACTTGGTCATCACATCCTGAAAGCCCATATGTACAGGAACCTAGGGCCTGCGCAGTTGGGTCTATGTCCAAGGGATTTGCAAGCCATGATGGTGGCCACAAGCTCATCAAACGTTGGAGAAGCTATTGCTAACTTAAGGAATATATACACTCCCAACGTGAAAGTCTCTCGCCTGATGTTATTGGCTGGTGGATCTCCGAACCAAATCACCGAGTGCCTTGGAAGCGCTCCGTTGCTGTGCATGTACTCGTATCAAGGGATTCTGTCAATGGTTGGGCTGTTGATAGAATTTGGAGCAGATCTGGAAATGACGAATTCTCAAGGATGCACCGCGTTGTCGCTGGCGTGTCAACGGGGACATACTGATGTTGCCAGAAGACTTATAGCTGCAGGTAATTACACTTTACCTATTTTGTTTTCCTTTTGTGTGTTTCGTTTTTGAAGAATTTGTATGTGATAGGTACCATAAGTCAACATAGACTATATTATTGATTCTCAAACTATATTAAATTTTCAGTTTTCTAACTTTTGTTAAATGTTGCTAGCTTGTAAAATTGTATAGCTAAATAAAACTTATATCAAGAGTAAATGGGTATACCTACTGAGCTGTGGAATTCAAAAGACGAGGATGATGATAATTAAATAGCTTATTCAATTTACTCATTAATTTATTTTGATAGCCTCCGTGGCGCACTTGATTACAGATTTAGAGAGATAGAGAGAAGACAAATACTTATGAGAATCACAAGTATTTGTTTCGGTTCTGGCTGATTATGAGACTGAATAGTCTGTCGTAGCTCGATCGCACAAGACTCGATCGTACTGCGGGGTCAGGACTATGTATGTGACTGTTGCGTGTATTCATTATTTATTTATTTACTTACAGGTGCCTCACTAAGCCATACAGACACAGCAGAACAAACGCCACTGGTTCACGCAGCAAAAAACGGCCACCGAGACACAGTCATCTACCTCCTGGGCTGTCAGACAGGCAGGGACGATAGAAACTCCATAGAGATAGACGAGGGCAGTATAGAACAACTCGTGCCGGGATCACGGCATGCTCTGATAGCCGCAGCGCAGAATGGACATTTGGACATCGTGGAATATCTTTTGGACACTGCTGAGTTAATAGTAAGTAAAAACTTTTGTGAATTTAATTAGCTTTTTGCATCGAGTTCTTTTAAAATACATAGGACGATAGTTACATATCCATTGTTAAACAAAAAACATGTGGTTTATTCTTAAGTTATTTCTTACGCGGGCCTTGTAATATGTCACAAAACACTTTAAGCGAGGTAGATAAAGCATTTTATGTCTATTTTTTAATATCAAAGATCAGAAAATTTCAGAATTTAGTAAAATTCCGAAATTAAATAACTAGAGTTCCAGTCCTCAACAAAGTCATATCTCTATTCCTCTTAAATTGAACCGTATTACCGTTATGATTTCCTAGATTTGCGGAAATGTTACAAACGAAAGTTACGTGGTCTCGAAAGCTGTAAAGTGATCGAAACGTCGGGAAGTTAAAAAATTCATAATGAAATCAAATTCGCGATAAAATCCGTAAGAATTTGTTTTATTCCAACGTATTATCGTTGTTACTTATACTGTATCAGACCATATACGCCCCACTGCAGGGCACGGGCCTCCTCTGCAATGGAGAGAGTGCGGTTGAGAGTAGTTAGGCCATATAGTCCACCACGCTGGCTTATTACTGAACCTTTACCCCTAAAAACCATTGAAATTCTTAGCAAGGTTAAATAAGTCACACCCAAAATATAGCAACTGAGTGAAATTAATGTTTTAACCAAGTTTATTTATGATTCTTTTAACATTACAAGGCGGCAGGTCAGACGAACTGACGCGGGTTAGCGGACTTTTACATACCATAGAAATTTATACAAATCGCTATGTTACTTAAAACAATTATTTTCTTCCAGCCCGACGGAATTTGCCCAGTAACAGGAGAAACAGCGCTTACAGCTGCTTGTTCCACTGGTAATGCAGCCATAGCCAACGCTCTACTAATCAGAGGAGCCACTCCATACTCCTTGAACGCACGGCAGATGTCGCCTCTAGCGCTGGCAGCGAAGAATGGTAGAACTGCACTGGTATTGAGACTCCTGGATTCAGGAGCTGATGTGATGGGGTCTAATGGAAAGAGCCCGTTGATACTAGCATCTGCGGAGGGACATTCTGATGTTGTTGAGATGCTTTTGGATCATGGTAAGTGTTTTTACAGTAAGTCAGTTAATGATACTTTCTATCTATCTATCTATGTCAGCCCACGTCAACCCAATGCTGGATAAAGGCCTCCTCATTTGCATGCCACGTTTTTTTGTCATGTGCTAAGCGAATCCACTGTTTTCCTGCGACGCAACTGTGGGACACATCACCAAGTTGAAGAGTTGGGCAGGGCATCTGGCTAGACGTTTAATGATACCTTACCTGATGGTAAACGTACCTAGTGTTCTGCAGACAAATATTGTCTAACTTAGATTGTACAACTTAGCATAATAATACCAGCGATTTTTTTGTTGCCGTCGCTCGCCTCATAGGCGACACTGGATACTCCAAGACGAGAAACGCTCCGATTCCTTCCCTGTGATCGCTGGCGCCGAACCATGTCTGGTCCCTTTTATTGATAAAGTTACCTCCCCACTTATATCTCGGCTTGGACGCCTGTTTAAGGTGTTATAGGCGTCCGCGACAGATGCAAGACCACGCGCTCAGATACTCAATGTTTTTGTAAACTCCATTTGATATGCAAATAAATGAAGCTGAATATTAACATACTAATCAACCATGATCAATATTAATCATCATCAACATCTTCAGCCACACGAAGTCCACTGTTGAACATAGGCCTTTCCAGAGAATCTCCTACAGATACCTGCTGTAATCAGTCTGTATCCAGCTATAATGCCTGAATTCTACCTAGAACCTTAAGATCATTATTGTTACTCCAAGGTTTCTTGTTTTTATAGGTGCTGATCCTGACTCAGTGGATTCTGACGGAGTATCACCCCTGGGCTGGGCGTGCCTTCGCTCCAGGGTACCGACTGTGATAACACTGCTCGACAAAGGAGCGACAATTGGTAAGTGTCTTTTCGAAATAATTCACCCATCGATACAAATGGTAGATTGACACTGAATAAACGCAACTAAATAACTTAATACCAGCGCCAATAATCCCAAAGAATTATAGAATTTTATCATATAAGTATTTAAAAAATAATTAATATAGATGCGGTAACAGAGTTCAAATATAATACTGCAAACTCTATATAATTACCACAAGACTGTGGTATTTATCTTCTAGCTGTCTTTAGTATCAACTTTACCATCAAACCTTCCAGATTTTTACATTACGTTTACTTAAAATTCTTTGACTTATAATATATTCTATCCCTCAGATCAACCAGACGCCAACGGCAGAACACCTCTAGGCCTCGCGTGCGGTGGTTCCTCAGATCTAGTAGAGATACTGTTGGAACGAGGAGCATCGCTAGAACGCGTGGACCACAGTGGCCTGCGACCTCTAGACCGGGCCATTGGACAGCGGAATATACCCATCGTCAACTGCTTCCTGCGGAAGGGCGCCAAGCTAGGGCCTACCACGTGGGTTATGGCTTCAGGCAAACCAGAATTCATGTAAGTATTTTGGAAAATTGGAAAATTTACCTTTTGTATTAATAATTTTCCATGTCACCATGGTCTCGTTACGTTATATTCAGAACAAAACATCAATAATATGTTTATTTAAAAATGTATCAATATTCTGGTTTCTTCTGTTAAATATATCTACTTTTATTCTCATCGAAAAATCATGATGTTCTACATTATAGAAAAAAATGGCTTACTATTTGACTAACTATCTGCCTGAAGCCAGCTTTTGGAATATCTTCTAAACAATGCAAATTATGTGTCCCGAGTCAAAATTGTTCTTGATTGTTAACTTTTATTAAGAAAACAATAACCAATTTTTATTTTCTTCCGAGATAAGACAAGACCATGCCGAGACCCCTTATCTATTAAATTTTGGATTATCCTCCAGGCTAATCCTGCTAAACAAGCTACTAGAAGACGGCAACATGCTGTACCGCAAGAACCGCCCTTCAGAGGCGGCGCATCGCTACCAATACGCCCTGAAGAAGATCAACCCCCTGATCAGCGACGAGGGGGTGACCGCCCCCACAACGCAGCCAGTGCCGCATGAACACGTGTCCGCGTTCGTGCAGCTGAAGACCAATTTGCTGTTGAATTTGTCTAGATGCAAAAGGAAATTAAATGTAAGTATATTTTACAAATTGTATGTAACTAAACTATGGTTTGAATAGAACAGAGTATCACTGTCGTATAAATTAACGATGTGAAGTATCAATAATCCCCGCTATCCCCTGATATCCTTAAATTCATACCTAATGCCACCGCCAGATGTAACATAAGTTTTTCAAATAGATGTGATCATTTTGCTACAAATGAAGACTTTATCTTGTGTTGAACCTATTCTTTACAAAACAACTACATTGCAACGTTATTAATGTACCCAAAATATAAATGTTCTGATCAACGAAATAAAATAAACCATTTTATTTTTCCAGGAACCATCCGAAGCACTAGACTTAGCAGCAAGGGCGTCAGTTCTGCGCCCGAACGCGTTCGAGTGTGCATACGCAATGTCCAGGGCTATATTAGCCCTCAACAAGCCATCAGAAGCTTTACCTCACGCCAGAAGGGCACTACTACTAGCGCCATCTAACGACCTCTCCGCCGTCAGGACATTAAAGGCTCTTCAACAAGAAATATTAACTCGGATCAATACTGGATCACACAGCCTTAACGGCGACACAAGATCCATGAGGAATTTCGACACAATCAGTCTGAATATGCCTTAAATTGTGATATTAATAATCGATTATACAATTATACAACGCATGTCAAATCGATAAATAAAATTATCGATTACAATATCTATCGAATCATTAAAAAAGCAATATGACCAACTTTTCTTATGATTTTATCTGTAAATCTCAAATATAAAGATATTATTATAGAAAATGTGATTATACTCAATCAAATGAAATTATTTGGTGGTGTTATGATTGCCTGTTTGGTGTCGAACGAACGAAGTTTTAGAACTTTTACTCTTGTATGTATGCAGGTTATTGTTTTATCTGTATAAACGGGAAATACTGTTTTGATTTATTAAATATTTCTAATTTCTGAATACATAAATCGATAATCGATTATTGACGTTATCGATTATCGATATTGCATTTTACTGTTAAATATGTAAGCTTTGACATTTTTTTGCTTCATATGTTTTTAAATTAGTTTCTGTAATCGTTCCATTTTCCTGTAGATATAAAGTATCGTATGAGTTTGTATTTGACGAAATGACAATTTTTATAGTGTAAATATGTAATCCATTCATTTAAAATATATGACAATGTACAGTGTCGTAATAAGATTAGGATAAGACTCGAATATTGTGAACAGTATAGTTTTTCGCTTGCCATTTTATAAATTTTTGAGATGCTTTAATTTTTTTTTATTGTTATGAAATCTGCTTTTATTGAATGAATTTTTGGTGTATTCAGCCAAGCTTAGGTGTTTATTATATTTTTAAATCAAATTAGTGCCTCTTTATTCAATATAAAATAGATTACTACAATTTTGTTTGTTATTAAATAAGGATATTTTGAGTTCAACTCATATGCCCATTATCTTGCTTTATTCTAATTTATTGAATATATATGGTTTTTCGAAAATATTGTATGTGGAAATTTATGATATCGTGAAGGTTTTAAAAGTTTGTTTGTTTGTGTTGGTTGTATGTATTTACATATAATAAGCTCGTATATGAACGTACGGTTAGATAATGTATTTATTAAATTAATCGTTTTCTCAAGAAAATTCGAAAATAGTAAATTATACAAAAATAATGTCCTTTTGAAAGAAATGTCTCAGCTATTTGTATCGAAGACTGAAATTGGTGACGTTGCAAAATGCAAATGGAAAATTATGTTTAAAACTACAACTAAGATGTTATTATAAGTACAATAGTTACTGTGACAGTACATATTATGTTAATTAAACTTTTTTTCATATTGCTTCAACGTATTTCTTTTATTTTTAACCAAAAATTCCCAAAATGCACACAATTGAAACATAACTAAGACATATTAGCAACCTACAAAGTCTCAAAAACCTAGAGACAATAATATCTCTTGGCTCTGTTAAAATTAAGCTAAACAAAACAAACACAATACACCAGAAATATTGTGGAAAAAGTACTAGGGCGCCATACATAACAAAGAGATATTCTTAACACAAGACCTCTTCGTTAACAAAAAGTACCAGGACGCCAGAAAGTAAAGGAGAGATATTCTGTAACTTATGTTTAATATTTTACACAAGCCGCCGTGAACAAAAGTACTAGGGCGGCAGGAAGTGAAGGAGATTTTCTCTAACCTATGTTTAATATTCTTAACACAAGATCACGTCGTGAACGAAAAGTACTAGGGCGACAGAAAGTGAAGGAGTTATTCTCTAACCTATGTTTAATATTCTTAACACAAGATCACGTCCTGAACGAAAAGTACTAGGGCGACAGAAAGTGAAGGAGTTATTCTCTAACCTATGTTTAAAATTCTTAACACACACGATCACGTCGTGAACGAAAAGTACTAGGGCGACAGAAAGTGAAGGAGTTATTCTCTAACCTATGTTTAAAATTCCTTAACACACAAGATCACGTCGTGAACGAAAAGTACTAGGGCGACAGAAAGTGAAGGGAGTTATTCTCTAACCTATGTTTAAAATTCTTAACACAAGATCACGTCGTGAACGAAAAGTACTAGGGCGACAGAAAGTGAAGGAGTTATTCTCTAACCTATGTTGAATTTTAATTCTTAATACAGCTGTCTGTGAGCGAAAAGTACTAGGGCGACAAAGAGCGAAGGAGGTGTTTTACATCCTACCTTCGATTTTTTTGTGTAAAGTGGATATAGAGTTTATTCACATTCTACCCTCAATTTTATTAATTTAATTTGTAACACAGAACTCACTGTGTACTAAAAAGTACCAGGGCGACAAAGAACGAAGGAGATTTTCCACATCCTACCCTCAATTTAATTTATCTTTCTGACAACTCAACGCATACTAAAAATGACAAGTGGATATGGAGATTATTTTGCATTCTACCCTACATTTATTTCTTTATTGAATTTTTAGAGCAAAAACTCGTTTTCAAGAAGGTAAGTACTAAAGTTAGGAAAAACATTTGTTATAGTTTCTAATACCCATTAGTCATTACACAACTTTTACTCTGAGGATTATTTGTCATTGCTCTATTAGTATAACTTTTTAATGTCGCGTCGCAAAATACATCTTTAGGGTTATGAAATAAAACTCGTATTCCTTTATAAATATATATTTTATTATTATATTTACTATGAACACGAATATAGTAAAGCTCCAGAGCTAAATATTTGTCTATTAATTGCGTAATATAAATTTTCTTTATCTATAATGTACATGGATTATAAAAATACAACTGTATTATAACAAAATCTTAAAACTACGGTAGAATCGTCTGGAAGTCGACGTCACTGTCTATCGTGGGAGAAATGTTGGATTTGGGAATAATGGTGGGAATCAGAGGACTAGTTGGACTAATCGTGGGATTCGGTGAAACAGGTTTATTGGTGGGATTCGAATGTGCGCGCGCAATTTTATTGTGCAGCCAGAATGGGTTGTTCCTTAACACCCCATTATGAGGATACCTTTGCAAATTGTGGGTTTGTGGATATCTCATGTAGACTGGAAGTAAAATCAGTGGCCTTTTCGTGGGTTTCAAATCTATAATTTCGACTTTAGGCGCGTTTTTCGATGATAAAATTCCGAAATCATATATGGGGTTCTTGACGATCTTCCGGTGGTGTCTTGGCCTTTTGGGGTCGTGTGTCGTCAATGGAGCTGGCAAAAAGACGTGGTGAAAATGGCTGAGAATTTGGTCGATTTTCTCCTTAGTTATAATATGCTGGGCTATCGGTGCTGTGTGGGTCATCTCCGTGAAAATCCGCGTGCATTGTAATGTGTTATTTCTTCTTGTCATTGGACATGTCTGTAACAAAACAAAAGTAATCTCTAAAATAATTCTAATTAAGTATAACTATACACACGTAGAAAGCGCAGCGTTGAACGTCCGCCCACAAGGTGGTCAGATAACCTGGTAAAGGTCGCGGGACGTCGCTGGATGCAGGCTGCCTCCAACAGGTCACTGTGGAAATCATCGGAGGAGGCCTATGTTCAGCAGCGGACTTCCTTTGGCTGATGGATGGATGGATGGATATACTAAGTCTCATCTGATTTGTATGTTTGTACCATAATAAACCTACAATGCACTTAATTTTGGTGCTAAGAAATCTCTTCCCGATTGAGCTCGGAGAGCAAACACTGTGGTATATTTTGAAACTTTCCTAAGATGGCATTGTATTTGACGCAAGCAGTTTATGTATACATATTATGCTTACAAATGCTTATAAGTGCATGATGGCCTGTTGGTATCGAACCAGACGCGGCTGCCTACATGTTCACGGTGGTCACGGGTTCAAATCCCAGGGCACACCTCTGACTTTTCGGAGTCATGTGTGTATTGATAGTAATCACCATGCACTATAATAGTGAAGGAAAATATCATGAGGAAACCTGCATACCATAGCGATTTGTATAAATTTCTACGGTATGTAAAAGTCTACCAACCCGCACTAGGCCAGCGTGGTGGACTATATGGCATAACCACTCTCAATCGTAATCTCGGTTGTAGAGTAGGCCCGTACCCAGCAGTGGGACGTATATGGGCTGATACAATACAATACAATGCTAACAAAAAGCGATATAACACGCAGACTCACCATAACCACAGCATCGAGAACATTCAAAAGCTTCTTCGGGGAGCTGCAATGTTCTCTATAAATAGGAATGTTGGTGAAGGCACTGATATACACTTCTGCCCATGGCGTCCATTCAACGTGGTTGGATGTGAATTGACGAATATGCTCCTTCATCTTGAAGTAATCCATGAAGCTGTATTTGTTGAGGACGCCCATTTTGTTCATCAGGCATGTTGTAGATGGAGTCTGGTCTTTACACTGTGAAGAAAACAATATTTTAGTTTAAAATTGCACAAAGGTCTAATTTAACACCTTCCTTTGACAAGAAAGGTAACGAGCTGTTCTGCCCCGATTCCCCGATTGTAAATAACACTGGGCTCACAGGTGGTTTTTTGGCCTCTAAAAATACGAGAGGAAATGGAAAAAACGGTTACTAGGCCGATTGTTTTTTTGTTCGTAATTAAGTCTGTTGTTATTTTCAAAGTTGAGGGGGGTTACTCTATGATCCGAACGAAACTCGAATGTTCGGACGTCGCACGTAAAACTGTACGAATGTGCCTAAGTAATTGATACATTTTCGAATTCTCTATCGTACGTCCTAACTATAGACTTAGTTCGGATTGAATGATAAGTATCATATAAAAAATATATGTCACTTGCAAATTATAACAAATTATCAATGAACTGCTCTGATTTGGACCAACTTGTAATTTTTGTAATAATCACGATATTGTAAACTGGTTTTGAAAAGAGCAACACTAGAGTTTCTTGCCCGTTCTTCTCTAGTGAAAACCGCTTTCCGAACCGGGTGGTAGAAAAAAATATATGACTGAATCTAAACAATGTTGAACATTTTAATGGATTCAATAAATTATTTTCATTTTCATTTTTTCATTTTCATTTTCACAGAGAATAATGTTGATTTTTAGAAGTGGAAAACTTATATCTTACTTCGGAGTACGAACGTCCGAACATTCGAGTTTCGTTTCAGATCATAGAGTAACCCCCCAGGTTACAATTAATTAACTAACGTACATTTCTTGTCTAAACTTACTGCATATTTGGAGTGAAGGCCGTTCTTCTTGGCTCTCACAACTGGTGTCTCAGGAGCCTTTTCCTCCCTACTTAGTGAGTGTATCCCGCACTCGTTCAAGACTTTCTGGTTCACGATCTCTGGTAAGTGACATATGTCCCTGCGATGCTTCTGTGAATAGAGAAAGAACAACATCAGATACAAACCTAGCAAATATACGTCCCACTGCTGGGTCTGGGCCTCTACAATTGCGATGGATAAATCTGAGAGTTGACAGCAACCGTGCCGCAGTTGATTCGACGCCGGCTGTGAAACGATCAGCTGCGGGTTCGATCCCCGCACCGATACAAATATTTGCGTGCTCCACAGGTATTTGTTTCGAGTCTGGGTGTTTGAGACCGAAAAGTCTCTCGTGGTTTCTGATACCCACGACACAAGACTCGATATTAGTGTGGGGCCAGGTCTATGTACATAACTTTTGGGTGAATTATTTATTTATCTTAGTATACCAAGCTGGCTTTTCGCGGATTGGTAAACTTCTCTACAAAGAATTTCTGGTAACTTTGACTTATCGACTTTCAGTCACTCGGTTCGGTTACCAATTATTAAAAATAAACTTACCGGACGATATTTGGAAGAGCTGATTTGGCAGGCCACGTTTTCTTTTGAGTGCCTGAAAATTATCCATACCTATATCATCATTTTTAGAATAACAATTATATTTCAAAACAATTATAAATACTATTTCTTGTTTATTAACAAGTAGATTGTTTTATATGTCGCGAGAAGTGCATTTAACAACACGCATGCATCCAAATATAATGAAACAAATGGATTTATTTATAACGTAAGTAATATTTTGTCGCTTGGGGCCTAACCCTCAATAGAAATCTAATCAAACCTTAAGAAACCTTCATTAAAATGTTACTTACTTGCAAGAATCGGTTTTGTTCGCCTTTGGACAGTTCTGAAAAGAAAAAAAATTATATAATTTGTAAAAGATCATCAATACCTAATACCGAATATTTAAAAAAACTTCTAATGGAAAGTTGATTACGTTGCGTACTGTTGTCTTATCTTATTTGTCTCTCTCTCTCTCTTCAGCTATAGGAAGTCCACTGCTGAACATAGGCATCCTCCACGGATCAACATGGAAGTTGGAAGCGGCCTGCATCCAGCGCCTTCCTGCCACCTTAACCAGCTTGTCCACCTTGGAGGTGGGCATCCGAAACTTCGCTTTGTATTGTATCAGCCCATATACGACCCACTGCAGGGCACGGGCCTCCTCTACAATCGAGAGTACGATTGATAATGGTCAGGCCATATAGTCCACCACGCTAGCCTAGTGCGGGTTGGCGGACTTGTACATACCATAGAAATTTATACAAATCGCTATGGTATGCAGGTTTCCCTTACGATGTTTTCCTTCACCGTTATAGTGCGTGGTGATTGACTATCAATACACACATGACTCCGAAAAGTCAGAACTGTGCCCTGGGATTTGAACCCGCGACCACTTCTTACTTCTTCGAAGCTTCGCTTGCCTTAGCCTATTTACACAAAGATTACTCACCTCAGTAAGAACATCGAAGGTGCAAGCCAGAACCCTATTAATCTCGCAATCAGCCTCGTACTCATTCAAGGGTTTGGTGAGGCAGGTGGTCATGACCCTCGCTTTGGCCTTGGTCCAAGCCGGCTGCCAGCTGGTGAAATTGTCCAACAACTTCATGAACGCTGGCATGTCCACAGACCCTGACTCCGATACTATCTTCAGCTTCTTGAAGACGCAGTTTTCTTCTTCACACTAAAAAATACAGGTGCCCATGTTTATTCATGACTAAAAATAAAGTATTAAACTTTAACTACTGTTAAATATATAACAATGGCGATGTTTTCTGGTCAATGCAAATGGCAAAATATATCCAACGAACAAGCAGCAATGATTTTGCATAAATTTACGATTATGTACCTATTCCGAACATAATTAATATGTTTACAAATGTATTGATTTAATTTAAGAAATTGGTATTTAATTCGTCTATTTATTGCCCCTAACAATTCATTCTAGCAATTCTTACTATGCTTAGTTCAACTATTGTTAATTCTAACATAAAAAAATGTATGTCATTACATTCAACACAAATTAGTGTATTATACTTACAGACTGAGGCAGGAAGATGACATCCCTCTCTCGAGCTGGTTTCGGGGTGGTAGGAGGGGGCAGCGTAGTAGTGGTAGGCTTGTTGACCACCGACAGCCTGTTCTGAACGTCCCACATCATTTCGAAGTCACACTCTGACCTCCAAGACTTTTTGATGAATTCGTCCATGTTGCAGCAATCTAGAGGATCTGGGAGGATCTGTGGAAAAAGGATATGGATAATAAAGTCGTTTAAGAAGTTAATTCGTTTTAAAAGGACTTTATGAACAGAAAGTAATAACGTTGAAATGAACAGAGGAAGCAGTAATATAGGTTTTAAATAATAAACTAGAAAAAACGACGATATAAACTAGATCTTTTTACAAAAAACATGATGAAGTAAAAAAGGTGTAAGGGTCTTTCATTAAAAGTTAAAACATATCAGTCCAAAAAATAAATAATAACAAAATATCATTGTTTTGTAAATATTCAAACAAGGAATGACAAAACACAAAAAAATCAAAACTATTCGCTTTAAAGCAATAGCAATGATATTTATCGAACAACTTTTTGAGAAGTTAAGCGCCATTTACACAAGGACAGTTTCTCCCGGCGAGAATCGTATGCGATTATCGCATGACATAACCGCCGTTGATTATCCTGTTCTGACAAATGTTTACACGATGCAACTTTTTAATATCGATACGATCATATCTTCGAGGCGACAAACTCTCCCAGTGTAAATGGGGCTTAAAGCTTCCAAAACTTACTTCAGGTGGTGCAACATTGTTTAAACTAACAACGTTTAGCTTCAAGCCATTATTGGTTGGCGGAAGCGGTGTGGGTGAGGGCGCTGGGGTAGGAGTCGCCTGTAACGTTTAAACCATTCATCATCAATATTTTAGACTTCACTGTAGGATATCCAGGGAGCGCACTAAATTGGCGCACTTGCTCAGTTAGATACAAGGGCATCATATTAATATGCTAAAAAAGAAATAATATTTGGAAAATACCTATCCGTTTCGGAGTTATGACCTTATAAAGGTTTAAGAATTACCACCACCTTTTCGAATATACACCAGTTGGGATGGGTAAAGCACATGATTTTAACATATACGTATATTTTCGTTTCGTCGTTTATTAAATAGTTAACGAAATAAACAGTGAAAATCATTTTGAAAAACAACAAAACTTTCATAGACTTCGCCTTAACATTTGTTACAGAGGTACATAGGTATCTATTTGGCGTAATACGTTAAGGGGAAGCACGTGTGTTGGTAATTGTTAATTTCTCGGCATCTTTGTTATTATCAGACTACGCTATGAAAATGCATTTTAATCTAGACGCAATCACAATTTACTAAAATGTATATTACCAAGTGCCCCGTTTGTTTGCACACCCTGTGTAAACACCATGCTCGAATTTTCAACAATCCGCAAGTATTTCACGCCTAATAAATAAATTTCTTCTTTCTGCTTTAATTTTACTCATGCATGAAGTAAGCAACACGACGGTATAGTTATTCAGAATGATTAGGTTCATAGATTAATGACCGTCCGCGTGCGTGATAAAATCATTTGCACATTTTTTTTTGTCTGACAGCAAATATTAAGTTAATTTTTTTTCACTCTCTCTCTCTCCAGCCACAGGAAGTTCACTGCTGAACATAGGTCTCCTCCACGATTTGTCACTAACCACAGTCTTTTAATGCTATCTTTCTGCGCCCTCTGTGGAAGTAAGACAAGTAATATCTGTTCTTACCTGTCGAGCAACAGCGAAGCTCTCAAATTGCGGAGAATGCGTGTAATACTCCATGAAGTTAGAGAATCCACATTGGGACATCAGCGTAGTGCTGATGAACGGCGGAATCTGACAACACTTCGTCTTGAAATACTGGAACAATATTAAATTATTTAATAATAAGTAAAGATAAGAGGTGGGGCTGCCCCGAGACTCGGACATGTTCGCAGAGACACGCGCAACATGCTTGCACGCAACGGTGCGTAAACGATGCGCATCTTTAGTACTCAGATTGCAGGCAGTTCTAACTCAGTCCTAGTTATGATTGCCTGCAGGTTGGACTGTCCCTACATGGGGCATTGCTGCGATAGAAATATTGCAGAAACGCCGCCTAATATGATTTATTAATGTTCTTTTTATATACTTTATCAATTAATTTTCTTATTAATAATTGTATTTTGTGACATCTGTATTCTTGATTTGGTTTTGATATTTGTAAATTCAGTTTCAGTAATTTTGTAATGGGTCTTTTTACCTAAAATAAACGGGTTTTTTTAACGGCTGTAATCGTGGCAATTAAATTATGTATCTGTAATCTGTATCAGCCCATATACGCCCCATTGCAGGGCACGGACCTCAACAATCGGGAGTACGATTGAGAGGCATACGTAAACAGACCATTTATTTTTCAACTGTTATTTTTTCGACATTATTGTAAATCTACAGTTAGCAGGTTAACAATGAAAATAAACACGACTTTATGATTTTCTTTATGTAGAAAAACAGTGTAATATCCAAACCATTTGAAGTTGGCACGTTTGAATTCTTGAAAAAGTTTAACATTAAAGAACTGGTAGCAGCGACAAGATTGGCATTTTTATGTTTTTCAGACTTCAAATGCTGTTCAATATCAACACCACCACTATGGGAAATACTAAACTCTGGAAATCAGGACGATTTTGCGTCCCGGCGCTTTGTTTGGGAATAACGGAACAAGTGACCGAAAAAAGGGACAGTCCCGTTGAAAACAGAACGTATGGTCAGTTTAGGCATACGGAATATTATAGTCCACCACGATCGACTACAAGACTGGTAATGGAATTACAAACATTGTTTATATGCTAACAAGGCACTGAGACCCGATACTTGATGGCAAGTAGAAAGAGTAGCCTAAGACCCCGATTACACGGGGAGAGTTTGTCGTCTCGATGATACAACGTTAGGATATATAAAAAAGTTGCATCGTGTAAACACGAAAATCTATGGCGGTTATGTCATGCGATAATGGCATACGATTCTCGCCGCGATAAAATCTACCCGTGTAAATGGGGCTTAAGAAAAGACGGATTAGTGATTTGAGTTGAATTTTCTCTCCCAGTCAACACAACTATAACGGTTTGCTCGAAAACAAATCTACACAAATCATTTGTAAACACACAATACGATATACTTGCACGAGACAATATTGGTCGTTTTACACCTTGAGTGCAATAATCGTTATCTGAAAAATAATTTTACTTTACTATTCGACAATTGTAGGTAGTATAAAAATAATCAATACATACGACAAGATTCAGATATTATTTTTAACAGCGTTTTATTATGAAGTAATAATTCGATTATTATCTAATGGTAATCCTTGTTTAACTTACGTTTCTCAAGAACCAAGCTGGTCTACGTTCGACTGCAATGTTTCTCTCCAAGTTTTCATATTTACTGAAATATAAAATTAACTTTTTTCTTAACACCCTTAACCTAGTAAATGAAAACAAGACCCAATGTCCACTTAAAAAAAACTATTTTGCAATAACATTACACCTTTTAAACACAATAATGATAATAAATAATAAATAATCTTATCGTAACATAAACTAAGCAACATAATATTTTTTAATATAGATTAAAGAGTATAAACTTTGCGTGGGTAGATGCTTATTTAAGGAGAATGCCACCTACAAAATTAAAGTTAGTTTTAATTACATTTTATCTTTCTTTGAATACATTTCAAATAACGATAATCTAGAATTCGAAATGCTGACTAATAGATACGAATTACGATAGACTTCATTTATACACTTAAGATTACCTTTGTGAAAACATGTATTTGAGCCCTGCGAGCGATGAGACCGGAGAACAAGCGTCATCTTTGCGCATACTTTCTTCCGGACAATGCTGCAAACATAATTACTGGTTTAAAACTGAATATAATGCCTAAAAATTAACACTTCTTATATCTCCAAGGATTAAATTTTATCTCTACGGATAATACTGTGGATTGACAGTTTAAAATCGAATATTTAATCAAAGTCAACGATTTCAACGCACCGCGCCGTCGCCATTTTGAGAAATTTAAAATAAGACCTTCTTGCATAAATAAATTGATGAATATTTGCTAAAAGTAGTGAAATATAGAATAAGTAATATAGTTTATAGTATCGTAAACTTTAGTATCTTTAAAAAACGTGAAGTAACAATTTTTCAATTACGTTTTGTATTTTCATTTGGATTCAAGCGTTGAATCCTTAACTTCAGCCATCTTTCATAATTAAACTCATAGGTTGGCAATGCAATAGCTAAGCTGCTATTTAAACCAGGGCTATTTATCGACAATAGTAATCACATTTTATCAGAGGAGCTGGCGGGATAGAACTCTGAACAGGAAAGAATGGAAGTAGGGTAAGCAATACGACCGCTCATAAACAGTAGCAAAACCAAACAACACCATCAATAATAAAGCAATGCTTGGCATTACACTGCACTCGCCATCCTGAGACAAAGCTGATGTATTTGTATGATTCCCTTGCGGGTCTCGAAGCCCTAGAAAATATTATCTCATTTGCAAAATTCGACAATTTAACTCACCTCAATAAACTGATCCATTAGACAATGCATCAGCGCCTGACCAGGGCAGGTGTTAGTATATCTTCTAGTCCTGTTATTATAGCAGATATCCAAGGCAGTATCCACTACGCCATGCCATGTTCCTTCAGGTAGGAGACTCTTGATCACAGCCGCGTACTGTTCCACTGGAGGTAAAGAGTCTGGCAGACCCAACTTGGTATTGATGCAGCTCCATCCGTGACACTGATGGAATAAATAAATCAATCGATCAGGAATCGGGATGATATAATTATATTGCATAATTGTACTGCCTCGATGGCGTAGTTGTACTAAGGTACGATTACAAAGCTGAGGTCTCGAGTTCGAATCCCGGGTGGGGCATACTGATATTAGATTTTTCTATGCATTTTTTTTTTATCAGCCCATATACGTCCCACTGCTGGGCACGGGCCTACTCTACAATCAAGAGAATCGATTTGGAAGTGGTTAGGCCATATAGTCTACCACGCTGGCCTAGTGCGGGTTGGCGGACTTACATACCGTAGAATTTTCTATGCATTATCAGCTCGGAACCAGGAATTTATGCCCGATATGGCGATAGGCTCGCCCCCTATCACATCGTGGGACGGAATATACAAGGCGAAACGCGGGTGTCCTGGTAGCACGTGGGTGTAGGCGCCTGGTAGGCGTGAGTTTATTTATATATGTATATTTGTATCGATGTAGAGGGATGAATATTTTACGCCAGTTGATACTCTCAATACACAATATCTTTATTACTCACCACACGTTTATGAAGAATACAATAATTAAAATAGACAATGACCCTGTTGGGTACGGAAAAACTTAGGCATGAAGACGGAGTCATAGTAACTTTTTCTGGGTTGCAATGCGCTTACAACTTACAGGCGCATGGCGTCAGTAAAATTAAAATTTAATTCCTTATTTAAACAATTAGGCACGTACATTATGCATTAGATCAAGGTTGGGACCTTCTTTTAAGTATCTAGATACGTTAACCAGAAATGTCTGCTCTTCCCAGTCCGATATTTTAGCAAAAATTTAATATTTTTTTATGACAGTCATTCTGTAATATACGTTAAGGACTCATCATATTAACCCACGTGTGACGTGTAACGGATACATTATCATATATCCTGAAATGTTATGAAAAATGATACGGCCTGATAGTGTCCGGATTTTGATGGAGCCCATCCTTTTTGACCTCTAGAAATTCAAATTTGAATATACGCCCTCAATATTTTCTGCAGAGACATGTTAGAAGCACCCTACATCCAGTTATTTCTTGCAACCTTATTATTAATATGGATTTGATATAATTATGTTGTTCAATTATTATTCGCTTCCAACAGGTCTATGTGGCGATCTAGGGGGGAGGCCTGTGTTCAGCAGTGGACTTTCTGTGGCTGAAGAGAGAGAGAGAGGTATATATAGATAAATTCAAATTAATACATACCAGTCGAGATTTTTTCAGATATGATTTCCCAAAGTCAGCTTGGGCGAACGCCTGTGAAATAAATAGTATGAACAATCATGCCTTTTTTTACTCTTAGACTTCTTTAGCATAAAGACTGCACTTTATAATTTACCAAGAAAGAAAAGATGATATCGAATTGGGACAGCAAATAGCATTTACATTTAGCGTCATTCCATAATTTAATTCTTCATAAAAATGATAAATAGTATATTAGTCATAATAATTTGACACCATCAACCTCTGTTGTTGACTGGGTCAGACTATGAAATGCTTTATTATTTTTTTATTTTAATTCCCATGTCTCATGTGAAACGTATTGTTTACACAAACTAAAATATTTGGATGGTATAAAATAGATTCAGCCACAAAAGTAAAGTAATTCCAAAACCATACAAATTATGATGTTCTCTCTTAGTAACTAATTTCAAATGTTATCACATGACAAATTAATTGTTACCAAAACACTACCCAATTAAGTAGGTAGATAATGACATTACATACTCTAATATGCGTATCATAATAATATTTACACCAGTCATTTTATTCCATGACGACATATTCCCAATTTGTGACGTAGAAATGCGACGTCACAATGTTCTATTTTACAATTAAATGCTTAAAAGTTAACAATTACATCAAAAATAAACTTTAACATCTAGAAATAGAATTCATATTGCATTACAAATAGACTAACCAAAAACGAAAAGTTTTGCTATTATTGCTATTAACTAGATAATTATGTCCCAATATTAAATTTGTATTGATGTAAAAATAAATTATGTTTATGAATTTTACATACAAAATAATTAAACCAATACTTACCGTGTGAAACATAAATAAAAACCAGAGTAGTCTCATGTTGCCCACGAGAACATTCAAGAATAACTGACCACAAAACGATGATAAGAGTTCGGCCCCTACATCTGGGGTCGAGACATTACGATAATCTTTTTATTTTGCGTTGTACCAGTAAAGAGTGGCACTCATTTGCACTAAGGGAATATTCCTTAAGATTAATAGGATATTCATGTTGAAAGTTGAAACCTTAGTTTTTTAATAACGCTGTCATAGATTTGCGTCTTCAAAAACGTAGAGATTTTTTGTTTGTAATGTTGGTGCACTGCCATATTAGTGAAAATATAACTAATTATTTAACTCTCAAAGTGCTATTAATTGCGTTGGTAACTGAAACTTAATTTAGT
This sequence comes from Theretra japonica, assembly GCA_033459515.1. Taxonomy (NCBI): domain Eukaryota; kingdom Metazoa; phylum Arthropoda; class Insecta; order Lepidoptera; family Sphingidae; genus Theretra; species Theretra japonica. Next base: position 12,637,525 of record CM065949.1, read on the forward strand.
TTTTATCCCTCTAAAATGAGTTTGACTGCCTCGGTGGCGTAGTGGTGCTACGGTATGATTGCAATGCTGAGGTCTCGGGTTCGAATCCCGGGTCGGGCAAAGTGATATTGGATTTTTCTATTCATTATTAGCCCGGAGTCAGGAATTTGTGCCCGATATGGCGATAGGCTCGCCCCCTATCACATCGTGGGACGGAATATACAAGGCGAAACGTGGGTGTTCTAGTAGCACCTCTGCCTACCCCTTCTGGGAAAAAGGCGTGTGGTTATGTATGTAAAACGAGTTTGAGTGGAATCCAATTACTCGTGTGCTACCCCCCTTACACATACAAACAAGTACAAGTCATGTTATACTATGTATGTCCAAAACTCGATAACGCTCCTCTGCCAACTAGTCCATTAAACTTGTGACATTTATTCCCTGGCGCCAATTAATTTGTAACATATATTGAGATAAACTGTTGTTTAGCTCACGTTGCATCCATGTGGAAAGGGAATATTTGTGTTATGTCACTGATTGCATGTTCCATTGGTTACCTTATCATCCATCCATCCATCAGCCAAAGGAAGTCCACTGCTGAACATAGGCCTCCTCTAATGATTTCCACAGTGACCTGTTGGAGGCAGCCTGCATCCAGCGATGACCCGCGACCTTTACCAGGTCGTCTGACCACCTTATAGATACATACCTTATAGATTAGATATAATTAAACAACTAGGCCCATATAGTATGTCCTAGTACAGTGGTTCTAAGATTGAGTGACAGCTTTAAAATATCTTCATATGTCTTATTGTATTGTATTGTATCAGCCCATATACGACCCACTGCAGGGCACGGGCCTCCTCTACCACCGAGAGTACGATTGAGAGTGGTTAGGCCAGGACTATATGGCCACCACGCTGGCGACCACCTAATGCGGGTTGGCGGACTTTTACATACCATAGAAATTTATACAAATCGCTATGGTATGCAGGTTTCCTCACGATGTTTTCCTTCACCGTTATAGTGCGTGGTGATTGACTATCAATACACACATGACTCCGATAAGTCAGAGGTGTGCCCTGGGATTTGAACCCGCGACCACCGTGAACATGTAGGCAGCCGCGTCTGGTCCGTTTACCAACAGGCCGCCACGCACTATATGTCTTAGTTAAGCCCCATTTACACGGGGAGAGTATCTCGCCTCGAAGATAGGATTATCGTAAGGATATAAAAATTGCACCGTGTAAACATTGTCAGAACGAGATAATCTAATGGCGGTTATGCCATGCGATAATCGCATACGATTCTCGTCGCGAGAAACTCTCTGCGTGTAAATGGCGCTCAATGCTTATAATATACAGTCTTCTAACATGGACATATTGATGAAATTGCATAGTTACCTACTGAGGGTAGGTTTGTCATATGTGAGAGGCCGCCTGGGTAGCTACTAACTACCACTGCTGACTGCAAAGTCGTTTTCTCCAGCTAAACAGCAGTGTTGTTCCGGCTGAAGAACATTGTAGCCAAAGTAGCTAGTGTACATAATGAGACTTGTCATTTTGTATCTCAGGACGGCGAGCGTAGTGGAATGCCAAGCATTGCTTTGTAATTCATGGTGTTGTTTGGTTTGGCACCTGTCCATGAGCAGTCGTATCGCTTACCATCAAGCGAATGGCATGCTTGTCTCGCCATTCATCGCAGCAAATACTCAGTGGCCTTGGTAGCGCTTTGTGACCATCGAATTCGAACTTTATTACAATTTTTTCAATGAATCTACTAATGCTGCGACGAAATAATGCTCTCATATTGCAGTCAAGCTACGGATATGCGGATCCACTTCAATGCATCTCATCCAATTACGTGTGAAGCCGGGCAGGTCAACGCACTGTGACCTCTAAACTTTTACCGAGACTTTCTTAGCAGTCTTTATTGCTAATATATAGTAGGTACATCAATATTTATTGTAAAGAAACAATAATGGACCTAAAAGGACTTTTGTAAAATCAAATCACACGTGATGATCGTACACCTAATGTATTTGGGGAAGGTATTCGTTATTAATGGTAAACTAGTCTGCAGAAAATTAATTGACATAGAGTTGGTGGGCAGACTTTACGTACCATATAAATTGTTACAAATCTCTGTGGTGTGCAAAGTTTCCTATCGATGTTTCACTCGCCGTCATAGTGCGTGATGACTGACTATTGATGCACACATAACTCCGTAAAAGTTAGAGGTGTGCCCTGAAATTTGAACCCGCGACCACCGCTAACAGGCCACCACGCACTATACTATTATTTATTTACGTTAAGTATCTGTATACAAATAAATAAAACGTTCATAGGTACTGGCTTTACAGATGACGTAAGTAAAAGAATAAAATTAAAAACTTAAATTGCAAATATGAAATGTCTGGATTAGTTGATGCGGCATCAGAGTACCAAAAGTAGGTATAATTGTCGGTTGATGAGAACAATGCAATTATTGCTTGGATGCCCCATGCTTAATTAATGAAATGTTTAATTAATTTAATTTAATTAATTTGCAGCGCATATTTTATTTAAATATTGCTTTACTGAACTTCTCCATATAATTTTCAACTGCGCCAATTTTCATGCTTCTCCGCACAAGTGTCGTAAAAATGCGTACAAAGATTTTCATTCACGTATTAATATTATATAGACAGGTAGATTAAATACTTTCTTAATAAAGATTTTCTTGTTAAAGCTTGGGTACACTTAAAAAAGTGTTCTAGTTTAGTTTAAGAAGTTTCCAGTTTTAGTATAATTATGTTTTATCTAGTTGTAAACTGAATTTTGTTGTTAATAAAGATTATTATTATTATATTATAGAGACTGCAAACTAGTTAAATAACCATCAATCGTTCTGTACGGAACGAGTGTTATGGGTACGTAAAACATGTATGTAGAAAGAAGAAAGAAAATGCTTATTTTCTTTCTTTCAGTACGCGCGTAATTCGCCTCTCTCTAAACCGACTAAAACCTCGCATGGCACATGTAAACTATGAAATCAAATAAAAATAAATTACCCGTATTAATTCCGTTTTATTGAAACTGTGAAAACAAATACCGTAGAGCGTCTGTTATGAAAATAAAGTTCGGATAATAATCTTGATTCTTATTATAATTAATTTAATAATTATTAAATGATTATTAAACGTTCTCACTGAAAATACTTTAATGCGAGATACAGTGAAGATTCACAAATGCGAAAAATGTAATAAAGCTGCCAGGTGCCAGGTGAAAGAAAGGGTTAGTTCCGTTTCATACTTCCGTGCCAATCTGTACTATTGTAGTTTTTTAGTCTATATTATATTCCACTATTGGCGCCATATTGGCTATATATTGTAACGGGTGATTTTTATGAGCGATGAGTAAAGCAATCTATTCTAGCATGACGATATTCCTGGCAGTTATATTAAGAAGAATAGAATAAAGATTTGAATACAGAACAGAGTTGTCAACGGCTGATGGATGGCCGAGTCGGAATATTATAACGCGACGATTATTCAAGTTGTAACGTTTTACACAGTTTTAATTTTATTTAAGATATTTTATTAATGTTTGAATTACGATTACACAATCGTCGTATTTGTCTTAATAATATTTTCTAGCCACATAATATTTTCTGATGAAGTAATCAATAATTCTAGCGACTAACCAATGATCGGGCCATTATTCTATCAAGCTACGGATATGCCAATCTTTTAATTCATTGCAACTCGGGAGTGGATATTCTCGAGGCGACATAGCGGGTCATAGACTGAGGAGACTTGAGACTTACTAAAGTTATTTTTAGATTTGTTTGCTAATAAATGAAAAGTTTTTTTTTTTATTTTGACTACAGCAGTTCTATAACAACGAACTTTAGTACGGGTCTGGCTGGCGTAATATGTTATTTTTCAATCATTACCAACCAATCGTTTTCATAAAAAACTGAATTACCTATATAAAACAGCAATAAAATAAAACACACAAAATATTAATCTAACATAATTTATTGGAGAAATCCATAAATTAAAAAAAAATACACAAATCGGCTACTTACACAAAATAAGCGAAGTGCGGTATAGCAACACAGCCAGTATTACAATACTAAATGTTTATTGTAATCATTTCAAACACCAATAACTCATTTCACATAACAAAAAAACATCAAAAAAGATTTACTACATTCTTACATTTTATAAATGTAAAATTAATTCCCATAATTTTACTGCCAGACCGAAAAAATCTCCATGGAATTGTGCAAAAACGACCACTTACAGATTGCTAAACTGGCAACCCAGTATACAATTTTCACTTGGAAAAGAAAATATAAATATTGGTATTTGAAAAACATACAATTACACACTAAATCCATTATAATAGACAAGAAAAATTACAACTTCTCAATTATATTCGGTAATGTCTACATACACAAACTATTTCTTGGGATAATGCTTACAACCTACTAATGGGAAAAGATTCTTATCTGCCAATACATATGGAACACAGATATTAAAGTAGATAGATTACATGAGAAAATTATTTGAAAATGTGGACTTCAGTCGTCACTATGTTAAACCATAGAGAAAAGACTAATTGGTACACAAAAACGTCAATCAGAAAGTGACAAAATGTGTGGTGAGTCCTTTTTTGTAAATTTAATTTAATTTAATTCATCATACTAGCCAATGACAGTATATAGCCGCAAGATCTGTTTGTCTCCCTCACACCTTACTGTACTATATATCCTTCTCAACCATAGTTTCGATTGTAGAAGAGGCCCGTGCGTTTCAGGAGCTTATATGAGTTGATACAGTACAGTACACTTTACTGTCATTACATGGGAAACTTAATCCAATCTCTATTTAAGCATAAAAGGGCCAGCTTAAACGCGGGAAGCGAATATCAAATTATTTTTCATCTACTTTGCTTAAGTCATGGAATCTAAGCCTTAAAGACACCAAATACGGTACATTTATAAATGCAGTTACCATATGTGACGACTGACGACATAGACAAAATTACAATAAATTCATAGACAGATATAGTCATCTACCCTATTTTTTCTCGCATTTTAATATATCAAAGAGGTTATAATCTAGAAAAGCAATTAGGCCAAAGCAAATTCTAAGATTTATGAGGTACTAACAGCGGTAAACATCAATTATTTCTATATCTGTGGGAATTTTATTTGAGGTCACAAAAACTAGGGGTCCTAACGTGTGCTTATATTAAACCTAGTGTGGTAGAAAAGCCTTATTTGTACAATTTTTCCTAAAACGCGAAAACTGTCAGGCAGTGTGAATTTAGTTACAAATAGTAATAAAAAATATTAGCTATTTTCTTTCACTTGCATCAGAATTTATTTGAGATTAAGCCAGGCACACGGCCTATGTAATTACTATTGGAAGCTTGTACAGATATATCGAATCTACCCACCCACGCCAGTGTTGACATTAAAAAAAAATATTTAGATAGTGTTGCTGGGGTAAAACACTCGCAGAGTCCAGTTTGTTCGCATGTGATTGAATGTCCATTACAAAACCACGGATGCGTTACAAAATGTACAGAACAGGAACCGACAGAGGGCGCCCGGGCCAGGCGCTCGCTCCTCGGCTGGTCCGTGTAGGTTGTTGGAAAAATTGAACCTGGAAAATAAAACCAATCTATTATTATTCCAACAGGTCACTGTGGAAATAATTTGGAGAGGCCTATGTTCAGCAGTGGACTTCCTTTGGCTGATGGATGGATTATTAACAATTCATTAGGTGCAAAGTCCCATAAAAGCATGGAACTTTCTGGATACTAATGATATGTCTACTTTTGCCGCCAATTTGGAGTTATCACTGTTTTACACTAAAGGACCACATACAACTAAAATAGAATTACTAGTTTTCATTTTCAATTAAACATTTTTGTGCACAACTGAAACAATGATTTTGTAGACTTACATATATTAAATAGCAACACATGGAAGTACTTGTATTTCTATAATAAATAGCTATCTGAAATTCACTAAATAAACTTGTGTTTCACATGAAACTCTTATCCACACAAAACTATCTGAAAACCACAGTACTCAACTAAATATTATCAACACCACATTTCACACTGATTTAAACACGCATGTAGCCAACAATACGTCAGGAAAATAATGTTTTTATAAAACACTATAAAATATACTTTCAGAACGCTGTTATGACAGTGATACATAAATTACAATAACATACAATAATTATGTAACATACCATACAATAATTACAATAACCTAATGAAGCCATATGGTACAAAATCCTATGTTTAAAATAAAGCTGTTTAAAAAATAATTTCCAAGATAATTTACCAGTAGGGGTTCGTTAGGTAAATCACAACTATGTACATCAAATTCAATAGAGCCACATAATTGTATCAACCAGTTAGTGACAATCATTTCTCACTAGTATAATAAACTGTAATTAACACCAAAACATCATTTTCAGGCACAATTTACAAAGAAGTCCAATTCTAACTTAAATATGCTCTCAAGTATTCCCCCAGACTCCAGAGATTGATAAGCAGACAATACCAAAAAAAACCTCTACAGATATTTTTTTCAAAGTTTTCCACAACTACAATTTGTAAGTGGCCAACAATATAAAAACAAACTTACCTAATTTCCCTACGAGTGTGCAGGGATCACAGGAACGCACCGAAGCCGAACGCTCGCTTGATGCTGTCGAAGTAATACCGCTGCCAGTTGTCGCGCGTCTGCTCCACCTCCGACGACGGCACCAGATCCTGCTTCAGGGTCACCAGGGTGTGGTCATCCTGGAATTGGGTAGGGGTTTATTTGTTTATATAAGTAAACTCACGCCTTTTTTCCAGAAGACAGGGGTGTAACTAGGACACCCACGCTTCGCCTTGTATTTTCTGTCACACGATGTGATAGGGATACGTGCCTATCGCCATATTGGGCACAAAACTCCTGATTCCGAGCTGATAATTAAGAGAAAAATTCAATATCACTTTGCACGACCCGGGATTACAACTGCGCCACCGAGGCAGTTTTTTAATTTATTTGTTTTATATTGTGTATTGACAGGTAGTAATAATAACTTATAACTTGTTTGACGCTTTTTGTGTAAAAAGTACAACTCAAGTGGGTAGTGTAAAATAACTTCACTTGTCATTTAGCTACCTAGCTGAATAAATGGGTTGGCCTTTATAATGTGTTTCCTTAAACATAATAGTGGCGACGTAGTGTAAAAGTGTTTAAAATGGAAGTAAAAGCAGTGAAATTTCAAGAGTTTAATCCGCAAGTGGACATTTGGGACAGTTACATTGACAGACTTAAGTACTGTTTTGAAGCAAATGGTGTTGTCTCGGACAATGCTAAGCGTGCAAATTTTTTTACAATATGCGGTACACAAGTGTTTGAAACCCTTTTAGCATTGATAACACCTAGAAAATCAAATGAAGTGTCTTTTAGTGAAATTGAAAATATTTTAACCAAACACTACAGTCCAAAACCGAACGAGATTTCTGTGTCATACAAGTTCTATAAACGCGATCAGAATCACAACGAAACAGCTTCTGAATACATAGCTCAGCTCAGGAAAATAAGTGTTGGGTGTAATTTCCCAAACCTGGAAAGAATGTTGAGATTCAGACTTGTTTGCGGGATGAGTGATCAAAAATTACAATATGAGTTATTGAAGAGAGATAATTTAAAGTATGAAGATGTTATAGATGCCATGTTGTCTTCGGAAAGTGCAGGAAGGGATTTTCGTATGATTCGTGGTGTTAATAGCAACAACGAATACAGGAATACAACCACATTAACGAATTCGTCAGAGAGAACCGCTGAAACATCAATTATACCTAACCACGAACCGATGGATATTAATGCAGTACAGTCGAAAGTAAACAGTCGTCTGTGTTATCGCTGTGGTGATAAACATACTGGAGAATGTCGCTTTGTGAACGTGCTATGTCATTTCTGCAAGAAAAAAGGACACATAGAGAAGATTTGCATAGCTAAGAAAAAAAGTCTGAATAAAAAGATTAATTACACGTATGACGACCCAGAATTTAATTTAAATGGAGTCTACAGTTTAAAAGGAGGGTGGAGAACCCCGCCGATCAATGTGAAGGTGACTTTGGACGGTGAGCCGGTAGTCATGCAAGTCGACAGCGGAGCGAGTTTCTCGCTAATCAACGAGCGCACGTGGCACGTGGTACGTGCGCGGCGACACGGCGCTGCACCGCTGCGTCGGGCGTCGCATCGCCTGACCACCTGGACAAAGACGCCTGTCGCACTCATCGGACAGAAGACAGTGCGAGTTACTTACAACGATATTGTGTGTGATCTTGACGTGATTGTAGCTAAAGGAAACGGACCAAATTTATTAGGCCGGGATTGGTTCTTGGCGCTTAATATTTCGTTTAATATTAGTTTTATCTCAAATACTGAAAGCGTTGTGTTAGACAATATGTTACTTAAGCATGGCGAAGTTTTCAAAGAAGGCCTCGGTACCTACCGCGGAAATCCTGTTGCTATACATTTAAAATCCGGTGCTACACCAAAATTTGTAAAGGCTCGGCCTGTTCCATATGCTATTAAAGACCGAGTTGAAAAAGAGATAAACAGACTAGTTAATGAAGGGGTGCTCCGTGCTACTAGCTTCTCGGAGTGGGCTACCCCTGTTGTACCCATAGTGAAAAAGTCGGGAGAAATTCGTTTATGCGGCGACTACCGCAGTACGGTTAATCAGGCTACCGAGTCAGATACTTACCCTATGCCTACAGCTAATGAAATATTCGCTACGATAGCAGGTGGTAGATTTTTTACGACATTAGATCTTGAAAGAGCATATACTCAGGTCGTAGTCAATGATGACACAGCCAAATTATTGACATTGAACACGTGCAAAGGTTTGTTTACAGTGCACCGCTTAGCTTTTGGTGTAAAAGCATGTCCAGGCATTTTTCAACGATTAATGACAGCATTATTAGCTAGTAGGGGAACGCGGGGTATTGAGAGCGGTCGGGCAATGGGAGCTATGGTGTTTGAACGGAATGCAGACACATTTACGCGTTCGTAGGTACTCGGCTGCTTCCGTCAACAATCGACAAACTTTGCCTGATGCACTCGAACCGTTAGTGACATTCGTTTAGTCACGAGGGACGGTTGTTGGTTTTTCGCTCCACGCTTACAAGAAATTGACGATTGCCAGGATCAAGGTAAGCATGAAAACATAATCTTATTTTATTGTAGTTATGCTTATTACATCTCCAGATTCGTTAACTAACAAATACAAATAGTTGAATTGTGATTGAGAATACAATTACATATTTATGTTACTACTTTTCAAAATGGTGGTCAGCGGCTAATGGTAGCCTAGTTAGGCTCTTATTATCCGACATCGCTCCCATTACGCCATTTAGTTTGTTCAGAGATATAAATGCTTATTTTTTCTTTTAGATGCCACGTAAAATAACTCGGACAACCACAAAAGCTTGTTGGACAGTGGATGCATTAGAAAATGCGGTATCTGTTCTCAAAAGAGGAGTACAATTTCAGTATACAAAGTATCGCAACAAACTGGTATTCCTTACAGCACTCTTAAGAAGCGATACAATTTAGCGAAAGCCGACGATAGCAACTACAAAAACTCGCCTAAGCTGGGAAGACGTAGCGTATTTAATGTTGGCCAAGAAGAAATACTGGCTAACCACCTCCGGACTATGTCAAGCAAATTTTATGGTTTGACTAGAGAACAGTTTCGCAAAGTATGTTACAGTGTAGCTAAGCAACTAGGTATTGAGAAACGGTTTAACCAAGTCAATCAAACTGCAGGAAAAGATTGGCTGGCTGGATTTTTGCAGCGTCATCCAGAGTTGAGTATTAGAAAGCCTTATGTGCAATTTGTTTAGATACTGGAAAAAGTGGTACCGATGCAGAAGTTGCGGAAACTGGGCCCATAAGGAGTGTTCTGGCAGTCATAGTCCAGATTCTTATATTTGTGCATTTTGTTTGAATCCTTAAAGTCGGGATCTTTTGCTTTCAGTTAACATTTTCATATTTTATCTCCGTTTAGTTTGAATTTGTTTTCATTTTAACTTGTGTTACCAAGGGTTTTATTGTATTGATAATTGTAATAACTAGATCTCACGTATAGTACGTTTTGTTATTTTGTTTTTAAGAGTAATTGTAATGGCCCCCATTTTCCGTATGAGCATTAAATGGGCTCTCATTAGCCGCATTTGTCGGGTAATAGGAGCGACTGACTTTTTTAGTAAAACGCTAACTGTACCTTATTATATGTCTGTAGTTGATTATAACTGTGATTAAAATATTCTCTAATAATGAAGGTAAGAGTTTATAATAAAAAAATACTAATTTAAGCCATTTTAAGCCATTTAATTTAAGCCATTGTAACTCAATTTAATTATTTGTACCTATTCGTAACTAAGACTAGTGTGATAAGACATATTATTATGTTGTTTAGTTTCCCATTCTGTGATTATTATTATTATTTTTTTCTTTTATTTGCTTGTGCTCTTTCTTTAGTTTTACGCCACTTGGAGAATAATATATAATTTTTTACTTGGTACTGCATACCAGGTACCAGCAGAATTACCAGCGCTTTGCTCCTTGGAGCATTGCATATTGCTGAGCTGGGGCCTGATTGCGGCTACAATATGTAACATAAGTTTTTATCTGTAATTATTATTAATGTTGATGTAACTCTTTAAGTTTGTTTTTATGTTTTATTGTAGCCAAAATAAACGTTTTATCTATCTATCTATCTATCTAAAGCTGTTTAGAGTAGCATGAACTTAGGCAAATATGGTAACTGCATTTAATTTATAACTCTCAAGTGATTCCAACTGGACTAATCTTATAAGTGTTTACAGAAACAAAGGAAACCCAATCAATTATCAAGTACTCTTAAAATTGTTTAAAAATTCCTTTAATTGCATTTTGTAAGCATGATACAAACTCATTTGGTTTTATATTTCCCACAATGATAAATGAATGCAATGCAACAACATGCTATTGCATGTGAATACATACAACTACAGAAAACTCGCAACCAAGCAAAAATAAAATAGTTTTCAAATTACGAGAAAAATGTGTGAATTAAAAAAATCGCTTCTTACACCATACACAAATACAGTAAATTAATTTTATTACTAATCAATTAATTTTATATTCCAACAACCTTTTAGATTTACCGTTAAGCTCCATTTACACGGGGAGAATTTCCCTCCTCGAAGATAAAATTACCATATGGATGTAAAAAAGTGGCATCATATAAACATTGTCAGAACACGATAATCTTATGGCGGTTATATCATGCGATTATCGCATACGATACTCGCCGCGAGAAGCACTCCCCGTGTAAGTGGCACTTTATCAACCACAAGGAATGCGCCCAGCAACAAACTTACTTCAAACAATTCTATATTACCTTCTCTTCAATATTGAATGTCACTTCAGAGAAATGCTGGTCAGGCCATTGCTTGTATCGCCAGTACTGTACTATCTTCTTGCCTGGAACTAGCTCTTTGAATTCCCCAGTCACGTTACCTCCAAAGAAGGCGAATTTACCACCCTTCTCAGCGTCTATTTTAACGTGACCCTGGTAGAAACAGATATTGGAAAATCAAATCAAATCCTAAATAACAGCATTTCATAGTCACTAACTCCGCTGGCTCAGTGACCCAAAGTGGGTCTTGGCCTCCGAAACGAGAGTTCTCCAGCAACTCTTGCCAATTACAGACTTGAAGTTGGTGCAGGTCACCCTCCACCATATCGCTCCAGCGATACCTGGGCCGACCCACCGGCCGTCGACCGGTTGGTCGATCCAAGTATGAAATCCAAAATGAAGGATTTCATAGTCACAATTAATAAAAACAATTATGATGTTTACTGTTTTAGGGAAAAGTTAAAGGCTACTAGTTAACACATTATATTATATCATGGTAGAATATCACCTTGACTTAAACAAAAATTCTATTACTGCGTAGAACCAGTGGACATGGCTAAATTAAATAGCATAGAAAATTACTCATCCATACACCAGCAAATATCTTTTTTAGATTCTTGTAAATATAATATCTTTTAGATTCTTGTGAAGATATTTGCATGCTAATATTTGGCTGAGTAATTTCAAAACAGCTAAATTACCTGCGTGAAAGCAGTGACCATCTCTATTCGAGTCATTGCATCGTAAAACTCCTGGGCACGGCACTGGAACTTCTCAGACATCTCTATTGTCTTAGTATCCAGCTTGCAGCCAATCTGTTTGTTTGTTGGTGACACCACAGGCTCCATATTAATCTTCTTGTTGAAGCCGCTTGTGATTGTTGCCACATTGTCCGGCTTCACTGCCGCTTCTCCTTTCTTGGGAAGAATGAGACCTTTCGAGAATTCTTCCTTGAGACTCCTGATGTATTCTGAGAGTTGTTTCCGTATTTCGTTCTTTCCGATATTGTGCATAAATGCTTTCACCCTCTGTGCTTCATCACCACTGGTCTTGATTGTTACTGTCATCTAGGAATCAATGGATATTTATTTTATAGGCTGCCTATGTAAATATGAAATGACAACAATTTATTCATGAACCAAGATACAAAGAGTTTTTTTTTATATAGTAATACATAACACCATACATACATATAATGTGCAACATTGTGACTAACAGTGGAAATCATGATATGAGCATTTATGGATGGAAATAAATGTCAAGGGTAAATAAAGGACATGGTCTATTTCAATTTCAATATTTTTATTTTGAAAGAAGTGTAATGGCCAAAATATGTGGACAGGAATATTATTTGGCCATTCAAGATGATCAACACCAAAAGCATTAATTAAGTAAACTTTAGACATTTTTCCACTGTCCCTAGAAAGACAGAATGACAGTCAGATACCTTGGTGCATATATTCAAATAAATTATATGGCAATGATGATAATAATGATACATAAACAAATACAGGCATTAGCACATAATGTACCATATTAAGATGGTTTTGTGTCATGAGTATTATTTTTTTTTTACAATGCTGAGACAAATAATTGTGAATGTGAATAAAATTGTAAGGTCACATTTCACAGCTCACTTCTTCAATAATTGCACAATAAAGGATGTTACGGTGACAAGGAGTGTGTAGATATCACAGACATACAATTTAGCTAATAAGCATCTGTGAATAGATCATAGTATGGGTGTCACAATCAATCTTTTCAGTTGCAAGACAAAGCTAGTAGAGTACTATAAAATATGCAGTCCTAGCTTTTATCAATAAGTATATAGGAGGGCAAACCATGATGCTCACTATATAAGCCAGAAAGTGCCTTTTATCAATAATTGGGAAGGACAATTATTAAATCAAGCTGAACATTTATGACAGGGCAACTTTCATAACTTAACAAAACCAATCATCCCAACAATATAATTTTAAACAAAATAATTTTAAAAGCTTAATACTTCGACAGCAGTTATATTGCGGAATCTCAAATGAATCCTTTGTCCTTGTTTCTACACTGCTAATCATGATAACCCAGCCACCTAATCACTAAAACATGAGTTGAAATCTAATGAATTCTCAATAAAAATATTACATTTAAATATAGAATACTTACGTCCACCTCGCTGACGTCATTCTCCTCCGACAGATTCGGGATGTGAATTTCTCCTTTGATTTTGTCGGTTCCTCCTGCCAACATACCTTCCCACTTCAACTTGATGTCCCATTCATAGAAGAATATTAATTTCCCTTTCCTGTTGTTAGCTGAAGCCTCGCCATCGATCTTGTCCACCTCAATGATCTTGCATAGGACACCGTTTTGCGCGATTTTTAAGTCGTTCAGTAACTCTTTGAGTCGCTCTTTCGACCACGGTCCGGCATTTTTTTCCGTCCAATGCCAGTTGTTGACATTAGTCGCGTCCGGACGCTCTTCCACGATCCATCGAGGGTCTCCTTCGCCCCATTTGGCCATTATTCAATGTCTTGAATATATACAAGGCCTTAAAAACGATAGATATGCACACCTGGTCGAAAAATTTAGTTTACCGCGAGATACTGAATGATGGTCACCCCTAGTGTTCACAAATAATAGCCAGCACTTTATTGTAGTCGCACTTGGTCACGTTTTCTATAACAACTCGTGTGCTATACCGCAAATTATTTGCAATTTTCGAGAAACGTCTCGCATGAAATGAAACATGCCAGAACTGACTGACAATCGCAGTGTTGCCAATCTACTATTAGAAGTTTCCCCTTTAAAGTTCATAATAGAGTCCAACAGGATAACTTTAAAAACAGGTAGAATATTGCAGAAATAAAAATTGTATTTTATAAATGTAAGCAAATTCAAACATTTCACTATCTTGAACTAACGTCTCAATTTGTTTAACAGTTACCACCCAAAATTTGAAATATAAATGTCCCATATAGCATATCTTTATTTACTTTTTTTCACAAAAATCGAAGTCAAACGAAACACATTGATTTCATAAAGGAGTTATTAAAACAACGGAAAATGTATAACCACAAATTTACCATATTTTATGGTAGTAGACTTGACATTGGTAACATTTTAATCATTTCTGAATGTTTCTAGAAAACAGGGGTACCAACTCACTGAAAGAAACATCCGGGTGTCAAAAATACGTTTCCATTTACGCCTCAAATGTTTTTATACTTAAAAACATTAAACAAAACACTAAAATATTTTAATATAGCACTACACGTAGACATAAAAAAAACTAAAAATCAAATTCGCGATAAAATGCGTAACAATTCGTTTCATTTCAATTTGTAATGTTCGCGTAAATCTAAGAAACCATTAATTGTATACAATTCCTAAATTTTATATATTTCCGATGGCTTAAATTTCAAATGCACTCCATCAGTACTTATTGCGGATGTGCGAAACTGTAATAAATCTATTAGGCGCTAAGTATGGCCCGCTATTTCATTCGATTGCTATGATGATTTGTGCAGGCGCTATATTAAAATGACACCGATTAGTCTCAAGGAAGTCTATGTATTAATTAGTTTTTACTATTGCTAATATATGTGTTAATTACACATTTACATAATAGTTTTATACATTAGAGTATTTACATACACGTCATGCAAGTGTATTATGGTCAAAGACTAACACGGCCTTCGACTTTCCACGGCCTTGACATAATTAATTGTGCTCTTTTAATGATTTTTGATTTAAGGAACTGACTACCAACCTTCAATAATGGAGAGGCACCTACAGAAGAAGAATGATTTTTGGTAAGTCTATTTTATGGTTGTAGGAAATTCAATTTAACAGTTGTAATTTCCCGGTTCTCTCTAGAATACTGCATAGTACATTCTCAACAAGATAAAAAAAAACAAGTTATTTCGATCGCTTTTTTCGATCTTTCTGCTAATATGTTTATGTTGTAAAAATCTAAGCGTGAACTTTATGAAAATGTACAAGGTCATATTCTTAAAAGTTTATTGAAAACCGTTCAGCGGCTATTAATTGGTCACTGTTATCTTAGTGCGAGTGAGATAACAAACCGGCCTTTGGAGAACCAGTCTTTATTCAAGTCTGTGAGCGCAGGCGCGGCACGCTTCCACCGCGCGCTATTGCAAATATATATTTTAAAAAAATGTTCCCATTACGCCGTGTTGTTGGCAGTAAGGTGCGCGACCGTGCGTTTATAATATTGAAATAATCGGTACGAAGTTTCTTGGTCATGTTTAAAAGTTTCGGCGGGTTTGCAGATTTTGGAGCAATGGCGTTCCCCAATTGCTGCTGGAGCGAAGGCTCAGGCGAAGACATACAGCTCGGAAGCTGTCACGCCGCGACCTTTGACCATGCTCACGGATGATGAACTTGCCATGAGAGAAACAAGTAACTATTTTTCTTTATTACCACTTTTATATTTATTTATTCCGAGTTAACAGTCTGGCATGAGGTAGCGAATCATCGAGTATTTAAATTAGGTTTGGAATAATATAAATTACACGTAAACTGTTTTTAATACAACATTAGAGGCCGGTAAAACTGTACCAAACGAATTCTTTTTTTTTTCATGTTCCATATTTAAAAACGCAAAATATTTATCGACGTTCCTACGGAATGAAGCATGATGCACTATTTGTGTTATTATCGCGAAACTAGCACAGATTAAAGATTGCATAAACTAAATGCCGTTATGTATTATATTACGCGTGCTATATGCACCGTAATTATCTAGTTCAAAATATTGTGATATCCAATTTATTCACGCGAAGTTAACTGTAGTTTTTGTAGTAGGGTAGACGGACAAAAATATCAAACATAAATCATTTTTCACACAATTATGTACAAATTATTTGAGATATAAATTGTTGTTTCCACAAAAACCGGACCCATTTGAAATATTATTAATTCATTTATTTGTTTTATATCATCAAACATTAATTCATCATTATCAAAACATTAATAAACGCGAATGCTTTGTTTCGTAAATTTAACAAAAATAAAATTAAATAAAGTATAATGTTAATGCATTTGATTAGGTAATTAGGGCATTTACGGTCAATGTCCATGTATATGTTGAAGCTGTTTAATAGTTATATAATCTCTATTTTCAGTGTTTTTATACTGCCAAAGTAAAATGACTACAATTTGATGTTAAGTGCAATTCTGAATTCTGTACTGTATTGTACTGTATCAGCCCATATTTGTACGTCCTACTGCGGGACATGGGCCTCCTCTGCAATCGATAGTACGATTAAAAGGGGTTAGGCCATATAGTCCACCACGCTAGCGAACTTTACATACAATACAAACCATTACAAATCGCTTGGTATGCAGGTTTCCTCACGACGTTTTCCTTCAACGTTAGTGCATGGTGATTGACTATAAACACATAACTCCGAAAAGTCAAGGTTTGCCCTGGGACTTGAACCCGCAACCACCGTGAACACGTTGGAAGTCGCGTCTGGTCCGTGTATCAACAGGCCACCACGTACTTTATAAGTGCAGCGGATCAGATTATCATATTGATTCGCGAAAAACTATTCGTTACATTTATGCCGGCTTACTAAATTCCTTCTTTATGATTATTATACACAATAATGTAATTGATATTTTTGCACCGTATCAACTATATAAGATAATATCCTATGCAGGTAGACGAAAGCTTATACACTTCAGAACGCTCCATTTTTTTTTTAAAGATAGGTGCAAGTCCAAACTCCTTGGATTAATAACTCCTTATTTTAAAATGGTGGACATAGACTGTGTCAATTCCATTTCCGGATATAAGGCTATATTAGCTGATATATGTAACTAAACACTGCTTACATAGGAATTTTGGTTTCCAAACGTATTCCTTGATATTTTAAAACAAGTTCTAAATAAAATTTTAGAACAGTAAATGTGCTTGGGATCCAATACAATAGTCAACAATCACATGAATTTACTAAATGCATTTAATTTTCTAAATCGTTCACCAAATGCAATAACTTGTAAGTAGGTACATACTATACGAGTATACATATGTATAAATTAGCGTTTATTTACGGTTTGTTCAAAGGTACATTTGTATAATGTTTTATCATACGTGTTCATTACAATCGACTATCAGAAACTACGAAAGACGTTTTATGTTATAAAATCCTAGAAACGAAACAAACTCAAACATTTGTCTTGGTGCGGGGATCGAATGCCCGCCCCTCGTTTTACAGCCAATCCCAATCCACGAAGGCTGTTAAGAATATTCACCAACTAACCTGGTGGATAGCTGTGATGATAACCTAGTACAAGATCTTAGCCGACTTATTTAACTTAAAACGCAACAACATGGCAACACCGATCACGATAGTTGATGTCCTAATAAATATTCAACTCATGAAATGTATTGAAGTGATACAAAAGACGGGCCCTGCATAATAACACAGATCTTACATTGTTTTCATTTCATACGTAGGCATGGAATGGGCTCACTCAGCATTAGATGAGGGATG
The DNA here is from genome assembly GCA_033459515.1 of Theretra japonica. Taxonomy (NCBI): domain Eukaryota; kingdom Metazoa; phylum Arthropoda; class Insecta; order Lepidoptera; family Sphingidae; genus Theretra; species Theretra japonica. The sequence goes on from CM065949.1 coordinate 12,655,510, forward strand.
GAGCAATACTAAAAAGCTCGGAAAATGTAGTTGTTCCACTATAGGCACAGATCTAGCTAGCAACCTAATGGTGGTACTCCTAAATGGTCACAACTCTTAACTTTGCCATTGCCAAGGGTACAGTCAAGCTTATTATAAAACTTCAACAATATTTACCACATCCCTTAATATCAGCCCATATCGGTCTCACTGCAGGGCACGATCCTCTTTTACAATCGAGAGTAAGATTGAGAGGAATTGGGCCATATAGTCCACCATGCTGGTCTAAGACGGGCTGGCGAATTTTACACACTATAGAGTGTTTTACAAATCGCTATGATGTGCAGGTTTCTTCGCAATGTTTTTCTTCACCGTTATGGTTTCGTTCATATAGTATCGGTAAATAATGTAGTCTTATCAAAATTATTTATCAGAATGTAAGATATTACAGTGATTATTTAACGTGATTTATCATCATTCTAGATCTCTTTAGTCGATTAAAAATTCCTTGGAAACAACACGCCCTTGGTGTGACGTACAAACTACAATTGTATTAACTAGTACGAAATCTCTGCATCTGAATTTTGCTGTGAAATGTAGACTAACCTTAATGAATTAGAAAATGAATTAAAAGGTCTCAATGCTTTGGTGGCAGAGTTTATAAGTATGGTGAGGTCCTGGGTTCAAATAATATTAAACTTTGTGTGAGAGATAACCATCCCTCGCCGGAGAATACCCTACTTGGATTTCACAGCATTAAATACCAGACGCATGGAAGTTATTTTGTGGTGCCAGTAGATATGAAAAATGCAAATTAAGCAAATACACATGGCGAGGGTGAATGGGAGAGTCGGTAGGGGTCAACCTCAGCAAACCTACACTATCCAAATCGGTGATACCCTCAAGATGGGTGAGGTCAAAAGTACCCTGAACTGACGAGCATGCTTGAAGAGATTGATGATAGTGGATGAAGCGAAAGTAGTATATTAGATAGAGCAAAGTGGCGATCCATAGTCTCTACCTACCCCTATGGGATACAGGCATGACGATTATGTATGTATGTATGTAAATTAATGACATCTAAGCGGTTAAAGTTTGGTAAGGCAAATTGGTGAATATTTACGTGGCATTCAATCCAGAGAATATACTCTAAGCTTCGACAAGACGTGCGAATGTTAAGGTACCTCTTTTAATGCCAATCTAGAAATATCCTTACTTTGCAGAACACGATAAGCCGTCGGTTCAGATTGTTGTCATAACATGATAAGAAGGCAAATAGTGATGATAAAAAGGCGCCTCGTTGCAACCAAATTATTTGTTAGGAATTGAATAAAACTCGAAAGTGGTTGGGCCTAATTGTAGTAACTTAGAATTAGACCTAGACTTATGCAAAAAATCTTGACAGAATCTAATACGGAGGATCCTCACCCGGGGTTCGATAATAATGAATCTAGTGATAAATCCATGGTAACACCCGAAAATCTTGAGAAATCGACTCTGGAGCAAGCAACTGGTTCTGCTGTTTCTGTTGATAATCGCGAGCATATTACTATTACGCAACCTGGAATTAGTAAACTTCCTCAGGGGTACCAAGAATGTAAAGGTTCTCGGCCAATAAGGCAATGTAGATTGAAAAATACTGTAAATTACAAATGTTGATGTTGACTGTTAGATAAATAAGTATATCTATAATAATTTGTAAAATTGAGTGTGTAAATGTTAAAATAAGATACTAGTTTTTATAAATTGTGTAAGAAATAATTTATTTGTGGAGGATTGTGGTGTATCAATATAAGTTATTATCGAGTGGTGGCGGGTACTTAAATATAGTCAGTTGGCATTACACGTTGATTCCGAGAGCGGTGTTTTATTTCACGATTAGTTATTCCCTCAGTATATTACAGTATTCATTCTTCAGATGAGTATAGTTGAGAAAAAACGAACCTTCTAAACACCTAAACATGAAGTCCTATATATATATAGTCCTATATATCTAGAATCAAATTCCAAGCCTTTTCCGCCAGAAACGACTATTTCTTCGGGATAAAACTTTGCCTATATAATCACTGGACCACAAAGTATGTAAAAAATGTGTCAATTTGTGGTTCCATCGCTACGTAGAATTAGCACAAACAAACAAAACCATTCATAATAATTGTATTATTGTCATCATTATATTATAATGATCTAACATTATCTGTAGTTGCAACTATTGAACTTAACATTACATCAGTAGCAGTAGTTTAATATAAGAAATTTATTTAACAGTGCAATCATTTATAACAGTGTATAAAGCCATTGCAATACAAATTAATCATTTAGGGCAAACAAAGCGCTTATTTCGTCAGAACGTTGATAATTTATTTGTACACATTTATCTGTGCTTACGTATGAAAACATGTTATGAAAACAAGTTTGAATATGTCGCTTCCATCGTAAATATGTTTAAAACATATTATGTAATTAGCGTTCATTAAAACCAAGCCCACTTTTTGCTAATTTTAATATCAGATGGTGGAATTTTGGATCTAGAAGGAGCACCACATAACATGCTTAACAATGGCAAAGACAGTCTTGATCCTGCACATCTGGCCGATGACATTTATAGTTATTATAAAACAGGGGCAGCATGTGCCGCAAGTATAATTCTGTGCGTATATTACTAGCATAAATTAAGAATACGTTGTTAGTAAATGTAGATTGGCAAACTCCGAAAAATTTTGGGAGCATACTAACAATGAACGTAAGACTTCACAAGTTCACAGGAGTTTTACAAAGGGCTGGGCTATGTGTATAGAGGGTTAAAACATCAAACATCTAAATTAGCTAAGTCTGATTTTAACCGACTTAAAAAAGGTCCTGTTCTTAATTTGTGTCATTTTTTTATTTTACTAAAAACAGTTTACAGAAAGATTTCGATTAATTGAGAGCATAATACTATGATAAAATAGAATGTTGAAAACACCCTCAATTGAAAATAGCGCAATTTATGCTTTCTAAAAAAGTAAATGAAATTAATTTTGTCAACCATTGATGTTCATGTTGTTTACTTCGATCGTTGTTTAAGTAATTTTTCCTAAATGTAGGTAAGTTTCCTTTTAAATCGGTTACCTTAACTAAGTAGTAATTATTCCTGCCCTCATCTGAGCTTTGCAGAGTCGATGTAACCTGTAATTTACGTAACAGGTTACATCGACTCCGCAAACATACAAATTTTATATTGCGAAACACGTATTTGACAAAGTAAAATGAAATTCACCAGTAAAGTTTACGACTTGTTGACCGACGTCAATCCTTTCGAGAAATTGTGTAATTCTGGACAAATCTTGTTTTACAAAGAAGATTTTTCTTGGTACTAACCTCAAGTAATTTACTGACGATGGATTATGCAATAAGTAGGTACAGTGCGTTTCTCCTCTTCCATAGATCGTTTCTCCCAGACACATTGTGATAAAATTGTAATCGATTGTCTGTTTGTCCTTGAAGTTATTTTTAATTCTAAGAACCTTTCCCCGTCCCCTCCCATTGGCCATTATATCCCGCTCTGTCCCGTATCATTCTCACTCAAAGGTTACATCCTTCCATCCAGTCCCATACAATCCCTTTGAGTATAAAAAAACAACAAATATATTTGAATTCCTGCCTCGTCCGTCATCCCACGGGAGCACAAAATGTTCGGGATTAAAAGTAGCCTACGTGTTAATTCAGAGTGTCAACTACCTCCATACCTTAATTTCATCGAAATCCGTTAAGCCGTTTTTCAGATCATCGCGCATAACACACATAACATCATTGGGTTCTTTTACGTTAATAAACTCCCCCCATGTTAGAATTTTCCAAATAACTTCTATGTACAGACATCGATAATTATATGTATAGAAGATACATAGGTATTTATTTTTTTAAATTGTTCTTATTATTTTTATAGCATATAGCAATACCTCCTTCTGCTGTAGATAATGTATTTAAATTCTATACGATTCCATAATAATTCACAGTGTTTCGATACTTATAAAATAGTCTTTAGAAACGATTCGTAAATTAATAAACTTTGACAAATATGTACGTAGGTTTGTTTATTCGCATGTACATATTGATTTCGAAGCTATAGAGAGGATACGTTAACATTCAAATGTCGTCTGCCGACCTTGAGAATACAATGACGCGGTCGTTAAGGTTTCCTCTCGTATCAACGCAGAATGGATAACAATTATACGTCTTTGACCGACTTGCAGCAAAAACATCGACACTTTGAAACAATTGACAAATATTATGGATATTTTATGATACATACTGAATTATGACATTTTAATTTCATATTTTTAGACGTTTCTGCAAGGATTTTAAATAGCTGTAACGTTACAATACCTAGTATAAAATACCAATTTAAAAAGGATAGATAGTGTTCACCGAATATTCCTTTATGAAAGATCACGTAATCCTATCAAAAAATAATAATGATTCGAAGATGCTGTCCGCCCTAGATCTACTAAGATGGCAAACCTGCCTTTCGTGCTATCACTTAAATATTAATTTTACAACACTAAATACAATATATCTAACTCACAAAATAATTTGAAAGCTGCAGAATATTTCTGTGCTGCAGACCAATTCACCTTTACCAGTTCATCAACCTTATAATTTAAAATATGCCTAATAAATATGTACGTATATATTATTCTGTGGTCCACGTTAACAGTGATCATTAGGCAAATTTTACATAGACTTACTACATTATAAAACTAAAATATACTTGGCAACAAGTCAGATAAAATCGCTACTCGCTGTACATTTGATACGAATACAAAATAAAGTGATAAAACAGTGAATTCTAATAACACTGCTTTGCGAACAAGGAAAATACTACTTTAAAATCGAAGGAATAAAGTAGAAAATACAACAGTAGATATTAGCTAAGCGGGAGATAAAACCTCGATTATTGTTAATGTGATTATAAAACAACCTAAATTCATCACTGCTTTAATGGATAATTAAATACCTAATATTGAATACAATACCTACATTCCCACTAAATATTCCGGCAGTACTAGTTTATCATCACACTGTATGTGGAGGATAGACAGCAGAAATATTATATTACGAGTATAGTGTTATATTTACATCCAGGAATATAATAAAGTAACGTAATTTAAACAGAATGACGAACGAACCAATAAAGATCAAATGACAATTGACAATTCCGAATACCTTGTACAAAACAAACAATTTTGTTCTACAGCAACTTCTACTATAAGATATTGACAATAAAATTGCAAAGACAGCTATAATATGTTTTGTATTTTAAAACTAAATTGCAATAGGTATAAATTACAGCGAAGAATTTGCCAACGCAAAGAAATGCATAAAACATTATCAATGTCTTTTGATCTCTTTATCTTTAGTGGCAGTATTTCATTGCATCTTGTCATGAACAACACGAAAATTATATTTATAGAAAGCGCTTAGGTATGTTAAGGATCCTACATAACTAATAGGATAGCATCGACCTTCCGAACGTTGTTAATTTGGACAGAAATGTACAAGGAAACTGAAAGATTGAATATCCAGTCTAATGCATTTGCATCTAAATTCATTAATACCATCATGAAAAATATAGAAATCGAGCCCCTTAGCAATCTATATTGAAAGATAAACATAATACAAATATGTCATACGAAATATCAACCAGATAACGGCATAATACAAAATGATAAACTATTTCATAATGTTAATGCTATCAACATGTCCTTTGTGTCAATGTCACGATACTGAACTCGTTAATACGACTTTGATGAGGCCGAAGTGTTCGATAATAGTGTAAGCTTAAGGATTAAAAGCAGGAATTCAAACAACAGAATAGCAAATATGGATTAACAATGTAATTACATAGGCGTAACAGTTAAGAAATTGGGGTCCAATATTAGAACCTATTGGTTTGACACCAAAAACGAAAAAGTAATTGTAACAGCAACAGAACATTTAATCTAGTTATTTGTGCATCTGGATTTTTTATGAAACACAGTCGTGATTCTGGTGTATTCTTAGCTCGAACGATGTTTTTATGAAAATCCAACATGCGTATCCCACTAATCTACACACGATACTTCTTACTACGTTGATGGATGGAAGGCAATAGAATGATTTAAGTTTTAGCAGAATTTTCTATAACATGACAACCTTGTCGAACAGTTTTTCTAAGCAGTATTTTGTAAACTAAAATATTCGACCTATAAATTCATTTACCTAAGATTCATAAACAAAATTTATTAACAGTATCTGCTTATATTTATTTTCAGTCAGGAAACTAGCAACAGAACAGATAGGCCCCTTAGTTAAGAAGATGGAAGACGAACACAAAATCGACGAAGGCATCAGGCAATTACTCTTCGACAATGGAGTGAGTAACTTTAATCAGGTTAAGGTAGACACTTAACCATGTACATAGTATGAAAAACAAATTATATAAGTTATTATTAGAAGCATTTCATTTTCCCACAATATTATTTTAACATATAAAAGTCACATTGTTTTTCGTATAATATCACACATTGAGGCTGTAGTATAAACGCTATTATAACAATAACACAATTTCAAGGTGAATGAGTTTACAAAAACTAGGGAAAACACACATTGTTACAGACAAGTGTTTATAATAAAACTATTTTATACAACAGATGTTTTAGTGTCAGTCTGGTTACCGTAGGTATCTATTTAGATATTTTATGAAACTAGGTACTAGAAATTTTGATCCTATACCCAGACCTGTATCAAATACTTTCCAATGATAATTCATAGTTTTATTACTAGTTACCAAACTAAAAACCAAAAAAATACACATTTTCCAGTTAATGGGCATCGAAACTCCAACCGAGTACAGTGGCTCAGGGTGCGGTTTCCTCACGATGATGCTGGTGGTGGAAGAGCTGTCCAGGGTAGACCCGGCCGTGGCGGCGTACGTGGACATCCACAACACCCTAGTCAACTCCTTGTTCATGAAGCTGGGCACTGAGGAACAGAAGCAGAAGTATTTGACCAAGCTGTGTACTGAATATGTAAGTAGACTTTAGCTCGCGGTTTGCTTTTGTATGTTTAGTAGCAATGGCAACATGAATAGGGCACATCTACCTTGGCATTCATATCCTGTAAGCCGTAGGAAATCGTCGTGAAGTCATAAATTGGATGAGGTCGTTCGTCCTTTAGTGCGATCGCCGATGGTGTAGTTTTAATCAAGCTTATCTTTTTATATTTATGCAGTTCTATGTTCTCAAACTTCGAAAACGCCGCTGCCATTCCCAAATTATGCCGCTATTTTACTAAAATTGTTTGGATTCTAAAAGCGCCAGTAAACTTTGGTACAACATCTACATAAAGCTACCAGTAATAACTTTCAATGACCTGTTTACTTCGGTCCCGCTCTTTAAATTTGATATGACGCATTTACCCGTTCTACCATATTTACTTACTTTTTCCAGGCAGGAAGTTTCTGCTTGACAGAGCCTACGTCAGGCTCCGACGCGTTTGCTCTGAAGACCGTCGCTAAGAAGGAAGGTGAGCACTTCATAATCAACGGCTCCAAGATGTGGATCTCCAACTCTGACGTCGCTGGAGTGTTCCTGGTTATGGCTAATGCTGAGCCGGCTAAGGTTAGATCTTTTATATACAGAATAATATAGTCTTACTATTTTAGAAATTTTACGATTTTAGCTTACCAAAGTTTGGAGTTTTAAGAGGTTTAGCTATCTCTATATCGGTATCATCGATTTTGACGCGGTTCTTAAATTCTGCAAAGCTTTATACATTTATCTACAGTTGATTATCCACCATTTCACGACTGGCTTTTAGACTTTCTTCCACAAAGCTGCAATAATAATATGTCCCGACTCCATTAGATATTTAACCACCAAAAAACCTACTTTTATTAAAAATTATCAAACCATGAAAAGAGAGGCTGCTGTTTCACTCCCCTCATTAATGTTGCTGTGATTATCTAATAAGTTCCTATTCCTATTCGTATTATTTCTGTAGAGGTCTACAAATGTGATGTATTCTTCCAGGGTTACAAAGGCATCACCTGCTTCATCGTGGAGCGCGAAACCCCAGGGTTAAGCGTGGCCAAACCGGAGAACAAACTGGGTATCCGAGCCTCCGGTACTTGCATGGTGCACTTCGACAATGTGAAGGTGCACGAATCGGCCATCCTTGGAGAGTATGGTAAAGGGTACGTATCATTTATTTTTGTATCACAAGTTTATTTCATCTTGATCCTTTAAAAATCAGAAGAAAGTAATAATAGTCGTTAAGCAGGCCGCTTCTGAATAGGTACTAATTCTAGGTACCAATGCTACTGTAGTAGAATCTAAACCCCATGAAGGATTAAGGTCCTAAATACTTCATGAAATTTATGGATGTGTGTACATAGTTAAGACACGTCTTGGTAATATTAAGGTGAAAAAACTTATCAAAAGAGAAAAGGGATTTCAAGGGACAGTAGAACTTTTGATCTTGAAAATAATGGTGATCGTTTTGAATCTCATTATGAACATTTGAATTCTATCTTGACCTATTTCAAAATTTAGATGATAATAATACGAACTTTGCTTTTAGATACAAATACGCAGCTGGTTTCCTAAACGAGGGTCGCATCGGCATCGCGGCGCAGATGATCGGCTTGTGCCAGGGCTGCATGGACGCCACCATCCCCTACACGCTCGAGAGGAAGCAGTTCGGAAAGAAGATTTATGACTTCCAGGTATACATACATACAAACCTTGTTGTTTTTTGGTGTCTATTTCCGAATGCATTTAATGTGAGGCTCTTTGATTTGAGTGATTTTTTTCTTATGACGTTCTCCATATTAAGTCGCTTCGTCGCTTAACTTAACGCATGTCCATTTAGAGTAAAAAAATGCAAGGGAAAATAGCTATTTTTTTAGTATCCGATGTGGTTTTGGCTTTTCACGTACTGATCTTATTGATCATGTAATAGCATTATGCTGAAGTAGATCTTGACAAGAACTGGAATGTTTTCCGCAACCTCAGGTGTAGAATCGTCCCGTTCATCCAGAATAAACAATTTACAATAATCAATGTTTCCAGGGGTTCAGTAAGTTATTCTGTGTACCTATGGGAAATGATGCCTAAATATGATTCCTTTTTGTCCAGGGCATCAACTACCAGATCGCGCATTTACAAACCCAGTTGGAGGCGGCTCGCCTGCTCACCTACAACGCGGCCCGTCTCAAGGAGCACGGACAGGAGTTCGTCAAGGAAGCTGCTATGGCTAAATACTTTGCTTCAGGTCAGTTTCTTCACGTATTATATATGTAGCAAACTACCTACCAGTAGTACTCTTTTAAGGGGGCGTGATATTACTTAATTAAAAGAGCAGATTTTCTAGTAATTGAAACCACTGCCTTACCCTCTCGGGTGAAAACTGAAATGTTTATTGGGACTGTTTTATTGTCATTGCCAAGAAAATTTAAAAAACATTACGCTGTTTCACAGCAACCTAGTAAAAATATTGAAAGACAACAAATTTTTAATAAGCTATAACATTACAAACACCTACTTACCTAATTACAACTTGCAATCGAGCCAATTAATATTATTATCAAATAAAGTTTTCTAATCTCAACTTATGTACTAAAGAAAGCCATAAAATCTCATATTCAATTCCATCATTTAATATGCCTTACAGAAATCGCTCAAACCCTTACTTCCAAATGCATCGACTTCATGGGTGGCGTGGGCTTCACCAGAGATTTCCCTCAGGAGAAGTTCTTCCGGGACGCCAAAATCGGCACCATCTACGAGGGAACCAGCAATATGCAGCTCCAGACCATCGCCAAACTCCTTGAGAAGGAGTACACCCAGTAGACTTTATAGACCATACAGTGCCATAACATTAAAATTATTTCGTCCATGTTATGTGAAGAAATGTGATACAAATGTCATCGGGGAATTTCAACATTATCTAAAAACTATTCGATGGGCAAAAGGATTTATCCATATTTATACCTTTCTTTCATATCAAATTGAGATAAATGTATTATAAATACTAATTAGTACCATTATATTTTTACACACACTTTTGTTTAATGATTTGCTCATGTTTGTGATAAAATCAATTATATAGTATTTTCTCTTACCTATATCTCTACAAAATTCAAAATTTGCTCAATGAATAAAGCACCAATGCACTTTATGTAGTCTATATGTAATATATAATCAATTTGTCTTTTAAAGTTATGCCACTACAATATTTTGGGTAAAATAAGACTAACAAGCTGTAAGACTGCTTAATTTACTAACAACAGCCTACCACACATATAAAATTTAAAATAAGAACATTACTATATTCAACGCCCACAACCATGAAGATTATGTCACAGGGTAAAAATATTTTTGTATTGTTAATAAATAATAGACAATATGTCTGTTGTAGTCCTATATTATCTATTAAAATATAAATATGCCATCTTTGTTTTAATTATGCAGTGTTTCATTTTTAAAACATCCATGCAAGAGTATCTGTTTTCTGATGTAGTTACAATCATACATAGATGCACAAACAATTAAGCATTCAATTAATAAATGGAGAAAATATATGAAAATAATGTTAAGATGTCTTTATAAAACCTTCTGTAGAACTATCCACATGTAAAAAATATACATGTTTTGTGGGTGAAATATGTGTATCTATCAAACACCAGGTGTAATAAAATAGATAAATACACCCAACAGCCACATACATACTCCTGATCCTACACTAAGATTGAGTCTTTTATTGTGGGTATTAAAAACTACAAGAGACTTTTTGGTGTCACAAAAACCCAGACCCGAAACAATATTTCGTTTTGGTGTGGGGATCCAATCTGCGGCCAATCGTTTTACAGCTGGCATCTGACTAACTGTGCCACAAAGGCTGTCATAATAATTATTTAGATTATATGATAGAGCTGCGCAAGTGGATAGCTCATTGTTAAATACGTAAAATGATTGTTCGGTTCAGCACCTGGAATTTTGAAATAAGACACAAATTAAATTGCTTCTATCATATTATATTTACAACAAATTCTAAACTATTCTGTATATTTAAGTCATTTGTACAATTAGGGTTTTGGATCATGAGGCAATTTAAACCCGACCATCCTTGCTGTATCTTCCACAGTTCGCTCGCCTTTTCCTTTGAATTCCGTATTAATCTCTTTGTATACTCTTCGATTGTGAATGTAATCAAAATATGTTTTTGCTCTGTAGTGCATTTCATCAATGGCCTTGCACATTTGCTGATCCGTTGTCTGATATTTACGGTATTGACTAAATATGTACTGGACCATTTGATTTTCAGCAAGCTTTTTCGTTGAGCTTTGTTTACGCAATTCGGATAATAATTGGCGTAATGTTACTAGAGCTGGTTTGTTGGTAATCGAAGCCATGGTTTACACCTTCAAAGAAATTAAATGTTCAGTTTCTCGATCATAAGGGATGTAATGAATTCTTCTGTATTGTTGTATGATGGTTTTACTTGGTCAATCCAGAAATCAGACACAACCTTCTCTAAATTTTCTTTAGGAAAGCAATGAATAGATGTATCATTAAAAATGTCTGTGAATTGAAAGTTATTTTCTAACATAAACTCTGTTGTATATGGAAATATCTTTTTTATGTATGGAACAGTTTCAGACAATATTCTATCTGGTTGACTATTTATCAATGAAGAAAAGCTATTGCAAATAAGTATACAGTTAGTCAAATTGATATTCCAATTACTCCATAGAAAATTATTAGTGAGTTGCTTAGGGCAATGAGGTAGATATACCACAGTTACCCCTTTATCAGAAATTACGTAACAACCCTCATTATTTTGATCAATAACTTCAACCCCTAATTCTTTTAGCACACTGCATTCACTTTTGTAGAATATAGGATCATGTGCTAATACTTTCTCAGAATTACAAAGGTCTTTCAAACACATTAATAAGCCTAACTGGTATCTCGAAATATTACACTCTGCGATATGACCGAGACCAAAACAAACAATTTCTACGATTTTCCTGGACTTTAACAGGTTACTTACAGTATTCGTAACCCCTTCGAAATATTTGGAAACCTTTAATTCCTCCACTGAAGATTGAATTCGTCTGGAACAAGTGAAATGACACATAACCTCAAAATAACTAAATGTTTCATACAAAAAATATTGCAATATTTACCGAATAGATTTTTCGACATCAATATCAACGTCTTGTACTTGAAAACTAAAACTTTTAGGAGGAATTTTTGTTTGTTTGTTTTTAGAAGAACGTTTCGTTTTAACTATTTGAAATCCATCACAATCAACATTGTATTTTGACATTTTTTCATCCAATTTGTGTCTTGCGTGATAGGCAAAGAAAACAAAGACATAATGTCTAGTCAGAAAATTAATAATTAAACATACAAAGTATTTTATTTTCTTTTGAAAATATATAGTAATAAAAGAGTATAATAAAAGATTTATTTTTTTATCAAATTTAGAATACTACAAGCATACTTCATGAGTGTGTACTCTGCCAATGATTTAAGGCTGGTTTAAAACCAATTTTACCAATACGTTTAAAACCGAAATTAACATTATTTTTTTCGATTTAAAACGGTTATGGTTGATAACTATGTTTTTCTTAATTATAACTACATTTTCTTAATTTTCATTTTGTAAATGTTGTCTTCTAATCCAGTGTGTATCAAATAAGTATAGGTAGGTATACCTACAATCTTAATTTTTCGTGTAGTAGGTACTTTACTGTGTGTCGGACGCCCGACTACAAGGTGGACGGCCGACCTGATTAAGGTTACAGGATATCGCTGGATGCAGGCCGCTTTCAACAGGTCAATGTGGAGATCCTTGGGGGAGGCCTATGTTCAGCAGTGGACTTCCTGTGGCTTAAGAGAGAGAGAGAGCGAGAGATACTTATTGATTTTTTATAAACTACCTAATTATAACGAAACATGACGTCAGATGACCAAAAATGGCCCTTACTGAAGTGTAAAACACAGTTCTTTTATTTTTGTAGGCGAGTTTTCAACCGTTTTAAGGATTTATTTAGAGTTTAAAGCAGCAACATTTTATTTAAAACGTTTCAAATCGGTTGTTTTACACCTATAAATTCTGCTAAGAAAGGAAAGGTTGGGGGTTCAAATATTCTACTACCCAGACGACTTGAAATGTATTTGGAATTTATTTATTTATTGTTAATTAATTCAAAGATTTCCTCAAATTTACTAGGTTTAGTGGACTGATGTACAAGGTATTAAAAGATGACGTAATTTATTAGCGTTAAAAGATATTATTAATAACGTAATGTTTCCACGTTAACCTTCAAAATTGCCCTTCATGCCCGCATCATTAGTATTCAAAATGTACAATGAAACAGTTCCAGGTGAATCTAGATTAAATAATACAGTTTACGAAATAATACAACACGATTAAATGCAATTGAGCTCTAACATAAACTCCACAGCCAATTTGAGAAGCTGGGTTAACTGGTTTTGTCTTATGTCTCAGATAAATTGATAAGTTTTGCAGGCGCCTGATTATTTAACACAGGCAATAATACAACTAATGTAAACCGTTGTACTGGAGATTCATTCGCACAAACATCCGATGATTACGTCACATCGATCGTACGAACTGCCAACGCAATAATAGACAATTAATCTATAGCGCACGTCAGTTTCTTACATCCGTATTGAAGTTCGCGCGAGCAGTTCGCTCGTCGATATTTTCATCGCGCGAGCTCGGCCATTTTGTATGAATATTTTGACTCTGACTTTTGTCCGTAATATGACGTTTGAAGAAGATTTAATAAGAGAAGTACGTGATCATCCTATTGTTTGGAATAAGCAATGTGCGGAGTATAAAAACAGGACAAAAAGTGACGAGGTGTGGAGTAATATTGCGAAGAGTTTAAATAAATCAAGTAAGTTATGTAAAGATATAGGGATTCTGTTTCGTGAGTTTAATAGTGATGTGCCGGATATCCGTATGTGGATATATTCGAGATGGAATGAGCATTTTATCTGCATATATTCGTTTGTTGTAAACAACTCTTTTACGGATCTTATAAATTAGTGAAGTGTTTAAAGTGGACAATACCTATTTTAAAAATTGAAACAATATTCAAGACTTTTTTGCGTAAAAGCACATCGGTACCTAATATTTGTTACGTTTATATTGCGATAACTATTTTCTAGTAAGATCAAGCGTTACTTAAGTAAAAATAAGTAGATATAATTATAATAAATACGCTTAAGAGTCATATACATACCTACATATTTAAGAAATTTAATCAAGTCTTATGTCGTGGGTAGAGTCAGATTCTACGAAGACATTTTAATCTCACAAACACCCACCACCCAGACCCTAGACAAATACTCGTGCTTCACAACAACGTGTGTTTCGATGAGGGGATCGAGAACCCATAGCCCCTCGATTCACACCCGGTGTCTAACTAGCTGCCCCACGGAGGCTGTCAAATCAAATTAATAGTCAGAATTTAAACAATATTAACACATTGTTTGACATAAAGTGAGTGGGGGGAAGATTGAACAGTTTTGATGAGATAAACAGTGTTTGATTGGAATCCCTGTAGAACAGTACATAGTTATACTTATACAAAAAAATATTTTTATTAGCAAAGGGTAGAGTACATTGTTCAATTATATCAATGACATCATGTAATATGTGTTCAGAAACAGAAAAAAATCTTTAATAAAAAAACGAAGCAAGGGAAAGATGAAAAGGGGACGGGGAAAGATTGAATGATTTTTTAAAATCGTTTAACACTCGAAGTAGCGTGTGACAAAGCCACTACTTCGTAATTTGCTTATATCCAACAACCACACTCTATAAACGTCCAAAGTTGTTTGAGATGTGGGACCTAACAAAATTGCGCCCTTAACAATGTTATCAGCCACGTAAAACATGCGCTAAAACTGGTGTTATGGACCAATTCTAGTAATATTAACATATACAATGTAATCAGAGGCGGATTAAATGTTGAGAGCGCCCCAGACAAGCACCTCAAAGCGCCCCTCTAGCAGCCGTACTTAAAAAAATACTAACTTCGACAGAACGAGGAATTGTCTTATTGCATAGTTGGTGATTGTACTATGTTGTGAATGAGTCAAATACGCTATGTTATAACGCAAATGATCAGACGCAGACGATGTTTCTCATAAGTATCATAATTATAGCATTCGATGGTTTTGCATGAAACGAAGATATCCGGGATCGTGCGCGCCCCTTTGCAACCTCGTGCCCCTAAGCACGTGGCTTGTTGCCATAGGGATAATCCGCCTCTGAATGTAATAAAATGTGAAGAGTGTTAAACTATTCTTATTTTTTGCCAACACCGCGTTATGGAGCCAAAAAATCGTAGAGTAACTATAGAAGTTTAAAAAAGGTAAAAATTGGTACCAACTCCATTTGTGGAAAAATTTACTTTAAAAAAAGTGTATTTACTGTTTTGTTGCTTAATAGTTGATCGTATGCGGTGTCCGTATCCGCGATCATAAATTTTAACAAGTAAGAACGTCTCTAGTGTTTAGATGCGATGAACCAGGGATCAATACTTTGACGCTTCTCCCTTATTTAGTGAGTAAATAAGTATACTGAGGTGTTCAGGGATTTGATAATTTAACTAAGGTTTTTTTTATCAGCCCATATACGTCCCACTGCTTGGCACGGGCCTACTCTACAATCGAGAAAATCGATTGAGAGTGGTTAGGCCATATAGTCCACCACGCTGGCCTAGTGCGGGTTGGCGGACTTACATACCGTAGAAATTCTTTAAAATCGCTACAGTATGCAGGTTTCCTCACGATGTTTTCCTTCACCGTCAAAGTACGTGGTGATTGACTATTAATAACAATAACTAAGGTTTATAGTTGTTTAATGAATGAAGCAACTGAGCGATATAATTAATCTACTAACCTCGTGAACATTAATTCGAACTTTTGTATGACTTACATTATTCCGTAAATATTATTGATTATGTATGTGACTGTTGGGTGTATTTATTTATTTTTTGTTAAAATTGAAGAGCCATCTAATGTATTGAGAATTTTCGGTGACTCGTAGCAATCGTGTAGTTACTGGTGGTAGGTCTCTCATAGTGAGAGGCCACCTGGGTACGTACCACCGCAATGTCTATTTCTCCTGCGAAACAGCAATGTAAATGCACTGGTGTGTTCCGATTTGAACGACATTGTAGCCAGAGTAAATACTGGATATAATGAGACTTAACATGTAACTTAACTTAACTTAACATAAGTCTCGGGATGTCGAGCGCCAATGTGGAATGCCAACGATTGCTTTGTAAATCATGGTGTTGCTTGGTTTTGCCACTGTCCACGACCGGTCGTAGCACTTGTGATCAGGCGAATGACACGCTCGTCTCGCAATTCATTGCAATAAAAATACACCTAGTAATTAAATGTTTAAATATCCACCATATTTGATAATCAAAAATATGGCAGTAGTTTCTTTGGCGTAATATTTATAGTCTCCAAAAGATATCAGTTTCGTTGATATTGGTATAATATTACGTTGTTTTTTAAATTGTTTTCAGAAAATGAGGTAAAAGGCAAGTGGCGAAACTTAAGAGACGTCTTTCAAAAAGAACAGAAAAAAGTTCGCATGCCACTAGCCGAAAAGCCACATGAAATAATATACACTGGAAAGTGGGTACATTATCGTGAAATGTTATTCCTAAAGGAGAGCTCAAAGCCTAGATCTACCCTAAGCAATTGCTCTCAGGAGTCGAATGATAATTTTAATTACAATGAAGAATCACTAGAAACCAGGCAATATGTTCAAGAAATAGAAAATATAAGGTCTGATAAAATTCTGCAGGTTTATGATGATGGCAATATACCTGAAACATCAGGCATAATGCCTGATAAATCCGAAGTGTCATCGTCTGATGATGAGTCGATAGGCGCCCAGGCGCATAATTTAACTACCCAGAACGACACTACATACTATCCCGAAGCGATAGACACTAGAACAGCGAAAAGACGCAAAGAAACTGACTGTTCGGAATTCCACTGCAGAATGCTTGAATTGGAAAAAGAAAAAATTAATGCTATTAAAGAAAGGGAACAAGAAGACGAAGACATATTATTTTTGAAATCATTAGCACCTTATTTTAAGTATTTAAACCCAGTACAAAAGTTGAGATTGAAGAGCAAACTACAGAACATCATTGCCGATGAGATAACTTCGACTATAAATCAGGGGTACCATCAGGCTGGTACGCTTACTGTAATCACCTGTCCTGACAGTGCTATGGACCAATGGGTTGATACCAAAGACCTGCAACAACCTACAACAACACTTACAGATGGACTTAATGACTCGTTCAATGAGGAATCGTATCCAAACAGTACCATTTAATATTTGTTGATTTAATCCTGCATTTAATCCTGTCTACCTACGACTTGGATCCTATGCTTCCAGTATAATTTTTTGATGTGTTTATATTGTCGTTTCTAGGTATGTGTATTATAAAACTGTACAATAAAATAAATGTCGATTAAGCTTTGTGAATGTACATTTGTGTATCAGTTTACAATATTTTATTCGCATGATTAACTCACATTGCATTTTCGGATTGACGGCACATCTGCCTACCCCTTTAGTTACACAGTTATTTGTTTATGTATGAATGTATGGCAATTCTTGCAAAGGTACTAATTGTATAGTTAAGGTATGTCTGAAGCTATCGCTACAAGCTAATTGCTATAATGATTTATTTTTGCTATAATTAATTGCCCATATGTATCTTTCAAGGCGAATATAGACTTGTTATAGCAGTGAGTGTGTGTGGTACCGAAGCTACAGTAAAAAACGCCAAAGGCTAGCTTTTTCACTTACTCAATTAAGATATTATGAAGAATTATCGAATGAAATTGGTTAAGACACCAAAAGTGAAACGAAAATCCACTAAGTAACACCAACATTTCGACAAAGGAATAACTCAGGTTCCAAAGTGGCTATTCCATTTCATACATGGGCACATCACACCTGATTTTAAAATATTCATTTATATCATTGTAAGAAATTAGGGGACAGATAATAATGGCTTTAGAGTAGGGCACAGTTAAACAACCGTTCAAGCCATTCAAAATGAAGGGTTGCAGAACGTCTTTATTTTATGTATTTGACTGTTTTGCATGCCTTTCGATGGCAGATAAAGGGTGCTACAACAATCTCGCCTTGGGCGCCAGTAGCGCTAAAACCCGAAGTAAATATGGGGTGTCAAAATAATGCGAAGATATTTAGTGCTAAGTAAGCCAGTGTTACGTCTTAACATCCAGCTTAAAAAACTGTTAAAACGCTGTCAGTTAGTCGTGAGTACAGTCTTTTATTTTGCACAATATGTTGCATAAAACTTCAGGTATGTTTTACAGCATTCGAAAGGTAATTAAAATGGTGTAATATTTTTGTAAACATATTTAATGCTTAGAATCACACGAAGCTGTGTATTCTTACGGCCTTATTCATAGAAAGTTTAAAAACCTATTTTAGTTATCAAATGTTTTGTCCCTTTCAAACTACTTTTGAATTCAGTTTGAGCGAAGATCACAAAGCACTATTAGTAAAATAAGTTTTAAAACTGTCTATGAATACGACTTTTAGACTCTCGATTCCAACTACAGAAATGTATGCTACAGGAGAAAAGGTAAGCGTACTCGTGGGTTGCTGTTATCTTCATAGGGCAAAGGACAAGATGTTAAAAATACATAGGAATTGTTTCACAATTTCAAAAAGTTAAACATACATAGTATATTTCATGACGTTAATGCGTTTTAATAGCGCAAATCTTTCAAAGTAGCAAATTATTCGCCTAATGGTAAATAATAACTATATTTCATGAACATCTGCAGCGTTTAGATCGTTGACGTGTTGCTGGACTTTTAAAATAGGAGGGGAAATGAAAGGAAGAAGGCCGCAGGGAAGAATGCGATATTGGTATTCTCGAACAACGGCAGCGGCAACCTCATACACTGAGCGAAACCACGACTATCACTTCACGCTGGTTATCTGTAGACTGTAAAACTACCCATATTGCTATAATAGTCCAATGTTCCCCGCTATTGATTTACCACTTGGAATAACTCTGCTGTGTATTATGGTACCTACTATTTACACACCACCTAGAGGCAGCGAAAATAATTTAACGACACTTTGAAGTTGTTGTAATGTCCATTGTGAGGTCAATTTATCAAAACATTGGAAAATTGTTAGGTAAAGGTGTTAAATATATTGTTAAAATTAATCACACGATACCGGTAGAATTGTATTGTGGTGTATTTGGCAGGAGCAATTTCTGAGAAATGCTCGGTCGTGACTGCTCTAAATAGACAAAAAACACGTAGTACAAGGAAACAGTACATTAAAACTTAACCTACAAAAAATCTTCATTGTTTTGCTCGGGATTCAATCTGCTCTAGGTCTAGAGGAAGAAAGATTTTTCTGTTTAAAGTTTAAACCAAAGCTGTTATAGAAGCATGCCAGTAACACATACATACTTAGTTGCCGTTGTTTAAGCTGCCTTATAGCTTTAGATAGAACTTAGAAGGGAGCAAAACAAAAGCAAGTTTACGACGGAATAATCCTTAGGGTTACTAATTGTATAGTTATTCTATGGTGTGTCCATGGTTGTCAATCAAACTATATCGAATTGTATAGTCAATGCCCGATACTTGTATTCATGCATCCAAAAGGAAAGAATTGAATAATTCATGATGCACTACTTATACGGCAGCATGAGTCAAGTACAAACGATTACCATCGATTTAATCATTCCCCATGTAGGTCTATGCGATCTATATCCCCGATTCCAACATAATATAAACAAGATACGTCCTTGATCAAGTATTTGGGTTAGAAAAATTGCCCACTAACATAGAGCAACAAGGGGGCCGAGCGTCCGCCGCGCATATTGAGAGCCCATTGTCCGTTGTATGGCACCAACAATCAAAACCTATGAATGCAGCATTCGAATCACGCGCCCGTATTCGTTCCAACATACCGTAACACGAATAAGGCGACAATAAGTTGTACTTACCATACGTTATTATTAACCGGGCGAGTTTAGTCACAGGACGACGTTTTCAAACGCACCTCGCCGCGAAATCGCGCTAAAATAATTTCCCGCCTTATCGGTTTCTCAATTCAAATTTCTCGCGCAATTGCCGAGTGTTCTCTTGCGCGTTCTTAATTTAAATTTTCAAATTAAACGCGATAATTGTTTATGGGTTTTTCATGTTTATTATTTTGCACCAAATTAAAAATAAAATCTCATACCGTGGTTTATAGTGTCATGAAAACTTTCTAAAGAGGCGCCATAGTGGAATTAGTATTAATACACGCGTAATTAAATTCTATTCGCTTCGTTAACTTTTATATAACAATATTTAAATGTGTTGCGGTGGTCGAGATTTGTTTTTTTAAATGGACTTAGTTTTATCACATCCGTGGACTACACCCATCGTGTCGTAATCAAATGCGTTGTACATTGCTGGTTTTGTAAGAGTGACCTATGGAGAGGTACACAGTGAATCGTCTATCTAAGAGGAGCAACAGCGATGGATTGTTGTCGAGATGGAAGAGGAAGTATGTGGGAGGAATCCTGAGCAAACGTAGTTGGTTCACGAGTGGATATGATTTGAATGTGAGTAAAAGTTTCTCATGCATGTATAGATAACATTGTTTTGTGAGCGGTCATAGACAATATACTAAACAATTGTGTAAACATTTTTGTCATACCTACAACTTGATATTGAAAATATTATGTGTAAAATATTTGTTTAGATGTAAAAATGAATGAGTCATCCTCTCTCCTCTTCTCTGTTAGACAAATTAGTAGTTTTCTATTTTCTTGATAATAACATTTTACTTTTTACTGTTAAAAAAGTAATTATTTAATATAATTTATTTCTCGGTTACCTGTTGTAATAAACGTCTACAAATTTAAGAATTTGAGTATACAGAAGTAAGCAAAAATTGTGCCTATTATAATTGGTCTGTCGAAGGAATCAAAACGAAATGGCCACATAAAAAAAATACAATGGAAACTAATAGTAATTATTGGTCTTCATATTGCATCGAATAAATATGATAATTTATTTAAAATTCAATAATATTAAACACAAGACCTAATTGCATAAAACCAGTTTTCGTATTATTCAAATGACATTTCGATTGTATAAATTAAGTTTTATGGTGCATCTCTATTTTAAACGTATAAATAAGTTCTAATAATAGAATCAATTATCATAATAATATGAAAAAATTATTGCATTTTATTGCAGTAAATGTTGATTGACGACATATTCACAAAACATATGCTATTTAATAAACTAAGTGATGGTGCCATGTTGATCAAGAACCGGACGCGACCTGCCGCGAAGGTGGTAGCGGGTTCGCAACCCAGGTAACAAATCTGACTTTTCAGACTCATAGGTCAAGACACAAGGGTGTAGAAACGCATAGTGAGGAAACCTGCATGCCAAAGAGAATGCGCTCAGAATGTCTATGGAATGTGATGACCATCAACCCGCAAAGCCATGGTTACACCATAATAGTAAATCTAGATTCAGTATTATGCCAAGTGTCCACTGTCTCACAAACACCCAGACCCGAAACAAATACCTGTGGATCACACAAATATTTGTCTCGATGCGGGGATCGAACCCGCGGCCTCACATTTCACAGCCGGCCTCTAACCAACTGCGCCACGGAGGCTGTCAATATAATATCGACTTGCTCCGAGCCGTACCGGACGCTACGAAATTCCTCCTTACTTTAGCAATTTGCCTTATATTAAGGGACATTACGAAAACTTTTATTACACACATCCAATTTCAAAGTACAGGCTTTGAACGACATCAAAATGGCTTACCAGAACACTTACACAACTCAAATTTTACACATATAAATTAGCTAATCAAAATGATCTTGAATTACTAATCTTACACCATAAATAATGTTGCTGTTAATTCATAGTTACATAATGAAATTACTAACAGTGAAATAGGTAATAAAATAAAATGAAAACAGTTAATTAAAATGGCTAAAACATGAAGCAATCATAATTGACAAACTTGTTAAGAGCTTACAAGACTATAGGGAGTTAAAGAAGGGACATGTACGTAAAAGATATTTTATTGCGGAAAACTAAATTATAGAATATGAATGCCTCTTTACATAATAGGTATGTATAAAGCGTAAATAAACAAATTACCCGGCCTGAATGAAAGCAGATGGATTAACTTCCTCCCCGTGGTCACGGGGCAGACTTCGTCTAAAAAACTTAAGAATGAAATCAAATTCGCGATAAAATCCATAAGAATTAGTTTTATTTCAATGCGTAACATTCGAGTAAGAAAACATAATTATCTTCAGCTAAAAATGAGGACTCCGTCATAAAATCTACAGCATCTTATTACAAGTATACCTCCAGCTACTTCCTACGACCTTCACGACTGAATGTATTTCTACTAATTGAACATTGCCAAATAAGTATTAAATTATCATATTGAAAATTATAGATTTGAATTACGAGTATTATGGCCCACTAACGATGTCTTTGAAAGAAAACAAAAAAATACATTCATTGAAGGCGCAAATGAACATATAAAGTAACGTACAAAATATTTTAAAAATAAAAAAGACATGACAAAAGTATTATTATGCAACAATAAACAATCAAGTATAAATAACTATTGCAGTAACAATGGGCCTCCTAGTCCGGTTTATGCTGCAGCATGGCAAAGGCAGAACTGCAGCGCTGATTTTCATCAGAAACAACTTTTTCAACTCAAGTCAATTTATAATTCATTTGAAAAGTGGGTTTATTTTAGAGCCACACTATTATCAGCCATTACTCAGCATGAATTGGCAGGCTTGTCTGGAGTGGTACGACTGTCTCACAGGAGATCAACGTGAACCGACAGCTATGCTATCGCGTTTTGTTCTGTGAGTGACACTGCCGGATGCCCAATACCCCTTTCCTCTTCCTATCCTTTTTCCTTCGCGCTCCCCTCCCGATCTGATGGCCCGACAACGCATCCATGATTCCAGCGTTGTGGTTGTTCATGAGCAGCAGTGATCACTTACCATCAGGTGAGCTGCTTGCTCGTTTGCCAGACCTATGCTATAAAAAAAATCGCTTTCTATTTCTACATTTCGTTGACAGAATAACCCATTTGAATTACCAAGAATCGATATAGAAAGGACCCGAACTGACCTTATCAACCGATCGTATTGAAGCAAACAATAATTTAATTATTCTAAGCGACACCTCACTTTCTCCTATGTATTGTTTATGAAGGGTTGTCACGCGATATAATAAGTATTTTTATGGGAGTAATAAACTTTTAATAGCAATGATGTACCGCATACGTGTTGGTGTTAGCGTGTGATTTGTATAATTATGGTAATTTTCTAGATCCTAGTGGATTTAATTGAAACAGTTGTTCTAAAAGGAAGTATATAATTTATGATACTTTCAGTTACCAGTTGAAAGCTATTTACATCTTGCATCTTCTTACGACCTTGACTGACTCCCTGTCCATTTTCTGGGTGGGCACTATACGTACATAATATAAAACAATAATTTGGCCAGTACGTAGTCTTAATCCGAAAAAAAAACGACTTTAAAATTCTCCTAAATCAGCATTCCGTTTTGCTCAGCCCACTACCGTTTTAATCCTTCCCTTATCATAAATAGACATAGAGTTGTTTTCTAATGCACCATCAAATAATATAAAACAATAGCTTTACCCAAAAGCGGTTAATATTTCAGTCACCAGAATTGCACCGTTTCAGCCAGAATTTACACCACAGTTCCTTATTCCATATTACTTACGATCCATAAATAACTCATAAGAAATATGTGACTAGCAATGAGCCTCGTGTTAACATTTACCAAGAACTGCTACAGTTGCGCCACGTCTGACATTTAGGATGGATTTCAAGCCCTAAGTTAAACTGGACTACTCGGAACCATATTAAACAGAATTTCGCCATTACTGTGAACCGATCGTGACTAAACGTGTCGTTAGATACTCCTAATGTATGAGTAATTTGTTCCATACAATATTGATTCGCAAAGTTATTTAGGTTTTGACGGATTTGTAAGTAATTTGGGGTAAATATGAAATGATTGTAAGATGATTAATTGATGCTACAGCTAAGTATTTAAGTCTTAATGCATTTAACTTCAATCCATAAACCTTTACTTAATTCGATTTTTTATTTGATCGTGTGGATATTTTTTTATTAGAGACATTCTAGACTCTAGATAAATATAATAATCTTCTAATAACAAAATAAGAGCCTAAAAACATTTTATAACAAATTTAAATAATATAACAATTTAATTACTTTTAATTTACATCCCAAGTTACATAGTGATTAAATATAAAAAATAAAAATAAAATGGTACAATGCGTGACCATATGACATTGAACGGTTTCTTCCTGGCAACCTTAATTATGTTATTTTCATAATTCATTTTTCTAAATAAGTATTCTGAAAATTAACTATGGACGAATGTGACAACCCTAAATCGCAATTGCTTGTCATACGATGAACCTCTGTCTACGCAATGAACGCAAGGACACGTGACTTACCTCCTTCTTGTAATCCGTACTGAAGTATGTGAATGTGACAAACGACATTCGATGTTAATGCAACGCTCGGTTACGTACAATTGTTAGCACATTTGTCTGGACATCAGCCAGTTGTCTCTTGAATACAATATAAAATATATTTGGCACAGGAAAATTCGCTTTGAGTGCATTGACATTTGACAAAATCGGCAGAGCTCATAGACATAGACCGTGGGTGTGGCCAACAAAAGAACTGAACTGAACTGTCATAGATTGTAAACTTAGAATAAGTACTAGGATCTACATTCCCGCCCCATTTAAGATATCTGGATTCCCAATACCCATTTCCTCTTCCCTTCCTTTTTCCACCCCGCTCCCCTCCCGATTTGACGGGCTGGTAACACATCCATGATCCAAGCGTTGTGGATGTTCATGGGCGGCAGTGATCACTTACCACCAGGTCACGTGTTTGCTCGGTCGCCAGGGCTATGCAATAAAAAAAACACTCTGTATTCTCATAGCAGGAGATATGACCACACACAGGACGCCAAGTTTGTTCCCTTCCAAAATTTGATAGGAAGTCCACTACTGAACACAGGCCTCTCCCAATGATTACCATTGTAACCTATTGGAGGCAGCCTGCATCCAGCGACCAATCTGTCACAATATCAGATATTAATATCAATCCTGGATAAGTGCCATATATGTACACATAATATAATTCGAATACAAAAACTTAAACCTAGGTCTTCTTTCTTAATATTTTTCGCTAAATTACTTCACATCATCTTACAGTGCTGTGTCAGAGAACATGGACCAGTTCACTGCTCATACGCTACCGTTAACATCTTACCCAAACAAAAACAAATCACTAACGATTTTATAAGAATGGAAGAGTTGACCGACAATTCGATAATGTGTTGTAAAGCACGATATTTTCTCGTTACCGCAGTGGAGAGTGGGTCAGTAGTAAGTAAGGCACGTGGAGTGCATTCACACCGCCGTATGCCGCCGCAACACCGTACTTAGAGTCGTGAGAATATGTGCAACGCTGCGGTGTGACGCACGCCCGGTTTCTATTACACGTGATCGGTACAATAATACGACCCCGAAGTAGAATAGGGTTTTGTTTTTATTAAAAACTACTATATAAGAGCCACTGGCTTTTTTAAATTTATTTTTATTTATTTAACTTCACATACAAGCATATTGCACATAGGTGGACTTAATGCCAGAGGCATTCTCTTTCATTCTACCTTGAGATGAAACAGAGATGACAGAAGTAGGGGTACATATGCTTATTTGATTAGGTATTTACCTATGAATATACATTATTTATATACAACAGAGGATGCAATAGATCGGACGTAATGGCGAGAATTAAGCAGAAAAGCCGATCCTGGAACCGGCTAATAGAAAGAAAGCAAGGTCAGATACTAGTCATAATGAAGTCCCTCAGGAATTTGTTTATATTAGTAGTTCTCGGCCCCGGAAACTATCCATTTGACCAAATGGTTTGGTATTGTATTGTATTGTATTGTATTGTATTGTATCAGCCCATATACGACCCACTGCTTCCACGGGCCTCCTCTACAATCGAGAGTACGATTGAAAGTGGTTAGGCCATATAGTCCACCACGCTGGCCTAGTGCGGGTTGGTGGACTTACACACCGTAGATTTTTTTTTTAAATCGCTACGGTATGAAGGTTTCCTCACGTTGTTTTCCTTCACCGTTAAAGTGCGTGGTGATTGACTGTCAATACACACATAACTCCGAAAAGTCAGAGGTGTGCCCTGGGATTTGAACCCGCGACCACCGTGAACATGTAGGCAGCCGCATCTGGTCCGTTACCACGAGGCCACCACGCACTTACAACTTATGGTTTGGTACCCACACATTATACATGTATTTTGTATCCATCCATCCATGTAAACCATCGTGAGGAAACCTGCATACTATAGCGATTTGTATAAATTTTTATGGAATGTAAAAGTCCGCCAACTCGCACTAGGCCAGCGTGGTGGCTTATATGGCCTAATCACTCTCAATTATACTCTCGATTGTAGAGGACGTCCGTGCCTTGCAGTGGGACGTATATGGGCTGAAACAGATACAGAATAGCAATAAGCAACACTACTGAGATCAAACCCGCTACCATCCGTTTCATATTCGTGTTCTTGGCAAACCCCTACTGAGCCACGAAGTTATTTAATAGTAGATTCAGTAATATATTTGTTGAATCCGCGTTTATTGACGAGTCATTGCTTTTTATCGATTCGAGAGTGCTTTCAAACATACATTACGATTTCTATTGCATTTCATATTTGGATACGCTCGTTGCAATCGTTAACGGCACTATAATATGCACATTATGTACAATTCATTTCATAATAGAAGATATTTTTTTATAATTGTTCGATGAAATTTTCCCTCCAAGTATATTTTGTCGCCAAGTGAAAAGTTTCCCGAAGTCATCAATTATGCTAGAAATCTTGACAACCTCCGTGGCGCAGTTGGTTGGACGTCGGCTGTGAAACGGGAGGCTGCGGGTCCGATCCCCGCATCGAAACAAATATTTGTGTGGCCCACAGGCATTTGTTTCGGCTCTGTGTGTTTGCGAGACCGAAAAGTCTATCATAGTTTCTGATATCCACGACACAATGCTCGATGTTAATGTGGGGCAGGACTATGTATGTGACTGTTGGGTGTGTTTGTTTCTTTATTTAACCTAACCCCTCCGCACAAACCCTTTCTTACGCCTTAAGCTATACCGGATTGTGAGGATAGGTCATTAACATGCGCAATGACGTACCATAAAATAGACCAAGCAAGTCGCTTGTCCACGCGGTGTGTAATATTGGGAGATTTATTTGTCATGTGTTATTATTTTATTTATGTGTATGTTTGCATATATGTATGTACTTAATTAGTTACATGCAAGCACAAGCTATTGCGTATTTAAATGACTTTCGTTTAAAGTTAAGTACTTTTAGTTTTAATAATTGCGATTACCAGGTCAATAGTATGTGCTTGAATTTCGTCTAGTTTAACGTAAAAATGGTAAGGATTTGTTGAAGATCAAGTCTAATCGTATTTTATGTCAAGCATTCAAACAAAAAAACAAAAAAAAAGTAGCATGGGACGTTCTCTGCCAGATGGCGGCACGACTTGCACAAGAGAGCCGGCAGCGACTGGATGCATAAAGCAGCAGACCGGGCTCTGTGGCGTACCTTAGAAGAAGACTGCAACGGGATGATGATGATGAATCAAACAACTTTTCGTCGTAATATTTGTATAGAAAATCTAGACATTCAAGGGAAACTCACTTAAATCCAAGAACATGTAAATCACGCTTTTACAGGAAAACAGAACATTAGAAATCTCGCGTGTTATTAAAATAATAACTTGTAATGCGCATAATTTGTATCCGTTGGCACTAACTTATAAATTACTTTATTAAAAGAAATAGTTAAAACGGAAAACGTTTTTTAAATTAATTTGTGCCAGCTTTCCATGTTTTCGTATCCTATAGTAAAAAATATTAATTGAATCATTTATTTGCATGTTGAGTGCAAATACTGGTTTCAATCTATTTAAATTATGTACAACTTAGCCATAATATCTGGTATTGCAAATGGAGACATGTTGATATCTTTAGAATCATAATTAATCTAACAGGTGCTGTTATTACTGAATATATTTACATTATTCAGTGTACAACTATAGTTAAAGATTTTCAGGTCATCACACTCATAAATTATCTACAACAATGCTATCTTCAGAGGTGGATTTTCTAGAAAAAGAGAGAGATAAAACCTCGTTGCTTTTTCTTTAAAGATAAGTCAGGATGTTACAAGCTCTCTAAAGCCTCCTACACACTATGCCGGCGGCTTTGTGCCGCGCGAGTATGCCGGCGGCAACACCAGGCCGGTGGCATTTGCCGCAGAGCATTATTTTAAATGTGACAGCCGTGTATTTTTGGTGTATTCAAGATTCAGTTATCATGCCGCCAGCTTTCCGTGCAACCCGGCAGCTATGCCCACGGCTTACCTATGCGGCTTTGCCAGCGCGGCGACTCAGACATCCACCGGCATACGCGCCGGCATAGTGTGTGGGAGGCATAACATTTTATCCCATTTCTTTCTTTATGTCAAATAGCTAGTCATTTTTAATATACTGATGGATACATATGATACCCGCCTATTTAACATATCAAATCTTATGAGAGACATTACAAACTCTACCAGCATTACTATTGAAAACATAGATACGAATGACTATAATATTTTTTATCTAACTGGCAAATAGTTTTAATGTTTATTTAGCGCAAAAAGTAATTTCGAGTATTACTAGATGTGGCTAGCGCGATTACGTAAAAAACTCATAATAGTATTTTATAGAATTGAAGCCAAATTTATAAAGATACTCGCTATTCAGTCAACATCGTAATTATATATTAAACTCAGTATTATTCTATTATGATTCTTCTATAATACCCGTTCATACATTTGCATAGAACAGAATCCTTTCAAAGGATTCCTAGCTAATGACATTTACCTTTCAATCCTACTGACACCCACTCTATGGCGCAAAGGAAATAATTTAATATTAGTACGTATATTTTAGACTAGGTTTTGTTCTTGTTAATGGCAGGATTTGGAGTAATTACGACAAGGCCAAAGACACCAAAGCTAACAAGATTATTTTTCAACATGTCTTATAAAAAAGAAAACCGAAAATTGCACTAAAGCCGGCTTAAAGCAATACAAGTACAAAGCAAAACAAACATGATTTAATTTATTTCATTTCTTTTAGTCACGCTTTTCTGAATCCACTTTCGGCGGTTTTCTAGGCCAGTGCAAATTAATACATCCTTCCAGATATCTTTCCGATCTGCCGGCGCTTGCCGCAAAATATTGTTTTGTTTATCCAACTTGTTTTTATAATTCGCAACTTTATTATAATGGTAGTATGGAGGTGGTAATGCAAGTATGGTCACCTTCAATCACTGGTTGCGACACCGCTCCTAGTCAAGTTGTTTCATACAAACTCGGAGTTGCGCGTTTAGTTGCTTACATAGTGTTAGAAGGGAAAGGTTCGCGTTCATTGCACTGATGTTCGTAAAATCGCAAGTGAAAATAAATCTGGTGACGTCAGAGCGGTCATAGACATTTGTTTTTTTTTTACATTTGTGTTCGTGACATTGACTGAGGCAACAAATGGATTTAGTGATTTTTGAGGTTGTGTGTTGAGGATTGTTTTGAGTTCAAAGGTGACATTATGCCCCAGATTTTCTTCAAAAAAGTGATGGTTGTAAGGGAGCGCGGTGATTTAGAGGTGAGCCACTTTCACTTTCCGCGCCGCTTGACTCCTGGCGGCCTGTTATCGTTTGTATAAAATAACACGTATTTGCATTGCATAGTGCAACTGCTAGTTTATTGAACTCGCGGGTTTGTTAATCCAGTATGGGTTTATAAACATTGCAAAAAATTACAAGGCGTGTAATAAGTAATAACAGATATGAGATTGAAATTCATATTTTCAATTCATTCTCATGTACATGTAACTGTATATGTACAAAAACAGATGCAACTCATTCTTTATGACGGACTCAGAAAATCTAAGGGATTCTACATAACAGAAATTGACATTACAAAGTTCTTTTAATAACAAATAATTATTTTATATAGAAATTCTATGTAATGAGGGTTATTCTGTATACTGGACGTTGAGCAAATTAAATGCGCGAAATTTCCATACCAATTTATATCTCTTTATTATTTCCTTAATGTGAAATACTAGTTAATATTTCTTTCTGGAAGTTGCCATTGGGATTTATCAAATTACCATTAAGTACCTTACCAAAAGGTCGTCATTATTGCAATCATTCTTGTATCCGTCCTTCCCACGCTTACACAGAGTCGTTCCATAATGGTTAAACAAGTACATCAAGATTTGGCTTGTGTTCGATTTTCTTTTTTCAAAATCATTGAAAATGTAGTGAAGTAGTAAGGCTGAAGTGCGTGGTGGCCTGTTGGTAACGGACCAGACGCGGCTGCCTACATGTTCACGGTGGTCGCGGGGTCAAATCCCAGGGCACACCTCTGACTTTTCGGAGTCATGTGTGTATTGATAGTCAATCACCACGCACTATAACGGTGAAGGAAAACATCGTGAGGAAACCTGCATACCATAGCGATTTGTATAAATTTCTATGGTATGTAAAAGTCCGCCAACCCGCACTGGGCCAGCGTGGTGGACTATATGGCCTAACCACTCTCAATCGTAGTCTCGATTGTAGAGGAGGCTCGTGCCCTGTAGTGGGTCTAGTATGGGCTGATACAGTACAGTAAGGCTGACAGAAGATTGCAACAAATATACGCCAAAGTACTTTAGAGTAGCATACCATGCACTAAAATGGTACCTATTAGGTACTAGTATGGATTATTCGAGAAGGCCGCCAATTATGTCGTCCGGTGAGTTATACCTAACAGCATCTTGACAATAGATATATTATTTTGACAGCTATGTACAATCTGGTGTATTTTAGTCATTTTGTAAAGTCAGTATAAAAAAAAACAAGTAGGTACTTATAAGTAAATTACAACATATCCGTGAATTAACTGCATCTAAAGGAAATATGCGTTAACGAAAGCCGTTCGTCTCCAAGCCATAATTATACGGTTAACTAAGTAGTTTGAATAAAAAATGTCTATTTTAATCTGATTAAAACCTCTTTTCCAATGACTCGTTTTTGCGCACGTCTCCAGCAGTCTAGAACCATAATATCCTTGCCTTTGCCTATTGAGGCATCTCGATAAAAACGCCTTGTTCTTAAAAACCGGTTTGCTAAATTAAACACTGACATTTTATAATTTTTTAATGTTCTGTTCGAAATTTGGATGCCAAGGACACGGATTAGTAATGCCTAATTGATTCACAACAGTTTTAATAACAATAAATCTTTAAGAACTTAGATTATTTTTTTCTAAGCTATTCTCATCTTCGGAATTTACACGTTCCAAAGGTTTTTTTTGTGATTTAAAGAACAATGAAATATCAAGTACCTTAATCGTGATTCTAAGCCAATTCATAAAGTTTACAGCCATGAATGTAAGTAGTTTATGTTACTCAACTATATTATTTGGCCCTTTGTTTTGTTCAGAACTCCATCAAACGTTCGATTAAGAGAGCTTAGGCCACAGAATACATTTCTGTGGCTTAGGCCATAGTCCACTACTTATAAACATCATTTTTCTCACGACGTTCTCCTTCACGCTCAGTGCGAGGTAATTGACTATCAATACATACTTAATTACATCAAATATAAGTAATAAAAAGCTTAATGAAATGTCAATGTTATGATGAAATGAAGGAACCAGTAAATAGTATACCAGTGTTGCACATCGACCTTGCAGTATCTGTGATTATCTACTAATGAGATCTGTGTGCCGATTTTGAAACAAACAAACGCACAGATGATTGGCACTTGTATGTGTTGTGTGCTTGGTTTGTTAAAATTATAGGTAGTTAATAATGTGTGTTTGGTTGGATATGTGGTAGAGCCATGCTGTTGTCAGTCATGACTCAGCTGAATGGGTAGGTTCGTCTGGGGAACCACTGTCTTACAGGAAATCGACGTGAAGCAACAGCTCTGTTGTCGCGTTTCGTTCGGTGATTGAGATTG
This sequence comes from Theretra japonica, assembly GCA_033459515.1. NCBI lineage: Eukaryota > Metazoa > Arthropoda > Insecta > Lepidoptera > Sphingidae > Theretra > Theretra japonica. Next base: position 12,687,843 of record CM065949.1, read on the forward strand.
CCGGCTACCCAATACCCCTTTAGTCTTTCCATCCTTTTTCCTTCCCGCTTCTCTCCTGATTTCAAGCGCCGAGAAATGGCAACTCATCTATGCTTCAAGCGTTGTAGTTGAGCGGCAGTGATCACTTACCATCAGGTGACCTGTTTGCTCGTTTGCCGGACCTTTACAATAAAAAAATAGGTTTACGTTTTAAGAAATTCACAGGGGAATTTACTTGACAGAGCCGGCTTGGTAGGCAGTTTTCGATTTTTAGTTCACAAAGCGACTCCTTACCACTTGGTGGTAAGCTACGTGCAATCCTAACAGGGTATGCTTCGACGAGAGATAGCTATAATCCGTTGGTCAACACATTTATAACCGCCTGGTCCAAATCAAGCGTCTTTTTCTTCTAGTCTCATATATCTTCTATTAACTGCCTTTAATCTCCAGCAACGCCCTTAAGACAAATATTATTGTAGCAATAAAGACTTTCTCATTCATGTGAATCATCAATTCATGTGAATTAAAAATACCAAAAAATGTGTGTTTACTACAAAATCAAATTGTAAAAATTAATTATTGTTTAATTACAATTATTGTTTAATTAAAACAGTTAATTATTGTTTTATCTTTTAGCAATTCTATATTGAGAATACGTGTAATTGCTTTTAAAGTTATTGAGCAAGGAATATAATTAGCTTACGCAGGAGATTAAAGAACGGATGTTGCGTGGCAGCGGATATTAGCAGATTCCTATACTGATTTAATGTCTAGACTTAAGAGTAAAAGGTTTTTTCTGAACGTTATATTAATTGCAATAAGGTGATACTCAATGTACATTGCAGCCAGCGTAACTACTGGACATATTGAGACTTAACATCTTAGGTATGTACGCCTCAGCCTATATAATAGTAGGACCAGCAAGGGTTTTGCGCGGGGCAGTTACGCGGACGTAAATCGGGGCGCTTTTCGCCCTGATATGTGCGATGCCGTCCACAATCCGTGTGACGGTAATGGAGGGGTTTTTATTCAGTATGCTGGCGTAGGCATTGTCAGGAACCCAGCTTGGCCACAACATCCGCATTGTGAATTTTCTGTCCCACACCAATCACATCTGAAACAAACATTTTTTTTAAATCGAAACTCACTCAATATGTTATTTTAAAATATGATTTATTAACCATTTTATACCTATTGAAATATGACAACATTTTTGTGCGTATTATTATCGTAAATAGAAGGACAATATGTCTATTAAACATATACAATGAATATAAACGCCTTTCTGGTTTATAATTCAGGTCACCAGATGGTTGCCTATCAGAACTAAACTCGTAAACTTATAACAAACAAAAGACAGTAACGACCATGTACGGCAGTGGAAGAAAGTTGACAATCATGGTCTCGAGCCATACCACTGGCTATTCAAAATTTGTACATAACTACATATATATTATTAGCCTTTACTAACTACATACTTTGTTTGCATAGGAAAATAATTGTGCAGTATCAATAGGATACTGTTTTTAATTTATCAATAAACATATAATATTTTAATAATATTATAACAAACTTGGCCTATGATGGTCTCCTACAAGAATTGAGATTTTTTTTGCCAAGCTGCCATTAAACCTTGCTTACTTAATTGTAGCTTACTTTATATTATATCCAAAATGCAATCTTGGTAATTCGTAAGATCATGTAGCTTGTACTAACTACCAGTACTGGTATTGAAGTAATTTCAATTACTTGTTTACCGGTACAGATCTGTTTTAACATCATAATCATTTGCTGTTGGTAAGATATACCCATTTGCACTAACAGCGACTATCATACACATCTGTTAAGATTCAATCATATTAACCCACGCAAGTGTTTAGCGTTTATAAAAATGACTTAAAAAATAAAGAAACAAAATGGAAAATAGATATCGAATTTGAGACCAATCGGAGAAAAATATGGCTTTTATACTTTGTTATGTAAGAACTTTTTTGACACGAAAACGGCTACCTCTTTTTCGTGTCGCATTTTCGTTTCATAAATTTTCAAATCACCACGATTTTATGACGTTTTATTTAAAAAAATAAGACAGTTCGTGTTGCTGAGGGTTTTCCTGTTTCTTCTTCACAGCTACAACAAGTTATGAAGCGGTGGTAGCAGTAATTAAAGATTCAAATGATCTTGCGATTATAAGACGAACATTTTAATTTGATATTAAGTCTGAACGGCATCATTGCGTCGACCGGCATTCAGCATCATCGAAAAATATCCAGTCAGTGAATATTTTGTACTGCACCGAACTTACTTACCATAAGTTGCATAGTCACTTTCTCATATTCAGCCAAATATTTTATACAAGATGTACAAATGGTAGTGGACAGTAGTTGAGCTGTCACGAGCCATTAGAGCGTGAATCAGACCGATGCGGCCCCGTTGCGTCACTCGCCTTGAGCCGATGGGTGCCGCTCACCGAGCTTTCCGCAAATGCCATGCTTTATTTGTAAATATTGTAGACAGTATTTTGTTGTGAACAAGCTGTGTTAGGATGGTATTTATGGCTCGGATATGTAGGTAAGTAAATCATGAGAAGTTTATTTTATGTGGGATTCACTGACTTATCCAATTAGAGTACATTCGCTGTCATGATTCTCTTCTATGGAGAATAGTCAGTGCCTGCGTTAGGGCAGGGGTGGGTGACGGCCATAGGGCGGTAGTACTGAAAGGGCGCCGAATGCCGGAATTTACTGTAACCTATAGTATTATCTATGATTTTATTGTTTTTCTTTTAGATTTAAATCTTAGAAATTTAAGCTACAATTTTTTAAGCAACAATATTATATTTTCTAAGCTTAGAAATTTCGCCCTGGGCGGCGTTAATGCTAGAATCGTTTCTGGGAAGAGTAGCTTAGTTTGCTCATTTTATGGCTCTCTTTTCAATTGCGCTTGGTAAACGTAAACTCTGTATTCACTTAAGAAAAAAGAATTATGTCTAACATGTATTGTTTAAGGTTTACTTTTTGGTGTATTAGTGCCTTGATAAAACATTGTATCAATGTCGTAGATTAGTGAATTGCTTATATTCGTATAATTTGACAGATTTCGTAACTTTTACCGTCACAAACTTCGCTTTTGTTCTACTAATAAATCATTTTTATGCGTTTGGGCATTCAGTATTCTGGAAAGACGTGAATGGAAGCGCGGTTAACCAAATATACACGTTTGGATCCCGAATTAACTCGAGCCCTCAGCTACAGTCTCGAAATAACATTTCCCAAAACAACAAGCTAACCACTTGAGTAGCTATTTCCAACAAGTGATCGCCAAAAAGACCGCAAACGTTCATCCCACGAATGAACAGCCAAACGAGCTCTAAAATTATCGTCCCTTTGAATAAAACTGCTCAAACAAAGGATGCGCAAAATGCCAAGAGAGCTTCAAGTTAACTAAATACAAAAAGGCGTGATTTATGGCATTTAAATGCAAACTTAAAGATGCACTGCACATATTAAACTCAAGCAATAGTGGCCTTTAATGCTCAGGTTTAAGGTACAAGATTGCAAAAGTAAAGGTAAAGAAATTTTGTATGCAATGTCTGACGTCAATCGGCGCCAACAGATGGCGTTAGTAGGATGCGCATGCGTCACTTGATCGATACCTCCTTTTGTTGACCTTTTTAAACGCTATTTATATGGTAAACGTTTTACAAGTCTATTCATTTACATTAATTTTATTTCAAGCTTATTTATGTGTATGTGGAAGCTGCTAGTTTAATAGCAGGGCTTTTTAAAATTGTATTGTACTTATACAGTCGGAGAAATTATATCTAACAAAATAAAATATTAAAAAATTCTGTTTTTTTTGTAAAGCAATTTGCAGTTCTTATGAGATGTTGGCCAAAGATGTCACCACCATTTACACTTTAATTCTATTCCTAGAAAATATTAGTTGCTTGGTATTTATAAATCACATTTATTTATATAAAACAAACAATTAAAAGCTTATTGTGCGTTTTATATAGGTTACTTTTGAATATAAAACCTACACATGCCTTGCTCGATCCTTCAGAATTTCCATCCTAATTTTTTAAATCATAATTAATGTTGCCTCCTGTGATCGCTTTAGCTTGCCAACTTAACTTATTAACACCCAAAGGAAACTAAAAGTACTTACGAAAATAATCTTTACCCGCAGCATCCACAGCGGATGTAATGAAATTGATAGTTCAAGTTGTAGACAGGTTGCGTCTTGTGGGAAAGGTAACTGCTTGCACAACTCTCGACCTTGGTAGTTGATACAATCTATAAGACAAACACGGCGTCTTTGACATGTACCTGCAGGTGACATGTGTACATGTGGATGTGGAGGTCGGGGTAATACATATTTCTATGTATATATATATATACATAGTGAATATTCACGCCAGCATTCTTGAAGGTATGCAGAAGTACTAATGGAGGCAATTGGCTACATTGCTCCAAGCTAATTTCTATTCCAAAATGTGTTATTCAGACAAACCTATTTTGAATCACAATTTCGTGTAACTAGGAATTCATGCAAGATTTTTAGGCACTGATTCCAGCACAATCCAATTCATCAGCCAAAGAAAGTCCGCTGCTGAACATAGGCCTCTCCTAATGATTTCCACAGTGACCTGTTGGAGGCAGCCTGCATCCTGTGTCCCGCGACCTTTACCAGGTCGTCTGACCACCTAGATTATATTCCAGCAGAGGACAAGTTAAATAATTAAACAATCTAACCAAAGAAACTTACAGAAAATAGAGTGCCTGATCTGGGGATCGTATCCAAGACCTCATAACACACGAGCTGTCAACAGAATATTATATATTTTATATCGTTATTTTATACATTCTAAGTCGATGATCTTCCATAACTTGTACCACAGTATCCGACGGAATATTATCACGTTCGATTATGAGTACAATAAATTTTCACTTTTTGGCAAATACGTGACTCGGCGGAATGTTGCGCTTTTTGTTACGGTGACGTATCTGCAATATATTAGAATTGCTTTCTTTTGAATTGAAATTATGTGTACGCAATAATATATATGTGTATACCATAGCGATTTGTATAAATTTCTATGGTATGTAAAAGTCCGCCAACCCGCATTAGGCCAGCGTGGTGGACTATATGGCTTAAGCACTCTCAATCGTACTCTCGATTGTAGAGGAGGCCCGTGCCCTGCAGTGGGTTGTATATAGGCCGATACAATACAATACAATACAATAATATGTGCTATAGATGGATGAAAATATTCGGTTACGTCATCGGTTGATTTATTATATAACTTAGGCGTAAGATTCATTAAGATAATTTTGAAGATATCTTTTTAGTTTCTGCAATGTTTAAGTTGAATACTGATATAATCAGAGCAATACTGAACTGTCGTGTGAGTATAACTATTTAAATGTAACAAAAAATATTATTAATATGTTAAATGGCCAAAGTATTAACAAATTCTATCGTGGTTTGGAACTTTTGCGACACAACTTTGTAGTCGATTATATTTTTTTCTTACTTATTTGAATATCTTTATTATCATCATTAACTACTATAAGTCACTAATTACTTTGCATAACGTAATTTTATAAGGACCTCAAAAAGCTCCGTTAATTTTACGAGTGTCTTATCATAACAACTTCCGTCGATTACTTGTCTCTATTTGCCTAAAATTATTTCTCCGAAATTCTGTAAAATAGATAAGATTATGAAATAGGCCAAAAGGAATACAAAACAACGGCAGTCAATATCCTCATTATAATTGAGACTTTAAGATATGATTCAGATCAATGGATCGACTTATCGCCATGCTCCATAACTGAGTTTCATATGCCCTGACCGCTGTATTTTAATATATTTTGTTTAGTTACTTCAGTATGTACTTCTGGAGTACTTTTTATTGAATAGGTCCAGCAAACGAGCAAACGGTGATGGTAAGTGATCACTGCCGCCCATGAGCATCCACAACGCTGATCATGGATGTGTTGCCGGCCCAATTGGAAGGAGAGTGGAAAGGAAAAAGGATGGAAGGAGGAAAGGGGTATTGATATTTTTTTAATCTTTAGCGATTATCGTTTATGTTAACAGCAAATGGGAATAAAATTAGGAAAGAGGTTTGCGAAATCTACACTGTGGATCTAGCTGGCGTAGTAAGGTCTACTCCTGAATAGATTAACAGGCAGTCAGTTGTAAAATTAAAAACTATATCATCCAAAATGGCTTTACGCTAAGCCCGTCATATAAGTTTGGAATAAGGGCACGCAGTAAACAAAGTTATTTTACATACATAAACATAAACACACGTCTTTTTCCCAGAAGGAGTAGGCAGAGGTGATACTAGAACACCCACGTTTCGCCTTGTATATTCCGTCCCACGATGTGATAAGGGGCGAGCCTATCGCCATATCGGGCACAAATTCCTGACTCCGGGCTGATAATGAATAGAAAACTCCAATTTCACTTTGCCCGACCCGGGATTCGAACCCGAGATCTCAGCTTTGCAATCATACCGTAGTACCACTACGCCACCGAGGCAGTCAAGAAGAGTCGAGAAGTTATTTTAATTACATTTAAAACATTCAAATTAAAGAGACACTCACGAGCTCTCCATGACCCCATTAAAGGAAGTGTATTGTTACCATAGCATTTCACTTGTTTCCTGCCCAACAACCGTAACAGCGTTTTATACTCCCTAAAATGATAACAAAAGCCTGGGTGTTGTAATAATCCAACGACCTAATTTGAACAAAAGACAACTATCGCATTTGTTCTGCGTTAAATAAATTCTCTGTTTGGTGACGTGTAACCGATAGCTATGAAAACTGGTTTCGCAGAGCCAGTCTTTAAAAACTCGACAGGAAGTAATAGTTTTGCAATCGCGATTCATCCGGGCAGATTATCGGAATTCTAGCGATTTTTGTATATCCCCCTCTCTCTTGCGTTGTAGTTGATATGTCGATTATAAATATTGATAATATTATGATTTTATGTAACACTTAGATGCTTTATGAAGGGCCGCGATTTTCTCAATTTTTAGCAAACCAAATAAAGCTTAGAACTTCTTACAAACACTCCTGGCAGATATATTTCCATTATAGTAAAAATACCAGCAGTGGTCAGGCGACCTGGTAAAGGTCGCGGGACGTCGCTGGATACAGGCTGCCTCCAACAGCTCTCTGTGAAAATCATTGGGAGAGGCCTATGTTCAGCAGTAGACTTTCTTTGGCTGATGGATGGATGGATGAAAAATACCAGCAGCTTGGTGCACCTCTAAGCTTTCGTTCTCGACGTTTTTCAAAGTCTTTATAAAGGCGCTAATTGCGAACACGTCTTCAGCTCTATTTGTCTAACTACCGCCAAATAGAACGGATCGGTCACCGCTGACTGGCGCCCTTAGACAATAGTCGGTGAGAGTGAAACAAATTTACTTAACACTAAATCTACATTGTAATTAAAATACGCAGAAAGTACGCGGACTTATTGCTTAGGTAGAATAGTTTTTTATGCCACTGTTATGCTGATTTTATTCAGATTGAGGAGTCAGCATCACCACGAGATCCAAGAAGCCAAATAAATAAATACACCTAACAGTCACATACATAGTCCTAACCCCACACTAAGATTGAATCTTGTGTTGTGGATATCAGGAACTACGAAGTACGAGAGGCTTTTCGGTCTCACATACCTCCAGACCCGAAACAAATACTTTTGGTTCACACATTTGTCTCGGTGCGGGGATCAAACCCGCAGCCTCACGTGTCACAGCCAGCTGTCTAACCAACGGCGCCACGGAGGCGGTCAAATTACTGCCCTTATAGTTTCTATCATTCTGTTACTTCTGTATCAGCCTCTACAATATGGAGCACGATTGAGAGGCATAATTTTATTACTTTGTGGGTGCCATAACAACCAACAGTGAAGCACTTCAGATGGCTAAACCGCAATCACTCTCTATAATACCTTAGGTCATACTAATATAAAAAGAGTAAGTACACATCTGTATGCATTTTAAAATCTCTCATATACATTAAAATCGTCAGCCAAATGGATTTCAGTGTCCACTACTGAATGTAAGTCTCCTTAAAATGTAGAACTAAAAAGGTTTCATCCAAAGGTTGTCCAAGAAATCGGCTAGAGCGATAAGACCGCCATCTGTACTTTTTTCTTAATTTGTATTATCTTTGTGTGTTTTTCCTTTCTGTGCGCAGTTAAGAATAAATAAATAAATAGAACTTAGAAGCAGCCTGTATATTGGGGCCTCCTGTAAATACATAATTATTATGCATTACAGTCAAATCTTTACGGATTAGTATTTATAGCACACATGTAGGTATAATAAATCTTTGCTTAAAAGTTGACTAACACCAAAAACTTTTCCGTTCGTGTCAATACTCATTGCATAATTGGTAAAAGTGTAGAATCCTACCTCAGCACCGATGTTCACGTTCTCCTTATGAATAAGAGCTCAAAGTTCTGTTACTTCATGTTACGTAATCATGTGTCCTCTTATGCTCGTGAAGATTATATCCAAACTTATTTTATGATTTTGAAGACATCACTAATGTTTAAAAATTAATAGTAACAGATGTTTAAATGACACGTTTTTGTATATTTTTCGCTTTGTGAACTAATCAACTAATTTAAAAAATTTCTTCTGTATATTTTTGATCCATATTTAAATGGCATTGGAGACATGGATTTCAGAAACGTTAAAGAGCATTTGTTGAATGACTGGGTATCTGTTTCATTTAAAGCCTTTCAATAAATCATGCAACTCCAGACAAATTTTCAAATTCATCCAAGACCATATTTTACATAAATCATTCAACACGAATGCCATATCCTAGAGCAATAGCAGAACAATTTCAATTTTTACACATTACTTGTTAAACTTTTACAGTGCTTAAAAATCAAAATAACATACTCATAAAAACGTTTAACATACATTAAAAATTAAAAAATCGTCACTTATTAACATCTGTATAAGTCGCATAACTAAATTTCATTTATTTTCTTGAGAATCAAGTCTGCGTTGACATTGCATTTGCGATCGTCAACACTTGTTATTGCGTAACAAATGTTATGCAATGTTCATTTATCAGATAACTTTCTTCTCGTAAAAGTTGCGTTTTGACTCTCTCCGACAGTGATGTCCTTTGTCAGCGAGATGATTGATAGGCGAATCTTCAATAATTATTTCGTAAGTATCTTTATGATATTTAATGGCTTGCGGCTCTTTGGGTTTTGTTGGGGATGACTTGCCATCACTTGAAACACCGGTTCGGTCATTATTTTAGCCTCTACTATGTACCTGGCAACTTGGCGTCAAAATCTACCTTACAGTTCAATATATTCAATTGGTATCTTTATTTTAATGTAGATGAAATTTAATGTGGATGTTGCATATACCAAGCCATACCACAGTGTATTTCGACAAATCTTTCACTGTTCAAGCAGCTAGGTTGTGGAATGCCTTACCTCTAAATATAAGACTTGCTAAATCACTTAATTTGTTTAAAAAAAAAGTCAAAAATCACTACTTATCCCTAATTAATTAAGAATATTTTTTTTTATATATATATTATGTATATTATATTGTATAATTGTCACTGTGTATATATGCAAATGTATATGTGTATGTATGTATATTTATGTGTATGTAAGTGTCTCGTATATACTATATATATATTATTTTTGTTTTCTTTTGTTAATGTACTCTTGTTGCACGTCGAGCCCTATTTATCAATCCAACAATTCCTGTTCATCCAAAGGTTGCCAGGAAGAAATCGCTCAATGCGATATGGCCGCCCATTGTACTACTTTAATGTTATTTCTCTATTTAATTTTGATGTAACTTGAGAGTACAATAAAGAGTATAATATAGTAGTAGAGTATAATAAATAAATGAAAATCAGATATTTTGAGTACAGATCAAAATCCAGCCAAGTATCACTTTTATCACGTCGAACATCAGTTTTCTATGTCATTCCTCTTGGATAGACAGAAAAGATTTCTTGATAAAAATAGAATAACATCAAATGATTATAATTTTACGTAATCTAAATAAAATCCCCAAGGTACTTACCAATAGATTACGTAACATCCTATTATCATGGGAAATCAAACTTTCTAATGGTTATAAGTCGTCAATATGCAAGACACCTTTCGTTAAGGATTGGTGACGTGAGTTTACGCTGATGACATCACAATTAGGGACTTATCATAGTTATAAGAGGGTTTAATAATATTCTATCTTAAGCAACTTCCATTCGTCTTAGTTATCCACGTGAGCTTTCGCGTTTTGAGTTTAGTTAAGTATATCTGAAAACAACAATCCCAGCATATCATTTTTTTTATTCCGGCACGGCAAAGTTACTGCACTGCACCGGATAGTAAGGACAATGCCGTCAAAACAGAGTATCATGTAATCGTCGACGACTATAATGCTTTTCCCGTCCCGTCCTGTTATATCCCGTTCTGTCCCATCTCATTCTATCCCATGACGAAAAGCATGCAATCCTGTCGTCTCCAGTCCCGCGCCATCCATTCGAATTTAGAAGAGTACCAAAAATGTATATTTGAATTGAATTCCTGAGTCACCCAAAAGAACACTACATTTTTTCGGGATAAAAAGTACCCTATGTCCGTCTCCATGGTACAATATATTTCTGTGTTAAATGTCATCAAAATCGGTTCAGCCGGTTTAGCAGGAAACGGAACTTACCTACAGACATACGAATACGCACTTCGAATTTATTTTAAATAAATCAAATATAATTTAGAGTTCAGACCAAATATGCCCGACTGTAGGGCAAGCGTCTCCTCTACGTTTGAGAGAAATTAGATCTTGTAAAAAAAATGTCTTTTAAAAGTCCGTGAAGCATGAAGCAGGCAACGTGTGTAACTACTGTCTAGTGTTATAAATGTAAGTGCTCATAAATATAATAATTACGAACAGCTCAATTATCCACATTTCGCTGACGACTTGCAAGTGGTTTGAGGTCAGCTGGAGTTACGAAATTATTTCTAGTTTCTACGTGTAATACGTGGAAACATGACCATATCATAGATTTACGAATTGTTTTAGAATATTTGTCGTCAAAAATTACTATCAGGAATAATTATAGCAAGGTTAAAAATATTATTATGTTGTTCCTGTTATTTTTTATAAATATAGCTAATATCTATAATTATGTCTCTCGGTGTCGACAACAAACAAGCCAAATACGTGTTTTTGTTATTAATATAAAAAACTTCAAAATACTTTATAATCGTAGTCGGATAATAATTAGAAAATCTTACATACATAAACTCACGCCTTTTTTCCAGAAAGGGTAGGCAGAGGCGCCACCATGACATTTCGCCTTGTATGTTCCGTCCCACAATGTGATAGGGGCGAGCTTATTTTCATATCGCGCACAAATTCCTGACTTCAGGCTGATAATGAATTGCAAAATCCATTAACACTGCCCGACCCGGGATTCGAACCTGAGACCTCAGCTTTGCAATGGTACCGTAGTACAACCACGCCACCGAGGCGGAAAAGTAAAGATTGTAAAGCTTAAACACACATTTCTTGATCACGTAAACAGGTTCATGTGGGAATGGAACTCTCGTCCTCTTTGCAGAGCCTGCTTCTCTCATATTTGGACACGGAAGCAATTAACCATTTGTGCCGAGATCTACCTACTCGTATTATCGTGCCTTCACACCTATCAAGCAATTTGATACATCGGTTTAATAAATAATTTGTTCTTTTCCAAAATCCGACATCGTTAAAATATCCTTTTGGTACTATTTGACGGGATATAAAAATACCAAAACTACGCTCGACTTAAACCGCATCCCAGAACTTAGACCTTATGTGAAAAGCTCCATTTATTAAAGCCCATGACTTTCAAAACATTTATAAATATAAAGTAACCGTAAAATGTCAATGTTTTATTCAGCAAAAGTAAAAAATATTTCACATTTTATAATAAGCGGTTGGCACTCACGACAAAATGGCGGCATTGCGTTTATGCGAGCCATCGAACACTCGTATATCCATAGAATTTATTTTCATTTGTGTTTTGTAATTCCAAGAAAATTATTGCCTACAAGTATATAATTATGCAAAAATTCGAGGCGACTCGCAAAGTCTGTATAATAGTGCCTAGTGGTGAAGTCAGTCTTGTAGGTTATTTCTTGGCTTTTAAACTGTAAGAAACATGTTATTTCTTCTTTGAATTCTACAAAACGCACTGAGTTTTTAAAATGGCGAGATTTCTACACGACTCTGGCATATGCAATCATAAACATAATTGCTAATAACTGCTCAGTAAGATTTACAACTTCAAAGAGATTGTCGATTGGAGATTATAAAATTAAATTATAATTATTAAACGGTTGTTCGGAAATATTTTCATTGCCTCTTACTTACCACTTGAAATTCAGAACCAAAATTGTTGCAACACGTCAGTTTTTGAATCAACGGTACCACACCAGTAATTTTTCCTCATAATTACTGTACTATACTGTACTGTATCGCCCATATACGTCACACGGCACAAGCCTCCTCTGCTATCGAGAGTTCGATTGAGAAGGGGTATTATAATCCACCACGGTGGCCCAGTGCGGGTTAGCGGAATTTACATACCATATAAATTTTTATAAATCGGTATGATATGCATGTTTCCTCACGATGTTTTCCTTCGCCGTTGTAGTGTGTGGTGATTGATTGATCATACAAATGTCTTCGAAAAATCAGAGGTGTGTCCAGGGATTTGAATCCGCCACCACCGAGAGCACGTTGGCAGTCGCGTTTGGTCCATTTAACAGCTGGCCACCACGCACTTGTATAAATACTGTAAGCAAAATGAATTGCAGCATGTTCACTTCTTTTAGTAAGCAGTTCTAACTAAAAGGACAATCTGTATAGCTGTTTAGATAAATGTTTAGCAGGAAACTGTTGTAAATAAAACTAAAAATTATAAAGGACCAAAAAAGATCCCAACAGAGCGCGTTGTAAAGTTTAAGAAGGGAACCAGACCTTTGATAGCATTTCAAAAATATAAGAATTAGACACGGTTCTAAATATATCTCTAAAAGTCTAAACCATCGTATAAATAAACGCTATAAAGTACAGTCGCTAGTACGGCTGGCTCGTCGGGCCTTGGCCGATGTTTCCTATACAAATGTCTGTGAGAACCGTAAGGCTATGTGTCCATTAACCAAGCAAGTATTTTTGCTTTGCGTTCAACTACTTAAAACTAGCATGTTGTGCTGTTTAGGAACCTGCAATAAATGCATACTCATCACATATACCTATGTAGATAGATCGACAACACAATTAGAATTCATATGCTTTCTTTGGCATTCGTGCGGCTGTGTTATTAAATTCGGAGATTGTCGGATGCCCAATGCCCCTTTCCTCTTCCCATCCTTTTTCTTCCCCACTCCCCTCCCAATTGGGCCGGCAGCACACCATGATCCAGCGTTGTGGATGTTTATGAACGGCAGTGATCACTTACCATCAGGTGACCTGTTTGCTCTTTGCCGGACCAATGCTATAAAAAAAAAGGTTACGTTTTTCATTGGAAAGAAATCCAGAGGGGAATAGCAAATCATCGTATACAGTGGATGTAAAGCTTTACTCACATCGACCGGTCCCATGGCCTTTAGCGTTTTCTTACTATACCTACACAGCATAATGTAAATGTTATGTCACCTTGTTATTGATTGCATTGAATGAAATAGATTGAAATGTGGTTGGGAATATTGAGGTCGTCGCGGTTGAGTTTCTACACGCCGATTTAACAACCCAATTAAGTTATAAAACATCAAAATATTATCTAAATATACTACAATTGCGGAGGAATCAATCGTAAATGTTTTTGTATGCAACTGACTCCAATATTCGTGAAATCAGAAACGGATTCCTGAAAGAAACGAATGAAAAACTAACATATTAAATTACATAAACATCTACCATGTTTTTTGACACCGAAAAATGAAATTACTTCTACAGCAACATTTTTTTTTACTTTTTGATACTATCTAGCCCCTATTTAAATATTTCTTTAATTTAGTTGCATTTAATTTTCATTTTATATATTATGATACTAAGCTTCTTTAGTAATTGGTGTTATAAATAAAGGTGAAAGTGAAATCACACCGACACTTAATGTAAGTAAATAAAAAAATACTAAAAATATGAATAATAAACCTTTTAATGAATAACATTTCGCTGCGAGTTAACTGACCATTTCGTTTAGTTCACCTCGGATTGCCGCGAGAGTGAGACGCGAACGCCCGCCATTTTGGAAAAATAAAACGCCATCACCCGCGAAACGATTAAAAACAATAGTATGTTTACATTCGGAAAGAACTAAATTGTTTTAGTTGAGTGATATTGTGGTAAATACTAAATTTCATTTTGGTGAATTGTGTTGTAAAGGATTTTTATGTTTTTGCGGGTAAGTTTGTTTGTTTTTTTTTTTAAGGCAAGGGTAATTGAGTGCAATTCCTATGATTGTGGTAACTACCACATTAAATTTGATAATATTTACAACTGTAAATATTATCAAATTGGGCGTCATTTCTATAATGGACACGTTTTGGATGTCTTTAAAACATAATTGCAAGGATATTAGCGTAATAACAATAACTGTAATGTGAAAATAACTTGCAGCAATTATAACATTTTGCAACAATTGCCAACTTTAATTTTGAATACAATAATTACCGCAAAATACTTTAAATGTCCCAGCTACTTTTTTATTGTGCAAGTACCTAATTGTTGCGCATAACACAAATACATTACTAGGTTATATTTTTGTACTAAGTAGTAATTGCTCCTCGTATTATTTTACAAAGAAAAGGAACTGAATTAAATTAAGTACTTTTTATTATTTTATCAAGCATCTTCAATATTTAACAAGTCTGTACATTTATTATGATTTTTAACAAAAAAATTAACCCAACCAAAACGGTTCACAATATGACATTATTATTAATAAGTTTAGAAATAAACAAAACATTTCGTAAACCCAGCGTTAAGTCAAAATATCCACGATTCACGACCTCCCGCATACTAACAATAAAATCACGACCTTATGTTTTAATTTTACAAAGTTTTAAAAAGGCCACAACAATAAAACGCATATGAAACTGGATGAAGGTTAGATGGCTTGTAAATTGACTCCTTGTGAAGGGTCGTCGTCCTTGTGAATGCAAATCAAATGGAATAAGTTAGAAAGCTAGTTAGCCCGTCTAAAACGTAGTTTATTTACATATACTTTTATAGGATATGTTAGATAAACACAGGTGATGTATGCGCGTTTTTTGAGATTCAAAATCCACAGAATAGGTGACTGAGAAAGGAAGTCTTTGCAATTCGTCAAAGTCCTGAAGTCGAGAAACCCATCATAATTCGTAGTGACTTTAGCAAACGCATCCCGAAATTGCTGAAGTGGTCGCACATTCGCGGAGTTCTTTTAAATATTTCCGGAAAGTGGACAATTCCATAGTCAATATTCTTTCACATAGCCACCATACTAGCCACAGTAGTAAACTTAGAAACGTTTTCGGTGATTAATTACTAGGACAGCCACGATGCCTAGTTGTGCTACGGCACGATTACAAAGCTGAGGTCGTGGGTTCGAATCCTGGGTCGGGAAAAGTTATATATGTGTTTCTCTATCCATTATCCCGGAGTCAGAAATTTGTACCCGATATGGGGATAGGCTCGCCCTCTATCAAATCGTGGGACGGAACTCACAAAGCGAAACTTGGGTGTTCTGGACGCTACCTGGGGAACCGGTGCCTACCGTATCTGAGAAAAAGGCCTGTGTTTATGTACATTTTTATGTATACTAGCACTTACCTGACTCATGATAGGCTCTGATGGATAGGTTAGTGATTGTCGCGTGTGGGCATTTTACCGACACTATTATATGCGGCCCTTAAAAAAGACGCCACGTGAAGAATTCAAATCTTAGTTATTATTATCTTGTTTTCCGCTTCGTGGAATCGAAATCGAAATCGCAGCGTGGGACGTCCATCCACTAGGTGGTCAGACGACCTGGTAAAGGTCGCGGGACGTCGCTGGATGCAGGCTGCCTCCAACAGGTCACTGTAGAAATCATTAGGAGAGGCCTATGTTCAGCAGTGGACTTCCTTTGGCTGATGGATGGATGGATGGATGATTATCTTGTTCTCTAATTTAATTTTCATAATATGAAAGGAACCTCGAAATGTAGAACTTGTATCTACATTGTTTAAAAAATCATTTCGAATAAATTCATACAAATGCATAAAAAAATACGAAGATTCTTTTAATAACGGCCAATTGTGGCATCAAAACCGCTGTATAATTAATTCGTATTAATAACCATAGATAATAAAGCACAGATTGTTAGATAACTAAGACGTAATACACAAACATTTCAATTTTACATAATATGTTACACAATATACTTCCTACGCAAACACCGGTCTGATACGTCTAGGAAATGAAAATATATAAAATTTCCGGTTTTCATACATCTGTTTAGGTAAAAGTTGGTCAATGGATGGATCAGTTTCCGAAACCTATGTTAAATGTGACGATGTCAAGATAAATTGTCTTAATTTTGATAAGTGAATAAATTTCAATAAATTATAGATTTCGCGAGGATTATGATATAAATATATAAATCGTTGGAATGGAACTAATTTTACTGCACGTTATTATCAACTGCAATTATCGCAAAATTTAACCAGGGGGCATTTTTTTGTAATATTTAATACTCGTATACTGATCGCTACCACCCATGATCACTCGCACAACACATAAAGAATAAATTATAAAGGAGGTTCTTCGTAATTACACCACACTTTTAATAATTAAGTATAAAAGAAAGTATAAAACAAATCCTAATACCTCGATTACCTCCTTAATTTAAAGGTCAATAGATATGTGATACTCTTTCACTCATAAACTACTAAACAGATTTTGACGAAACAGCACACTGTACACAGCATTACAGCTTGTATCTATATCAGCCCATATACGTCCCACTGCAGGACATGAGCCTCCTCTACAATCAAGTGTGCGATGGAGACGGGTGAGGTCATATAGTCCACCACGCTAACCTAGTGCGAGATGGCGGGCTTTAGGTACATGCCATAGATTTTTTTACAAATCGTTTTGGTATGTCGATTTCCCCAAGATTTTTGCCTTCACCGTTATAGTGCGTGATGATTCACAATCAATACACACAGATTCCGAAAACTCAGAGATGTGCCTTGGGATATGTACCCGCAGCCACCGTCAACATGTCAGCCACGTCTGGTCCCTTTACCAACACCACGCAAACTAACACATTTTACTTAACAACACGCTCACACATCTAACTTAACAAGATTTTGCCTTAAAATCCACAAACCACACTCGACACCGAGTATCAATAGCATGTGATTGTGAGTTGAACAATGATCAGATATCGTCCGTATGTAGGTCATCACGAGAATTCATCTGCGGCGGCGTAACGGTACCACTCTAACCAGTTTCTAACGTATTGCCGTTTATCCTTACTTCGCGAGACTGCTAAACACTGTAATTGTGAAGTTATTAGGCTAAATTGTTTGTTTGTTTGACTTAAATGATGCAGGGTGTGTGATTAAAACGAGGGCGAATATTTGATTGATTGCATTATGTTGTTGATTTAAGCAGCCAATGATTAAACCACGCATTTTTTTTTATTCTTCTTCAACAAAGTGTGGTCAGTCTAGGGTTTCTTATGGACGGCAAAGAAAAAAATTACCTAAGTTTTGAATTGAGCAATCCAGTTTTACTGAGAAATTACCATAAACCAAAAACTCTTTTTTGGTACTTGTTTTTTTTATATATGTATGTCTCTACATTTTCTTATAATATGACTCGGTTGATGACAAAATTAGTACTCCATGATTGTCAATACAAAAACTGATGATACTTGGGTTGCTTGAGGAAGAGATTATAGCTTTCTACTGCGCTTGATTCTGAAATATTAATCTCTTTGATTGAAGTCAATCTCTTCATGCTTTGTCATTGATTCCTACGGTCGACTCCAGAATCCCTGCCTCCATAATTACTATTTGAACTACTCAATTCATAAACTGTAATCACAAGTCATAATCTAAGGATCAGGGCATAGACCTAACCATTTCTCTTTCATTCCCCTCCCCCTATTCCCACGGGAATATCGAGTCCTCCCACCGCGAGTTAAGTATTAAAAATGTTTGTAATGTCTAACAGAATAACAGCAATTTAACACCGAAGGCGTTAGTAATGTATTTTGTATAATTACAGCCTGCATATTAGGTTTGTAGCCTCTAGACTAGTCGTTTGATTTATATTATACACAGCTATTAGAAAGGCAGTGAGTATGAGTGGCAGACAGTTTGTCAGATTAGGATTATTGAAAAGTAAACTTTTATCGACTTTCTACTGCGTGGTGGACTATATGGTCTTAACCCATTCAATCGTACTCCTGATTGTAGAGGAGGTCCGTGCCCTTGCAGTGGGACGTATTCGGGTTAATACTTATAAAGACAATCTCAATTTAAATCTAGTTGATGGTGTTTTACATTTAGTTCTGTTAAACTCTGGCCTCTGACTTTACCTATGGATGGGTACAGAACCGATGCAGGAAAGATTAGGGATAGTTAATTGGATTTTCGAGGTAGTCATTAACCAATTGAATCACGATGGCAAAGCTTATTTAGATTTTATGTAGAAACCTATTCGGCTCTAATTAATATTGTATTGCACCATGTGTGTCTCAACTATCAGTTACCATGAAATTAATTAAAAATAAAACCCCGACTGTTCGCAAATTTCTCCACAAGACAGATACCGGTAACATAACTGTTAACACGACGTACAAAGCTGAGTTATGTGTAATGATGGCTTTATAAACATTAATTAAAGACGATAGCCAACGCTATCATCACGCTGTAATAACCGTGTGGGGTAGACAGATATCTAAATATCAGCTTGCCTTATTTTCCGGATTATACGTGGTTAAAGTACGGATAATGACTGTCTTTAGAAATGAGCATTTGTTTAGCACGTTAGTTCCTTGTACGGAATATCTGATTGCAATTTGTTGATGAGTAGCGATATATATATTATATGAATATATATGTATATTACAATGTTTGTATGTATATAAAATATGTATATTAGAAATGGTAATATTAAGGCGTGTAGCTAGCAAAGGAAAAAGTTCTAGTGGAGTTTTAGGGCTGGATTTCACACCGATTTAAATAAAACAGCTTGAGCTCGTATAACGTGTATTCACTGACCATGCGTGAGCGGAAGAATCAGAGTTGCCATATAAAATTTAAAATATTTTAATGTTGCTAATGCAACAAGGCGTTCTTTTAACTGTCCATAACCTACTATAGTAGATAATGCCGGCGTATTTGCTTTTGTTAGTGGATTTTTTTACTAACACCGCAAGGTAAGTGAAATTTGATCTAGACAGAGTAGAGCGACATAACCATGCCGAATAGTGATTGGAACCGAATATATGCGAGCTGAGTCGCTGGATACAGGCCGCTTCCAACAGGTCTATGTGGCGATCCATGGGGGAGGCCTATGTCGAGCAGTGGACTTCCTGTGGCTGAAGAGAGAGAGAGAGATATGCGAGCTTAAATTGAAACGCGACACACTAGCATGGGTATAAACCTATGTGATCCCACTGTGATGGTTTTGTCACCATGTACGATGTTCGTTATATGTAAAGGTGGATTTATAATTCTTAGCTCTAGCGCCTCCTATGTACCAGAAAACTCTGAAACGGTCAATAAATGGGTTTGGATTTAGTGGCTTTAATTCTTTTTCTAATCAAACGTTGCTAACCAACAATTTGCCTCCTGAATTGAAATGTTTAATAATTCCACATCAAAGTTAAGGCATCTAAAATAAATTCGCCATTAGGTTATTGTACCAAAACGGAAGAAATCATTGCACTATTTATTATTTCAATTGTAAATTTGCTCCAAATACCATGTTTCTGCTTTATAATTCCAATTGTACATATATTTGCTCCAAATACCATGTTTTTGCGTATCCTAGCAGCAACTGTTCTGCGGCCTTCGCAGCGTGACTGTCTGTGAAGGTCGACCAGCATAAAGGATCTGAAGGGACTGGCGGATAGGAACCGACGCACGCACGCACGTGACCTTGCTATGTAAATACAAATTCACGTTATAGAACTTGAAGAATATGGAGATGATTTGTTTAGTTTAGCTGCCTATAGGGAGAAGATGTATTTTGTATTGTGCTACAGATAGAAAGAAAAAATATGTATGAATTAATTAATTATTATTCTATTTTAACGCTTTAGGATCTGTAAGTAGATAGATAATAGACATCACCATTGTCACAGCATCACACACATAGTCCTGACCCTACACTCAAAAGCAAATAAAAAATACGAGAGATTTTGCGGTCTCACAATTTCCAGGCGCGATACAAAAATTTGCTGAGCACACAAATATTTGTGTCGGTTCAGGATTTGAACTTGCAATCACTCTTATCACAGCAACATCAAAAATAACAACGCAATAGAGACTATCCTCAAATTATCAACTTTGCAACAACAACGTAGAGATACCGTCTCTGAAATGTCACTTCATTTCACAGTTTTTTGAAAACGATCTAGTAGGCATACGACGGAAATTCAAACCATTAATCTACATATCAACATTTCGTCAACACATAGTATTTTTCAAGGCACAGATCAAGACTAAGGCCACAACGCACGTTGATGTAGGAACAGGTACAAATAATGGATCCTGTAGCCCACGCTATTGCGTCCTAGCATTATTGCACTGCGCATTTACTATTCTAGGGCGTCACGTCGGTACTTGATATTAAATTAACAAGTGTATAAATAGGTATAGGTACGGAAGAGAGAACCGCTACTGTTTCTTTCCGTAATTTTAGACCAATGGTCCTAACCTTTCTATCACTTAAATATTGTCATTGATAAAAAAATATACATGTAAGTGCCAATTACCATGCCCTAAGCGTGTGGTAGCCTGCTGCTAAAGGACCAGACGCGGCAGCCTACATCTTCACGGTGGTCGCGGGTTCTAATCCCAGGGCACACCTCTGACTTTTCGTAGTCATGTGTGTATTGATCAACAATCACCACGCACTATAACGGTGAAGGAAAACATAGTGAGGAAACCTGCATACGGTATGTAAAAGACCGCCAACCTGCACTAGGCCAGCGTGGTGGACTATATGGCCTAACCACTCACAATCGTACTTTCGATTGTATAGGAAGCCCGTGCCCTGCAGTGGGACGTATATGGACTGATACAGTACAGTACAGATCCTAACCTTCAAACCACTTAAATCTTGTCATTCATCAAAAATTCATCCTATAAGTGCAAATAACCATGCCCTAAGATTATTTTTTTGTGGTCATTGATGATGATTAGTATATAAATATAGTCTGCGAACCTAATGGGACATAAGAGTGAGTTTCTACACGTATGATGATGATTGACGACTCTTTTGTTGCATATATTGAATAAGGCTAATGTGCGTTGTGCTTAAACAATCTTCACGCACCAATTTCCATGGAATCTGTGTGAAATACCGATGTCTATTGATTCTTTCAAATCATATCCAGGCCGTATTACTCTAATCCACACAAATGAGAACTAGGCTTCATATTTTATAATGACCACATTACTTTCCACTTTGCGACCCAGCCCACTTTCTTGACAATTCTTAGGAAGCGATATCGAGGCACAATTCTGGAGAAATGCTTATCATTAGAATCGTGACTGCATTGGTGATTAGATTAGGATCGTCAAGCGTTAGATAATAAACTGATGTGTGGTACACGTAATAGATACTCGATTTTTCATAACTAAACTGAATCTTAGAGGATCTAAGATTTAAGTAATAGTTTGTAGAAGTTCTTAAGTTTTAGACGCGCTAGTAACTTTTAATAAATTATAACAAATTATCAATGAACTGCTTTGATTTAAACCAACATGCAACTTTTGCAATAATCACGATATTGTAAACTGGTTTTGAAAAGAGCAACACTAGAGTTTCTTGCCCGTTATTTACTAGTGAAGACCGCTTTCCGAACTGGATGGTAGAAAAAAATGTCTGAATCTAAACAATGTTGAACATTTTAATGGATTCAATAAATTATTTTAATTTTCATAACAGAATTGCTTGTATTGTGTGGTTTTATACTGCGATGTGGTGATGCGAATTCAAATTATTATTATTTTAAATGCGCCTATGAACGTACTACACATAATCCGACATAACTTCTACAATGAAATCCTGTTTCTATATTAGAATTCTTTGGCAATGGAATCCGAAACAATCTGTATTAGCCGGATTTTGCATTTCATAACATGAAATGGCATTTTTCAATTGATCTGGTACAGTAAAACCAGGTTAATTGGGAGAAATTGATAATGTCAGTCTATGCTGAAAAAGAGGAAATTGTTGAGGTGAATACCAGCCAACATTTATATAGTCATTGAAATAAAACGAATTCTTACGGATTTTATCGCGAATTTGATTTAATTTCTAAATTTTTTAATTTCCCGACGTTTTGGATCGCAAAAACCAATTTACTTTTTAATTAATCATTGTAAATTAAGGGTAGTTAAATTGTAACAGTCACTAAGCGGATGGCTTTAGCTCAGTCCGCCCTGTGACCACGAAAACTGTAAAGTGATCGAAACGTCGGGATATAAAAAAAATAAAAAATGTAATGATTAAATCAAATTCGCGATAAAATCCGTAAGAATTCGTTTTATTTCAATGTGTAACATTCGCGTAAATCCAAGAAACCATAATTTATATAGTTAATTATCTGCAGCACATAGAGTTGAAAATGCACCATCACCGTACATACAAACACTAACGACTAATCAAAAAGTTCAGTAACAAACATTCCAGAGGTTGCGTGCATCGGAAGAGCACAATCAGCGAGCGTTATGACGTGAGAACCGAAGCCAACCGTTTGAGCGACCCGCCCGTCCGCGTGGGACAACAATGCAAAACACGAACCTGCACGTACTGGGAACTTGGCACGCGTATGTCGTTGTTGTTGATTTTTTGCATGTGATTTGAAGGTTCTGATAACGTTGGGTGTTGCGCAGTGTATTGCCAAGTTTTTAAGTGAAATTGATAGATTTTGTGGAGTTTTAAAAAAATTGGTTTTTGAAAGTAAAATTTGGGGATCATGAAAAATCAATCGTATATTAGACAAAGTTTGATTTAAATTGGAATTAATTAAACATGAACATACTTTTCCCACATCTACTTAAATAGAAGAAAGATACACAGATCGTAACCAAGTAATATATATGAGCCCAAAACTGGGCTCAGACCTTTATCTATACAGACGTGGGTCATAACTCATACCCAATTTTGCAGCACAAAGAAATTCTACTCGAGAAACAGAGAAAGTCCCATCTCAAGACCAAACTAATCCTCCACTTGAGTTATCTAATCAACGCGTCAATGAGACCGCGTGTCAGCCCGCGTGAAGCTGTTTGCTCTCACGTCAGCTGATAAAGGAAGTGTTTGCTTAACATGCTTATCCGAGATGCAGTATTTGTGATAGCGTCTCTTAGTGTTGTTAGTTTCTTTTGCATTTCTTTTGCGGACTAATCTGCAGTTGTAGAAAAAATTGGTGATAATTTTTTGTATAGAATTTCAATTTGTATTGTTTTTCTTTATGGTGTAGTAGCGTGGCAAATAAACAAGGAATACACTTGATGAAAAGCGATAACTTCCGTCCACACAAACCTCACAATTTATAATAAAATATTGATGATTTTCTGCATTAAGTTATTATTATTAGGCCGGCAAAATATGTACGTTGCCAGCTTTTTTAAACTTACCGAGGCGAGAAAGGAACTAGACAAGAACAATCCGTTTATTAGGCTATTGCAAGATATAGTATTCTATTACAGTGTATAGTAAAAAGAAAAGCAAAGTTACTGGGTTGAAGTTCTATTCAAAATTCACCACGTTATGTGATGTGTCTCTACCGCTTCAAAACACACATTTATACCAATAAACCTTTAACCCTTATTTCGAAAGTGTCCAGTGTGACGAACAACTAATTTAAAAAAATCTTCTGAACTAGTTTAGAGAAAAATACGTGTGATTTTGATTTTAGTGTGTTGGTAACATATAAATGATTTAGTAGAAAATATAATTCGATTAATGTTAGCACTCAAAATGTCAGTTTTCGTCGAAAATAGCGTCGACGCCGAAGTCATCTGTTTTGCTCAAGGTATTTTATTTCATTTTTATTGGTTTTTACTAACTTTTAGACGATTTCTGTATTAATTTATATTTATGATATTATATACATTTGGAAAATAAAATAATCACGAGCTTCTACACTCATTTTCACAATTTTATCTCGCTCTAAACCTCTTGTCCGACACACCGGACACTGTCGATTACTACGTGAAGTATATATTTAACTAGTTGTCCGGTGTGACGAACATTGCCATACGCTACGATTAATACTTTTTTGTTACATTTATTGTTTTTTTGCATAATATCGCATGTGTTGAATGTATTCTTCTTTAAATGCTTAGTGTGGGTGTGTGTATGCTTACTTTTTGGTTTTGCGTTTTTACCGAATCATTTGCATGGACGCACTAACAAGATACAAGCTCTAATACCAAAACATCGTGCCCCATCTGAAGCTAGTAATAAATCACATTCTGACGAGGAACTGAATGTTCCACCTTCACCAGATTCATATTTTTCCTCTCCTGCACCTTCAATAGCTTCTTCTTTGGAACGGCTTAATTTATTAGACAGTGACGAATTTGAACGTGAAAGAGATTTTGAGCCCTTATCTGCCGGTTTTACTCCTATATTGCATGAAGTTATCACTAGTCCATCGCAAGAATCAATCTACATAAATCTCCCGTCAATGTCATCTCTACCATCTTTACCAACTCCTCTATCAGTAGCAGTTACAGTTAAAAGAAAAACGAGATCTAAAGTTCCTATTGTAGTAGCCAAAAAGGACAAGAAACCAAAAAAGAAGTTCAGTCTGACATACAAATGGAAGAAGGTGCCATTTCATCACAGAGTGGAGACCCTAAAGGAAGACTTTGAAGAACATGACATACAAGAAATTGAATCACCCCTTCAATATTTCTACAGATTCTTTTCCCGTAATATTATTGAAGATATTGTCAGTGAAACAAATATTTATTCCACCCAATGTACAGGCAAATCTTATTATGTTCATAGTTATTATGTTAATGCAATAATTATGCAATAATGATTATGTTCATAGTTATATTTTATTAGAATTACATTTCTTTTTGTTTTTGATGTGTATTTGTTTTATTATCATTTCTGTTAGTCATTTGGTAGAGTCCGCCCCAACGGACATGTTGTTTCACAAGTAATTCGTTACATACTTGACAATGTCCGCTGTGACGGACATGTGTTTTATCAAAAACTGTACAGCACTAATTTTTTTTAGCATTTTTCCTGTACTTATTTAATATCCAAAAATATAACTTTACTAAAAAAATCAGTGTTTTTTGCTACAAGAAACTCCGTCGAAATAAGGGTTAAGGTATTTTACTATGATCGCTTCTTTTTATTATTTTGCATAAAAACACAAATAGCATTAAAATAAAAAAAAATCTACAAAAACAGTATTAAATTAGCTTTTAACATGAGACAAATATTAGTATTTGAAATGAAAAAGTAGGAGCGTTGTGGTGACATCTTACCGTCTCTTTCACACCCGCACACTGTAATGCATATTAGGACTAGTGACGTCACTAGTTTTGTTTTGCATCCCTTTTCTTTTACTTCCACTACAAGATATAAAACGTTTGTAACTTGTTTAATAATTGTGAATGGATTTACAAAATTCTTTGCTAGATTTTTGATATGGATAAATACAATAAAAAAATTGAGTAGAATGCCTTATTAAGCAATACAATTATGAAGGAAGTTACAAAACAAGAACAACAATCACTTGAGTTCCTTTGCCAATGGCGATAATGAACGAGCAAATAAATCCATTCACAGCTTCCCACAGGTACCTGTCTCAAGGCCGGCAAAACGATCGCAACCATCCTACAATACACTCAATTAGTTGAACAAACATCCATTCTCGGAGTAATAAATCTTAGCACCCACATACTTAATGTTTTGTTGGAAGTGCAAAGGCCTGAAACCGTGGGAAAAGATGAAATTAAAAAATAAATTTGATAATATTGTTTTGTAATTATATAGTTTATGAATTTGGTTCCTAATATTTTTTTGTACCGACACGACAAAGTTAATAAATGAAATAAATTCACTCAACAGTCACATACATAGTCCTGACCCTACACTAAGATCGAGTCTTGAGTCGTGTGTATCAGGAACTACGAGACAATTTTCGGTCTCACAACCACCCAGACCCGAAAAAAATACATTTGATGCACAAACATAATATTATGACCTCGGTGCGGCAATCGAACCCACGGCTTCTTGTTTCACAGCCGACGTCTAACCAACTACGCCACAGGCTGTCTAGTTGCTACAATGCACTTTGTATAGTGAAGTACTGATAGATCTTCCACTGGGGTAATATTGTTAATGGAAATTTCTCAACGTTTGACACAATTATATTGGTTTGATTAGAACTAATATACTCCATATGAATCCAAAACGAAACACCCTTACATTAGTCAATGTAATGGGTTCTCAACTATTGTGCGCGGTGGTGGTTATACTAGCGGGAATATTATACCACGAGGCGCCAACTAAGTGTAATTTATGGTACAGCCACTTGTAATGCGATAACAATTATAGTCTTGAATCTGGATGCACCGGTGAATGATCATCCAAGCTTTTTGGTCTGTCACAGAAAATCTCGTATTGTACGATCTGAACTTTTTGTTTCATTTAATCAATAACATTGTGATGATGGAGGCTACAATTGAGATTCGCGACTATCATTGTCACTTTGCATAAAGCAGCAGACCAGGCTCTGCAGCGTACCTTGGGAGAGGCCTATGTCCAGCAGTGGACTGCAACGGGCTGATGATGAATGAATGGATGAATTGTAATTATGAAACACATTTAGATTTTTTATTTTGTTCAGTCAATAACATTGTGATGATAGGGGCTGCAATTACGACTATCATTGTAACTCAGAAACACATTCCAAGAAAAAAAAGTAATAGCTATGTATATGATTTTTTTTTAAATAACCACCGACAATCTTCTGACTCTGACTTCTATTACAAACACACATAATGCAATCATGACAAATGATCACGTTTATCACGTTTTCTCGTTCTTTGTTTGCTACATATAATATGTACTTTGTTAGCTACATATGTACATATATACTTGGGTAATTTGTTCACAGTTTCCAGAACAGTTTGTACTTCTACTATATTTTCAACATAATGTCTGTTGACATATTAGATTAATTTATTTAAATATATTATATTTAGTGAAAAAACGTAATTTTGGTAGGTAGCGACTTGGCTACGCCCCAGGCATCGCAGAAGCCCATGAGTGGTGGTGACCGCTTACCATCAGGCGTAATGGTAGTTCGTCTGCCTACATAAACAATAAAAAAATACACACAATAGTCACTCAATAGTCCTGACGCCGCACTTAGATATACGTACTTGTATCGCGGGTATCAGAAACTACGAGAGACTTTTTGGTCTGACAAACACCCAGACCTGACACAAATTCCTGTGGATCACAGAAACTGGGTAGGTACCACCGCAATATATATTTCTCCCGCGAAACAGCAATGTAAATGCACTGGTGTGTTCCGGTTTGAAGGACATTACGGCTAAAGTAATTACTGGACATAATGAGACTTAACATCTTATGTCTCAGGATGTCAAGCGCAGTGGAATGCCAAGCATTGCTTTGTAATCCATGGTGTTGTTTGGTTTTGCTACTGTCCATGAGCGGTCGTATCGGTTACCATCAGGCGAATGGCATGATCATCTCGCCATTCATAGCAATAACAAAAATCACAGAATCATTTATCTCAGTGCGTGGATTAAACCCGCGGCACTTCGATTCACACCCGGCGTCTAACCAACTGCGCTACGGAGGCTGTCAAATAATGCGATAATTTTGTATGCGTGGGCAAGTTGTAATTGAGTGCCAATTTCCCGCCGTATAGGTTTGTGCAACGGATCTAATATGGGCGCTTCGTCTCATGCAATCGGCGTAGTAACAATTGCAACTGCCATCGAGTAATATGATGTATTGCTAATGCATGTCGTGTGGGATCTTTAATGCTACGCGTTAAATTGTTGATGAAGTCTTTGTTCTCTTAAAGTGTGCTAAGATTGTCTGGGTTTGAAGAGGTAAATAGGCCATTTAAATATATAAATACATTTGATTTCCGTGTGCGTTAACAAAGTAATTTAGACCTATCAAAAATCAGCCGACGCATTCGTCTATTGGTAGTATGAGTGTGAGTGGTTGGCTTCAATTACGAGGTAAAACAATAAATGTTGTTTGAACTTCTCGATTTGAGACTAAATTTCATGAGGGAGTTGACATCAGTGAAGAAAGAAAAAAACAGAAGGCCAAAAATAAGGTATACCTAAACAAAAATTGCGGTTCCTTTAGTAAATAATACGCTTCTTAAAATTACTGTCAGCTTGCTGAATCAATAATACATCAAGACGTAATTACTCAAGAAAAGTAAATGAAAATTAAAAACATATCTATTATGCGTGCGTGTACTGCGTTAATCGAGGATTAGAAATTACCAACCATTAAAACGAAAACAGGAAACGTCAAAGTACGTGTTTAAAATATTAAAACTAATCGTTTCACATCCAATTCACTTAATGGCATAAAAATATTTAATCACTATAATAGTACGTGTAAAGTTAATAATGAAAGACATATTTCTAAGTTTAATTTATGCGATGGCTGCACGAGGGAAACGATGTTACCGTCTATTTTTACCCTCATTCCATCCTCCCGATCTAAATTGAGCTGTGTGGGGAAAAAAATAGATGACTATGCATTTTTGGACACGCACGGGTGGATTTTAACCTTCAAAACGGTTTGCTTTGGGTTTCGTGACCAAAACGAGAATTGGAAATTTTACGTGTTAAAATTTTGTAGGATTTTGAATTCTGTTGTGTTTAAAGTTTTAAAACGCATATGGAATGTTAAAAACGTTTTGTTCGGAACGTCTGTATTATTGGCAGATTTATCTTTAGTCGGTTTTTCTACAATTAAGTCAATATTGAGAATGGAGACGGGAATGTAACTAAACAATTATTATATAATTATTTATTTACACTTTATACAAATTGATATCTTTAGGACTTAATGCCTGAGGTATTCTCTAATCTGTACTAGTTAGTTGAAACTAGGATGATGCAATTGATATGAGGTAGGACCGTAAATATCAAAACAAAGATCGCATTATTTCATAAATAAAACACTTATTGAAAATTTTCAAAGTCAGAGATCAGTTTTATCTCTTGAGTTGAAATCTAAAACTGGTAATAGCTTCAATATAATTTTATGCTCTTAAATTATTTAGCGATGCCGACTTCCTTAACTCATTTCCGATGTATATTCTCACGAGCAAAACACCAACGTACTGACAAGTTCGTAATTAAAATGTTTCGTTGCGCAACTAAACCGACAATGATTGAGTTGAAATCTGGATGTTCAATACATATTTCATCGCTATTAAAAGTTAGAACATGTCCTTCTAGATAGTCGTGGTGACAATTAATTTCACCATATGGGATGAGTATTCGTGGAAAAATTATAAGTATAATTCAGTTCTGTGATATGGAATCGACAAGAGACTGCGAAATCACTTTGGGACTAACAAATTTTCCGTTCACACTTCTCAATAATCTGATTTAGGTTGGGTGTCTGTGAAGAGTCGGAAAATTACTGGTGGCTTTTGTACAAGTTGTCGGTCTATTATACCGCACAGTAGTAAAATAAAAGCGGTTAATTTGAGTTAATAAGTCAATGACGTAGACGCACAAAACAGACCAATTAAAATGGGGAACGTTGCAAATAAGAGGAAATGTGGTCCGCGTTACACTGTAATGACGTAATAACAGCGACAATTACATGCTGTTGCGGCTCGCATTTACTAGACGCGTATAAAAGTCACAAAAACAAAAAATAAAAACATCTGCAACATTGTAGTTTATTTCAAGTACTGTTTATTGTACTCGGGTTTGTATTTTTTTTTGTTGGTGGATCGGTACAATTGTGGGTTATTTTGTTTCCTTCGTGTTCCCTCCTTCTTTATAGGTTCTGTAAGGACTAAGGAAGTAAACATACTGACCGGCATAGCAGTAGCGAGTGGCGAGAATGATCTTCATCACTCGTAGCGTGACGTTCCATTGGTGAGATTGTTGTAGAACCAATAACACCCGCTCTTACATGCCCACATAATTCTGTTCATCTGTTGACTGTGGATTATCTGCTGGGATTGCGCTGATCGTACCATTAGATGGATTTTGTGTACATCCTTCAATACCAGTAACATTGCTACAATTTATCAAGCGTACTACTTGGGTGGCAGTAATTATTTCATATGAGATGTTTGCTCACTAGCCGCTTCTGTACAATAAAAATAAAGCCCCATTATGATGCTAAGTGTAATGCACACTTTAATTGCACCTTACTCGTTATTCTGTAATGTCTTGTGTTTATGCGTTCCCAGTATTGTGAGTTCTGATCCTTACTACGTCTTTTAAGGTCTTTTAAGGCACACATCATGTTTGTGGAAGTCTACAGGTAATATTTTCGTTGAAACGCATGTTTAGTAATGTCTTCAACGTGGTTTTATCATTCACGTTTGGCGACATGACTTTCATAAAGGTATTTATGTTGCAGAAAGATGGTATACTAACCTATAATTTTTAAAATTAAAAAAATACTGTGAAGTAAATAATTAAGGCTAACTCGTCAGTTTACAAGCAATGTACTGCTGTTAGAACAATGAGGAAGTTTTCTTTGTAAGAATGTTATTTAATAAACGATACAATAATATCAATCGAGCATAGCGAATCCAAGTCTCGGACAAAGGGCTATTATATTTATTACCTATATTTTAATTCATAAATCGAACCGATTGTTCCAAGGTTCATCTACGTCCAACACTCATTTATCAATTTTATCATCAACATTGTCAGTCGAAAGAAGTCCACTACTGAACATAGGCATGTTCTTATCCTAAACCAGACTAGTGAGAATATGCAGGTGATATTTAATTTACACCACATTACATATGGTATTTAATTTAAACCACATGTTTCTAACCACCGTGGTAACATTGTACCAAGTTAAAAAAAAATGGCTAGTAGTTTTGTCAAAAATTGCGATTTTAATTTTCAATACTTTCGATCAATCCGTATGTACCGGTTGCCAAAAATCATGAAAACAAAAATCCTAATTTTTCACATAAATATCTCGGGTATTTTTCAAATTTGGTACAATGTCACCTGGGGTGATAAGAAACATATGACTTAAATTATATACCATATGTAAATATCATACAGGATAATATACTAGCAAATGCAGACCCGACGTATGGACATTCGGCTCTGCATTTGCTAGTATGAAATACATGGTAAGTATAAATATTGTATCAACCTAAAAAAATATTGTACAAAATAACACATCCATTCAATATATCTTAATAGTTACATTAAAAATTAACTCCAGTAACCAGATAATAACCAATATGAAAAATAAACAACGCATCCACAGAGGAACACTCAAAGATTGTTTAAACGATCTACTTTTAATTTCGTGCAGTGATAACAAGGCGGGCATGAGCTGTGAAAGAAAACAGATGCTATCTAAACAAAGGGCCGGAGATACTAATTAAGTGCACGCTTTATACGGAGGGATCAATAAAGCCGCAACGAGGAAAGAATGCCGGGAAATGTATGGGTTGGCAGTAGTGGCGGGGAAGGCGCGTTTTTGTAGTTGCAATTTACATGTATGTGGGTTTTTTAATTGAAGATGTTCAAAGCTTATAGTTTTTCTTCATTTCTTAATACTGCATTTACGTATTAGTCGAAGATTAAGTTTTTAAAATCTTTACCGTTACGCTCTTTCATCCCGTTTTACCTAACTTTTGGGTTGTATGACTTCATCGTTGCTTTTGATCATGATTTTAATACCACGGACTGCCTCGGTGGCGTAGTTGTATTAAGGAATGATTGCAAAACTGAGGTCTCGGGTGCGAATCCCGGGTCCGGCAAAGTGATATTGGATTTTTCTATTGATTATCAGCCCGGAGTCAGGAATATGTGCCCGATATGGCGATAGGCTTGCCCCCTATCACATCATGGGACGGAAAATACAAGGCGTGTCTAGTTTGCACCTCTGCCTACCTCTTCTGGGAAAAAGGTGTGTGTTTATATATTTTAATATCATTAACATCGAACTGTTGGATAGTATGTTTTCATAACTTCGCCGCGTTTTTCGTAAAAACACCGCTGCATGGCTAAACGCAATTCCGCCCCGTATATTCACAAAGACAGTTGCATGTGCGCGTTTGTTTTATTAACATGGTGATGCCGTTCCGAGTAAAAATATATTCGACAGCGACGGGACGCGCGGGTATAAATGTTGTGTTTACACCCGTTTACCGCTTACAGTTTTTACTTTTATTACTGTTTGGAATAGGGTATTTTACGCCATATTCTGCCATATAAGGTGTTATAAACATCGTAAAAATGGAATAACCGATAGTGGCGTTTAAAAAATAAGTATTTATGCATATTTTTGGGAGTCTGTTTTGCAGACTAGACTAGACAAGTTTAGCGTTTAAAATACAAACATTGAATACGTAATGAAGTGAAATGAAAATATTAATTGAACCCATAAAATGTCATACAATCTTTAGATTCAGTCACTTTTTCTTTTTTCACTACCACCCAGTTCACAAGACTGTTTTAGCCAGAGAAGAACGGCAAGAAACTCTAGCGTTTTTTCAAAACAAGTTTACAATACAGTGATTATACAGGAGTGGCAGCTTAGTTGAATTTAGAGCAGTTCATTAAACATAAAATATATATGTATATTAAGTACATGACTCTCTCTCTCTCTCTCAGGAATACCACTGCTGAACATGAGCCTCCCCCATGGATTGCCACATAGATCTGTTCTAAATGATTACTTTACCTACTGTATATTTAAATTAAACATGTCTTGCATCTTATTTATTGTAACGCAACTAAAACACTGCACATACCATTGAAGCCCCGAAAATCACCAAAAAAACAGTGTCGTAATCGGAATATTTTTTACAACCCATCCGAAAGTCCGTTTTTTGTGAGTTAATTATTCAAGCTATCGTCTGTGCGTTGAACCGTGGACTTCCAGACGAATGCGCGTGGTTTCTCCCACGACGTCCGGGAGTGACCAGGGCTGACATCCGGGGCGATGCTATTGTCTTAAACTACTCCCGGAACGATTGAATTGTGAATTTGGTTGATAAAGTTTGGTAGGTGTAGACTACAAAATGGCGCCCTGATTGGAAATACTCACCGTTGCAAGTAAACAAGAATAAGAATTTTGCGATGATTACATTAATTTCAAAGATTTGTTAAGATTCGTAGGGAATGCTTTTATTTAAGAATCTCCGTTGTAAATGATAGTTTACACATAGACGTAGAATTAGTCGAATTTGTCATTAAACAATACAGGATCTAAATAAGCAGTTACAAATAAGTATAACGTAATAATGAAAACAATAAAAAGGCAGTATTGATGGACACGGCACGCATAGTGAGGAGGCTCCTCACTTTGGATCCCTAACCACCAGTGGCTTGAGTCTTGAGCTTTGCCACGGATAGGTTATTTTTTTTTGTATTCTTAAAAATAAAAAAAAACATGAGAAATAACATAAAGAAAAATAATAAAATAATGAAGAAAAAAAAAACAACGAAAAATTGTAGTCACTATGTCAATGGTAGGTATATTAAATCTCGACAAAAAACTAAGATTTTAGTTCTCAAAACTATTACAAGTAATAAAAACAGCGATAGAAAACAATAACACAATCAAGTACATGTTTAGAAAGCCTAAGCCAATAAACTACAATTACTTACAA
The DNA here is from genome assembly GCA_033459515.1 of Theretra japonica. NCBI lineage: Eukaryota > Metazoa > Arthropoda > Insecta > Lepidoptera > Sphingidae > Theretra > Theretra japonica. The sequence goes on from CM065949.1 coordinate 12,721,991, forward strand.
ATCTACCAAATCGAAATCGATTTGAGACGGCGATCAGTTCTCATCATAGACAATACTCATCATTCGTGCAGTGCTCTATGCTCTATGTTTCTTTATTTACCTATATTTTGGTTCACTGTTTTACATCCTATACCATTACAGGCTTATTTTTGTTTCATCAGTAATTGAGTAATTCATCAGTAATAAACCAGTAATTGAGGCTTCTAAGCCCAACCCAGACAAGACAAACCCAAGACACCAGAAGCTAGGATCATAAATTGAACAGTCTTCTTCATAATGCTTACCATGTTTAGTAATATTCGCTGAATGCAACTTTTACTTATACTTATTGTAATTTACGCAACAAAAATAAGAAAACTATGAAAACGCTACAAAACAATAGGTACAGAAAAGTCAGTGGTTTGATCCCATTTTCTTCCCAGACACCTATTTTATGGACTGAAATTATCAGTAAAATTGTCCTTCGAGTTCCGCTCCGTTGGGCAACATCACGGCAATTTTACTTTTTGAATCTGCTGCTCTGAAAAGTGAGGGGATGCTGCAGCCGAGCCAGTCCCACTCTTCTTTCCAGCAATCTTCCCCTGGATGATGAGCTGGAGCAGCCTGTATTTGTCATTCCTCATGACGTGACCAAATTATGACAACTTTTATTAGGACCATCTTCTTTTTAAGCCTGTCTAAAACCTCAACATTGGTGATTCGTTCACGCCATAACATTTTCAAGATACGCCGCTATATCCACATCTCACATCACTCCAGCCTCTATGATATTTAGTGTTAAATTATACTGAAGATAGTGTTTAAACAGGTGAAGTCATAAACAATACCTTAAAATTATCATTTGAATAGTCAATGATGAGTTGTCTATAGCATAAGTGAAATCTCACGCCGCGACAAACAGAAAAAAAAACAATACATTGTTAACCCAAATTACTTTCTAATTACACAATTAATTTCAAAAATTACATCATATTAAAGCTCTTTTACATCCGGGATTTAAGTAAGACAGAGAGGTTATTATTAGAAAGAGAGAGATGGATGACGGGTTCATCGCACTAGACAGAGGACCTGTCCAGTAGTGAACTTGGCTCAATAGGTAATAAAGCATATGAACTGTTTCGTAAACTTTAATAGTATAAATTATGAGGTTTGAGTTAGGAGAGGAAGCGGGAAGTAGTGGCGGATAACGTTTTTCACTGCGAAAGTTACAGAGGACTATTCCAAAACAAATTAAGAGGATTAAGAGTTAATCTAGCAATTAAGCCTTTACAAAAATTGTCAGGAATATCTAGGTGAACCGATATGTGTGAGGTTTACTATCATCATCATCATCATCATCAGCCTATAGTTGTCCACTGCTGGACATAGGCCTCCTCTAAATTGCGCCATTTGACCATGTCTTCGGCTTGTCGCATCCATGTTTTGTGTGAGGTTTACTGTGGGACTTTTAAATTCTCTTGAGAATGAAAATTTTTAGACTCAGTGGTCTACGAAAGACTATCAATAACAAAAATACCATAAAAATTACCTTGTTTAAACTTTACACGATTTACGATTTAACGATTAACTTTAATTTCTACGGTATGTAAGTCCGCCAACCCGCACTAGGCCAGCGTGGTGGACTATATGGCCTAACTACTCTCAATCGATTCTCTCGAATGTAGAGTAGGCCCGTGCCCAGCAGTGGGACGTATATGGGCTGAAAAAAAAACTTTAAACATAGTTATTCGAATAATCAATTACTTCTACATATTTGGAATAAATACAACTTTCAAGCGATTTAAAAAAACGCTTGCAGCTTATGTTTAGATCATACTGCGAAGTTCTCAAAGTCACGAAGAATGCGCATTCAACCCGAGATCCGGGTCCCATGCGCCAGTGTCTTATGTTTTATTTTCTAGTTTCTGCAAAAGTTCAATGGTGTTAACTTGTTTTCATTGTAAGGTTTTGAAACAACATTATACGCCCTAAATACATAAACAAACTTCTTTGGAAAATAGGGTCATACTTTGTCCATGTGTCTGCAAATCACCTTATACTCAATATTTTTTATTGTAAACAATACAAAAAAGAAAATGAAATAAAACAAAATGGTATAACAAGTGGCGGTCTTATCACTTGGAGCCGTCTCTTTTTATATGAAATATAGTGCGGTTTAGAGCAGGTATGAGTTGATATGAGACACTTATCTCTCGTCGATCGACACAGTTTTGCCGGCCTGATTGTGTCCAGATATTAATTTCGTTTCATATACACAGGTGAACTCAAATAGCGACGCAATCACCTGTGGACCTGTGGGTCATACAGCGGTGCTTTCCGAATGGATGCAAACACCTGGTTTGGGTCCTCGACAATCTCACTCATCGCACGAAACGTAACAGTGCTTTTTACTACACATCGGTTATCACATTACTTCACGCCAGCTATTAGACGCTTTACATCGTATCGTATCAGCCCATAAACGTCCTACTGCTGGGCACGGGCCTACTCTACAATCGAGAACATCGATAGAGAGTGGTTAGGCCGTATAGTCCACCACGCTGCAATAGTGCGGGTTGACGGAATCACGTACCGTAGAAATTCTTTAAAATCGCTACGGTATGCAGGTTTCCTTACGATGTTTACCATCACCGTTAAAGTGCGCGGTGATTGACTATCAATACACACATAACTCCGAAAAGTCAGTCGCATTACGTATTAAGCCAATAATATAAATACATAACATTTCTTTTGAGAACTCTCGTAATTGACTGTAAGATAGACGAATCCTTTTCACACAAGAACTAACTAAAATAAATCAGCTACACTCATCATAATGTTATGAGAAAGTCAGTATGAAGCCATTCAGACACTGTATTCATAATATTTGAATATGGTGCGCGTGTGAAAAAGAAATTGCGTGTGTCGAGACGTTTGTTTTTGATTTATATTAATGGTTCGGGTGGTCTTGTAGACAGTTGTAAAATTTTTTGTAGAGTAAATCACATTATGACATTGTAAATATTGGTAGTGGTCATATTCTATAAGGCCTAACCACACTCAATCGTACTCTCTTTCGTACGTCGTATTATCTTCTTTGACAGCCTCCGTGGCGCAGGTGGTTAGACGCCGCCTGTGAAACGAGAGGCCGCGGGTTCGATCCCTGTACCGAAACAAATGTTTGTGTGATCCACAGGTATTTGTTTCGGGTCTGGGTGTTTGTGAGACCGAAAAGTCTCTCGTAGTTTCTGATACCCACGACACAAGACTCGATCTTAGTGTGGGGTCAGAACTACTATGTATGTGACTATTAGGTGTATTTAATTATTTATCTTCGTATTTCGTAATCGTACTATTGTAGAGAAGGCCCGTGCCCTGCAGTGGGACGTATATGGGCTGATACAATACAAAACAAACAAATATTGGTATTTGGTAGTAGGATTTTTGTTATGAGTCAAAGCTAAGTTGAAGCAGTTGAAGAGACTCTGTTAGCTTTTACGGTTGTTATCAATAAAATTCGTGTTGTCGATGCTAACTTAGGCTGCGCCCATGTTGACAACGGCGAGCGTGACGGCAGCGGCAGCGCGGGCAGCGGGGGGCGGTTGAGACCTGAGAACCCTGAAGACCTTTACCCGCGTTGCCGCTGCCACCCTGCTGCCACTATGGCCGCAGCCTTATATTTTCAATGCGCGTGTGAGAGTGGATTCGTATCTAAGGAATCCTCCAGTCTTTACACAAAAGAACCTGAAATTGATGCCAATCTTACTAAAAAGCGTAAACAAAACAAATTCACGCTGACATCACGATATACCGTAATGAACCAATGTCGGTACAAAATGCTTACATCAATGCATTCGTGTTAATTACGTATTCACGACACGCGCAATCCAGGATCCTCTCGATACAACGCTATTGGCAACAACACCGCATTTCGTTTAATATCAGACATACTTGACAGACACTTTTAAACTTTAAACCACAATGAAATTACGCTGAAATATTTGTCCGGCTCAGAGAAACGCTTTATCCAGACTCTTGTTCGTAAATCATATGATTCATCTTCCTCGTCATCCATACATGCTAAGACAATTTTTTTTTTAATTTTGACTCAATACTTACACTAGATATTCTTATGGCGCCTATATTTCGTTATTTATTTAAATCTCCAACTAATAGTACACATTACCAGCTTGTACAGTTGAATTTCAGTTTTACAGTTTAATTTATCCTTTAGAAATTGAATGTTTTCCAAATTTAAATTCTAGATCATAATTAATAACCTACCTAATTCGTATCGTAATAAGGTAAAAAATAATTTGGTTTGGACGATGATATAAAAAAACGACAATACCGCTCCAAAATCTCAAGCCAAAAACCTCAATACATATTTCACTATCACGATTATTTTCTTAACGAAAATACACAAACACACCAAAAAGATCACGGGTGGGAATTGTAAAAACAATCCACAAAAATATAAACATGAATATGGGACGAAATCCCTCAATTAGGACGTCTAGAATATCGTATTCAGGTCAACGCACTTAACAGTATTTATATTTGCTCTTTTAATAACATTCAACCATTCCGAATAGGTGAGAAAATACATGACTCTGTAATTAGGTTTATTACTATGGTCAGAATTTGTTCTATATAACTATTTTGAAGATGTGAACTCATTTTTCACGGAATCGTACATCGACCTATAGTCATGGTCATCTGTTTGCTGATTCATTCTTGTGTATCATGCACATACTCGGATTATTTTTAATGTTTTTTTTTTAATTTCAGGTAAGTGAAAGCGTCTTGGGGCGTGTAATAAACGGTGTACAAGGTAAAATTATTTAAAATTTGAATTTCGAAGAGCGTTTTTTTAGTCCATTTGATTGCTAAAATATTGCATAATCGTTTAATTTTGGTTTGATTTTTATGATTAAAAATATAAAATATATGTTATAATAGTTATGAGTGATATAATACACATTTTTAACATCCTATTGGTCACACCTTAAAAATTAATCGTGATTAATTCGACCATATGTTAAAAATTCCGCTTCACAAAGCAACGGAACTAAAAAATATCAAATAAATAAAATCATATAACCTCGTTTCTCTGAAATTAATTAAAGCGTTGCGTAACGAAATATGTTTTCAAGTCTATATATTTTGTAGATTGATTGACCGGAAATGAATACTACAAATGGCAGAGCGACATTAGCCATGTAATGGTGGCGTTTTATAGTCCAATGAGGCAGAACCTGTATTATAAAATAAACATCTACATATTTTATTATTAAATATGATCATGTTTTAGAAATCTTCCTAAACATAGATACGTCCAATGTAAATACTGCAAATGATCTAAAAATATCAACAATAATTCGAGGACGACGGGGTTCTTAAAATATTGCATTCTCAAAATATTAAAAGGGCACGGATTTTGTTGAGCTTCTATCTGTTTTTAACAAAATATTTATAAATTTCCTTTTAAATTGTCAGTAATCTATTTCATAGGATATCGTTATTTTCCATAACTATGTTATATTGCAAGCCAATTTACCTGAGCAATTCCAATATCCAATCATAACATTCATAGTGATATTAATTGAATTAATTTATACTTGATCAGAAACTCGGCTGCAACCTCAAAGCTGGGTATTCAGAAGGAAATTCTGTATCCATGCGAATAACAAATTGCCGCAATAATTCCAACATTTGTCATGATTAGCGTCCATTTGTCAGAGGGTCGCGTCCGGTGACGGGAACATGGGCAGCTGAGCATTTCTCCATAATGTGTAGCACGCAATACACTGTAATTATTTGTGGCTGAATTTACTAAACTGATATTTTTGGTATATGCTTGATTAGTATGAAAAAAGAAAACAAATAAGGACAGAGATCAGATTTGGACAACGATGGATAAAAAAAATAAAAAAAGTAATAATCAAATTGTGTAATAATTTGTTCGTGCTTATATTCTCGAAATAGTAGGACTCTATAGCTATATAGTTTTTGTTAACACATTTGGCCACCAAAATAAAGTCATGTACATACATACATCTATTTATAAACAATATATACATCTTAGAGTACTGATAATATAGAGGGAGCGTTGTCACACATTTGCGCCTTCAAAACGTAATTTTTTTGTTGGTAATGTTGGCAGCACTGATACATTAGTGAACATTTAACTAATTATTTGACAACAATTTGCTTTAAATTCCGTTGGTAACCGAAAGTATATTTAGTTATTAGTCGTTTAAAACGAGTTTGAGTGGAATTAAATGTCCCTAAATATGTTTTTAAATTTTTCTTATCAAAATTTTTCGTCCATGTTGGATAACCTGTCAAATGTCAGCCAATAGAAGGGCGGGAAAAGATCGCCCGGCACTACCATTTTTATCTACGTTTTGGAAGTTGGCGCTCCCTCTATATTATACATATATTTTGAACTTTTTTCTTGTTAAATATTACCATGCCCGCAAAAGATAACTTAGCTACACAATAATAAAAATATTTAAACACAGATAAGTGATATTACGTAACACAGGAGCAAACATTGCACGGATAATATTACAATGTTGAATAACAACAGTACAAGGAACCATCATATCATAATATAATATAGACTATGACTCGTAAAGATCTGGCTTCCACTCAAGCTATTTATAGAACGTTACAATTCATTCAGAAATATTGGCTCATGTTTAAAGTGGTTTATCACAGGTCGATATCGCGTCTATGGCACTAGAAGATTTTTGTTAAAGCATTTTTGTAAAGCAAAATAAGAATTGAAGTTTTGTTATTATGGTCTACACAGCAAGAAGATTGCTAATAAAATATATTATTTTAGCATTAATCCGCAATTGATGGTCAATCACCACGCATTATAACGGTGAAGGAAAATATTGTAAGAAAACCTGTATATGTACGAATTTCTACGGTATCAATATAAAGTTCGGCTATTCGCACTAGGCCAGCGTAGTGGACTATATAGCCTAACCCCTTTGAATCATACTCACTCTCGATTGTAAAGGAGACCCGTGCACTGCGTAGGACGTATATGAGCTAATACTGATAAAGAAACTGCAATTTAATTCGTCTTGAAACCTGACCTAGATTTATCCAGCAGGAATTGTGAATTTTGCAGGATTTAAAATAACCTGTGACATTCCCCATTCAACATACCAACTCTATGCAAAAGGATTGATCTACAGCACCCTTGTCCCTTACTGCAAGACCGATATGATGAGCTGGCAACACATCTATGATCGAAACGTTGTGGATGGTCATGGGTGGCAGTGATCACTTACCATCAGGTGACCTGTTAGCTCGTTTGGGAGACGTATTGTATAAAAAAGTACGTTATTCTTTGTATACGTCCATCACGATAATTCCATTAGATTGGTCACGACATGACTCGCAGGCGCTAAGTCGGCAGCTAGTCGCTACGTCATTCCACAATATTTTGAAACAGTGCCAGCTTTTCGCACTTACTCACCCATTCAAGAGTGCACATTGGACAACAATATGAATAGTCGGACAAAATATTATTTTAAAATAATCTTATTAACTAAACTATTAAGTACCGTTTGATGTTTCATACTTTTCAACTTTATACAATTTCAATAACATAAATAAATAAATACACCCAACAGTCACATACATAGTCCTGACCCCACATTAAGATAAATTAAGTCTTGTGTCGTGGGTATCAGAAACTACGAGAGACTTTTCGGTCTCACAAACACCCAGACTCGAGACAAATACTTGTGGCGTCAGAAATATTTGTCTCGGTGCGGGGATCGAACCCGCGGCCTCTCGTTTCACAGTCGACGTCTAACCAACTGCGCCACGAAGGCTGTCATGATAACATTTTCCCGAAAACCATAATTCCATGGTTACAAAGTATTTTAAACTTGAAAGGGATGAAACATCAAACAGTACCTATTAGTTTAGTTGGATTATAGTATTTTTAAAATAAATACAGCGTTAATGTTCTGGTTTTTTGTTTTAAAAAAATGGTAGATTGAAGGTTAAGAATTCGTTTAATTAATTATTGTAGTTAAATATGTAGCAAAGGTTGTTGAACTCGAGGTACATATGTAAGAGATGCTTAAACAGAAAGACATGGTTATCGTTACTCTTAACAGCTTAATGCTTCGAAAATATGTCTTGATATTAATAAGTAAGCATGCGACAAAAATCACTTTTATTCATAATCTGTTTATTAAACCTATTTTCACCCACTTCAAAACTTAAACAGTTAATTTAAACCTACTATTACTTTTACTTTAAGGTCAGCATCCGCGCTCGTTTTGCGCCTAATATTCGCATTAACTTTCACGTCTATACTAGATTAAACACATTCATAACATTAGTATTCGCACACGGCCGCAACGAAAATAAAAGTCATTCCGCATAATTATGTAAAAAAATAACAGATGGGTAATAAAAAATACGGGCATACTAAAACAGCTGTAACGAGCAAAAAGTTTGGTATAGGAAATTATTTCTTTAAAGTCCAGTAGGTCAAAGCCAACTGAATGTTCTATTTAAGTATATTTGAGGAAAATATTTGCTAAATATGATTAATTGAAATAAATTAATTTTTTTTTATTTTGGCAATCACGGAGTTGTAAGCGCAAGCGTTTACTCAATATACTAAACATCATAATCATTGTCAGTTTTTAAACCTATTTTATTTATCAAATATTTTGTCCCTTCCGAACGACTTTTGAATTCAGTTTGAGCGAAGAAGACAAAGCGTGCGATAACTAAAATAAGTACTTAGGTTTAAAACTGACTATGAATAATTCGTAAAACTCTTAATTGTTTGAAAACTAAGGAAAATCTGTTGTACCTACACGACAAAGATGCATTTCATGTTGAACAATAATTACCACTAGTCGACACAATTATGCCGGCCTATACGGTCAAAGCGATTGAACTTGGAATACAACGCTATTTCATGCGTCCCTCGCATATTTTACATTCTTGCTTATGATATTTCGATCCGGGCGGATCGATATATCCTACCATTACAAAATGCGTATAAGTACCATCCAAAATCCATATTTGTCTCAAAATTATAACATTTAGCACCACTGTGTACACATCCGGCTTTCCCGTTACACGTTACGTCTCTGTGCTAAAAATATTCGGGTTTTTGAACTCACGGCCGATATATGAGACTCATAGCTAAAGAGGTGGAACGCCCTTTCCTGGTGCCATTATACTGCTGTGACATAGGGAAATGTCAGAAAACATTTGTGACAGCAAAAAGTTCCAATTCAATAAATTAATCAGAAGGAATGTTGGTATGTTTATCCCGTTTTTTTTAGTGCAATGAATGGCGAGACGAGCATGCCATTCGCCTGATGGTAAGCGATACGACCGCTTATGGACAGTAGCAAAACCAAACAACACCATGAATTACAAAGCAATTTATGGCATTCCATTGGTATTCCGTTTGCTGATATTAGTAGATACCTCGATTTTTAGCGAGTAAAAATCTGTCTATACTACTAAAGACTTTCGGCCTAATTCATAGAGAGACTTAAAACCTATTTTATTTATCGGATTTTTTGTCCCTGTCGAATGACTTTAGATTCAGTTTGAGCAGATAAGACAAAACCTTCGTTAGCTAAAAATAGGTTTTAAATATGTTTATAAATAAGGCCGTACGTGATTGATCTCATTACGGCAGCCATGCGTTTGCTTGTTCAATATATTTTGCCTGGGTCTTGTCAGTCCAGACCGATCTAGCCTCATTCTCACGATACTCCAACATAATGGTATGATCATACCACTTTTAAGAGTACTTTTAACTCAAATGACTTCTTCTTACATTAAAGATTTGATAATAATAAACGCATTGGGGAATTTAACTAACTATATAATATTGTACGTTCATTAAGTCTCCTCCTATATAGATGAAGCGACATTAAGTCAATTCGTTACCATTATTATACCAGAAGCAAACTTTAAAAACAAGAATAACTGGCATATTAACAAGCATAAAAAGGCCTAAAATCTAATTTAGATAAACTTTGCCTTAATTTATGTATTTATTTGATTTAAATTTCTTTATAACGGGTCGTGACGATTTGTCGTACGTGAAAAATAATCCGTTTGTAAACAAGATTCTAAGAATTGTGAAATATTTGTCAATTGTTTGGTCATTGGCAGACCCGCATTGACTAAGCAGTATTAAATTCCCCTTGTGTTTAACCATAATTGTTTGTTCTATGAGAAGCTGTATTTATTGTCGTATTGTACAATTTTCTAGTAGATTTGCTCTAAGATTATATTTAACTGAAAACTGATGCCGCTGCATGAATGTTTGTATGATATAAATATGTTTTTGCATATCACTTATGGGAGCGGAAAGTTGTTTAAAATTTTTAATACGACGAAAGACATTTTTTATTTATTTATTCATTATTGTACAAAATAAACATAACAATATAAAGAGATAATAAGTCAACAAAGTATGGCGGTCTTAACGCACTAAGGCAACCATTGGATTTATCATTTTGAATCACTGGGATATTGTGATGTATATAATTCATGAGTGTGTTTAATATTATTGCAGCTAACAAATATTTTAATTTTAAGTGGCTTTATTCCCTCAGTATATAATAAGACATAATCAATTAAACAAAATGTAACCAAAGTTGATCCAAAAGCAAAAGTTACGTAAAAAAAGAATTGACTACATAGCACGCGCGTGTTTATCAAATATGTTATGTAAATGCACTATTATGTAAAAATGTGGGTTAAATTTGTATAAACGTATAATTTTCTTATTAATTAGAATTATTTATTGCCCAGGTGAATGAGCTTTTACGGGTTAGATAGTAAAAAAACAACTCTGTATGTTGTAAAATAATTCATTACAAGATAATGTATTGACCTTAATAGTTATGAAGCTGGAAACTGTTGTTTAAGTGTACAGTATAATAGTGTTCATCAAAGTCTTATTGTTTTACGATTGACCCCCTGAGTTAGTGTTGGAATTGGACGCTCGAAATTAAGGCCAAAATTTAGAGTTTACTTCTCGAATCGATTGTTCCAACGTACATATGTATATATATCATAGAGCACAAGACAAAATTTACACGAGGAGAGTTTCTCGCGGCGTGAATCGTATGCGATTATCGCATGACATAACCGCCATAGGTTATCGTGTTCTGGCAAATGTTTACAAATTACACGATGCAACTTTCTTACATCCTTCCGATAATCGTATCTTTGAGGCGATAAACTCTCCGTGTAAATGGGGCTTTAGAAGCAACTTTCCTTGCGATATTTTCCTTCACCATAAAATCGAGCTCAGTTAACTCCGATAGTCTTATAGTCTCCTAGTAGATAGATACTCTTATAGTCTTTAGTCTGTCTATCCTTCTGACTATCGCTTCATTTTCAATTCAATAATTTATTTTATAAATTTATTTTATTTTATTTTTATTTTATTAAATTAGGTTTGTTAACAATTGCACAATTAAATTCTACATAAGAAAAAAAATAACATAAAAAACAATCTTTTAATAATAATTTTAATTTAATATAATTAAATTCAATACAGATAGCGTGTGCACAAAAAATATCAATCGGTTACGGTCAGCAGCTGAGGTATTTCCTTACGCTCTTGTTTGTCAACCTTGCGTCCACGGCCGGCAAATAAATACTTTATACTTGATATAGTTTCACAATAGTATCGTTTACCATTTTAATTCGCCTCTAAATGAAGGACTGCCTCAAAGGCGTCGTTGTGCTACGGTATGATTGCAAAGCTGAGATCTCGGGTTCGAATCCCGGGTCGGGCAGAGGGGTATTGGATTTTTCTATTCGTTATCAGCCCGGAGTGAGGAATTTGTGCCCGATGTGGTGAGAGGCTCGCACCCTATCGTATCGTGGGACGGAACGCACAAGGCGAAATGTGGGTGTTCTGGTAGCACCTCAGCCTACCCCTTCTGGGAAAAAGGCGTGAGTTTATGTATGTATCTAAATGAAGGAACTTCTATTAGTATGGGTACAATTATTTAACGTAAACATTTAACAATCGACCTGCTAAAACTATTTATCATTGTAGCCATAATAAATATAGGTGATATGGTCACATTTGTTAGTTTATATAATATGTATTATAGTCAAAGAAACTATTTCATAGCATTAAAATTCACGAGGAATTGCTATAAGCTAGGTTTTTATCAATTAAAATTAAGTAACAGATCTTTGATTAAAAATAAATTGAGCCGACGCGACGGGCGTCAAACTTAATAGCTTCGCAAAAAAAAATTAAGTTCTCGCATGTTTCCAATTACATTTATAGCTGACGTCTCAAAATGATTGCTGTCAAAGCAGTTTAGTCTAAAGGTCATAGAATATGTTGTATTAAATCAATATAATGACAGAAGCCGATTAACCGCTTATAAGTTTTATGTAACTTAAAACATCTAACTAATGAAACTAAAACATAGGAATTAATAAACGCAAAAGTTAGCCAAGTGACTTGAAGCATCAATAGACCTATGAGTGGTAGAGCCACGCTGTTGTCAGTCATGACTCAGCAGGAATGGGCAGGCTCATCCGGGCGGTGCCACTGTCTCACAGGACATGGACGTGAAGCGACAGCTTAGCTGTCGCGTTTTGTCCGGTGAGTGAGATTGCCGGATGCCCAATACCCTTTTTCTCTTCCTATCCTTTTCCTTCCCGCTCCCCTCCCAATTGAGCCGGCAACACATCCATGATCCAGCATTGTGGATGTTTATAGGCGGCAGTGATCACTTACCATCTGGTGACCTAGTTGCTCGTATGCCGGACCTATGCAAAAAAAAAACAAATAGACGGCCTGCAAACTTTTTTTTATGTGTTTTAGCCTTCGATCAACAATGCCTCAATTGTTGTTGTGGTATTGTTAATCGAAGGTACAAGCCAAAGTATACCAAGAAAATAGCACAATACTATTTTTAAAAATACTACCACTGTACTCTCCGGTAATGCGTAAAACCAGAAAAATAATAAATCATAATTAAAATTACGGAGGCGGCAATCTTCATTAAGATGTGAGAATTAGTTATAAAAACATAAGTATGTTCACCGAGTCATTAGTTTTTATACCCATAAATGCACGTCTCGTAATGAGCCGGCCTAATGTGAACCCCAAATACAATGACGAAAGCAAAAACACATTATCCTATGCAAACGCTTAATGGTCGGTGGTTTAGGCTTGAGTCTTGACCTACATGCGTGAAATCCAAAATATTCGAGTATTTGTACTTTGTTCTAACTTATAACTCGTGCCGTGTAAATACGGGGTCTCTAATCGATAACGAAGCCAGGTGGTGACGTCAGACACAATGCAACTAAAAATTTCGCATAAAAATCTCCGAAAATGATAAAAAGCATTTTGCATAATACAGTACACTAATAATTATATTATTTTTTGATTTCGAAATAAATAATAAATAAATAAATCATTGTGAGAGGCCTATGTTCAGCAGTGGACTACATTTGGCTGATGGCTTGGATTGGATTAGTGCCAAGTATAGAATCAGCTCCCAAAAAATTTAGAACATTTTACATTATACAGTACAGGAAATATCACATTAAATTCCTTTTAGTTCATTTGCTCTATTACTTTTTCATTCACAAATGTTACAACTGAGAAATTGCATTCAATGAGTACTTTCGATTTCAAACAATTTATCATGACTCATAGCTCAAAGTTCAGGAGACAAATAACAAATTTAACAATAGGTATATAAATCCATGTGATAAAGATAAGCTCCTTGGAAATTCTTCAAGACTTTCTAAAAACTAAGAATCTTGCAAGTGGAAGAATTAAAGACAATAAAGAGCGTTCACATTGCACAATTGAATAATCTGTGGAACGTCACAAGGGCCCGCAGCGAGACAAATTGTCAGTTAACCCTTACCACTTTAATTGGTAGGTAATTCTTTTAACTGGAAAAATTACATCGGTTCTACCATTTTTAGTCGGGTTGTAGTATGATATTTTATTTAAATTATGGACAATCGATCTTATGAATCAAATCCTAGATCTCATGTGTGGCTGGACACGGAACATTAAAAGGAGAATAATGCTTTAATGTCAATGATTTTTGATACTCAAGATCTGTAGGGTAATTCACGTATTTTTTTGACGTGCCGATCAAGTTGCGGTGCAGTTGCAATGAAGTTTACGTCTTAGTGCAAAATAGTATTCTTGTGATTGTTTAGCTGCGCGTGAACTACACCTAAGCTATGCGTAAACTGCGCGGGTGCTGCGCGTCAACTGTACGTCAGTCGACAGTCGTATGCAAAAAGCTTACACGTGAATACCGATCAAGTTGCGATCTGAATCACACACATAAAACACGTAGCAGTGGAATACGCTAAACCGCTCGCGTGACGCGGACTCGACGCGAGCGTATCTGACAGCGGTTGTCAAAATTACGAGAATACGAAAAGGTCTGTTTTGATCGAAACTTAACTGCAACTGCACTGCAACTGAACTTGTTTAATTACGTGAATTACCCTACTGATGCAGTATTAGTCAATCTTTTAATTGAACAGTAAAGTTTATATCCATCCGGGATAACGCTACGAGGAATGACAAATAAAATAAACCCAAAATTAGATTCTTGAATGGCAAAATAACTATTTAGCATCATGGGTTCAATATAACGATGCACAGTGCACACTATAATTGTTAGAAGAGTGTCTACCCTGGGACAAATGCTGATGTGAGCTTCCTCAAGTAATTCTTAATACCCATGTCCCGTTTACGAGGAATTTAGAGGAATGTCAACTAGTCGCTATGATTTCATTTTCGCTCCAACTCGTATGTTTCATGCCAAGGCGTTAATCATCGCTAGAAAAAATCGAATGAAAGTGGCAAATAAATTTGTTGACATAACATCGCTTCTAAAAGGCATTTCAAATTCGGTATGTTGACACAAGTCTATGGTAAACACTCGGTTAGGCAGTGTCAAATGTACTGCAAAGCTGTGTGTGCAAAGAAATTTGATACAATACGCGATATTTGAGTTTTGTTTTTGTAAATAATGTAGGTTTGTCGTGGATTTGTCTGTGTTTTTTTTTTCACGATTTGAATTAGCATTTGTCTTAAAATTCGTTTAATTTGATTTATTGGTGTCAATATTAAATTGTACAAATTGGTCCTCTTTTTATAAATGTGTCTGATAAAATCCGCGTTGTAACAGATTGATAAAAGGAGACTCTTTATGGAAGTATGGGACTAAAGATAGGCCTATTTTTATACAGTTATGAATCGAATAATAAAATCGTTTTTTTATTATGATTTACAAGTTTACGGCCATGACGATAGATCATATACCTACCAATTCTTAGTACCAAATATAAAAAATATCACAAGTGCAATTTACTAGTAAATGCTCGAATATACACAAGCATAACAAAACCGCAATAATGAAATATTACGACACAGCTATAATTTTTCCTTGAAATGTAAAATGCGTTGCAATTATAATAATCTATGTGCTATGTCAGAATACTTTGTTTACATTATAAAATCAATTGCTGTATATTTTACCTTTCACCGTGAAATATTATGGATGGGTGAGTCAGAGGTGGTTCAGTGTTGAATGTCTATTTGTCCATAATGACTACAGACTATCATTGATTAATTTGGTGTGACTGTTCTGGTGATTTTGAGTCGTTGAATGACTAATCCGTAATGGCTTTAGGCAAAATTAGGAGCTACATTATTGCTTTACGCATTTGTACTATTATCTTTTGTATAGAAACAGTACCTACCTAATACCTATGTAATGAGACTTCTATAACGTCCATTTATACTGCTCCAGCTTTTTTTATCAACTACAACTTGGATAACTTTTGTACACAATAACTTGTATTTTTATTCTCGAAACTAGGGAACGCATTTACAATTCTTGTGGTGTTGTAAAGGCTGGTATTCCCCCATTTGCCTGTATCATCCTATTAAAAATGTCTACATCGACAAACAAAAGACAAGACCCGTTCCCCATTGTCAATTTTACAGCCATGCAAAAGCATAAACGAAACGCAACATGTGCAATCATCGTTCGACGATTGTATGGTCAATACCCAGCCATCAACGGACTGTTTCGACACTTCCTTCGGCCGACTTTGCACATGCACCAGATTGGCATCAGAGGTCATGACTGGTTGCGTTGGAAACGCATCGAACAATACTAATTATATCGAGAGTTTAATGCGATGTTTAACTTGTTAACGCTTGCGAAATTAAAGCTAAGACTGGATTTCGTAGTCAAATATTATGTCGTATGATTTTGATGTAAAGAGGTTGTTTTAAAGGTCGTAGGAATGCTGGCTGATTGCTGAATGATGCCTGTGTTCGGTAGAGCACTTCTTGTAGCTAAATTAAAACAAATATACTGAACGCAGTTCTTTTCATACCTATTTTGAGTAAATTGTCCAAAGAAAACGCTTTTATATTAACGTCGGAAGATAGCTGTGATCAATAATAAATAACAGATTTTAATTATCACCATGTTTAAGGTCGCGAGAGAAATTTGAAAAATACTTTCCAAAAATGTAGACGGTCTTAACCGTCATAAATTTGTAGAAGTTTTTAGAGCCATCCTTTTAATCCTTACTAACAATTTTCATAGACATCAAGGTACAAAGTAAGTCCGTGGTGGCGTCGTGGTAAGTGCGTGGTGGCCTCGTGGTATCGGACCAGACTCGGCTGCCTACATGTTCACGGTGGTCGCGGATTCAAATCCCAGGGCACACCTCTGACTTTTCGAAGTTATGTGTGTATTGATAATCAATCACCACGCACTTTAACGGTGAAGGAAAACATCGTGAGGAAACCTGCATACCGTAGCGATTTTAAAAAGAATTTCTGCGGTATGTAAGTCTGCCAACCCGCACTAGGCCAGCGTGGTGGACTATATGGCCTAACCACTCTCAATCGTGCTCTCGATTGTAGATGAGGCCCGTGCCCTGCAGTGGGTCGTATATGGGCTGATACAATACAATACAAGGTACAAAGTATTCAGTAATGGACACATGAATTCTCTTTAAAAGTCTTACAAAGAAGTTCTGTTCAAATTGACCTTCGTTTTCAGTCTTGCACACCGTTACATTACTTTTCAATTGTCCAATGAAGCCATTTACCTCCATTAAAAACTAATAGCACATATCAAAGTGCACAATAAAGATTAACTGTTTGGTATGCCATTCATCTGAGCCCATTATAACGGTGCCGGAAACGAGACTCCGAGTTATAACTTGTTTTATACGCGTTTGGTTGTATGCGTACTCTATTTCAAATACTACTGTAATTTAAATCTTAATATTATTTCCTATCTAAAATTTACCTGATTTTAGTTTTAGAAATATTTCTTATAAAATTCGTTTATATGCTAACAGAATCCTTGTAAGAAAGAGATAATTTTAAATCAGTTCTTACTCCTTAATCCTTAGTATCGAATTTACAACTAAAAATACATCATTTAATATTTTTTTCGGACAAGCGGTTTTCAGTTTAAAGATTTTCACAAGACTGTCCAAGAAAGATTTTATTTTTGTTCATTTGTGCATAAATTCTGAATCGAGTTTAGTAATTTTATATTAATTTAGGTACATAATTTTACGTAATTTTATATAATCCATAGACCTGGTAAATATATAATAATATCTTAGGACCTAGAGAGTATACTGTATAATTATTCAATATGTAATCGGTTGCCAATGATTCTCTTTGCGTTGGGGTCAATATTTCCTAAAGTAGACAATCACGATATCTAGCTTAATGTAAAGTGCCGGTTTCTGTACGATTGCCCGCTCAAGTATACCTGCTTTGATAGTCTTGACAAGTATAAGTTAACCAAGTATAACGTTACAAAACACGGCAATGCGTTACTAAGGTCATCACGAACAAAGAACCTACGGGGTTCAACGGCAAAAAAGGCGTAGAAAAACGCCGTGTCAAAGTTATTGGGTACAGTGCATAACCATTCATAAATGTGAGGAAACGAGACAATATTGTGGATGGGAGAAAACGTGTGCTTGAGAGAGCGAGGGAGATTGCATTCCATGCGAGCGCAAAGTCCATACCCGTACGTTTGTGTTGCCAGCTGCGCCAATTAGCAATGAAATGAGGAAAATCTTTAAATATATTAAATATTTACGTAGTTGATTGTGAATGTGAGCAAAGTATGTTTTATGTAATCTGCAAATTTAAAGACTGGATATTGTGAAAATAAAATATTTGTTAATTTTAATGCTATTGCCAATAGAATGCTAATTTGTGTTTATTTAAGTGTTGAAATCATGGGGTAGAAATCTTAGAATTGACGAGAAATCGCTTGCATTCCCACGAAAAATGCATAGCTTATTGTAGATTTTAGGTTTTACATAAATAATATATACATTACTAAAACAAATGTAATGTTTTATTTTCTTTGGCTTCTTAACATTGTATTTAATTAAAATCAAAATGATATTTCCTAATACAACTCACATATTTTTATAAATACATTTTAGCTATAAATAATATTCAAGATGTTACGACTTGCAATTTAAAATATAGAAACTGCATTAATTTAAAATTATTACCTAACACGGCAAAATTAGGCAGAACACGTTCGGAAAGTTGGTAACACTGTCGCCGTCCGCCGCTCACTGACTCCCGCGCACCGGGACGGGGCGGACGCGTGCATTCGTACAGTGACCGTCTGATCGCTGTCGTGATAACTCGCATCAAACACCATAAGTTCTGTGTGGTGAAACGTGGTACATAACATATCAAATACAGTGTTAGTGATCACAGTGTGTTGTTATTTGTGTTCGATGCAGCAGACGAAGAGGCGCCAAGGATACTTTCACTGGTCTGAAAGTTGTTCAACATTCTTTCGGAGAACCTCTTATTAAAGGAGTTGACCGAAATCCACACTGACAAAGGTAAATATTGGCGCGCGAT
Organism: Theretra japonica; assembly: GCA_033459515.1. Taxonomy (NCBI): domain Eukaryota; kingdom Metazoa; phylum Arthropoda; class Insecta; order Lepidoptera; family Sphingidae; genus Theretra; species Theretra japonica. Next base: position 12,740,955 of record CM065949.1, read on the forward strand.
ATATGTGTTCCATGTTTAAAATATTAAATATCAACCTACTTTTTTTTAATTCACGCTCTGTTAACCCAAAGGAAGTTGGGATATAAAGACAATACAGATTAAAAATAATTGGAGATAATTATGTATTAATTTACACAATGAAGTGAGTGCATTGTAAAGATATTTTTATTGTAAACATTGTGTTGGCTTTGTGTGCAAGTTATCTGATACGGTTCCATCTCGCGCAGATCTTATAGATCTCTAGTTGTAGATAGCAAGTCATTTGATGTGCTTATCTGTAAAACATCATGGGAATATTTTGCGATGATAAAGTCATGTTTTATTATTCCCTATAGTTTATTTACTAAATTATCGTAAAGGAATAGAGGCGGGTTTATGATTATTACATTCTTAATGTTCTTACACGGAGGTCACTCCTATATCGATGAGTTTACATCAAATTCAAAATAAAATACAGTTACAAACATGCAAACCTGAATATCTGTAGGCCATGTAATAATTATCCTGGCGGGATCAAACCCGCAAACTTTGTACGAGTCAAGTTAAACTCTGCGCAATCAACCGTCGAATTGTTTTACGTAATTTATTTTCATTGTATGTTACACGCTCATTACATAAACATTGTTATTTATTTATATGTTTTGTATGAATGTTTGTAAATAAAATGCACCCTTTTTGATCACACAAACGTTGGCCATAAAGATCGAACATTCGACTTCTTGGCCATATGACATACCCCAATTACAACAAAACTGTCATTCAATTAACTTTAAGTAGTCACTAAACCAGAAAAGAAATTTTATTAGTAATATTACAAACATAAATAATCGTGAATTTTATAAAATTGTACACGCGTGAAAAAAAAAACTTCGTTAAAATCAAAATAATATTTCCTAATACAATACAAATTTTTCAGCCACAGGAAGTTCATTGCCGAACATGTCTCCCCTAAATTTTTTTTAAACAGGAAGAATTTATTATCATTCAAAATCTATATATATAAAAGAAAGTCGTGTTTGTTACACTATTTATAACTCAAGAACGGCTTTACCGATATGGCTGAAAATTGGTGAGGAGGTAGCTTAGAGCCAGGAGACGGACATAGGCTACTTTTTTTTGTGAAGAAAAGGCTTGAAGGGGTTTAAATAAGGGATGAAAGTATGTATGGAAAAATCTAAACCGTTAAAGTTAAGATGTCAAACTTGGTACTTTAGTTACTCGTTTAAAAACAAAAATATATAAATTAACCCTAAAGGGGTTAAAATAAGGGTTGGAATTTTATGTGCAAAATCGAAACAGCTGAAGCTATTTCTATAAAAATATATATTTCAGCTCCTTGTTACAAACAAAAAATAATGGCTTACAATAATTTTGGAAAAACATCATTACGGGGGCAAAATAAGGGTAGAAATAATGTACGGAAAATCAAAACCGCTAAAGCTATTAATATAAAAACTTATAATTTGACACCAGTAACGAAAAATAATGTGCACTATAAAAACATCTTAGGTAATGCATACATAAACATACGCCTTTTTCCCAGAAGGGGCAGGCAGAGGTGCTACCAGAACACTCACGTCACGCCTTATATATTCCGTCCCACGATGTGATAGGGGGCGAGCCTATCGCCATATCGGGCACAAATTCCTGACTCCGGGCTGATAATGAATAGAAAAATCCAATATCACTGCCCGACCCGGGATTCGAACCCGAGACAATATACAATAAGTAGTAATAGACAATAATTAATTAGTTTACTATACTTCAAAAAATCAATTACGTAGTCAGAATTTTGGCTGAGCGAAAAGTTTTAGCAGGAATTTTGCAAAGTATTTGTGTTTGCGTATTTTTAAAATGATATTCATCATATTTTCGTGTTTATATAAGGCCTATCTACAAAATAAAAGCAATTCTAAAAAATTGTCAACATGCCTATTTAGGCATTGAGGGATGAAATGGGATAAAGTGGGACGAACGCGATGAGACCGGTCGGATCCGGATTGCATTCGATGGGAAATAATGGGACGGTATGTAACAGAAAGAAAAGGTGCCAGATGAGATGGGATGGGATAAGATAGGAAAAGGGATAGTAGGTACTTAGGTTGAGTTCAAGAGTACAAAAGTTTGAACGGGAATAAGATATATCTGGTGTGGAGTGGAGTCTAAACATATAAGCACCCAGGCGAAGCTGGGCCGGGCCGCTAGTTTAATATAAAACTCAACTGGGCAAATTATTGGTAAAGCACTACCATAGAATATCTGGGTGGGCCCTGCATAGTGTTCATTGTAGTTCCAGTAATAGTTAAAGACCCACCGCAAACAACTGGCGAGTTTAAAAACTTGGCACCATCTTACCAGAACCCATAAAAATCACGACACACTCAACATACTCTCATAAACCATTTAAACATAGGCAGAAAAAAAGATATTCGACTGCCTCGGTGGCGTAGTTGTACTACGGTATGATTACAAAGTTAGGTCTCGGGTTCGAATCCCGGGTCGGATAGTGATATTGGATTTTTCTATTCATTATCAGCCCGGAGTCAGGAATTTGTGCTCTATATGGCGAAAGGCTCGCCCTCATCACATCATGGGACGGACCACATAAGGCGAATAGTAGGTGGCCTGGCACCTCTGCCTACCCCTTTTAGGAAAAAGGCGTGATGTTTATGAATGTATGTATGAAAATAATCGAAAATTCCGATTAGTAAAAGTCAACGTGCAGTCCCTAAAATATATTTTTTTGTGTCACCGTTTTGAGATAATGTTTTATGTTTCATGCCATAGGACAAACTCTTGTAAGGCTAGGTATTATTACTAGTAATAGGACGTACAGCCTGTTATATTGTATAGACTGGCCAAGTGCCGTTGTACATGGACAATCATTCCAGAACATTATCGCATTACTTCCTGCATCGTACATCCACGCATTCCCGATTCCCACTTCATTACCCTATTATATCTTTATATGATGCACTGCAAAATAACAGGATTGGCTGAGAAAAACGGTCATGAGATATTTTAAAGAATTCCGAGCTCAGGTCATTACAATGTTTGAGAATCAATCATAGCTTATAAGAGTTGTAAAAACTTTTTAACAAAGGATAATCTCGTTTAAAGTGATCTGGATGGTGCACGATTTGTTAGAATCTAAGGTTTTATGATTTATCTTTATCATAACAAATACCAGGAGATTTTATCGATAATTTAGCAAAATCACAAATGTACCGTCTCAAAGCATACACACTTCTAATTTTCAATAAATCGCACTGACATAATCATAGATCTTCTAACCGCATTATCAATGCCCTATTAAATAATTTGTGAAATATGCCAATAACCTAATAAAACTTGATACAAAACTATACAGATGTGCCCTATTTTAAAGTATTTATTGAGGATACAACAGTCGATAACAATACTCTCTCGGCTTTCCGAAGATCCGCGTAGTACCGAAAACACGTCATGACCCACTGGCTTTGAATTCCTTTGGCTTGCGGTCCACCGGTTGCTGTCACTGAGATGGATACGGCTTTAGTATGTATTAGTGTTTGCTTGAATATTTTTGTGAAATATATTTGCTCGTATATGACACATAGTAGGGTACTAATTTCTTGAGTGTTCTTGAGTAGTTTTAAGTAATCTTATACCATAGGTTCGAGCACTTTTATATAAAAGAATATATATTTTAGTGATTTGGCTTTTAAATAATCATTTAACTTAGTGCTTACTCTAAGTTCGATAGGCTCGCTCCCTATCACATTGTAGGACGGAACACACAAGGCGAAATGTGGGTGTCATAGTCGCGCCTCTGTCTACTCTTTCTGGAAAAAAGACGTGAGTTTATGTATTTATATGTATATATGAATATATTCTAATTCTCTGAACAGTATGAAGTCTTCAGAGAATTAATTTTATAAATCTTTTCGTTCATCGAAGCCTGTTTGGGCATTAAGTTAAGTAAAAGTGTGTTTTATAAATAGATCCCGTATGTAGCATTAGTCTAGACTTTCCTGTTTACGCTTTATATTGTCTGCCATCATTTCAATATTAGTTTCTATAGAAATAATCCGTTAAATGAACATCATTTCGACTAAAAAGTGTTGCGACTGACACGGCCCCTATCACTGCTTACCACGCAATTAAACTTGGCGATATATTAGCGGTACTACTGCCACTTCTGCCGACACTTTCGGGGTTACAGTCTTATGTTCACGTACACACGTAAGTACATACCAGGTAGTTCACAAATGTCGTAACAAATAAGAATCAATCAACGTAATTTCTCCGTAAGCTGTTCGACGACGGCAACAACGGAGCGTACAAGAACTCCTGGCTCTTATGTAAACATGCATTCATTTACTTACTGAGAACTGCGTGCGTAACTGTTTGTACATCATGCTAGTACCCTGAAGGTCCGATAGTGGGAAGAATTCAATCGAAGGCTAATGTTTCAACCTGGTAAAATTATTTATGACCTAAAAAATATTATCAGACAATGCCCTGCATGCAATTCGCTGGATGCAGGCTGCCTCCAACAGGTCACTAGAAATCATTGGGCGAGGACTATGTTCAGCAGTGGACTTCCTTTGGCTGATGGATGGATGGATGGAAGCAATGACCTGAAAACAAAAAATAATTTAATTTATAATACCTCTTGCTTCGCTATTTTTATTCTCCATGATAATGTCAGGGCGGAAACCCGGCTTCAATCATTGTTATGTATGTTGATGCATACGTATTAATACTCAATTTAGTATATTTCTAACTTTCGAAATGAATTCAAATACAAGTCATGTGATTGCCTATAATGGGCATCAAACCCAATGCAGATATCAGTTTATGTTCGTTGTCATTTGCCACTGCAGTAACGCAGCGATAGTTAATTTTATAGTAGTCGTAAAGTACTATTATGAGCACAATTTGTTAAGAGATTTACAACAAAAAATGGGACGTAGTTAATATTTGCACTTTATCAAAGTTATATTTTTCAATTTTCTTTTTTTTTAAATAAAAAACAAATCTGTATCAGCCCATAAACGTCTCACTGCAGGGCACGGGCCTCCTCTACAATCGAGAGTACGATTGAGAGTGGTTAGGCCATATAGTCCACCACTTTGGCCTAATGCGGGTTGGCGGACTTTATTTTTTAATCGCTTGAACATAAAATCTGGAATATTGTTGAATAATTGTTGAATATTCTTTTAATCTGTTCTAGTATTTTATACATATTTGAAGATCTGAAATGTTCCCATCTAATAAACGTATAAACAAACCGTCAGTTACGATATTAAATTACCTTAAATAAATATGTAGACTACTTGCGTTTTTACACCAACGGAAATCACCGTACGAGTACAATTCTCATTTCACAATCAGTAAGCTAGATTCAACATGATACAATGATCTTAGTGATACTAAGTACTCCTCAGTTCAAACCTATTCATTAAGAAACAATTACAATGTGCATACATAATGTTTAATTAACTACATACATATAAGTGCAGTTGCGTAATGTGAGAAAGCTGATGTCGCCGAAAGATTTATTGTAGAGACGAAATGTTTTAATTAGTGTTTTTTAACGTCAAAATGTGATTTTTTGGTGATGTAACTTTATCAATTTGAAAACTTATGCATATACATACCCAATTTATATGAGCTTTGAGGCTTTTCAGCGAAGTAAGGGTGGCTAAAGAAATGTCTTAAAATATACTTGGATCGATAAAGCTTTTTTATAAGCTACGCCCACAAAAACTTTGATAGGCTTCACGCAAACATATAATACTACCCACCCCTTTAGGCTGCAGTCTTCACTCATGATGCCATGTATATATGTACATATATTATGTATGTATTTAAAAGTTTTCAAGCATTTCCATAGCGCCCCGGATCTGATTATAATTAATTAAATTTAAAATATCCAAAACTAATTAAATTATGCGTGCGTATACTTATGAATACTAAACACGTGAATTCGTATAATATATTCCACGAAAATAAATTAATTATTCAAAGTTTATATTCTATAATCGATATTATAGACTACATCTGTTCACACAAGGAATCGACGCCGTATCAAAATGGTTATTCATGAGAATCTACATGACTACGTTTATAGTAGATAAATAAATGAATCGAATTTTATATATTTAGCACACATAATTGGAGGGTTTTTGTCTGCTGAATAGGGGCCGACCAGGAGGTGGGATGATATAAGAAAAGTAGCAGGGGTGATGTGGAGCAGAGTACGAGTAGCTCAAGAGAGATCAGAATGCAAACGGTTGGAGGAGGCCTTTGCCGAAGAGCAAACAGATTTTCAGAAAATAAATAAATAGATTTATTAGAATAAGCATTAAATTTTGTTACTAGATTAAGATTATTTGAATTAAGGCTATTAATTTTAGCACACATTAAAATAATTATTGAGTGATTTTGTTTTGTTATTATGGTAGTAGGATCACGCTACAGTTACTCCTTCCCCTCTCCATTCTCAAGGACACTTAATGAGTAGTCTTGTATGAACATTTATGTTTTTTTATTTATAAACAATATTCTTTAAACATCACTGTCATTCTGAACATTGTCAGGATGCATTCTTGCCTTATCGTAATTTATAAGTGAAAATTCGATACGCATAATACATTAATAGCTTTTTATCTTCTTGAACTTCAAGGTATGGTAAATCAAGGGACCTTCGCAAGAATTGTGCTATGGGCCTCATCATCATCATCATCAGCCCGTGGCAGTCCACTGCTGGACATAGGTCTCTCCCAAGGCACAACGTTATGGTCCTCTGTACTGTACTGTATCAGCCCAAATACTTCCCACTGCAGGGCCCAAGCCTCCTCTACAATCGAGAGTACGATTGAGAGGGGTTCTTTGGGCCTTGCGCTGGTTTAATTCAGAGCACTTTTATGTATTTTGTGTGCGACTGTACCCGTGTTACGCCAGCGGAAGCGTCGCCGGTCACATCGCTCTACAGTCTACATGTACAGTCGTTAACAGTTATCTGATGTAAGCTATTAATGTGTCGTATATCGATTGAGATCGCAATCATTGTGGGATTGGTCTCGGGTTGTTAGCTTTATTTATGTTATTTAATTATATCAATTAGGTGACAGTAAGTGTTAATAAGTTATAACATTCTTGGTGTAATGAGGCTTAAATCTCGATGTTGCGTCGGATACGAGACAGTTCCGACAGCATTGTGCGAACGGTGGCTCAAAGCGGGAATTGTCCACTTATAAATAATTTTATAAAATTGTTAAAATCTCCATCAATTTTTGTCAGATACTAACATACTTATTAAGTTACTTGCTAACAAATTGGATTATGTTGTCTGAAAATCAATGATTTATTATTATTATTAAATGATTCGAAATAGCAGCCCGGTATTTTTTCCTCTTCTCGTCCTTTTTCACTTTCCCCCATTTTGAGCAGCTCACAAAAAACATGCCATACAAAAAAATATTACATAACTTACGCCAGTTCAGCTATTACATATACTCGTATGCCATTTATGGCTTTAGGTCATTCTCTAGTCTGTATCATAATATTTTTTTTGCATTCAAATATTGATACAATATGTGAATCCCAGCGCCAACCCGCACTAGGCCAGCGTGGTGGACTTAGTCTAACCCCTCTCAATCGTACTCTCGATTGTAGAGGAGGCTCGTGCCCAGCAGTGGGACGTATATGGGCTGATATAGATATTGATAAATTTTATCTTATTCCATAACGAATATTCCTGACGACACCAAAGTTCCAAGTCCAGATTCTGGAGCACACAGACGCCAATATTAATAGTTATGTTGTCCATCATCCTATTTATAGACCTCTATTCCGGTCGTAAACGTCACAGTGATAACTTATCTGTGTAGTTAATTATAAATGTCTCTTATGACGTAGTATGTGATACTTCATACGCAAGTTCGTCTGCATTTGAATCACTTAATGTGCATGGCAGATGTTGAATTTGATATATGCGAATTGTGAATGAATGCATTAAATGTAAATGCAAATAAAGTGGTTAGCATCGTAATTTCTGTATTCGTTTTTAAATTGAAATTAATATTTTCATAAAAGTTGCGTGTACGTAATTTGACACCTTGTAACGCATGCCCCAACTACATATATATCTTTAAGCCTCCTAGGGTTCCTTTTATGACATCAATTACATTTCTTAATCATCAAATTAAAATCCTTTTTTTTCTTGTTTTACATAAGAATAAAGTACTCGTAATATTGCAAAAACCTCTATACTTAACACTATAATGACAGGTGACGTTTTGTACTTAGCTAACTGTTAAATCACACATTTTTCAATAATTTTTTTTTGACAAACCTACAAACTCCACCGTATCCTTTTACACCCCTTTCACATTCACAATTCCTATCACCCACTTCATATTACTTTAAACTCTTAGTTTCATAATGAGCAGTCAAACGAAGGAAGCACAAAGGAAACGTCATTCAGCCAGTACATTCATCTCTCGACAGTTCACAGTTCGATTCCCGCGGCTTTGAACGTTCCCATGTGTTTTATGGCTGCCATGTGTTGCGCTCGAAGAGCTTGTAAAAACTAGGATATTATCTTTGTTGCTGTGAAAAGTTACGGTTTTAACACCGCTGTGTTTTAACGAGTTTTTTGTGGCTTATTTTGGAGGATAATGAAAGTATTATTGACAATTAAAATTGAAATAGATTCATATCAATGTTAATTTATTTAAGTGCTTTTCGGTGTGTCTATTACTTATCGTGTATTTTTTCTTTGGTTTGGACTCTACTCTTTACATAAATTCGTCTTTGATGCAGGAATATCCATAAAGTGCGTAGGACGTATAGAATTCTAAACTTTTATAGTAGGTACATACATTTTACTTTAGTAAAATATATAAAAACATCAAGAATTATACTAAATTTTAACTATACCAACGGGTTAATTCGCCATTAATGTTATTAAATATAGTTTCGATATTGCATCTACCAAAACAGTTCTAATTTGCATAAGAGCATAAAATGATAGAGGTTATGGACTGTCTAATGGCTGATAAGTACTTAGTATTACAGCTTGTTTCCATCATCCATCCATCCATCAGCCAAAAGAAGTCCACTGCTGAACATAGGCCTCTCCCAATGATTTCCATAGTGACCTGTTGGAGGCAGCCTGCATCCAGCGACGTCCCGCGACCTTTACCAGGTCGTCTGACCACCTAGTGGGTTGGACGTCCCACGCTGCGCTTTCCGCTTCGTGGCCTCCATTCGAGAACTTTTTGGCCCCATCGGCCATCAGTTCTCCGTGCTATGTGCCCCGCCCATTGCCACTTCAACTTGCTAATCCGCTGGGCTATGTCGGTTACTTTAGTTCTCCTACGGATCTCCTCATTTCTGATTCGATCTCGTAGGGAAACCCCGAGCATAGCCCTCTCCAGCTTGTTTAATGAACGAAAATTACATGTTGTTTTATGTCCGGTATAAATTATAATAGTAATTATTAGATTATTTACTTTTACGAGATGTCGATCGAGATATACTATGTTAATTTAGAAGTATAATCTGTTTCACTGATTTAGAGCCTGAAGGACATAAAAGGGAAGATTTCGGATAGTTATGGTAGAATGATAAAGAACCATAGTATATGTAGAGGTTTTGGAAAGAAATTAACATTAGTAAGGCATGATCGATAAATCATAGCATGGAAACTTTTAATCATTTTATTTATTTATACTCTTTATTCTACTCTCAAGTTACATAGTAAACTTCTATGTTAGTGTTACTTCTATGCAGATTTTTTTATTAAGAATAACATCTTACATGTATTTATATTTTTTTCATGATCTGATACAGAAACTTAAACACTGAATTATGGATAGAGCTTTCAAATAATCCGTCTTCTATTACTCCTAAAATAATAATATGCCAAATCTAAAACTCGTTTCACACTTCACCCCAAATTTAAAACTAAAGACAGTTGCGTAATCATTTGGCCAAACATTTGGACATACAGCACGTCCTTCGATAACTAACCGACAAGCGATTTGTCCGTACGTGGCCGATTAATGGCCACTTGAAGCCAATTGATTTATCATACAATTGTCGCATCGGCTTATAAATTTGCGTATGCTGATTGCATGTGACGTGAATGTGTGTTTTATTGGCCAGCTTTCACTCGTGCTGCTTCATCAAATAGAATATTTTGGTTTGGATTAAATGGTTAGACAGAAATTAGATTTTGCTAGTTTTATTTGGTAGTTTTAATTGAGGTAGGCTGTAGAGGTACCATCTTCTCCCAATATTTAGCGTTTTAGTACTTCATAGAACTAGAATTTGGAAATTCAAAAACCTTTTATATCCTCTCTTGTGCCTTTTTTACTTCTCATATCTATTTCTATTTCTTAATCCTCAAAGGCTGGTAAATCACATACTTTACTATTTTTGGTGATAATTCATTTACGATTCTTCCTGATAAAGGTTGAGGGGACCTTAACCACCATAAGTTGAGCCGCTTGCTGATTTACTATAACATAAACGAAATCATAAAAAATGTAGAATAAATAAATAAATACACGCTACACTCACATACATAGGTCCTGGCCCCACACTAAAATCGAATCTTATGTGGGTATTTGAAACTGCGAGAGACTTTTCGGTCTCACAAACATCCAGACCCGAAAAAAATACTTGTAATTCAGATTTCACACAAATAATTGTTTCGGTGCGGGGATCGAAGCCGCGGCCTCGTTTCACAGCCGGCGTCAAACCACTGCGCCACGGAGACTGTTAAAGAAAGATTTAAAATTAACCCCAATTTCTAGTCTATGTACTAGTCTAGTGCATGTAAAACCACTATAAACATTAAACACAGGAAGCAGTCATCAAAAGTGCAGCGAGTTGCGTTCGCATTGTGCCGGGTCACTAACTCCCGACAATTATAGAACGGTCATGAGCATAGGAATTTGGGCGCCAATGCACCGCCTGATCGACGTCTATGTTTATTTTGAATGCAGATATTTCCAGTGGAAGGTTGTAAATCGTAATATAAAAAGGTTTTATCGAGTTCATAATAATATTAACTGATTTTGATTAGTGCAACCTCGCCTGTGCATGTAAAAGATTATGATAATTGATATAATACTTACTTTATGTTTAACTTATTTTGATAAAAATACATTATATAACGCCTGTATGGAAGGATAGGCAGAGGAATAAATATTAAACCTTTCACATTTATTTTTAGTTGGGGGTCTTCACATACCTCTGAAATCCTAGAGATGTACAAGGAACACAAGTATCAAGTGAATCGACTATCACCACGATTTATTTTACAGTTAAAGTTACTTTTTTCCATGGGGAAAATCCTGGTTTCCGGGGATAGGCGAGAATGCCGAATTTATACCGATTCAAAACCCCATTTTGCTCATTCGGCACTTTGTGAAGCTTCGAGAGCTCACAAAGAAAGAGCACTACTCATAGGAAGTTCATCATCATCAGCCCTTCCGCGTCCACTGCTGGACATAGACCTCTCGTATGGCACGCCACTGAGCTCGATCTTCAGCCCATCGTCTCCAACCGCTACCAGCCGACTTACTAATATCGTCGCTCCACCTCGTCGGAGGGAAATTGTTTCTTCCTAATTACTTAATTACGAATACGCAAGCAATTTAGAAAAGTCAAAGCCGTTAAGAAATCGAACCTCCGAACCTTATTTTGTCAACCCATCCTGCTATTAACTAGCCCATCGTCCACTTGTATGCATTATCAATTCCCCAAAACAAACAAAACCTTTATATCTATATCAACCATTCACCCACTATCTTTGTGAATCATTGATAAAATTGTGTTAGTATTGACTTGTTCTTAGAAGCAAAGTGTTGTGTACATGTTTGCGAATGAATGCGAGGACAATATGGAGACTATAAAGGAGAGGATAAAGAAATACATTGGCAGAATAAAAGGGAATGTACGTATTAATATACCTAATTTTTTTGTATTGTATCAGCCCATATACGACCCACTGTAGGGCACGGGCCTCCTCTACAATCGAGAGTACGATTGAGAGTGGTTAGGCCATATAGTCCACCACGCTGGCCTAGTGCGGGTTGGCGGACTTTTACATACCATAGAAATTTATACAAATCGCTATGGTATGCAGGTTTCCTCACGATGTTTTCCTTCACCGTTATAGTGCGTGGTGATTGACTATGACTCCGAAAAGTCAAAGGTGTGCCCTGGGATTTGAACCCGCGACCACCGTGAACATGTAGGCACTTTTATACCTAATATTTCAAAGCAATATTTTCTTCTGTTACAGTGTGGTTAGGTCATTAAACTTACCAACTTCACCACATAAATAAGTAATTAGTAAATTCTTTAGTTACGATGATACAGTTGGGCTATATTAGTATCGTTGATATAAAGAACGCTTCATTGACAGAGGTATAATACAGAGCTGGCATTAGGTTATTTTTAAGTATAGTGTCACTTTTTTTAAACGGTTTTATTTAGCTTGCCCTGTTTATATGTTTGTTTTTTATGTTTTCTTTGGATGCCGGGATAAACCGTGTTAAGGTTTATTATATTTATTCTTCTCGGAAATGTCGAATTTTCCTTACATAATAGGAATAATGAGAGAGGAATTTTGACTCGCGGGTTTAAAGACTAAAATAATGTTGCAAGCGTTATGTTCAGGTCATTGTTTGTTGAATCAATTGCTATAATTGACAAATACGTGTGGAATTTCGTTACCGTTACAAAAAACCACCAAATGTAAACGTGAGATCGATTTTTTCTTTCTATTTCTTTTCAAAAATCTATCCTTGAGCAATCTTTATAATATACTCACTGCTAATAGGGACTTTTAAAAAAAAAATCAAAATCCTGATGTAAACTAACAACAAGTGACTTCCTATTTTTTTTTATAAAAGTAAGAATGAAACCATTTTTTTTTTTTTTCTATATGGAGTGAAAATAAAGAGCAAATAACAAAACAACATAAAGAACAAAATCACGTCGCATCTTATCTGTCTTGGCCATTTTCATTTTAAATTTTATTTATATTTATGAGAAGTAATACTTTATTATTGCATTATGCAACTTTATAATGGTTATTTACGTCGAGTATGAGTCACGTGTATTAATCAGTTTCCTTTAGAATTCACATACGAATTCTCGACAACAGCAGTCATAAAGTTAAGTAACAATGTGATATACAGTCGTCTTGGTCAACCGGACACGTACTGACCCCGCATTGTAATGCGCATACATTGAAAAATACGTCTTCGTGATGAATGTCTTGTCACAATTTTCAAAATAAAGCAATAACCCGAGCGAATGCTAAAGTAGTTTATGAGTCCTATTTAATTCTAGCCAAAAAAAAACTCAGTTTATATTACGAAATAAAACTGTTCGATTGCAAATATTTCTATAAATTAACACTGCAATTTCTGTTTCTGTTTGTCCAGGTCAATCTTAAAACGGCTGGATCGATTGTGATGTAATTTTCACCAAAGCGAACAACGAACAGAGATGTAGGCTTATTTGATTCGGAAATATCTAAAATATTTTTCTTTGTTTTGCAGATATTGCATAAATATGTAAAATCCAAAGCTATTTATATCGCCTTTATCTCTTTTAGATATATCTTAACGTGTGTTTAAAGATCTGAAGTTGAGTGGCCCGTTTTGTTATTCAAGTCACTTGATAGACATGTGTTTTTAAAACATTCCACTGCTTTGTTTTTTTTGAGTCCAGGAATTAGGTGTAACTCGAAATTACTTACTTTGCATATTAATTAAGACACCGAACCCAGCATTGACCCCACAGTAAGAATAAATATTTTGTGACTCGTGGTTACATATATACATACTAAATAAATAAAAAGGTTTTATCTTTATATTTCGGGTATTTAAAACTATTACAATTTTCCTCTTGTCGCTTTTTAAATAGTTTTATGAGTGGGTCTTTGCCAACTTATCTTTATTTGTCCTATCTGTTATTGTGATGTATTCTTTTTTATGTTTTACTGGCTCAGTGATACACATACATACGTATTACGTACGACATTAAGCGAAATAATAGAAATTACATTAAACTATTCCAGAAAAGAATTGCCATATTAGAATTCCCATCACTCCTACACCCAAAAAGCCATAAAAACACCATGGGAACTAATAAAACAGTCGTAAAAACTAATTTACTAACAATACCCCTAAAACAAAAACGGTTTTTGTCTAAAACTTTTGTCATCGTTTTACAATCGTACGTGAGATGACAATCGCTTGCTCTCAATGATTGTTATCTAGAGACCGTCACGTGCCTGCCAGACTGGTATTGAGTGCTTTGACGTGTGATCTGTAAATATTAATAAGAGCAATATTGAAGACTGTATTATGTTACTAGTCGAATCCGATTTTAGGATGGACTAGTTTCGTCTAGGGCAATATAGTTCTCTCGCTTACCTTCAGGCGAATGGCATGCCTGCCATTCATTGCAATAAAAAAATCTCCACAACGTGGACGAAGGACGAATAGTAGATGATATTTTTTTCTAGACATAGGGCAGGTAACATTTAAAAACACATTTTCGTTTTTGTCTTCTTTTTTTTAATCAAATAATTTACATTCTTTTTTTTATAATTTTGAAATGGAATCAAAAACGTGATAGAAAATTCACAACCAATTATAGCAAAGTTTACCCTAAATCATACACATTACATTTACTTTGCGCATTCCAAAATCACCTAATATCAACATAAAAAATATAGACATAAACTGAAATATGTGTTTATCGAAATTTCGGCTAAAACTGATGTCATCACTACAAAACCCGCTGAGCCGGGTCTGTTTATTGCCCACAAACCGGTCGCTGATGAAGGATACGATGACATTTCGCGTTTTGGACTCTTTAGAATGTCGCCTAGAATTTATAATTTCTATCAAAAAAATATGTTTTTAATGTTCTTTTGAGTTTTGTAAGGCTATGACCCCTAGGCGCAAAGGAACTCCTAAACTTTTTTATAGTTAATAGATCAAACTCCTTCGAGATGCCTGCTTATGTGTGTGAAATAGACAGGACTCATGAATAGGGTCATCTTAGATTGCTTCGAGATCCTCCTAAGCATTGTCATAGTAATAATATACATTTGGTTATTGATTAAATTAATTATAAAGATAAGATATAATACATCAAAACACCGGAAACGGTACAACGTAATTTGCAATTCTAGTTATCCTACTAAACAGTCATTTTTATATACGGTTGGTTACTAATTGAATTACTCATAAAAGATTAGATATATCAATCAGAAACAATACAACAATTTTTATCAAGATCTTATATCACTTAGAATTCGGAACACGATAAAATCATCGAAACGCCGAAAACAACTGCAACTAGTTTTCTGCCATTTGAAATTCCAACACATGTGTACATTGCTACCAACCTGCCCATGTGATTGTGTCAATGGACGCATAATGTTGTTGTTTTTTCAATTTATCCCATCGGAAAGGCAAAGGTCTGAGCCATACAGCCTAGAATGGACGCATAATAACTCGAATCTATAAAAGCGTCAAAACTCCTTAACTAATTTGGAAATAGTTCTTTTCCATTTGAAATTCGAAGGCATCATAGTTCCACCAATACCATGAGCGTGCAGTCCATAATAGTATCAATACATTTGAAATTTATCTTGAATTCCGAACACAACACAGTGCTGCCAACTTAATCAATATTATGTGAACAAAAACACTTCCGTGCGATGGTGAGTGGTGGATTAGTATCGCCATTCCCTCAGTGAGAGGAGTTGTCGCGTACTCGCGTCTAACGGAACAGCTGGCTGACTGGTTCTGTGCACTTGCTGTTGTGGTACACTGCCACGCAACGTGTGCGCAGTTTGTATTTCGAACATATTATTTTAAGTTATCTATGGAATGTTAGCTAGAGGAAATTTAGGGACGATAATTTATGTTATTCACGTTAATTGAATTATTAAAAATTGTGTATGTGTGTGTGTGTGTGTTTATGTAAAGGCCTATACGATCTAATGTTGACTCTCTTATTAGGATGTGAGAAGACAGGTATTAAAAACAAAAAAAAACACATTGGAATTCAAAGTGGAAAGTAATACAGGAAATATCGCATCCTCCAAGCATATGTAATTAAGTATACAAATCTTGATGCATTTGAGAAAGTAAACGGCATTGATTTTTGGAATAAAAGTGATTACAACATTGAGCTAGCTTAAAATAACTTGAGACTTGCAAGTTCTGTATTGAATTTACTAGTTGCTCGAACAAAATATTAACTATCCGGGAAGGTTATGTCAGAAATAATCATACTCTTGAAAAAGCATACAAAAACCTTATAATTGTATTAACCATTTCATACCCTATCGAAATATTTATAATGCGGAACTGACAATAACTAAGACACCATGATTTTGAATTCAAACTTTAATCCGGAAGCACAAGGTTTAAAATGAAATAACAGAAACAATAATAAGATAAAGCGTGGGTATTATTTTTTGTGTGTTCGCTCACCTCTACATAAAGGAAAAAAGATGGCGACCGAGTGCCATAATCCCAGGAATTAGTGTCGGTTCTTTAAGTTCAATATTGTGGAGGAATTAATTACGTTTCATTTTATTTGGGCAATTGCGAGGTATGCAATTTTCACGCTAGCTATAAGATTTCCGAATTTGATAATCTACATTCTAGACTAACGGTTAATCTTATCTGCCATCTGTGGAGACATTTATGCTCAAAAAGCAAGTCAAGTCATGCGATTACTCGGGAATAAAATGTTACCAGATTGCACACAGACCATGCATGTATATGAAGAGATATTATTACCCTTTTAATAGGAAAGCGGTGAATCTCCTCTTCCGGTGACCAAGAAGAGGCCTAAAGAGAATATGTCAATGTCACTGTCCTGCCAGCCTAGGACTAATTCTACAACAACACACCGACTAAACTTTCATCGGATATCACACACAGACACAACTGCCTCCTTATAGGAAACTGTACGCTATTATAACTTATTATATTGCCAACTTTTGTGAAGTGGTATAGCCACACTATTGTCAGCCATGACTAAACATGAATGGGCAGGCTCGTCTGGGGTGGTACCACTGTCTTACAGATGATCGACGTGAAGCGATAGTTAGTGAGACTGCAGGATGCCCAATACCCCTTTTCTCATCCTATCCTTCCTTCCCGCTCCCCTCCCTATCTGATGGCCCGTCAAGACATCCATGATGCAAGCCTTGTAGATGTTCATGGGCGGCAGTGATCACTTACCACCAGGTGACCTGCTTGCTCGTTTGCTGGACCTATGTAATAAAAAAAAATAGTTTATATTTCCTGCGGTGCAGTTACAGTATTGAAAATTAACAATACGGTTGTATGAATCACTCGCAAGTTCCGCGACACCTTATGACATCACTATCGATTGAATCAGCTTCATCTTATGTAGGCTTTCCAATGGATCCGGCCTTGTCAATACTCGGGCAGTTGTGGTTTTGTATTTTTCTTATGTTTTGAGGTCAGTGTGGTATCACTCTTAGAAATTTTTCGTCCATAAGCCACAGCTTACTGAAATGATAGTTACTGCTATGGGTTCCGAATATATTAATTATAAATCAAATTATTCACACTAATATTTATTACATGGAAAATATATCGAAAGGTCATCAAACTAAATCGATTTAAACAATCTAAACCATGACCTAAACTTAACCTCAAATCAAATGAGTTAAAACAGCTTCAAGGAATACTTATTGACTAAAACCTCCTTTGTTTTAAAACAGCTAATTAACGAGAGCAAATGGAATAAAACGCGGTGGTACTACCAAGTACCAAGTATTCAAGGCCAGTAAGACCGTATTCCACCGCACGCATCGTACGTAGCATTGTTCTTATTCGTGATATTATCGTAGTATCCTAAGAACAAATATTAATTATATTCTATCCTTTTCTATCACTTATCACTCTACCTCCTGTAAGCAACAGTGGCACGCAAAGAATTAACACACAACGCCTAAGTTCGGGGAGACTCTAACTGCCGGTCTCTATATCCTATCTATCTTTAACAATAGCTTAAAATAGTTACCATCACGATGTCGTTACAATTATATGTTTCAATAAACAAAGATGGACATATTCATTTATCCTGCCTAGCTATCTATAAATATATGCACCATATCAATATCTCTTTATCTTTGTTACCTGGAACATAAAATGCACCAAAATATCTAAACAAATATTTTGTTAAAGATAGATTATAGAAACCGGCCGTTAGAGACACTATCTTGACTTCAATCCGAAACAAAATTAATCAGAAAAAACGACTAGCAGTTGGTATCAATTCTTCTTTGTCAATATCTTGACAGAGTCGT
Organism: Theretra japonica; assembly: GCA_033459515.1. NCBI lineage: Eukaryota > Metazoa > Arthropoda > Insecta > Lepidoptera > Sphingidae > Theretra > Theretra japonica. The sequence goes on from CM065949.1 coordinate 12,759,346, forward strand.
GGCCATCACTTCAGGTGTTGGTGGCAAGCTTCACAACCCGCCACCAGTTTTCTCCGATGACCGCCTTCCTCGTGCATTCATTTAGTAATGATGAGCCATTTATTGCCGCTTTTATCTGGTCATTTCATCTCAAAGGCAATCTTCCTCCCGGGTTCGATCCCCGCACCGAGACAAATGTTTGTGAGACCCACAAGTATTTGTCTCGGGTCTGGGTGTTTGTGAGACCGAAAAGTCTCTCGTAGCTTCTGATACTACGACACAAGATTTAATTGATCTTAATGTGGGATCAGGACTATGTATGTGACTGTTGGGTGTATTTATTTATTATTCCTTGTGGCCTGGTAAGCTTACCCTGGTAACAATTAATTATGACAAATGTATATTATTTACATCAAGTAAGACGCCAGAAACATACCTCTAATAAAAAAGGATGTATAGACAGATGTACCACACTGCAACTCCACTGCAGTATCGCAATGCGTTTGCTCAGTCTTTATGTCCGTTACGCAAGCATTACTCATAAGCAGTTGATTCATAGCTCATTATAGCATTGCACTGCAATTAGTCGATTGGGTAACTTGAACTATGAAGTACCAGTGACAGGTATACTTTTGACCCTCTTAATTTACGCAAAGAATAGAAAATGCTTAATACTCAACATATTTACTTCTTACCATATCTATAAAAAAATGTTACAATAATAATACATGTACAATGTGGACCTTTGGGCACGGCATAACCCTAGAAGTGGGGAGAATAGAAATTGCAAAATGCGTTCAAGTCAATAGAAATAAATAAATAACACACAACAGTCACATATACATAGTGTCGTAATATCAGAAACTTCGAGAGACTTTTCGGTCTCACAAACACCCGGACCCGAGACAAATACTTGTGGGCCACACAAACATTTGTCTCGGTGCGGGAATCAAACCCGCGGCCTCTCATTTCACAGCCGGCGTCTAAACAACTGCGCCACGAAGGCAGTCAAAATAATGCTGTCAGAAATATTAAATTGATAAATAGTTTCACATCAAAATTAATATTACAAACGAATTAAATGAGGTATAGAAATCTATCTAGTAAAATATATTCAGTAGGATATACCCGTAATACCTACATTTCTTTCAAGATCAAATATTTTTTGACGAACGAACTGCTGACGCAAGACTGTGCATTTGATATCGTCCGATATTATATTGTCTCCATCACTCTATATAAATTTCTAATATTGTATTATGATAACTTTCTTAGTCTAAAGCTAAACAATCCCCACTGTAATATTCCCTCATCACATATGTATATCCTTGCGCCTTAAAGACCGACAGGTGCAAAGGCACTACATCTGCGATTCTTTAATCGTTGTGGGTGTTTATAGGGGCGTTAGTCATGGTATCACTACATAGTATAAAACAAAGTCGCTTCCCGCTGTCTGTCTGTCCCTATGTATGCTTAGATATTTAAAACTACGCGACGGATTATAATGCGGTTTTTTAATAGATAGAGTGATTCAAGAGAAAGGTTTATATGTATAATATATATACAGGGTGTCCCAGTTTGTACGAAATACAAATATATCTGGTGTGGAATGGAATCAAAAAACATCAGCACCCAGGCGAACCTGGGACAGGCCGCTAGTATGGTTTAAAAACACTATCTAACCGCATGCCCGAAGGATTTGATATAAGACAGATAGGTCGTTAAATATAAACCAAAATTTTATGCAATTTGGATAAAGTAAAGTTACGCAGACGCTATGTACATGTGAGATACAACAAACGGGAGAAAACTCTTAAAAATCTTTGGGCAGATCCTTGCTCAACAGTAGATCATTAGGATAATAATGTCAATTTCACAATATTGGTAATTGATTACGTCGAAGACCTTATGACAACGGTTTACAATTATGACAAGCTTCTCGATTTTTAAGTTTTGAACTAGTTTGATATTTTTGTTTTAGTGATGATAGCAAATAAGCAAGCGATCCTTTTTAATCCTAATAATATAAAAGGCAGTTATAAACGGGAAACAAATATATTGATTGAAATAAACTAAAATTAGAATAAGGAAAACGTTCATTGAAACTATTCAATGAACCGATTCAAGAATATGGTATATATTTATAGGTACATGTACTAACATGTACCTATAAATATATACCATATTCTTCCACAGCAGAATTAATTTATGATATTTATAATCACTCTAATAATAATTCATCAACACCAAAAAGGAAAAGGTTGGCAAGATGTGTACATAAAAAACATAATATCTGTAAGATTTATTTGACCTATAATTGGTTGATGGATTCATCATACAGGATGCATCTATGCATCTTTAGGAAACCCTTGCCTCCACGGCATATATTATATGATTAACAATGAACCTTCTATGGCAAAAGACAGTATCGGCTTTATTCATAGACAGTTAAAAACCTATTTTAGTTATCGAGTGTTTTGTCTTCTTCGCTCAAACTGAATTCAAAAGTCGTTCGAAAAGGACATAACATCGATAACTAAAATAGGTTTTAAAACTGTCTGTGAGTAAGGCTGTATGTGTGTAAACGAGAGTGGAATGAAGACAAAGCACAAATACGTGGCAAAACCGAACAGATAATTAATTAAACTTTACGACACGAAAGCAAAATTACCTGTAACCGAGCGTAAACATTAGAAAATTAGAAATTACCCTACGACCACACATGACCATGTACAAATCTTCTGTATTTAGTGAGACGGCCGCGAAAGTACTAAGTGAAAACTGAGTAAGTACACGTTTCTAACTATGGTATCTTCGTTTTTCTGTCGCCATATATACTGGACTCGTTTTATAAGTCTATAATGTGTATAAACTTTCAACTAGTTTCTTTGGATGAAGCTAAAAGGTAAATACGGAAGGCTGGCTTAAATGACTGAAATGCTTCACAATATAAATAAATACAAAGTACTTACCCCACACTAAAATCGATTGTGTCGTAGGTATCAGAAACTACGAGAGACTTTTCGGTCTCACAAATCGGTTTGTTTCGGTGCAGGGATCGAACCCGCAGCCTCTCGTTTCTCGGCCTCCGTCTAACCAACTCCGCTACGGAGGCCATCAAATATGCTTGTTATTCTTAAGTTTTTATACTAGCTATCATCCAACAAAATGTGGTTTGGAAGAGACCGTCGGTGGTAGTCTTCTCTTCAGCCATAGAAAGTCCATTGCTGAACATAACTTCCCTCATAGATAGGCCTCCCCCATCTCCATTAACCAATCAAAAAAGATTTTAAGAATATCAAACAAATTATTTTCAACATTTCGGTAGCCTATAATTTGTGTGAGGGATTTTTTTATTTATTCCCACTAAAATTGTTGGGTGTTCAAGGTCAATAACACACTTACAAGCAGCTGGGCCCCTTGCCTTTCCCTTGAAATGAAAACAAAAAAAGTTCAACAACCTATAATAAAGTTCTTAATAGTCCCAACTCCCTTTAATTCACAATCGGTTCCCATAAACAACATTAAAGCAACATTTTACTATGCATTAGATTCGAACTGAATAACTTCTAATATTAATAGCTCTCACGACCGAGTGACTCTAATGGTCCTGTGGGAACGCACTGGGCTGGAACGTAATCTATTTCTTATTCTTGGTATGAGTGTATGTTAAACGTTAACGGCTTCTGAGTAGGAACATCGGCCTAATAGTTGAGTTTATTCTAGTATGTTTCTTCTTTAGATATTTATTTACTTGTATTGTATTGTATCAGCCCATATACGACCCACTGCAGGGCACGGGCCTCCTCTACAATCGAGAGTACGATTGAGAGTGGTTAGGCCATATAGTCCACCACGCTGGCCTAATGCGGGTTGGCGGACTTTTACATACCATAGAAATTTATACAAATCGCTATGGTATGCAGGTTTCCTCACGATGTTTTCCTTTATGTTTTATTTACTTATATATACTTTATTGTACACCACACAAAATATGACAAACAAGAACATAAAGCGCATAAATCTTTGTAACAATCAGCGGTCTTATCGCTGTTGGTGATTTCTTCCAGACAATCTTAAGATGGACTGGAATGAACGGGAGCAAGGAAAAAATGGGTGATCATAACATAGGGGAAAACAATACAGATAGAACAGACTACCCCCAGATTTACGTGACAGTTTAACACCAAACAACATTAAATATAAACTTAAGACATACTTCTTAAATAATTTAAATTTGAATGCATTCAACTCAAACTCCTAATAATAATCCAGTATTGTCTAGTTATAAACTCATTGTCAACTCGGATAGCATAAATACAAACCTTAGTGGTTTCTCGATGTTATCTACTAGCAAATGATATGTATCTTTTTAAGTATGATAAATCATTCTCACGTGAGTGACTGTCACGAGCGCACGTGTCAAATTGTAATCAATTGTATTTAATTTCTAAAATTTTATTTTAATGAGTGTCATAGATAATAATGTGCTCTTTGATGACTCTAGTGGAAGTGATATTATGGAAGAAGAGAGAGTATTGGATAGCGAGCAACAAATTTACTATGAATGCGGAGGCAGAGTAGAGAGAGATGTAGTCGTTAATAGTGTTGCCATGGAGATTGAGAGGTCACAGGAGAAGAGAGTCCGGGAGGACAGTGAGGACACAGTAGGTGATGATGATGGTTTTACAACAGTCTGTAGAAAAAACAAGCGTTTTGCTAGAAGTTTGTCCAAGAAAAATCATATTTTGGAGGAAAATATGTCAAATGTCAATCATAGCACGTCAATGGTACAATATGATAATGAAATAATAGTATGTATTACGGCAAAGGAGGTTTTATTGAAACAGTTTGGTATGGCAAAGTTATTGAAAAAAGAGGATGTTAACAAAATATTAAAGATTAATTATAAAACTCCATACAAGGTTCTTGTATACTTTGAAGACAAAATTAATGCGGAAAAACTCATAAATTTAAGCATTTTTAAAACCATGGGATATAGATGTCAGTATGCGAATGAAGTGAATCTATCGTATGGAGTAATAAAACAAATTGATTTGGAGACGAATGATGAGGAAATTTTAAATAGTTTGGAATGTGAAAAAGAGGTAATTACGCTAAGAAGATTGAAACGGCAAACTAATAAAGGAGAATGGGTAAATAGTGAAAGTATACGGCTTTGTTTTCAAAGTCCGACCTTACCTCCATATGTTTATATATATGGCTGCAGGATAAAGGTTGAACCATATACTTTTCCTGTTACCCAATGTTCTGGGTGTTGGAGATTTGGACATCTATTAAGATCATGTCCGACAAAAAAGATTTTGTGCCCAAAATGTGGAGATAGTCATAGAAATTGCGACACTACCAACTTTAAATGTGTAAACTGTAAGGGTGCACATATGGCCCTGAATAAGTTATGTCCTGTGTTTTTAAGAGAAAAGTCCATAAGAAAGATTATGAGTTCAGAAAATTGCACCTATAGAAAAGCTATGTCGATGTTTCTGAATAAAAAGGCAGTGTATACAAAACTTGACAATGTGGATGGTCAAAGCGCGCAGGTAGCTGATAAAAGTCAGGATATTAAGAAACTGTCATACAGGAATGTGTTGGAAGGAGGCACTCGCGTTGATAAGAATAAAATATCTTGCAATGAGAGCAAAAATGAAGAGTACGCGAAGGAACAAGCTATAAGGAATTCGCCAATTCTAGGTGAAAGTGCAATGTCACGGCTTAAAAATAGAAATGCAAAAAAGCAGTCAGTTTGTGTAGATAGACAGGAGTCAGTTGATTGTACACCTGAAGAGGCAAGAAAGAATACGGAAGAAACTGGAAAAAGGAATAAATTTAGCCGTTTTAAAATTATTATGGATAGATTAAAGGAAATTTGCACATGCAATTCGGAGCTGGACGTTAAAATTAAGTTGATATGTAGTTGTATATTAGAAGAATGTATTCAGGTTGTTGTTATGTATTTTAGAGAGGGTGACATTATTTCTAGTCTTTTTGCCTGTTTACATAATGGATAGTAATCAGAAAAAAATAACGTTGAATTTTTTGCAGTGGAATGCACAGAGTTTACGTTGTAAATCAGAAGAGTTTAAGCTTTTATTAATGCAAGAAAAGATACATTTAGCATTTATTACTGAAACATGGTTTTCGCCAGAATTGAGATTTAAGGTTAGTGATTATAATATATTTCGTAAAGATAGGGATGATTCATATGGGGGAATTGCTATGGTAATTCATAATTCTGTTAAAGTTCAGGAAATTTCTGTTGATATTCAAAATACAGGTATTGAAATAATGTTTATTAAATTGTTAAACTGTGGGTGTATTAAATATGTTGCATTAATTTACTGTCCCAGTTCAGTACATACTACTCAAGCTGACTGGGATGGTATATTTTCTATTTTTCCAAACAACTGTCTAATAGTGGGGGACTTTAATGCTCATCATACTAGTTGGTCTTACAAAAATGACACCAGAGGTAAGCAAATATACGAATCGGCCCTTGAATTTGGCTTCATTTCTATTAATGACGGGCAACCTACTAGGGTTAAGTTAGTTGACAACGTTATGCAGTATTCTTCCCCTGATATCACTTTTGCATCAGCTGATATAGCTATACATTTTAATTGGAGTGTAATAAGCGAAAATTTAGGTAGCGATCACTTGGTAATTAAATTTAATGTGTATTATCATGACACTATTAAAATTGCGAAATTTCGAAATTATAAATTAGCTGATTGGAATGGTTACAAAGCATCGATTAAAAAGTCATTTTCCGCTCTTCCTTTAGAAGACACGAATGTTCAAAGGTTATATGAGAATTTTATTAGCCACATTAACAATGCAGCTGATGAAAATATTCCTATGAGTAAAATTTGCAGTAATCCTCACAGTAGTTTTAAGCCTAAATCATATTGGTGTCCATCAATTTCTAAGTTGGTGGGGGAGCGTAGATTAGCTTTAAGTCATTTCAGAAGAAATCCCACCCCGGTAAATTTATCTATACTCAAAGAAAAAAATATGATTGCTAAGCGTGCTATCCGCAAGGCAAAGTCTAAAGACTGGCAAGATTTTTGTAATAGTATGGACAATTCAATGTCGGTGTCAGAGATGTGGAATCGGATGCGTTGGTTAAAAGGATATAAGAGATGTAGATCATATAACATTTCTCAATCATCTAAGGAAGAATTGTTATGTAGCCTTGCCCCCGATTATGTAGCTCCTGAACCACCTATTTTTACATCTGTTAATGGTTTGCTAGAATCCAAATTTACAAAGCAAGACATGCAAAACTGCTTTAAAAAGAAGGATACTGCGCCGGGCTTTGATTCCATTACTTATTCGATGATTTCTCAATTGCCTGATATTGCTCAGTTATATTTATTAAAAATATATAACTTGATCTTTAGTACTGGTTCTATTCCAGATCAGTGGCGTGATATAAGAGTTATACCTATTCCAAAACCGGCTTCTCCTTCAGATGTTAGACCTATTTCTTTAATTTCGTGTGTGTGTAAAATCTTTCATGTCATGATTGTAAGACGGTTAGAGTGGTATGTAGAAAGGAATAGGATTTTATCTCCTTTCACTACGGGTTTTAGAAGAGGTCGGTCATGCCAGGATTGTTTAGCAAGGCTAGTGACACAGGTTCAAACTGGTTTTTCAAATAGGATTCCAACTTTAGCATGTTTTCTTGACATTAAAGGTGCATATAATAATGTACTTGTAGAAAAGATGTTATCCATATTGGATAATATGGGGGTAGGGAAAAAACTTTGTCAATATTTGTTTAATTTTTTAAGTGAACGTCGTCTTAGGATTATGAAAGAACTAGAAGGTGGCGCAGATGTAGTTAGATGCACAAGAAGAGGTCTAGCTCAAGGGGATCCCTTGTCCCCCTTGCTTTTTAATATAGCGACGTCTAAAATATGTCATGAAATTATTGATGTGCAAGTAGGTCAGTACGCTGATGATTTCGTAGTATATTCAACCATTAAGCCTATTAGAGAAAGTACGGTGAAAGTCCAGAACGCCTTGAATACTTTTATTGCACTTTTGGAAGAGGTTGGATTGGAAGTGTCCCCAACTAAGTCGAAATTATGTGTATTTACTAGAGGTCATAAGCAGAATTCTGTTGTGCTTAAAATTAACAATCGTTCACTTGATTCTGTGGATGTATATAAGTATCTTGGTATATGGTTGGATAAATCTCTTCGCTGGAGCAACCATATTAATGATATAGTTGATAAATCAGGAAAATTTGTTAACGTACTTAAAGTCCTGGCTGGCTCCTCATGGGGCATTCATCAAAAGCATCTACGAAAAATTTATATATCTGTTATACGAAGTAGATTGGAGTATGGGTGCTTTTTGTATGACAACAGTGCTAATGCTCATTTGTATAAAGTTGATAAAGTACAGAATGCGTCACTTAGGATAGTAGGAGGCTTCATTAGAAGCACCCCAATTCATGTGATGGAATCTGAACTCTGTGTATCTCCACTGCATTTGAGAAGGAAGTGGCTTGCAATAAAGTTTTGTTTAAAGTCTCGCTCATGGGCTGATAATGTGACAAATAGTTTGCTCGGTAAAGTCAATTCTCCGGGATCCATCAGATATTGGTCAAATAAGAAACGCCCCTTACTTGCTACAACGTTTGATGATATTAAAAATGAAAGAGTGATGTCTACACCATTTTTAAAAATGTTTGATTTACAGACATGGATTACGAATATTAATGTTAAAAATATAATTTTACCTTACTTGGAAGCTATTAACAGGCCTAAAAATTCGTATGACCCTAATTGCATAAAACATGGTACGATAAATGAATTATATGAAAGATATCATGATTGGCATAGAATCTATACTGATGGATCTAAGAGTGTGGACGGTCAAGGTGCTGCATATTATGATCCAGCCCAAAGAGAAACTAAGAACTTTAGTAGTTTTAAAATTATTGGTTCTGTATCTATTATGTCTCTGGAACTTATTGCGATTTCAGAAGCTCTTTCTCATGTAAATGTAATTGAGAACAGGAAAGTTGTGATTTTCGTTGATAGTAGAAGCGCTTTATTGCATCTAGTTCGATGTGCTTCTGGACACAGAGGGCTATCGATAGCATATGTGGTTCTCTCTAAAATGTATGATATAACATCTAGCGGGAAAGATCTGATATTACAATGGGTTCCGGCACATATTGGGTTGCTGGGCAACGAGGAGGCTGATCGTCGAGCTAAGCAGGGAAGCGTTGAAGGAATAGTAATTAATATGGAATCGGATTATACAGATCTATTTCCTAAATTTAAAAATCACTGTAGTTTCCTTTGGAAAGAATATTTTAACAAAAGGTCTCAGGAGAAAGGGATATGGTACAAATCAATCGTAGATGAGCCTCCTCGTATACCATGGTTCAATAAAAGTAATCTAGGGAGGAAACTTGTAGTCATTGCTTTGAGAGTGAGATCTGGACACCTTCCGCTTAACAACTTTAATTTCCTAATTAGAAAAACCAATTCACCCAACTGTACGGTTTGTGGTACAGTGGAAGACGTTATGCATTTATTGACGGAATGTAGCCGGTTTCGAGATGAGAGACAACATGTGATGAAGGAATTGCATGTTAATGAAAATGATGTTGGGTGTTTTCATCATATTTTATCCGAACCAATGTCCGAAAAGGCTATCAAGTTATTTAAGTTTGTAATGTTAAGATTTTGAATTTTTCAGTCTTTTCTTTTTCTTTTCTTTAGTGTGAAAGTTTTTTTTTAGTTTAATTGGTTGTTGAAAATGTTAGATTTGATGTTTTGTTGGTAATTAAGGGGGATAAAAACAAAATTTATCCCCCTTAATTATTTTTTGTGTATATGATTATTTATAAGGTACGATGGGACTGGCATGTATTGTTTCATAATATAAAAGTCCCATAAATATAATTGAAATAAAAAAAAAAAAAAAGTATGATAAATAAACGAAAAAAAAAGTAAAAAAATAAAAAGAAGATATTCTTATAGTAACTGTAATATCAATGAAACGAAGACCGTTAATAGAGTTGAACTATAATTTATAGTTGTTAACCACATAAAACTTAATCATTACTGTCCATTTAACCTCCAAAGGCACTAACATCGAGATTATAATGTAATGGTACATACTAACGTGAAGTAATAGCTTAGTTAAGATTACTATGCCAACTCTCTTGGATTCTAGGACGATTGTTATCATACACTATGACCAAATCTATTTCAAAAATCATGTTACTACATTTTGAAAAGCAAAAAAGGTCGTATATTTAAACGCATTGTATTCAAGAAAACTTACGACTTTAATAATTTATAGGTAACGGAATATCCCGATTTCAAAGAAAGAAACAGCGGCAACACACGCTAATTGATCCAGGAAATTGTTTACTTTCTGTGTATATAAAACACGCATGGTATATTCTAAACTTGGAACCAAAAGATTAATAGAAGTAAATAAAAGCCAAAAGCACTTGACACCAAAGACTATTCGAATAAGGCTATGAAAGCAACTTTGTAGAATGAAGCAAAAATGTTTCCCATGCACCATACTAAGCTGATCTGTTAAGAGACCGCAATCTAACGACACTTCAATAAAAACTCGTATTCCACAACACGAAGGTGAATTCAACATTCCTTATTTAGAGTCACTTGGAGCACCGTGATATCATCCGCTTATGTCATGAACGATACATTTCGAAGAGTATAATTAGTTTTGTATAAAGCCAAAGGTCGAAGGAAGGTGGTACGAGTAGATGCAAAGCGATTCTAATAGGTGCCTGTAAAACTCTTTGTGGTATCTACATATGTTCAATGAACACCAAACTTCATGTTGCGCGCTACTGTGCTGAAGATAGGAAGAGGTGGTGCGGCATAAACAAATCAAGGATTACTTAATGTTCAGGGGATCATTGCCGTATTGAGGAAAACGATATGAGGAGGAGGATGTTCATTAGTGGAGTTAATTTGGCTGAAAATGATGATGATAATATCAATCTAGAGAATAGAGTCTAGTCTAGATAGAATGTCTAGTTGAAACCTCAATTGACTTTTGCAACTTGTAACTCTAGAAGGTCTTACAGTTTTAATTTTAGGGACATACTTTGGCTCTTAAAACATTATGTAATCGTCGCTTTAACAGTGACACAAAAGCACTCTAAAGAAAGCTGCGTACTTCACTGTCACAAGAGGATAATGTGGTCATGTAACCAAGTCACCGTAGTGGACTAAGATTGAAAGTAAAACCCCTCTAAATAAGATATTACAAGCCCGACATTTTGGACAGAGCAGACAGATCATTCATGCATACTTACATACATAACCTCACGCTTTTTTCCCAGTAGTGATAGGACACCCATTTCCGCTTTGTGGGTTTTCCCATAATGTTACAGGGGGCGAGCCTATAGCCATATCGAGCACAAACTGACTCCGGGGTAATAATGAATAGACAATCCTATATCACTTTGCCCGGATTCAAACCCGAGACCTGAGTGTTGCAATCGTACCTTAATATAACTGCATCACAGAGGCAGTAATTCCTACAATACAATTCCAGGTTAGTTCTAGATTACGTAAAATGACGCATTTTATTTCCGTTTGTCACGATTATCTTGAAGCATAATGCAGTAAAAGCAGTCATTAGTAAAACTATTAATTTCTTAGTCATCGCTTCTCAGAACCATGATTTATGGATCTCGTGCACACCACAGAAGTCACGGTTTTGTAATATTCATTTGTAATTGTCACTACTACATTTATCATATAGTTCCGTCATTTTGAAAGCCCTTTCCTTAGTTGTTAGCGAAGCTAAATCTGGATGCTGCAATTAAGTAACAGTTTAAAACAACCTTAATACTGAACATATAGCAAAAAGCTTTGAATCCTACTCAATTTTGAGGAGTTCTACTCTCTAGGTCCGAAGATATTCTTTAGATCTTCAGCATTTTTATGGGACCACCTGGGAAATAATTTAATGACCATCTTTTTTTTTTCACATTTTAATGTTCTTTAAAATCATCCAATTTCAAAAATAAGATTCATTCGTTTAAAATGTAGAATTTCAGATGGAATAATTTGCTCGACCTAGGTTTTTACGAGAATCATTTATCGGTTAACTTAGGCACGCCGTCACTAAACCAGCTAAGTCCTAATTCATCATTTCAATTGATAATTCAAAAATGTTTTTTCATAATCTGTTAGATATGCACCCGGCGGTATCGTTGCACCTGCACCTTTATCGCAACAATCTTGGATTAATTAAAACAAAAATACCATCACAATTTATCAACGTCATTACTACAAACTAAATCAAGGAGGGTCCCCATTAAGAAGGCTATGCTTCTTTCATTATTACATCGACGGTTCTAGAAGTTGAATATTTATGCTTGTGTATTTGACGAGTAAACAGAATATATTGTAGCACTGTTACCTTCATAGGCAAGTTTCTACGACCAGTTTTTGATCTTCACGTTGCCCTATCTATAAATCCTAAAAATAAAACCATAAAATCACAATTAGGAATAAAACGCTTCCTTAACACTTGAAGATGTTACAGGGAATTGATCCTTATGGCTTCATCACTCGAGGCTTTTGTAGGAAATTATCCCTCGCACCTGAGGAACCAATTACAATTTTATTCCCAATAAAAGGCCGGAGTTAAATAAATTGTCTATATTTATACTGTCAGGAAACGAATGGAAATTAACAGACGTTTGAATTCCCTTTCCGGACTGCTTTCTCTGAAACCTGACCGGGGCTATTAGTGCTTGAATACTAGGTTATTAGAAGGGTTTAGGTAACAACACGGAATACGCAAATCATTTCATGAAGCTTAGCTATCATAATCGTTAAAGCTTCGTAGAAAGCATAAAAGATACTTAGATATGTCTACAGTCTCGTTTCGTTCGGTGACTGATATTGCCGGATGCTCAATACCCCTTTCCTCTTCCCATCCTTTTTCCTTCCCGCTCCCCTCTCAATTGGGCCGGCAACACATCCATGATCCAGCTTTGTGGATGCTCATGGGCGGCAGTGATCACTTACCATCAGGTGACCTGTTTGCTCGTTTGCCGGATCTATGCAATAAAAAAAACTGTTTATATTGACATGTCTTTACAAAATTTCCTCTATGTTTTTAATTTGTATTATCTCTGGTATCTGGTAAGGTCAATGTGCCTATTTAACTTCGAAACAAGCAGATGGATCTTTGAAAACGAGGGTAGTTATACGTACATTACTAGTTTCGAGGAAAACGTCCTGAATACTGACGGACGGATAAAAGATTGGTGCAGCATGAAATTATACTTTCCGCTATCAAATCATATTCACAAGACAATGGTATTACTCCAGAAGTACCGGTCCATTCATGTTTTAGTTTCAACGGGCTACTGTTTATAAAATAATAGCGGCCAGGCTATGCTTCGCGTGGCTGCTACTAACTTTAAAACCCTTTTGTCTCTCTGTCATGACCCATCTCTGAACTATTGCATTTAGTAATAAAAAATAACCAATATTTTCCTCCAAAGCCTAATTAGGCTACATCATGACGATACAATAAAATTTACCTACATTTGTAAACATTACTATGGATGTTCATAATTTGTATTATACTAAAATTCTATAATAAAATCATCTATTAGTGATTCAACGAACACACCTTTACACGAGAACCGAAGGCGTGGCCCGTTGACTCAGCCGATATTCTGAATAAGATGTGACATTTAACAACACCTACTTGTGTGGTGTATTAATTGAGCACACCCTACAGGGCTTTGAACTTTGTTCTTTCTATTTGGACTGGACATTATCAAAGACCTTTTACAATGCGATTTTTTATGTTATTCATACTCTTGTTATTTATACATTCTGTTTGAAACATGTTTTCATCACTGAAATTATACATTTTTTTAAATTAATTTAGTCGTAACTTCTCATCTTATATTCACAAACATAAGGAATAATGTAAAGACAACGTAAAGGTAAACTAGTTGACCATCACTCAATATAATATTTATAAGATACAAAAATGTTAATTAATTCTGCCTAAAGATATTCCAATATCACGTTTTAACCTAAAACCCGTTTCGTTCGTGAGAATTATATTTTATCGCATATCTTATGAATTTTCGTACGCATTTAGATTAATGGTAGCGGTCGTAAAATTAAGACATGTTATAGACATATAAAGTTATGTAACAACGTAACAAGTAACAACCCAGCCATGGCCAAGGGCGCAATCATTTTATATTACTCTTCCTCAATTTATCCATTTTTATACTATATTTTTTAAAACGCATCTTACAGTTAACCCGATAGTTTTATTTTGGATCTAGCGCGATAAAATATCAAAATTCTGAGGGCCTTATTAATAAACTCGGATGAGCGAAAGGTTAACTTTAGTCCAATGCTTTAGAATTAACTCGATTATTTTCAAATAGCGAGGTATTCACGACTTTAATAATAAACACGCAATTGTATAGAGGGCTAGGCATCCATCGTATTGTAGTTGCATTATTCAATATTATAGTCAAATTAATAGTCAAAATAATGGAGTCAATTCTAAAGCCTTGGAATAAACTTAATAAGGCCCTAAAGGCTTTGTACTTCTACCGATCAATACCTATCTCATTATCGAAAATTCGAATGTAAGAAAGTAAGTTCTAGTCATTAATTTCCTACTAGTAATATTCCTGATCGGGGCTTTCTGGTAAAGTAGCTCAAATCATCTTAAACAACATATATAGAATACGAGTATATTTTCTTATTCTTCCTTATGTGGGAAAATAATAAATTTATTATCTTTCTTTCCATTCTTTATTTCACATACTCTTGAAAGCAAAGACAGTTGAAGAAAAGGTGAATTAGCATCATATAGAAAAAAGTCCAGCACTGGAATGCTTTAAGTTGATAATGATGATGACAAAAAGCATTAAAATAATTGACGATGCAAGTCCCTACGTCTTGTAAAATCCATAGTATTACTCAACAAGTGGATGAAATAGACAATAGACCAGTGTAAAGTGATAAGTGGTATTACTTTATAATGGTGCATTCTTTGAGGAGCGGATATCGAGGTCGCTACACGCTTGGGCGCCATCCTTGCCGACCGGAGTCTTGTGGACGACTTTGCGATTATTTGTCGTGCTTGCTTAAATGCTGTATTTTATTAATTTATTTGAATCTCGGTCGGCACTGCCGCAACTTGGATGTGTCATGAATATGTACTAAATTTTGGCAAGTTTGTCTACAATTCGATCCTGAGTCCCGATATAAGACTCCTCTATAACATTAAATCATGTGGAATTGGTCATTAATTAATATGCTGTAGTCTAATGACAATACAGACGTACAAGTAGTGCAAAGTTCAAAGATCAAGCTGGACATTCTTTTATTTGATTTCGAAAACAAGATTTACCTGGAATGGGATGTTTTGCATAAGGCTAACATAGGCCCACTGTAAATCGATTTCTTTCTATAGATGCATAAAATTAATTTCAATTAGATGTAGGTGCAACAAAATTGAAGTAATACTATAAATACCTTATATATACTAATCGGCTAAGCCAAAATAATCGCAAGTGGCGCGTGTGACTAGCTAAGTGTGCCGCGATTGTGTGATTGTGTTAAATTTGCATACACCTCGTTATCTTTCGTATTGGTGTTTATCTTAGCAGACACATGGAGGCCATTGTAGAACGTCTTGTGATTTACTTCATTATGCAGGTATAAGGATTAATTTGAAATTAGGTGAATGTAGAAAAAAATATCCGCTCAACATCAAGACACTTGGAGCAGGATTCAGCCATCAGCCTAAACATGACTACTGTAATGAGTGCACGACTACAGTGGGGAAGAAAAAAATATATTAATTTTATATCAACGCAATAAAATGATTAATTGGGCATTCGTTCACCTACTTCACCAGATCCAATTACTTTGCATTGTTTCTTACAAACATTATTGGAAAACATAACAATGTACAAGAATTCCTGAAATTTATTTTTTCCGGATTTCAGTGTTTGCTTGAAGTGTGAGATTTGAAGTGTACAAAATCTGATGACATACATACATAAACACACGCCTTTTTCCCCGAAGGGGTAGGCAGAGGTGCTACCAGAACACCCACGTTTCGCCTTGTATATTCCGTCCCACGATGTGATAGGGGGCGAGCCTATCGCCATATCGGGCACAAATTCCTGACTCCGGGCTGATAATGAATAGAAAAATCCAATATCACTTTGCCCGACCCGGGATTCGAACCCGAGACCTCAGCTTTGCAATCATACCGTAGTACCACTACGCCACCGAGGCAGGCAGTGGCAGAAATCTGATGACTAATGCCATAATTATATTTCATTTTACTCCTGAAGTGCGTGATGGCTTGTTGGTAACGGACCAGACGCGGCTGCCTTCATGTTCACGATGGTCGTGGGTTCAAATCCCAGGGCACACATCTGACTTCTCGGAGTCATGTGTGTATTGATAGTCAATCACCACGCACACTATAACGGTGAAGGAAATTTGTATACATTTCTATGGTATGTAAAAGTCCGCCACCCGCATTAGGCCAGCGTGGTGGACTATATGGCCTAACCACTCTCAATCGTACTCTCGATTGTAGAGGAGATCCGTGCCCTGCATTGAGAAGTATATGGGCTGATATAGATAAAGATACAGATTACTCCTGTTCATAAATTAAACTGTGTGGTCTTTAGTGTGGTCTAACTTCTCTCAATGGTACCCTCGAATGTGGAGGCCCATGCCATGTAGTAGGACGTCCATGGGCCTTTACAGTTCAGTACATAAATAAATAATTTTCTTTTTCTAATTATGATGCAAGTGATCTCGAACAATAAATACTACTTTCTTTCGTCTTTCTAAATATAACGCTCCTTAATCGACCCCCTTTCGATAACCTTGAAAACGTATACACAATTCAGATACATACCATTAAAAAACTAGATTTTGTTATAAAGCTAGACGCGGTATTCAGGTCATCGCAACGCAACAGCTGGGTAACCGGAACACATTGAGGTGAAACTTACCATACACAAATATACGACTACAGTTGGCTCATATTTTTTAATTTTACGCATCGTGACATTTGTCTTTTGAGCCAGCATTTGACTTATATTGTCTTCTTACCGTAATGATTGCTGGTGTTGATGCAAAATAAGGCTTAGAAAGATTGCTTTGACAAAATGAAATATCAACGATTTACTAAATAGAAGCATACATAGCGATATAGTTTTTTTAATTCCATGTTAAGTTTTAAATAATTAACAGCATTTTCATATGGTATCTCTAGTGTATTCCTTATTTGGTTTAGCTATGAAGTTATAGATAATCTAAGTGTTTGTTGAAATGCTGTGTTCCTTTCTATTGCTTATTAGTTATAACAAATCCTTATTATCAATTGAAAGTTATAGGATATAGACATCTCGCATTAAGCTAAACAGGGTATATCAAGAATGCTATCGAAAACGAAGGCAGGTGTAGTTTTAGTTAGTAATCGTCGCGTTTTTTGCAAAAATTTTAGTTGCATCGTGTCTGTAGTCTGTAGTCTGTAGTCACTTCGTTTTCGGTAGCAGTCTTGATATACTCTGTATAATAGCTGCTACCATATGCCATTCGCTTCGGTTCACTGTACGTTCACCAATGTAAAATATAAAGAAGAAAATAAATATAGAAGCATCTCAGCAGGCCGGCATAATTGTGTCGAATGGCATGGGACCGCCGTCTGATACCATTCGATACTCTGTCTGGACGGCATTTGCGCTTAACATCAGGTGCAGTGCAGTCATCATGCCGTACCAGAATAAAATATATATATATATATATATATATTGAAGTTGAACTAAACAAATATAAAAAGTTTAATAATCATAAATCATCTAGCAATAACAAGAAACATGATTTGCAATACAAAAACAGGACGCAATTTTCCCTATTGTCTTCCAACCAAAGCAATGCAAATTAGATCCGTGATGACATGTCTATCGCATATTAATTCGATGTGAAGGTGAGACCGCGTGAATTTAATGTGTGATTAATGAACTTGAGAATCCGCTTGGACGTCTAGACAAACACGTTCAATTTGTCTGGCTGTTTTTGTGTTATAGGCTGTGGATGTGTGGGAATTGTTTTGACTGTTATTTAGTAACAAATGATAGTAAATTAAAGGTTTGAATATATGGGCAGAAATACTGGCTTAGAGAAAAATAAGAAAAGAGTTAAATGGAATGTTGCTCCATTACTTCTGCTGGTGTAACCAAATACTTCCATTTTCAGAAACTCCCAAGTAGTTAAGGATGGTAGTGGGCATTAGTTCTTTCAAAGGTGAACTGCTTGATCTTTCAAATAAATCGAATTCTTACGGATTTTATCGCGAATTTTATATATTTTTTTAAATCAGTCCGCCCCGTAACCACGCAAGCCGTAAAATGATCGAGGTGTCTAAAAAAACATTATGCTTTATCTTTTCTTAGCCTGCTTTTTTTTTTAACACTCTTTTCTCTTGTCAACACATCTTCATGAACACCAGTGATCAATTTCAAACCTACACCATGGAAAATAACTGCTAGATCTATAACAACGCAAGTAAATCAAGCGTGATATCAACAACGCTCGTGACCGCCAAACTTAATGAATGCACAGTGATTATGCATTTTTTGTTGTACAAAAATAATTTTGGAGTAAAAACTTGAGTGACATTGACTGGCGGAAAATTATTTATAATCAGGGTTGCATCGTAAGCGTTATTTGAATATGCAGACGTATTTCTATTATAATTATTTTAGAACTTGGATATCTACGGTTTTTATATGTAGAAATAGTCGTAACGAACCTTCCTTATTGGGCCTGAAAAAACAACAACAATCAAGGATAACAATAACTTTTAGAATTTTTATATTGACCCAAAAAAGATAATTTTAAATGTTATTTTTAAACACAGAAAAGTGAGTGTCACACTTGCCGATATCAAAAAACTTTTGTCATTCTCCTTTTATTTTGTGTCAAAACTAATCAGGACAACATCGTGATGCATAAAACCTTTTTTTACAATATTACCGAACTAACTGTACCTAAATAGATTCCTGACATGGTGTCTTCATATCAAATTCTGCCTTGCAATAGTTGCTTTTAATAAATATATAGTAAAGTACTACAGCGTCCGAAATAACATTACGAGCACCGTTATTCAATAAGATAGTTTAAATTGTTGTTTTATGTATGTTACGAGCGTCAATAGATTTACATATTGTAAAAAGCTAAACGCTTTGCCGTGTTCGAACCAAGTGCTTGGAATAACTGTTTCGGAGAACTTCTGAACATGAAGCGTCTGCATGTCTATTAAGTAGGCAGAGGTTCTTCTAACGGAGTTCAGAGTTATCCGAGTTATTATAGCTCTGTGTTATACAGGGTGAGCAAAAATAAAAATAAATGACTAAATATGAATATTGTATCACATTTTATGGATTCAACAAAACATGGAGACTGCCTCGGTGGCGCTGTTGTACTACGGAAGATTGCAAAGCTAGGGTCTCGGGTTCGAATCCCCGGTCGGGTAAAGCGATATTGCATTTTTCAATTCACTAATAGCCCGGAGTCTGGAATTTGTGCCCGATATGGCGATAGGCTCGCCCCCTATCACATCGTGGGACGGAAAATACAAGGCCAAACGCGGGTGTCCTGGTTACATCTCTGCCTACCCCTTCTGGGCGTGAAAAGGCGTGTGTTTATGACAAAACATTAGATTTTCAAAGTCCTAACTAATTCCTAAGAGGATTTTCTATCTGCACAAAATAGATTGCCTGACCTGGGAGTTGAACTCCGACCACAAGGTCCACACTCCTCACACGCTGCTAGACAGTTTCCCCTTTAAACCAATGTCTATTTTTATTGCAATAAAAAATACATCTGATTGAAATCGAAACCGGCGCCGCTAACCGAAGCACTTGTAACGGGTTCAATAAACTTATTGTAATTTTTTATAGGTTCAAAATTCATATTATTTACTTGTGAGTACTTACAACAGAGTTCCTAACAGTTGTTAACTACTACTGCTTTTCCTATTACTGTCTTTAAGCAGCAGTATGTAAGCGTTTGCATTTGAAGAAATTATTAATGAATTTATAAACAGTATTGCTTTTCTTTATAAGCAAGCGTGAACATTACCATCACATGGGCGACCTACTGGTACTGTCTTCTAAGTTTCTACTTAACTTATTTCCTCTATAAATTCGGTTTTATTTACATCACAATCCATAATAAGACCATTAAAATCGAAAGCAGGATTTCTATAAACAAAAAATCCTTCGCCTACTTAACGCATGCATTCAACCCCACACTTGAATTAACAAATGCAATACAATATTGGTTCAAGATATTTGCTCGACCTCCTTACGGCACACTCAATTTGGATATTGTTTTACTGTAATTATGTGTTTTATATGTGCAAATAGTGACCTTATTAAATGATGGATGATAAATAAATACACCCAACAGTCACATACATAGTTCTGACCCCACACTCGAGTCTTATGTCGTGGGAATCAGAAGCTACGAGAGACTTTTCGGTCTCACAAACACCCAGACCCAACACAAATATTTGTGGGCCGCACAAACATTTGTGTTGGTGCGGGGATCGAACCCGCGGCCTCTCGTTTCACAGACAGTGTCGAACCAACTACGCCACGGAGGCTGTCAAAGGATGAGGATGAGGTGCAAAAAAGAGCCGGCTAACATAGCACTCAACTATATAGATCAGTTTTTCAACATTTAAGATGAGCATTCCACTTTCAATTATAACTTCATTATAGTAATCATATTTGGCCAACACAAATCTAACGGGCTTCTTAACTAGGCTTAAAGTAGAAAATTTAGGATACCAGCAAAATTCAAACATATCAAATCAAAATCACACTTACAAGAAACATCAAGCATATCGCGTGCAAATACTTACCATTATCTCAATCTACATAATAGCACATCTCACAATGACTAGTATGCGTACGTCACTGTCCACTCCCATTCGACGGAGCGTGAAGAAGTCACGCTCACGACACGGCACAGTTTTCCAATATTTCCATTGCGTATGAATATTTGATCTACATATAAATAGTGTGCATTGTCCACGGAGAAAGCAAACGCCAAACGCCTTCCACGCCGCGCATAATAACGGTATGGGACGTGAGCTACTAGCGAAATCGCATGGCGAAATATCTTTTGAATATGCGTTAGGTGTAAGAAATCTAATATTCTACATGGGGAACAAATCACTGATCATAATGCGACGACTTCAAGTTTCATATGGCGAATATAAAGTTTCTTGAATTTTGGATTCATTCAGCATCATCCCACTTTAATTTGCAGTTCTTTCAATCTAATATTAAATCAGCAATTTCTATAATACCTTTAAAATCAGGTGAAGTAGTTCTTAACAGAGCTACTGAAAAAGAACAACCAAACCTAAATGAAAATGACATAATTAAGTCTTCGATAACCGAATCCAAATAAGTCGTAGTGAAATAATGCTCATAAATCACAGTCACACCTCATTGCACACGCCGTACAAATGCAAGATTACGTTTTTAAGTATTCATTCAACGTAATTTAAATCACACAACGAGACTAGGTAAAGCTAAGTAGGAGTTATTGCCGCAACCGCAAATAAATGTTTTTTTTACGTAAGGATCCATTAAACTCACGCAAGCTTGCGTAATGTTAGTGGTCCGACTGACATTCTGATGCACCCTATAGATAATTTCCAATTACGATACGTGACCGAGAACGGAGGTAATAAGTATGGGAAATTACATACTTCATCTGTCACAGTTTGTAACGATATGAGCGTGTGAAGTGTACTGTAACCTTATAATACTGGAATACACACTAGTTCCACGCAGTTATTATTGCAGAAAGTCTGTAATTTACGCGCGTTCAATCACCGTAATTTAATCACAATGTAGCAAAGCATCAACCATTGCATTATCTTTGCAGGGCAGCAGGTTACCAGGTGTCTTATAGTAAAAATATTTATCAGTAATCTCTCTTCTTTCACAGAATGCCAGTTACGTGATCAACAGACGATATTCGAAGGACAAGATGTCGCCGGTGTGTCACAACTTCGTCCAGAACGCGTGGAAGAAGGATTTCTGTTCGAACTGCTTCAAATCGCGCGAGGAACATGTCAAGCAGGAGCAGCGCACCACTGAAGGCAGCAAGTACCTAGCGACACCCTTCCAGAACAGAAGCACCTTCTTCAAGAAAACACCACCGAGCATACTCAAAATACATCCAAAGAAAAAGAACAAACGCAACGTGAGTTTCCCAGAGGAAGTGTGCAGTGTTATTGGTTTTGGGGGCGACGATTGGTCGGACGGCGAAGAATTCGAAGTGTCAGAAGAAAACGATGACGACGACACGTTCCCTGATACAGAGGAGGAGAGGGAACTGCACAAAATTACAAAATCCAACACAGATTTTAATACAGTCAAAGCTAACTTGCTAGGAGACTCAGTTGGCAAGTCCTACACTTCGCTATTGCTTGGTAAGATGCAGACGGATTCCGATGGGAAAAAGAAAACTTTGTTAGTTTCTGTTACACCCTTCGGACAAGAGAACAAGCCGGCTAACATAAAGTCACACGTTCGCAAACCCGCCGTAATACATGTTTCAGAGGCATCCGCTGAAGAAACAACCAGTAGTTATAAAACTAATATAATATTATCTACATATGTGAAGGATTCAGAAACTATTATCACTTCGGAAGGAGTAGACCCTTCCGGAAACATATGTACTGAAAAATCATTGCTTGAGGAAATTTCGGAAACTCTAGAACAGAACCGAATGTCTGTCAGTGGAGACCTTCACCTATCACAAAAAGACAAAAACAAACCAACAGTAATCGAGGAAAAGGTGAAGGAGAGCATGCAAGACGAGCCGGAGCGAAAAGATGTCGCTGAAATGAAAAAAAACGGCATCGTGAGGCAACCGCCATTAATCAAAACTAAAGAACGGCCCAAGGTGAATCTAAGTCGGTCGGAATTCAAATTTTGTAAGATTAATATCGAGAGCAGCAGTGTTGATTCAGCTGTTAGCACGCTCAACTCGACCGCCAATAACTCACTCGCGTCCGACGACGAAAGCTTCAGTGGCCGGACCGATTCAGACAACGACGACAGTGGACACTTCTCAGAAACTCATAAGTGCGAAGAAACCGTTAAGATAAAGGTATTCAATGAAGGAGACAAAAACATTAAAATCTCACCTATCGGACAACATAGAAAAGTGGATGGACAAGCGAACAGCGGTTATTCTACATTCCAAAGTCCAATTATGGATATGCCTCCAATAATTCCGAAACAGTCGGATAACGTATTCTCTGCAGATGCCAGTAGAGAGTTGGCGGGTGAGCCGGACGGCAGGGCCGATCCGGACGACGCCACCGAGGCGCCTGCACTCCCAAAAAGCCCGATACCCACGTTAGACCCGAGGCCATCGTTCTTACACGGCATGATAGCAGATGTAATGCCTGCGCACAAACCTGTTTTACCAGAAAAACCTAAGCTACCAGCCAAACCAGTCATTAAATCGTCTACGAAAAAAAGCTCCGTGACTACGCTCCAAACACAAATAATGCACATACAACACACGTCGAAACGTGACGAGGATGAAAAGATAATAAAAATGATGAGTGAAGAAAAAAATAACGAAATAAGTGAAGTGCATGAAGATAAATCTGAAACGGTATATTACGCTCAACCGGTTTTAACTAAACAAGACAGCGACACGTCTTTGAACAGTCTGAGTAAGCGTAAAGCGCCAACGCCGCCATCTTCGCCAAGTGTCGAGGAATACCCAAACTTGTACCAAAGAAATTCTAGTGGATCGTCGAAATCAGACTCACCAGTTGTGAGAGAAATGGAGAAACGGGAAAGAGCCACTACATCCTCGTCTAAATCCAAAACTGTCGAAGAGATCGATATGAAGAAAGTCGACCACACACCGGAACCGGCGCCTCGTCGCAACATTTCTTTATCACATGACAACTTGCTCTTAGACGATAAAAGGAAAGGCAAACTGAAATTCTCAATCAAAAAACTCCTCCGAATAGGATCTTCAAAAGACCTTGATAAGAAGGAACTAAGCGTTGCCACAGTAACAAAAGTCACGAGCAAAACAGAAGAGATTTATGACTTGACTCCAAAACCTAAGCCGAGATTGGTAATTATACACCCACTGGACATCAACGGATCGAACGTTGAAGTTGTAAAATCCAATTGTGAGATACCAGACCTTCGTAGGCTGAGTCACGATGACATTTCTTCGATCTATAGTGGTAGTAGTTCTGCCACTGATCCCGATCCACCTAAGATCTTAAACAAGCCTCCACCACCGCCAAGACACAATGAGGAGTGTAAAGCTATGTCCCACCCGCCAAAGCCAGCGCGTCCACCTCCACCGAAATCCGCAGTGTTACAGAAGAAGCAGAAACAACAAGCGTGGTCGCCAGCGCCTAGTAAAACAGACAATATTTACGCTAATTTGGGTGAGTTTTGAATTATTTATTGCATTTGTCCAGAAAACTGATCACTTGATGCATGTCTATTATCACCGCTTATGGACATAATTATACAACATTTAAACATAGACTTTCGGTGCGTTGCAAGCCTGTAAAAAGACAGGGAAAATGAATGTTAGGTCCAGAAATCTCACTAACCAAATGAAACTAGACATCAAAGGTCCTATTGACATTTCTATAGAACTCCTACACTTTGTAGGTCAACTTGAATAAATGTTTATAATGTCATGCTCATTGACTTTAACTTTGTAGCCTTGAAATTTGCATAAATTACAAAACTGATTATTAGCAAAAAAGAATACAGCACAAAAACAGTGAATACATGATGACATAATCAACCGTAGCATTTGTATTAGACAATTTCTACTGAAGTGAAATAATTAATGAAAATACTCCACACGTTTAAATTTCGTAATAACAAGTGTCGATTTCTACTGTCATAAGTAGGCAAACTACGTAATTCACTTTTTCCAATGTTATGTATTCAAAATAGGACAATGCTTAACATAAACGGCGCATTAAAACAGAAAATGTCGTGATGTAAATATTTATTGAAGTGAGCTTAGGCTTAACATTTAAATGGCCGCCGTTTGATTTGTACGCGTAATATTTGATTAACCTACGGCCTATTGGAATGTTATTCTCATTGCAAGCCACTTTCGAAAAGAAACGTCATACATAATTGCGGTTAAGAAAATAATTCCATAGTCGACCATTAACATCGTGAGATCGGATTTAAGGATAGTGTTATGAAATTGAAATTATTTTCTATTTTTATTAGACTTAACTTTGTACCAATACATATATTTCGATTTCTATTTTAAATCTTGTTCAGCTGTGAATCGTTTTATTAAAAACACAGATATAATTAATGTGAATTAGTAAACTGAAACATTTATTTATCATATTTTAGGTGAAATTAGATCAGCCCTTGCACCGAGAAAGCCGGAACGAACAGCGAGCATGCGGGAAAGAGAGGCACACTTGGAACTACCAAAAAGAAGGACACAAATAGACGACGACAAGGATGAAGTCGACGACGGTCCTCAAGAGCTCGTGCAAGCTACCAACGAGCCCGTCATACACAGCTACGATGACGTATATACCAACTCCAAGTATGAAGAGGAAACCTGCGACTCCGCCAAAAACAGTGACAGCGACTACGAATACGTCCACCACGCGAGATCCAGCTCGCCTGAATGCGACGCAGCCATCAAACCCAGAGAAACAACTACCGAACACAGAAACGACAACAGAAAGAATGAAATTGAAAATAGCGTCGAATATCCTAAATACAACGGCTTCAACAGATCGTCACTACCGTACTGTGGAAGCGAAACTGAATCAGAAATCTATTCGCCATACAGCTTCTACAGTTCCACTGATAATATGGACAGTCCCAGTAACGAAGACTACCAGAACGACATGACGCCAAAAACAACGACGAACAAACTGCGAGTTAGGAAAGGGCGCAGCGTAGTGCACAGGAACTTGGAAGATAATTACGGAGCGGTAGTTATAGCGAATCACGAAGCACTCGCGCAAGTTTTAGAGCAGGTAATTTACCTACTTATGTTGTCTCGAGAGATTTACTAAGAGTGATGGGCGCGTGGCGTGTTGCGACGCCGTCGTAATAGTTGTTTAAGTGAAATCAATTTATTTGCTCGCTTACAGCGCAATCTGTAATGATGTACCGTCTCATTACAAGCTTACTTTACGTTTACATTCCGACCCGTTTTTGTTTAACATTCCGTGCTTTATTAGTGAGATTACTTCATAACTTGCCTATAGAAAGTCCGATTAGCCTAAATAGACCGGAGTTGTAATTATGATCATAATTTTACTAGGTGGTATCTCATATGCAAGGAACCGTTTTATCTTTCTGCTACCAACCAGCAGCGTATGTTACTTTACAGCCAGTGATTATTGGATAATTAACTGATTTAACATCTAATGTCAGGAGTTAAAAAACAGTGCAGCAATGGCATGCATTCCTTATTGTTTTAAGCTTTGAGTAACTTAGTTATTAATTATGTTCACGCGTACTCGCACCACCACTCGAAAAATTATCATCGTCCCTAATAATTATGTATCTGTAACGGCTCATATAAGTCCCACTGCAGGGCACGGGCCTACTCCACAATCGAGAGTACAATTGAGAGGGGTAAGGCCATATGGTCCACCACGCTGGCTCAGCCCTAATAATTATTATAAAAACATTGCAGGTACAACAGAGTGCAGCAATGCAGCCATCCTTACGAGGACTAAAAGCGTGCACCAATCTCAGATGGAACGATTTCTCCATACAATCAAAGAGCATCAGATCTGGCAAGCGGATCTTCTACCCAGCTGTGTGGAACTCGAGCCAGGGTCCAGTGAATGTGACGCTGATGCTGTATAAGGAGCAGATGGCCTCGCAGATAGTATGCCAGCAGTCGGTACAGCCACAGACATTAAGTTTGAACGCTGTGACGGAGTTCTGTGATCTGGTGCCCCGACAGCAATTCGGGGAGGATGGCGAAGATTTGGTTCAAGGTAATTACAGTTTTGAAAGAATTTCTATTGGAAGTTATCACTATGATTACAGTCTAAGCCTTCTCGATTTAAGTCGAGGCCTGTGCACACTATTTTATTTGTATAAACTGAATATGTTTTGTTATTAAGTTTAAATTTTCAAAAAATGATTGACGACACCCAAAGTAACTATTACTACTTGTAATTAGTGTTTATTTGGTTAAATTACATTTTTCACTACAATTTCCCCTGACCAAAATTGTCTTTTACTAATCTTACTGCCACTAGCTGCGAGTTAATGAAGTGAATTTAAGCGACTTCTAACAAAGTTAAAGAAAGAAGTTGACATGAAAATAAATATCACTTTGCTTGCTGCGTTTGTATTTTCATACATAGTTGATTATCTCTTTAAAAATATAGGCCATAATGTTCCTTTGTGATAGTAAAAAATTAAACGTGTGAACAAGCAACATTACTATCGTGTCCTACAATGCTAATGAGATCAAAGTGGGCCTGTGAAGTATCTTTGGACCACCGCCAATAAACGCAGTACTAGGAACAGTTACACGATGATCCATTAGTAACCAGAACAATACTTTTGAACTTATCTTACGAGGAAATGTCTGGCATTTAGATACACAGAACTTTTCAGCGATCACTGTGTCCCAAAGTAACCTTGTTATATTTAGGAAGGTCATTGTCAGTTTAATTAATTTTTATCTTAACTTTATCTTCATAAACAGGGCAGAACTATTTAATAAAACAAATGTTATTGTTTTAAAAATTAGAATTTTGAACTATCCATACACGATACCATATGAAAATTACAAAACATTTACGCAATTATTTTGACTTATAATTTTATCCATAAACATCAAAGTATGATTTTCATAAACGCACGCGAAGAGCTAGGTCATCTGGCATAAGCATTGCATGTTTATAAGGTCTCCCAAACCCTTAAAACTTTGTAAATTTAGTTATGGAATAATGCATTTTGTTTTACTTAGTCAAATGATGAAAACAGTATACTCACAAAACTATTTTCTCTTCTATTTCAGCAACAATAGTAGTCTTGGCACACGCTCATGTCGATACAATCCAATCTTACGGCGAAAGCCTCCACGCGGGCGAAACGACCACAAAGGAATACCAACTGGTCCAAACAGAACAGATACACGAAGCCATCTTCATGATGCTGCAGCTCATCAATGGGCTGAAGTGCCTCCAAGCGCGAGGAGTGGAGGAGATCCCGGAGACGCTGACGTCATTCGTGACGTTGAAGGAGTGCACCTCGCCCGGGAACGTTCAGCCGACGGATGACAGGCTTAGTTCGCTGTCGGCGCCCAAGACTAACTGTTATGGGAGGTTGTGTATATTACAAGGGTGAGTTGGTTTTGCTAAATTGTACACGTTTTTCTAAAATCTAGACCGAAATAATAGTAATTAAATATTATTAAAAATGTAGATATTCCTCTAAGCCTCTAAGGAATATTGTTATTCTTGCTATGAAATGAATCCCCCAAGCCGCACTAGGCCAGCGTGATGGACTATATGGCTTAACCCCTCTCAGTCGGACTATCAATTGTAGAGGAGGCTCGTGCCCTGCAGTGGGACGTATCTGGGCTGATACAGTACAGTACAGTAGGAAATGCATTATAAATATGTTATACTAATAGACCAAAATTCGTGCTGTTTTCTGGTAGAGATTAAAGTCAGATTTATTGGTGATTCTTAATTAATAAATATTCATTATTATTTATTGGTTTGATTTACACTACATGATCAAAATAAGAACTTCGACTGAATAGTAAGACAACTCTAGCATCTTACAATAACCTCGAAAAATCATACTAGTTTATATTGGATTTGAAAACCACGCCGTCCGCTTAAGCTACAGGGCCACGCGGCTCATTTATATGTACATTTTGTTTGATAGCGGCAATCTGTGGTTTATAGGAAACGTTTTCGTTGAACCTGTCATACGGCTCACGGGTGACCTACATGGCTTGAACGGTACAGTAAGGAAAGGCCCACCGGTGAGCCCTATAGCTTGTACGGAAAGTCTCTATTTTTCACACGGCGTTCAACGTGTTAATATCACAATATAGAATACATGTTTCATTTTCCCCAAGTGCAGAGTACATTTATCTAGAACATTATAATATTAATTCGCCAGTATTTACGTTGTTCAATTTTTCCACCTACTAATAAACTAAATACCTTTTCCAGCTTAAGCGAAGAAATCAACTGCAGCAAATCATCAGAAGACGAGCATCTAAGTTCGCTTTGCAAATGCGCCATGCGTGCCTTAGAAATCTTACTCCCTGGGGAGAAACTCAGTCCACTCCTCAAAGAGGTCCTACAGGAAGAACGAGCCATATCCCTGAACCAGGCCAAATCAGTCCTGGAGTTCATGCTATGGGGACCTCTGGATGTAGTGCAAGGAGTCCCGGTGGATGACAGGGAGCTGTCTCTTCAAAGATGGCTGGATTTGGAAAGGGCGACGGTCCTCCATGGTTTAGTGAGGACGCGAGTCCAGCTGAATGTGTTTGAGCAGCTGCACCTGATGTTCCTGGTGCGGTCCACTGCGAAGGCGATGTGTGATGCATCCGTGTTGTTGGAGAAGGCCAATGTTTATTGATGTACATTTTTGTGGAGCTTTACTCGAATAGTGACCTCGGTGTATTTTTTTTTTTAAGAAACCATTTTTGTTTTTTTGTAATTTTTTTTTTTGGAAATCACATGAGTACGAGCAGATTTATTCTTTAAGAATTATTATTTTTTGTTTCAAACATGAAATCAAAATTGTATTTGTTTTCTAAAACAATTAATTTAAAAAACACTTTTGTTTTGTTTTGTCAGTAAACACCCGAGGTCGGTCTATAGTTTTAAGCTTGTAACTTAATTAGGCGCATAAAGACTTGTTACTATAGAAACTGTTAAAAATATATTATAAAGCCTATCTGTCTATTATATTGATTGGCCAAATCATGTTATATACCTATTACCGTTGTTGAAGATTTAAGATTAGTATTTTAATTGTGACTCGTGAAGGTCAATTTAAAAAAATCACTGATGTATTGGTATAAAGCCATTTTATATCTAGTGTGAATTCTTCTTAAAAACACTTAGAATTGTGTATTTATATACAACTATTGTCTATAAACATAAGTTCGATATTGAAATTATTGCGTCAAAATGAATTATTTAAAAGAGAAGTAAAGTATTTAGAAGAATTATTTATCAACATCAAGAATTTTTTTTACTCATGTGTTCACAGTTCTAATTACGGGGAAAAAGATTATCTAAAACGATAATTATATTAGAAGGGCCTAGATCATACAGTTCTGTTTTTCTCTGGAAAATGTAAGTAATTACATTAAAAAATAATATTACATTTAAATGCATTTTTATAAAGAGATACGCAAGGGCACCGTGTTCATACAGTCTGCCGAAAAATCTTTTTTTGTTTTTTTTTTTAGGCTAAGGCCCTTCACGATTGTGCCAACAGAATAGAACTGACTCTAATATACTCATCATGTTCCGGTGCCTTAATGAATTGTATAATACATAGTCTGTACATTGTAACGTAATTTATATTTTCTTACGAACTCCGCGCGAGTGTATCGATTTAATCATTACTTTGTAAGGATATTGTCGAATGCAGAAATAAACATATTTCTTATTAAGTGTACTGTTTTGTTTATTTATAAAACCTCAAATGAACAATATAAAATGTGTTCTCCGGTTAATAAGTAAAAAAATAATCAAATGTTTAAATTCAGACCGAATAAAAACATATTGCGACAAATATATGAAATATTCTCAAATTAAGATGATTATTAATTATAAAATTTGATAATACGTCGTATTACTCTATATTTCTCTACAATTACAAAAATAAATAAAACCCTTTTATAATAACTTAATCATTATACTTTTTTAAATCATAAAATGAAGGTAGTTTTTATAATACTAACTGACGGATCACTTACTCAGTTCGCTTCGTAACCTCGAAGGCTGCAGTCTTCGAAACCTCAAAAACTTACATTAATCTAATTAGGCGGTAAAATTCGTAAAATCAGTGCTATTTCAACAAGTAATGTTCGCGTAAAAACAGGAAAGTAGAAACTACTAAATCTAGTTCCTGTTTTGCGAGTTATAGCAATGAGTGAGTTTTTAAAGTGAATAGTCGTTTTTTCTGAGTTACCTACGATTGACAACAGGCAAACGGGCGGTGGTAAGATTTTGCTATTTCTTTTATAACAATAATATAAAGAGGTTATATGCGTATTGATATTCTTAAATCCAGGAATTTACCGGTAAAGGCCAACATCGGAAAGAAATCTGTATGACATAGAGATTATACAAAAAATCTACGGTATATGAAGTTTACTAATCGGCCTAAGTTGGAGTGGAAGACTACAGTCTAAACCTCGCAATCGAGCTATTGAATGTAGTCCGGCAATTTCTGCATATGAGTTGGATTATGAGGAGCTATTTAAGGCAATAAAATAACCGCATAATATCTAATAGTTTATTGTCTGAGCTTAGCAACGTATACACAATTCAACAAACTGTAACAATTATTTTCTATAACAATTTCACCTCACAATTTACGCGACAAAAAATTGCACAAGCCGTAATACAAAATGCAATACTTATAAAGAAATATAGGAAATGCGAGTTGTTCTCTGTTTTTATTATATTTTACAAACTAATTGTAAATTGACTTAATCGTTCTTTTTTTTAACAGATAGTAAATCTCTAATTTCGTGTCTGTGCTGTTTTAAAATAACCGTCTTTTATGTCATAGTTAAATTACATTTAAATAAGCCTTAATGAGATAAAAATGTATACAAAAAATACTAAAATATTTACAAGAGTGCAATAAAATAATTTCCGAAACAAATTAAGTACTCTTTCAATACAAAACATATAGTAATTAAAAGTTTTTAAGAACACTACAAGTTGTTTATTTATTATTAAATTTCAGGGATAGTTTATCCCGTGTAAAATATACAATTAAAGAATCGTAAGTATAACACAGACGCACCTAATACATTTTATATAATTTATAATGATATAGTATATACTATATGCTGTAATTTATATTCGATAAATGTTTTCTTAAAAGTGAAGAATATAAATCACATAGAATTAAACAAACAAAGTAAAAAGTCCGTAAAATAAGGCAGGCTTTACGTTAACGCTATCAATTGTTGAAGAGGATTTTTTAACTTTATATTATGTAATCGAAGATGAACTTAACAGATATAATCGTAGACGGATGTAATCATATTAATGTTATAAAAAATCTATAACGAGTATAAGTTAGGACAATGTTCATATATATTTAGATTAACAAGTCAATTTAAGTTCTGAAATATTAGCAGGTCTGTGTTACACATTACTCGTTTTCATTAAACCTTAATATTTGTAAAATAAAAGGACAACACTTATATAAATAACACACAAAAGCGAAAAAGAAGACTAGAGAAATACATACATATATGCAAAATCAACGCAAAAAATATAAAATATAATATCAAAGCAATCTTACTTAAAAAACGAATACAGAGCCGCACTTAGGCTAAAGAAGCGTGTGTGTTAAAATGGCTAAGAATTGTTAAGGGCAGGAGATGCTATTTCCCAGTCTAGATTTAGCTAATGTAGCAATTATTAATTCAATCTATCCAAGCTACCAGCTATTTGAAAGCTTAATCAATTTATACGTTTTCTACTGCAACAACAAACTTTTTAAATATAAAATATTGTAGACATACAGTCTTAGTAGTTCAAAATATTTCAAAAAATGCTAAAGAGGTGACTTATTTTATGCAAATACCAAGCATATTATTTTAATTAAACGGAATGTTAATTTAATAAAAATAATGAGGTGAATTAAAATCAAGCATCGAAAAATAAAATAGAAAAACAATTCACATGACAACAGATCCGATAAATTCGAAGTTTTACAAACACAATAGAATATACGAAACACATTTTTAATAGATAAATAAATATTCACACAGCTGATCCAGGAGCAATTATATTAAAGCAAGAATAACAATTTGTTGGGCATCATGCCCCTTCAAAATATCTATTGAGCCCGTAACACATACTGGATGAAATTGAATAGTGTATAAATCGATTTAGATATCCATAATATAATTCTTATCAATCTACTATAGATTGTTGGATGTAGGTCTCCCTCAAGGACTTCCAGAGCTACCTGATATAATACATCATCATCATGAGCCCGTTGCAGTCTACTGCTGGAAATAGGCCTCTCCTAAGATACGCCACAGAGCCCGGTCTGCTGCTGTATGCATGCAGTCGCAGTCGGCCCTCCTGTGCAAGTTGTCCCGCCATCTGATCAGAGTGCGTCCCACGCTATGTTTGCCAAGATGCGGTCTCCTCTCCAGAACACGCTTACTCCAGTGGTAAGACATGATATAATACACATAGTCCTTATTACCTATTGTCATATATATGTCACTTATATGAGAGTTCGTTCCGACACCACTCAGACCAAAAATATGTGTGAAGATCATACAAAAATAAAGCCCCATTTACACGGGGAGTGTTTGTCGCGGCAAGAATCGTATAAACGCTTAATATAACCGACATAAGATTATCGCGTTCGAACAATGTTTACACGATGAAACTTTTTTATATCCTTACGATAATCGACGACAAGAAACTCGTCTCGTGTAAATGGTACTTTAGACTATTGTAACTGCTATTTTAAGTTAAATTTTATCATTATAAAGTCAGGCATAATATTTTTTTGGATATTGTTTGTATCTTTTTATATACATTTTTCAATTTCACCCAGTATATTTAATACTACACACAACATATTTACTTTACTTTTCTGCCTACCCTGTTAGGAACGAGGACGTTTATATTTTTGTGTTATTGTCGATATGAGTAACTTATAGTTAATAAATATAATTCGCAATGTTATTGATAAAGCTATACAATTGCAACAAAATTAAGTATATAATTTGATGGACAATTCCGTGCATAATTTTCATACAAGACAAATTCAAACAATGTAATATTAATTTCTGTATAATTATTTCAACGGGTTACATTTAGTAAGGATTATAATAATACAACCCTTCTTTCTCCCACTATAATTAGTTACCATTAAATTAGGGATGTAATATATTTTATATTATTCTGTAGGTCATTGTGGTCATTCCCCTCTCTCAATGGAAAGACTATGATAACTGGGTATAATATTTCCTTATTTTTTTTTCATATTCCTATTCATTTTATTATCACTGGATTTCGTAAGTGCATTAAATTGACAAAGTGGTAGTTGCGTGATCACAGAAGTTCTATTTGTCTCTTTTTTCTTAATTATTAAAATAACAATTACTTTCATGACCAATAAAATCGAGAAAAATACTGAAGAAACTGCCCTATAACTATAAAAAATTTAACTACGCTAGTTGATATTCACCCATTGGCGTGTATAGATGAGGAATCGGGGGGTCAAGACCCACTGCAAATTTACTGAGGCCCGCCCATGATTTGAAATTACCATAGTTTTTAGACCGAAAATATTAAATCAGATAGTATTTTTATCGGTAAATATTGTTTTTTTAGAAATTTTAATAAATTAGTACATTTAGGCCTAATAAAACAATTTTGTGCCCTCCATAACTTTTAGCATTCCTTTCCCCCGTTCTCCTCTGTAAAATATATCTACAAACGGCAATAGATCATAATAAACATACACTACATTAATCTACTGCTAATATTTACAAACCCTTGTTGAAATACACATATTTCGGTGGTTTTCCGTCTGTGTTTTTGACTATCTCTTCGTATTTGTCCTTCTCGAGGCGCTTGATTGTGTCAATTGACAGTTTGCTGTAAAGAATTAATGTATTTTATCATTGGTACCACCAATAGCCGTAGTAATTAGTAAAATAATCACTGAATCTTATTTGACAAAGCGTTATTGTCAAAGTACCTACTGCACTGATCCATCACCATCATATTTTTGATAATTTTTTTTTGTATCAGCCCATATACGTCCCACTGCAGGGCACGGGCCTCCTCTACAATAGTAGTACGATTTAGAGTGGTTAGGCCATATAGGCCACCACGCTGGCCTAATGCGGGTTGGCGGACTTTTACATACCATAGAAATTTATACAAATCGCTATGGTATGCAGATGTACTTACGATGTTTTCCTTCACCGTTAAAGTGCGTGGTGAGTGACTATCAATACACACATTACTCCGAAAAGTTAGAGTTGTACTCTGGGATGTGAACCCGCGATCACCGTGAACATGTAGGCAGCCGCGTCTGTTCCGTTACAAACAGGCCACCACGCAATTGGATTAAATTTATATTTGTAGTAAATTATTTAAAAAAATATCTCACCATCTTTGCGGAAATATCGCACAGGCAGTCGGCACCATGAATGTGAGGCTGGAATAAAATTAAAATTAAAATATATTATACATTATACAATATATTATAGAAGCTTATAATAAATATGTAATTAAATTAAATCAAATTCGCGATAAAACCCGTAAGAATTCGTTTTATTTCATGCTTATAACATTTATTTCATTAGTAACTTGTTCATTATTTTCTAAAGAAAGCCTACTGCTGAACGTAAGCCTCCCACAAGGATTTCTAAGTCGCGTCGTCTTCTTAGACAGTCAGTCAGTAGTTAGTCAGCGGCTTCCCGCGACTATTGCTATGTCGAGTATCGCCATTAAAGGTACTATTTTTATACTATTTTTTATTACTACATATCAATGGTTTGGTACATAACAAATTCTTAGATTTTTCCATGCCTACCAAATGAAGTGATCACTAAATATTGTCACCAATCGCCGAAGGTAGCATTAATTAATGCTTGATAATTTTTATACTGGATTGGTCACTTGTAAAACGTGTTATTAACTAAACCGCCTTTAACCAATGACTTTGCACTTAACTTTAAGAAACGTGCATACATACATAAACTCACGCCTTTTAGAGTTAGACAGATGTGTAACGAGGACACTTAAGTTTCCTAGTATATTCCATCCTACGATGTGAAAGGGGGCGAGTCTACCGCCATATCGGGCACAAATTTCTGACTCCGGGCCGGTAATAAATACAAAAAATCCAATATCACTTTGCCCGACCCGGGATTCGAACCCAAGTCCTCACCTTTGCAATCATACTACATACAACTGCGCCACCGCGGCAGTCTTAAGAAATAAACATGCAAATGCTTTCTTTCAAACAATGTAAAACATTGCATAGAAATGAATTACACTATTATCAATGTACAACCTCGTAACAATATAATGCTTTATGCACGCGAAGAATGCTTTACCTATGCATTGGTGACGGGAAAACCACTCAATACAATGTTTATGAGGAAAATCTTCAGTTACAAATAGGACATGCGAGCCAATAAGTAACGGTTATCGTAAATCATAAAAGATAAAAATAAACAGACCATTTACTGTACTATTTATGTACCAGAGCGGAGTTTTTATATTTGAAAATTGAGTTAAAAGGATGGTGCGGTTATTAAACCCGCGTCATTAAATATTGTTTATTTTTCATTGCAATGAATGGCGAGACGAGCATGCCATTCGCTTGATGGTAAGCTATACGACTGCTCATGAACAGTAGCAAAACCATGAATTACAAAGAATTCCTTGGCATTTCACTGCGCTCATTTTGTGGACAGAGTAAGTACTAGAGTACTTACTCTGGCAATGTCCTTGAAACCGAAACACAACAGGGCATTTACACTGCTGTTTGGCGAGAGAAATAGACATGGTGGCCTACCTAGGCGTCCTCTCACATATGAGAGGTCTACCATCAGTAAAAACATCTATCAAATGAATTCACTGCTAATCAGCTTCATCTATGAATAGCATAAATAATAATGGAATACTCACAACATGCCGACGATAGCTGTTTGTATCCCGATGTGAGCCCACTTGATGCGCTGCATCCAGGGTTTGGGCTCCAATCTCTCCATGATGACCGGCAGGAGCAACATGCCAGGGGCACACATCACGATTCTGAAACACCAATTCCTCATCTAAATCAACGCGGAAATAACAAACGGGTTATCAATATCCCTGACCAGACAGTGGCCTCCGTGCCCTCCGTGGCGCAGTTGGACGCCGGCTGTGAAACGAGAGGCCGCCGGTTCGATCCCCGCACCGAAACAAATATTTGTGTGATCCACGGGCATTTGTTTCGGGTCTGGGTGTTAGTGAGACCGAAAAGTCTCTCGTAGTTCCTGATACCCACGACACAAGACATAACAATGATTTTTAGAATTTTTGTCTGTTTGTCTGTGCGGTTGCGCGCGATGAACTTAGAAACGGCTTAACGGATTTCGATGAAGTTTAGTATGGAAGTAGCTGAAACCCTGGATTAACGCTTAGGCTACTTTTTATCCCGAAAAATTTAGTGTTCCCATGGGATGAGGGAGGAATCCCGATATATTTGTTACTATTTTGTACTCAAATGCATAGGATGGGACTGGATTACATATCTTGTGTGAGAATGAGACGGGAGAAGGCGCGATATAACGGGACGGGATTTTTTTATAAAGACAACCGCGCAAACGGAGTTGCGGGCAGAAGCTAGTTATATAAATAAGTCACTAGCATAAAGTACGTGATTTTTTTACAAAAATATTTTCGCGTCTGTTGATCAGTACTTTTGCGCCATTTTCATGTTTTTACTTGAAATCGTTCTTAAATAATGTATGTCGTTTAACTTTACATCTTTAAAAGTGTCTCGTAGTGTCTGATACCCACGACACAAGACTTAATTGATCTTAACGTGGGGTCAGGACTAAGTATGCGACTGTTGGGTGTATTATTATTCATTATTTATTTATTTAATGAGCAATGACACGCACCTTGATGTGACGACTTGCGATATCCCTTTGACCGGAGCAATTTGTGACTTGCCAATCACTTTACCATCTTCGTCCGTCACGTCCAAACCTGAAAAAGAGAATTCAGGATTTTTTATTGGATGATAAATAAGTATCAGAAGTGCGTGGTGGCTCGTTGGCAATGGACTTTACGGAGTCATATGTGTATTGATAGTCAATCACCACATACTATCGTGAGGAAACCTGCATACCATAGCGATTTGTATAAATTACTATGGCATGTAAATGTGCGCCAACCCGCACTAGGCCAGTGTGGTGGACTACATGGCTTAACCACTCTCAATCGTGCTGTCGATTGTAGAGGAGGCCCGTGCCCTGCAGTGGGACGTATATGGGATGATACAGTACAGTACAAGTAAGTATCATGGTATTGGGATGGTATCGCCTGTTTTCGGTAATTGAAGCGAATATGTATAAATGCGACACGACCTTTCTAAAAGATGGCTCAGTTACAGATCATTGACTATTTTTTTTTTATGTCGAAGATGTCCACGATGGTGTAGTTTTGATATGTACAACCCAGCTATTTGTACATAAAATAGAAAACTTATAGAAACAATATATGTATAAAAATAGCGATCAAGCATATTTTTTTGCCACCAACTTCAATTTCTTATCCTACATTTATCTGCTTTTCTGCCACTACCGTTTTACAAATATGTTATCGAACGCAATGTAGATTGTATAACTGAAATACTCGTAAATCAACGTTCTTATTTTTTCCTCAGACTATTGTTTCGTTTCTGATCAGAGAGTAACCCCCCTGAGTCGGCCCCTAGTCTGGTAATAGTAGTACATGCAACATACTCTTCCTATATAAAAACGTATAACGTAAATTTATTTATTTCCGACACATAAAAAATACTTGCAGTTAATTTTATGTAGCGAGAATTGTCGTTAACTTAAAGTAATATTCGATACACGTTCTTTACGATATTTTCAAGGGAATGAATTTTATATTATTGATTTTCGCTTTACAAATAATAGAAAGCAAGAAACACTTGCGTATTATCGGCGGCCGGGATGCGGCAGAAAATGAGTATCCATACGTTGCGCGATTCGAAATATTAACATTGCGCATGGATAAGATAATCGGAAGATCACACTTATGCACCAGCACAATCCTCACACCCGACTGGACTTTAACAGCGGCGCACTGCGATGATGCAATGGACATCAGAGGGTATGAAAAGCGATCGTTTGTGAGGAAAAGAATTATTTGGTACGGTCATGTACGCGCCGCCCCCACTAAAGATGCTTACAGCGATGTTCTGTATATACTTCAACATCCGACCGCAATTCTCGAATGTTCAATAATGGAACCTCTAAATGACATAGCATTAGTTCGCACAGAACCAATAAAAATTAAAGAGTACGGGAAACTGAGCGCCCTGGATGCTAAAAGCCTCACAGGCCAAGAAGTCCACGTAGTCGGATACGGTGAAACAAATTCCAGCTATGGAAAAATAGGTAGTACGCTGAGTTTCAGAAAACCTTTGCAAGTTTTGAAAGCTATTATTAATAGTTGCAGTGATATAAACATACTGTACCCAGGTCTGTGCCTCGCCACCCCTTGCGGAGTTTGGGGAGCGATCCTAGGTGGAGATTCGGGAGGGCCCGTCATTCATCCCTCTGGCGTGGTAGCCATCATCTCATTGTCGGAGGATAGCAATCAGTCAAATGAGGCAGAGCGGCCTCTTACTGTTGGGTTCGTAACTTCCACTAGCCCTTATACGGACTGGATGTCTTTGATAACGAAACATAATGCATAGCATTGAACAGTCTTCAGGTTCTGTATACTCGTACATGGCATTCATTTATTAATTGAAAAGAGATCGCAGATAATTTGAGTCTTACATTATATTCATTTAGTTAGGGCGGTGTATGTGTATTCAAATTCAGGATAGACATTACCTAAATAATAATAAATAAATAAATACACCCAACTGTCACATATATAGTCCTGACCCCACACTAAGATCGAGTCATGTGTCGTGGGTATCAGGAACTACGAGAGACTTTTCTTTCTCACAAACACCCAGACTCGAAACGAATACCAATGGTTCACACAAACATTTATCCCGGTGCGGGGATCGAACCCGCGGCTTCTCGTTTCACAACCGGCGTCTAACCAACTGCACTTCTGAGGTTCTGAAAACAATTAACTAAATGCTAGGAGACTCTTCAGAATTCACATATAATGGTGTTCAGAACATTCTTTCTAATATTTAGCTTTTAGCGAATTTTTGTCCAGTGGCATAATTTATTCGGCCTAAGCCTTTGTTAAGTTTTGATATTCTTTGTTATAGTTATCATATATATTTATTTAAAAATGATAGGAAAATACATGCATCTACTTATGTCACACTAACTTAATTTTTTTTAGTTAAGCTATTTCATCTTACTGCTGGGCAAAAGTCTCTACCCTTTCCCTACAATTCATACTCTAAAGAAATTTAGGCCACATGGGTTCGAAAGCACCCAGGTCGTCTCGTCAGCGTTTTTTAGGTCTACCGCGGCGTCGTCACCCGTCAGGTATCCATTGTTTGATGATACTTGCCAAACGAAAAAAGATAAAGATCTGAATGCATTCGAGTCACATGGCCTGCCCAGTTTCATTTAAACAACGCTGTTATGTTTCTGCGACGCCAGTTTTCAAGAGAAATTCGCTGTTTCGCAGTCTATCATTCAGCCTTATTCCCAAAATGCTGCGCTCCATAGCTCTCTGACCTACCTTGAGTTGGAAGTTTTGTGTTTCGGTCAAAGAGCACGACTGACCTCCGTAGGTCAAAATAGGCAAGATACACATGTCGATGAGTTTCCGTTTCAAAAATATTGAGAGATGGCTCCTCATGTGTGGTTTCATGGACCAGTAGTGTACAGTAATATGAAGGTATGCAAATGTATTAAGAAGCAGTAATAAATTGTATCTCCTAGCAATCGGATGTCTTATTTACTTCTCCCCGATCCGCACCTTACATGGCAAC
Source organism: Theretra japonica (assembly GCA_033459515.1). Classification (NCBI taxonomy): domain Eukaryota; kingdom Metazoa; phylum Arthropoda; class Insecta; order Lepidoptera; family Sphingidae; genus Theretra; species Theretra japonica. The sequence goes on from CM065949.1 coordinate 12,800,399, forward strand.
CCTGCCTGTAACGGGAGATCGACGCGGTCGGGCACCGTATACCTTACCTTATTTGTCGCATCAGTGTCTCTAATAAAAAACAATGTTCGTGTCAAAGTGCAAAAACTATATTGATTGTTGTTCAGCCAAGTGCATCGACGCTTGCGTGTTAAACTGCAAAGATGTGCCAATCAACCCAAAATGAGGAGGAAGTGTTCCTGAACCAGAACGCGGCCGGTTCCAATGTCAATAATGAAGACCTGCAAAAATTTTTTTGGAGTTTAAGATACAACTCCATAATTTTGTCGATTATGGTATACTTTGTCTATACCATATCGCACTCCCGGTGCAACACTGTCACTTATGAAAAAATGCTACCTTTCAGGAGACGCATTTAAAACTTTGACATCGTATAAAAATATGACACAACAAAAAACGACAATGGCATTCACGCCTTCATACGGAAACTATGTGTACTACGAAAGTAACATTATCGCCCCAAGTAAGGGGGTGGTTTAGGATAGTTATTATATAATATTTAACTAATTATTGCAATTTTTGCATAAGTGACAGTGTTGCACCGGGGGTGCGATATATAAAAATTGCTACAAACGCTGGATAAGACAGGCGTTATTTCACACGACGTTCCTGAGTTCGAAGATGTTGGACAGACAAGTTAGGCCCATCCCGTGTATGCGAACCTACGATCCGGCTAAGCAGACCTCGTCAGCAGCTGAGGAGTGATGGTGTCAAGTGAGAGTGCGGCAAATTCGTCAAAGTCAAATTCTTCCCAGTCTTCACAAGGTCCATGTAGTATGCAACTCCAGATGATATTTGCATACTATCCAGCATAATTTTACGCTCATTCTGCCAAAGACTACACTCCCAAAATATAAGGATGCGTGGACTGTTCATATTCGCAATTGCACCTAATTAGGTGTTGAACATGGGTACGCAGGCGACTCAATGAGATTAAATGTGTACAGTTCACCATGGCTCGTAAGAACTGCGATACGGAATAATCAACATCTAGCCAAGTCTTTGTCAAACGATCACGCACGCAAGGAAAATATTGGTATTGATGCTGGTGGTATAGATACTTGAAATGTACACTAATAAAAACGACAGTCAGGTTATTACTCTAATGTGATCCAATCTTTCATATACTTACCCAATATGATTTCATTCTGCCTCATCAATGGAATGTTGACCCAGTTAGCCGCCGCCACGGCAACGAACGGCACGAATCTCTGGCGGCAAAACAATTTCCATCACAATATGGGTTTAGCAGCAAACGTTGGTTACAACCTTGCTTTAGAGTATTATTAACCAAATGAAGTAATTTTGCTAGTTGGAAGAACACATGTGGACCTTGAGTTGATGAGATTTTTAAAATTCGTTTGTGATGATCAGCTTTGGTAATAATGCCGTTCTGTTTATGGGTAGTTTGTACCGCACTAATTGTTAAGCCAAATCGAAAGCCCTACAATGTATATCCTTCACTTATACCAGAATATTGATATCCGCTTGAACAGCGGGATATCTATACGCGTGTGGAAAGTTCTTCATAACTATGTACGCACGTGTGTCTAGATAGTACTTAAGTAGCCCAAGTGCATGAAATTACAAGTAAAATCAGAATACTATGGCGCATTTAGAATCTGGTATACCAAATACTATATAAACAGATAGAAATACCGCCACCAAATTTACTGCAATTTAAAATGAAAAATCTTTATTTTATCTTATTACTAGCGGGCTCTCCCAGCTTCGCCTGGTTACAGATGTCTTTTGTTTCCACTTTACACTAGATCCATGTTATTTTTCGTACAAACTAGGACATCCTGTAAATGTATTATATATAAACCTTCCTCTTGAACCACTTCATGTATTTAAAAAAACCGCATCAAAATCCGTTGCGTAGTTTTAAAGATCTAAGCATACATAGGGACAGACAGACAGCGGGAAGCGACTTTGTTTTATACTATGTAGTGATTCGACCCAACCTAATCTAATTATTCAACCCAATTTCCAAAAAATACTCCTATATTTTTTTACCTGTATGAATCGTACATTTCAATTCTTTTGACTCACGATTTCAAACGTGAAATCGCAATCAGTATGAGATAAAGCATTACCCAAGCGCGTGTTTGCGAGTTTAAACAGCATTAACGCAATAAAACCTCACACTGTTTGATTATCTTGTTTATTTGCATGTTTGCACCTTGTAATCTTTTCATATGTGGAGTTTGTTATAAAACCCGATAACTCTGGCTTGGTGATGGTGACACAGAAATTCCATAAGGATATTATTGCTCATTCTTGCACCAGGAGATTTAAAACTGAAATTATGAGGTGAACGAGATGCTATGGCTTGGCAATAGCGCTGTGTATCGCAACAGAATATTGGTATTTCTAATATCTTCTTCGCCTAAGTACTTTTATTCAGTTCCAGGGCTACCGGCCCTTGCACTTCCATCCAGAGCAGTGTAAAAACAGCAAAACATTTAAGCCAGCTGCGCCTCTTCATTTGCCCGTTCCACCTCTACCTTCATACTAAACCTCTAAGAGGTAGGCAGTAATGTGTTTTAATTCTTGCAGCAAGGTTTGATTAATTTAATCCACATCTACAGCCTCAGTATATCCACTGCTAAACTTAAGCCTCCAAGGTCACAGCGAACTCTACGAAACGACCTGCTTCCTGTGATTTCTTGCCATCTTTATCACGTCGTCTGTCTACCTCGTTAGGTAAACAAGCAAAGGCTGCGCTTGCCGATTTGACTATTGTTTAGCTATATTACTACCAGTCGCGTTTCGTTCGGTGAGTGAGACTGCCAGATGTCCAATACCCCTTTCCTCTTCGTATCCTTTTTCCTTCCCGCTCCCCTCCCGATCTGACGGCCCGGCAACACATCCATGATCCCAGCGTTGTGGATGTTCATGGGCAGCAGTGATCACTTACCATCAGGTGACCTGCTTACTGGTTTGCCGGACTTTAAAAAAAATGTCACCAACCTCGCATGAACCCATTCGGAAACACGCCTTTTATATTCAGCTCATGTAGATCTAATAAAGGCTAATAGACTTAATTTAAACTCGTAATTTTGGGAACATTATCATCAATAATTGAAGAACACTATACTTACCGCAAGAATAGGGTTAGTGGCTCGTTTCTGAACGCCATACTTGAAGACGAGCGCCGTGGTCATTGCTGCCGAGGTGGCCGATACATACGCCACGCCCATCTGAGTGGTCGTCAGAGGAGAGTTCGCGTTGCGGTTCGTGTAGTTAACTAGCGCGTTGAACGACTGGTTCACCCACTGCCAGAATACTACTGCTGTTGCTGTTCTGTGTAGGGAAGAATTCAGATTTATGATAGGATTCTTCGACTTCAGCCTGCGTATAACCGGCTTCGAATATACCAACGTAATTATATCGACTGGCCCAAGAAGGTTGTCTCTTTTTAATGAATACAGCAGCTACCATCGGGATTGTTAGTTATTTTATTGTGCTAGGATTAAAAAAGTTTTTTACACTATACATACTGACGAGAGATCTTAATTTTTCCCTCTGGCGACAATTTCAAGCGTGTGTGTGCAAACATCTTAGTTCACCAGATATCCGGGAGATAAGTCCGGTGATACTATAGTAAAGTAATGTTTATTATTTTCGCACCATCCCCTCCCTACGTTGCCTTAATAAAATAACTAGCCGCCCGTCCCAGCTTCGCCTGGGTGCAGATGTTTTTTGATCCCACTCCACACCAGATACATGTTATTTTTCGTACAAACTGTGACACCCTGTATATGTATTATACATATAAACCTTCCTTTTGAATCACTTTATCTATTTAAAAAATCGCATCAAAATCCGTTGTGTAGTTTTAAAGATCTAAGCATACATAGGGACAGACAGACGGCGGGAAGCGACTTTGTTTTATACTATGATATGATAATTAACGGATACAAATAACAAATAGCAGGTAATTTCATAACATATTAAATTCGTAAATTATATATTTGACAATGATTGATTAAGCAAAAGTACATAAAACGAAGCGACTAGTAACATACAGTAATATCAAATATGATAGGAATCATTTACGTAATGTCTATATATCTAAATATATTTCAGACGATAAATTGATAAAGCAGACTGCACATCATTGATCATGATGGGACGATTAATAACTATTAACAAGTAGATTGATTGTGTTGCTACGCTACCTTGATAGCTTGTTAAGGCCTTTACGCTTACATTAAATTAGTTTCGTGAATTTTAGAACCGAAACAGATTTATGCACTTTTAGTTGCTCTGAAAGGTTTTACAAAGGTCTTAACCAAACAACAAGACATCAGTGGCGAAGGGTGATTTTTTTAAAAAGGGAAGCCGAAGCTCAATACGCGAAATAAGTGTGTTTATTTTGTTTATACCTACTGGCCCTACATAGGGAAGACAATGCGACTGATACTTGATAGTAAACATAGTGCAGTCCACATTGAGTAGATCAACTTATCGTGAGATGCTTCACAGAATTAGCCCGAAACGCGACACATTTACATAATTTGTACGTGTATCCTTATATCCGGACGTTTGTGCATATCCAACCGCCAGCAAATTATTCCTCCGACAATCTCACTCACCAAACGAAACGATTGCGTTTCGTATGATGGCATCTACGTACTGCGGTCGTCAATTATATTTTAATATTTCCAATATACAAAAATTTGCAATGTCATCATGAGAAAAGTAAAAAAGTATATTTTTAAACCGCACGTGAATATAAGATTAATAAAGAAAAAATAATGATCTAGATACAATGTTAACAAGTACGTTAGCCGCGCTTTTATTAGTTGTATTATTAGTAGTCGAGCACTTCCTAAAATCTAAACAGTAACGGTATTTCCGAAATTGACAATCTAAACATGTACGTCCCTCACGATTATTAATTTCCATTACAACATAATAATACTATTAATATTTATGTACACTTTGTAATTTAAAACATTAAAAACTAAATGCGTGAAACAGCTAATACTCGTATACTGTCAAAATGTTAATACAACACTTACAAATGCAGTGATATCTACACAAATACACATATAAACACACAAAATGCTGAAAATTCACAGCATGCCTCCTGCTTTTTTAACGGAAAATGAACCTTAAATCATTATAAGTTTAAGGTACAATTTTGCGTGATTTGTTGCAAAATACACAACCATGTCACACCAATGCGTAACATGCAGCCGACGCGGACGGTCGGCGCACGGGCCGCGCCATTGTTATTGAATAAGCCGAACAATTTTGGTAGTAATTCGCCAGAGGTCGCAACGCGTCGCAATGTAATTACGTGTTTGCTGTGCGCCTCCGCAGTAATATTTACCTATGTGGCCGACAGATGTCGTTGAATAAAATGAGTTTAGATAGTACATAAATAATTTTGAAAAATTAGCTTGTTTATAGTGTAATGATAAATTACAAAAGGTAAGCCGCAGGGAATCGAGTTATATGGAGCCTTCGCCACTGCAAGACATATACATGTTTTGTGGCTTAATTACTATGAACAACTGTTCCCCACAACACTAGAATCTAAACTAATATTTGTTGAAACCCAAGACCTTTATTTTCAAATCAACTTTCTCAAACACCCCAGCAAGCAAGGATGTTGTTAAATAAATAAATATGTAATATGGTTTAAAAGAGTCATGATATTTAGGTCAACCGTTACCTTCGGGACCACAACATAAAACTAAAAAGCAAAGCCGAGACTTCACGACTCACGTCAATTTTTATGAGACTGGCAGTATTAGCCAAACCGGCCCTGCTACAGAGTGACTACCTACCAGTTATAAAAATATTCGCACATTGTCCATGGTCACATAAAAAAAATACTGAATGTCAGACACACCTCCTTTCAACGTCGTAATAAAAACTAATGACGTTCTTCGCCTAAATCTTTAATTATGCTATTTGCGTGCAAAACATTTGAATTCTGTGACGAGTGACGTCACTTTCTTGGCACGTGAGCGAAACTATAGTTTTTCGGCCAAATGCGAAATGTAATAAATTTTGGCCATTACGAAGTGTTTTTAATGCATTGTTTGATTCAAGGGGAAAAATGATGGACGCCACAATTTAATATCCATTTGTAAAATATCGCCCGATCTCTCCAACTCATTTCCAATTGAATTCCTTGTCTTGACATGTATATCCAGAAGTACCTAAATAGAGTTTCATTTGTAATAAATGTTGCGGAAAATACAAAAAAAAACATTACAATGAGTCGCAACAAAATTAGTTTCCATTCGAGCACAATTCGGGCGTCGGTATTTATTGTGTTTTGACGTCACAAAACGTCAGCTTCGCACACAAAATGCTCTGGCCTCTGTCCCGTCAAATAATAATGCAAATACGCTTCGTGAGCTGCGAACGTTACTGGCGATTTAACGCGGGTCAAAGTATGCATTTTCAAAATACTTTTATCGATGTATATTAAGTGGTTTATATTTAAGGCCCTTTGACTCAATGACCTTGTAGCTGTGAAAAGAGAATGTGGAATTGTGGATTCGATCCTTGCATTGATACATATGTTAGTGTGATTCTTTTTTTTAGTTTAGATTGTGTGAGATCGAATAGAATGTGGTAATTTCTGATATATCAATCTATGAGAAGGTGCATAAGAACTTTTAAGTATTTAGTACGAGTATTCAGCACAAGTGCTCCATCGCTTACTTGCGGTTGGCGCAACATGCTTTTTGTGCATGCTTGATGTTACGAACATAAGCTTATCTGACGTCGATTCTATCTAGAATCAATTTAATTTGTCCATATAGTTAGATATACTTTATTAGCTATAAATCTTTCAATGGAATCATGTCTGGAGAATCTATCAAAGATAAATTATTGGTAACAGCAAATGATTTTATGACTGCATATCTCATTAACTTTCCATTATAATTTTATGATTTATCATCATCTTCAACCCTAGAAAGTTAATTACGAAAAATATGCCTCCAAATATATTAATACATAGATAAAACCTAACTATATAACTTTAAACTCACCTGTACCATTGTAACATAGCGCCGGTAATAAGACAGCCCCCAGGCATTTGGAATGACATCCTTCCGAAGACATTCTGCAACTCTCCACTATCAGGATGGAAAGCCGACTCATACAGCTGCTTGGCCTTTATTACCTGTTCCAATTGAGTACCCGATGGCTCTTGACCTGCTCTACAAAAAACATCATTGTGAATATTCAATAAATATTGCTTTTGTTTTTCACAACCTGACTTATTGAAGTAATGTGTTTAATATGTATTTAATTTAATTGTCTTTATTTATAAGTTTCTGTATTCTTAATATAAACACCACTGGTTGTCCTTAATATGTCAAATTGTTGTCCCCAGGTAATAAAAAAGCAAGTAAAAAAAAACAAACATATGCCTCCTCCGTATAGTTCACAGTGTCTTACTACATAGCCAAATTTTCTCATTTTGTAAAAAAATACTGATTACTTTGTTTCTGGTATAGTAAATTATTAAATCATCCATCCATCCATCAGCCAAAGGAAGTCCACTGCTGAACATAGGCCTCTCCCAATGATTTCCACAGTGACCTGTTGGAGGCAGCCTGCATCCAACGACGTCCCGCGACCTTTACCAGGTTGTCTGACCACCTAGTGGTGGACGACCTACACTGCACTTTCCGCTTCGTAATATTATTAAATAAAGTAACATAATTTTTTGTGGACTTATATAAACTAGGAAAGACAACAGAACACCATACATTGGATATTTAGTTCCTTTAATTGATTTGACACTTTGGATATGGTGGTTGTTAATTGTTGTTCCAACAAATGCTAACATCCTACCACTTAGACTTACTGACACTAGGAAATTATGCTCCATGAATTTTAAAAAATGTAAAGGAATAGTACAACTTACTTATATTTTAAATAGAGTTCTTTTGCCTCATACAATTCCTTCTCAGATGCCAACGAGAGCAGTGGATTTGATATAAAAGCAAAATGCCGGAATCTTCCTACAAATGTGCTTTGGTCCCACAGAGGCTGGGTAATATCAATTCTCTTCTCTAAAGCCATTTTCTAGAAACAAAAACATACAAGATTCATAACATTATTTATTTAGGTTGTATAATGTATTTCCTTTGTAATTAAGATAGTAAAAATGTTACTCCTAAAAGAGATAAACCTTGAATCCATATTAATATTTAAATAAATTAACATTAAATGAGTGTTTCAGATTTTCGTAAATACCATATTTATTAATGTTATGATCAAAACAAAACAAAAGTATTCATAATAATAGCCATTGTTTTGTGTTTGCGAAATTGAATGTCGAAGTAAAACCGGTTTTGTTCTAAAAAACAGGTAGCTGAGCATACATACGTATTATGATTTATTAAACATATAGAAGAGATCAATGTAAATATGTTCTAACTTTATATTTCAGACCATATAGGTCATTTGCCAAAAACTAATGTATATCCTATTTGTATTCTTTTTGTCCGTATTTATATATTTTGAATAGATTAATACCAGGAGACGTATCGTACCGCATACGTACCAAGAATTACTTATGGATACGTACATCGAACGACCTAATAGAAAAAAAAAAAGTTAATTTACAGCATGAACTGAAGTTAACTACTAAGTTATTTGGACAAATTAGACGTAAGATTTGTAAATATTAACATAGTTATTGCCATTCAATAGCCTTGAAAACAAAACAAGTAAATACTAGTACCTGTGAGGTTTTTATAAATATACGCACACCTATTATATATATTATGTAAGCATTACAGACTACTTTAAATGAAAAAATCACATTCAATATTATTAATTCTCCATTTGTACTCACCGCTTAAAGTTTTGATTATTTCACGGTCAAGGAAGCTTAATAAAAATAAATGAAAAGCGATACGTTTCCACCCCGCACTTGCGAATTATTAACTGTCAATTGAAGTCTGCGACCTTATCAATGCGACATACAGCTGGTAGATAATTAGTACGATGTTAATGGAATTATACACTTTATCCCTTAAGAGATAGAGCGCATTTTCGTATACTAGTATCCCATAATCTAATGGATCATATTTTGCGTTCGAATACGCGCATGTTTTCGTATGTTTCGTATGTTTTATATATTTATTAGAACTCCAAAAAACGATATTTAAATTATATATCTAGGTATTTAAGAACGATATATATTTATCTTATAAAGTAAGGTACTCTACTTGTAAAATACTATGGATTCATCATCCATAATAAATATCCGAAACATAACCTAAAATGAAAAACCAAATCTTGTTTTTGATTTAACTAAAATATGGCGGCTGTCGCTGCAACAGCCGATATGACGATTCAAAAGGATTCTGAGATTTTAGTGAAGGTTGAAGAAGCTTTAACCGATTTAATAGTTGTTTCCTATTGTACTGAGGATAAAAAGTTCCAAGGCGTTCTTCTAGACTCCAATAAAGGGTAGGTAAACCAAATACGAAGATAGGTGTCTTTATCGATTAATGCTCTTAATTTCTTAAAGATACGTTTATGTGTTCGTATTTTTGCAGTAACTTGCCTTTTGGGGTGTATAGTCTCCATCCAGCCTTTTCAAAACAGCCTGAACCCACCGATGACAAAGATAAATTACATTCCGTTAGTCAAAGGTACACATACCAAGAACCCCAATATGCTCGTGAAAATGGGGAGAAATCGAAGAAACCAACAGCTAAAAGTAAGCCACAGCAACGGCAGAAGATGACAGTGAGACTACGGCCCCGAAAAGTGCTTTGTTCCAACTGCAACGGCATCTGTAATGAAAACAGTGAAAACGTAGACGTATCAAAAAAACGTAAGTTTGGCGATGATGACGATGGCCAACACGAGTCTGAGTCATCGGGTGGCGAAAAAAAATACCTCATGGGCGGCATGCTTATCCCTAAGCTGTCCAGATTGCAACCCAACGAGATTAGTAGTGCGATTAAAGGTACAGCAAAAACTAACAAGGCTAGTGAAAAGTCAATCAAAGCCATCAAAAGTAGTAATACTGAACAAACCACACAGGAAATGGCATTCGTCAGCGTCTCGGACATGGAAGGACAGGATGGTAAAGATGAAAACGATATGTCATTTAGCTCAATGTTTTCAAGTGCCAGAACACTCAAAATATGTTTTGGTGAAGGTGAAGGCACTGTAGTAAAGATACCACCAATAACGGGCGACTTCAATGAGGATTCTGGTGTATCCTGTGATATGTCTAAATCAGATTCAAAAGCTGCAAAAAAAGCTCTCAAAAAGGCGAAAAAACAAGCAAAAAAAAGCACTACCAGCACTGGTCAATCACCTAAACACATAGGCGCATTATCTCCAAGAAACAATGTCGCCAATAGCCCACCTAGTCTGGACCCATTAGAAAAGAAACACAAGCACAGAGTAAAACATAAAAAGAAGTACAAAGTCCAAAAGAAAAGGGATGAGAACACAAGTAAATGTGTAGAAGGTGAATCCATAGACTATTTTAGTGATATTAAAGAACATTGTATGAAACAGAAGTTGTCAATTAGTTTGCGGAGGTTGAGTAGTAATTCTTATGAAAAGACGAGTGAGAATGACATCATAGAGAGTGGATCAGACGAGTGGGAGGGGGAGATGGTGCCAGATTTTCCTGCAAACTGCACAGAAGGGGGTGGTGGCAGGTTACTTAGAGTGTCTCCTGGAGACATTGTTTGGGGGAAGGTTGTAGGATTCCCGTGGTGGCCAGGTCGAGTCCTGAGTGTTTCATCTACATCTAAAGCACATGTGGCATGGTATGCTTCAACAACATCATCATTAGTCCCTTGTGACAGCCTCAGCCCATTTTTAGAAGATTATAAGGTATGTTAAACAAGTACTGTGATAACTAACACTACAATCGACTTATATTTATTAAGTAAAGTGTAAAATTTAAGTAAAGTGCAGTTGTATGTGCAAATTCTTAAATTAACGAACTATTAAACAAATGGATGAATAACTACTGAATTGCCTGGTTTATTATAAGAATCTTCAATGACTTATTTCACAAAGTTATATCATACACATATTACTAAAGTGACCAAATTCAAAATGAGTACAGAATCATAGAACTGTTATGCTAATTCTAATAACACCAGTAACACTATTGTATAATCAATATAATATGTTCTGCTGTAAAAATGACTCGTTAAAACAGATATAATCACCTTAATAACATCCTAGGAATTTCCCTGAGGAAATAAGTCATTATAAATTAAATTAAAATTGTAATTTTGATAAAAATTATTGCATCATACATGTATGAATAACATGTAGGTCAAGGAGCATTACTGTGGCTTTAAAATACTTATGGTTTTGCTGAGTAGGCTTTGTCAAGAGCCAAAGACGAAATTGTTAATGAATTTACATTTTTGTTAATTAAAATGTACTTCTCTGGTTTTAAAGCAATGGTTACACATGTTATTTAACTTTCCCTCATTAAGTTAATGTCTATTTAAATGTAATATGTTTGTACGAATAACTTATACTTTATTAAACAATGGTAACAAATATGTTAAGAGAGCTATTCTTACTCTCTTTACCTTCTCTAAAACAGTATTTTACTATTGACTCATCATCTTAATCTTCTTTAGCAATGCTTGGCAAACAAGTAGTTGAATGACGTAATTTCTCGCGTTTATGTCTCTGCAGCCTATTATCAGTCTATTTGACAATACACACTCTGTGCTATGTTTTCCAGCATTCATTCACCAGAATTTCATCCGTTGGTTAGCATGATACTGCTATAGTCTAATAATGTTATGATATATACTTTCCAGATTCGATTTAACAAGAAAAAACGGGGTACATATAAGGAGGCTGTGAAACAAGCAACAATTGAAGCAAAAAGTCATGAATCTCACTCCGGTGATCCGTTGGCGAGTCCTACACATCTAACCACCGTCTCACCGCGGCCAATAGATGTGTTCTCTTAACGTAAGACATAGAATTTATTTAAATTCATGTGATATTTTTGTTACTCGGTATCTGCACAAAAATTACAGGCCACTTGTGTTGCAATCTTACTTCAGATTAATACTGGAGCTATTAATAGCATATCTGATTATGACAATATTAAAAGTAAACAGTTTTGCAAAATTCTATTTCTCTATAACTGCTATTAAGGATTTTTTTTTTGTTTCACATTCAGAATGCATTTTACGATAGGTTGAGAAATTAAAAAATGGTATAGATACCAAGGCAATAGCATTATTGTTTAATATCAGTTACATTACTTCAGAGATTTACAAAGAAAGAATTTATGTATATTGTATAAATAATAGCTCCTAAATGAAAGACATGAAGTGGACTATAATTGAATTAAATATTTCTAATTAAGTGTATATTTTAAATAGTGATAATGTTTGCTGTAGTTTTGTAAATGCTCATAATTGCTGCTCTTCTGACACTGCATGGGCTTGCCAATTATACTGTTGAATTAATTACCATCTATAATATTTTCGATGGATTTAAAAAAAGACGAACTTCTTTTGGAACTTACATATTTTTTTATTCTTACTCAATTCATGTTTTGTATGTTTCTGTAAAACTGCAATGTGAAAACTGATGTAAAAAATAAAAAGTACACTTGTCTTTATTTTGATCACAAGCACCACTATTAATCTCAAGTAAAGAAAATATTATATAACCTTGGTATTGCCTCATGCTGTGTCAAATCGTGATATTTTAAATTTTATTGTTGTAGATGTGCAATAATCATAGAAAGCCATAAAATATTGTCCATTGTTAAGCACTTTCTGTGGCATGTAAGGTCCTGTTGATGGATATCTTTTCATTAAACAGAATTTGATGTATTTTACTACAGTTAATGTTCAGGGCTTAAATCATGCACATTTTGGGAACAAAAAGTTTGATAATTCAGTGTGAATTTTATCTTTAAGTAGACATGTGTACCAATCAAAGGAGTTGACTTTCTGGAAATTGAAAAATCTGCAACAGGGGGTAGAAAGTGGGTGAGTCACTTATGCACTATTATTGTAAACTCGGAAATAAGTAAGGTAGCTAAACACATCAATAAGGCTGAACAAATTTTAATGAAGTTTAGACTGAGAATTTCTAAAATACAATCTGAAAAATTCAAAATATTTTTGTTATTCTTTCCTGAACAGCTTTTTAAAATTCTGCAAGTGACCAAGATTGAATCTAATACTTTAAACATATCCAAGAGGAATGTAACCCTCTGCCAGAACAGCAACTCATCAGAGAGCCCCCTATTGTTGGTTCATAACCTTTACCTGATTTTAAAAAAAAACAAGTTCTGAAATGAATCATGAGTATTTATAGTTTCCACAAAGTTGCCGCGTTTTCTTTCTGTTCAGGTAAAACGAAAAATAACATAAACACTGGTAATAAGAATTGGTACAAAGTGTTAAGAGGTATCAATTTTAGAATAAACAGATTTGTTATGAAGTTTAATCAATTTGGTTGTAACAGACCAAACATTTCTTAATAAAACTACATAGGTGTCATTGGATATTGTTGATCACAAATTAAAAGATTTGTGTTTAAAGTTTTTATTATATTAATTGCAATATTAAAGTTTTGTTGCAGAGTAAAAGCCATTCCTTTTGTAATCTCGCTTTTGGTTTTGAATTGTTTATTTTGCATTAATATTTTTCTCTACTAGTACTGTTTTGTTTTTAATATTTTTAAAACTAAATAACTTTCTATTTTTTTTTCATATCCATTTTTTTATTTTTGACCTTAAAACATGTATGTGGTGAATGATATCATCATTAATAATATAACATGACAACAATTTATGTAGTAATTTACAAACTGTCTTGATCTCACAAAGATTTTACATAATTTCTTTAGTAATTGTGATCAATATTTTTTTATTTAAATTCTTAAAACCAAAAGTGAGACATATTGTTATTTACTTTTTAAGAATTATTTTTAAGATATCTACTATTTTTAATAAGAGGTATCGGTTATTGTTATATCAATTGATACTAATTTTGAAAGCATATTTTATCATTTCATAGTTGTTCTTAAAACAACCCTTATTTCTTTGAATTGCTTTTAAATTTTTTATCAATAATTCCATAGTTTCTTATAAATATTACTTTTAGCTGCGCATTAGTATAACACTCTTTAAATGTCCGTCAAATATCAAAATATAATTTAGCTAAGTGTTTTTATTTCCATTATGCTACTTTACAACTTCCATAGATAGAGTGTGGACTGTGGGAGGCAGCAAAGCTTCACAAAATTAGCTTAGAAAGAGACAAAGCGATTGACCTTGTCATTTACATTGAGTCCACTTAGTGGCCGCACATCAGGTTTGCCTTTCCCACTTCAGACCAATTTTTATTAGGTACCAACCTAGCTTTCTAAGAGCGCAGTCACCACTCTGTCTATGGTCACTCCAAAAGACAAAGTGCTGGCCACTAAAATAGATTTAATTATCCATTGACTAGGTACAATTCTCTTGTGGATCTCTTCAGATATCTTGTTAACTTTTTAAACTTATAAATTTATTTTCATACTAGATACAGAAAACAGGCTTTATTTTATTGGCGGTATTGTGCTGGTCGCAGATACGTTCTTGTCGTTGTAAATGAATTATTGTAGCAAAAGAATTTATAAATATATGCAAAAATGTCTGTTAAAACATTTTCCATTGAAAATCTTTATGTTGTGTACAGTGTAACATTTTACACTGTACACAACATAAAGTTCGATTGTGGCCTATAAATATCTAAATAAAATATTCTGTATGTTTATGCTTAATCCCACAAGGGTATTCAGAGGCACTTATAAAAAGGAATTCAGCCAAAGATTCATGATCTTTGTGTAACTTAGTGGTGATTTGTTGTTCATATATGTTAACAGAGGTAAAATATTATGTGGTACCTAATGTTAGTGTAGTCTGCTATATTGTATCAACCTATAATTACAGGAAATGTATTTTTAAAATATAAATTCTTCAGATAGTCTCGAGTTTTATTTTTGTTTCTGATAAAGAATAATCCTATCCTATAATTATGGATATATTCTTATCATACATCATATCATATAATGTCTGTATACATTAATCTATCATGTTTGCTGAAAATTCTTAAAAAAACTCTGATATCACATGTTTTGTCTTCCTCACTGGTACAAAAAATAATAAATAAACAATAACGATCGAAGATGATAACATACTTAAGCAGTACTACTGCCTCGGTGGCGCAGTTGTACTACGGTGCGATTGCAACGCTTAGATTTCGGGTTTGTATCCCGAGTAGAGTCTACGATTAAATAAGATTATTTTGTGTCGTCACGTCGAATAATCTTTTTCTTTGGTGTGCATAAGTTTACACAGAAATTCTGTCCGATAAAAATAAGAAAGTGATTTTAAATACACAAGCAAATACGAGTCAAGAATATATTCCGGCCTTTTTAATTACCCTTCTGTTTCATAAGACATTATCCTGTTCCTTAGCATATATAATTATTATCCTTTTAGTATAAAACACTGAGAACAATAAGTATATCTAAGCATACATACATTCTCAAACCATGAAAGAATGGAGAGTCTAATTTTTAGTCCGATATAGTTTGCTCAACATTAGGCTGACCTTCCTTAGTGAGATATATAGTATTGATTGAAATGGATATTTTCCTATGTATTGGATTATCTAAGATGGATGTTAAAGGCTGCTAGCGCACCAACAACGTGTCTGATGGTTGCAATTAGTATAAGACTTCGTTATTTTTTTTCATCTTTAGTCAATGATTTGGCTGTGTGACACAGTCCTTTGCCTTTCCAGAAGGATGATTAAAAATACATTAAATGTCAACTGTCGGTTGTTTTATTGTTTTGACTGTTGACAAGTTTGAAAAAGTATTTTTTAAATATTAAACAGAAAAACAATAATTAAAGGAGTTTTAGATTCTCTATAAGATGAGACGTACATATAGGTCTAAAAAAGACACCGGCGGTGGCCTAGATCATCGAGATGTCTTGCATAACTTAGACGAAAAAAGTTCCGCTTTCGACGCGTTTTACATACAAAATATAAAGCAAACTAAGCGGGAACTTTCTTCTATCGGCTCTTCGAACCATTACACCGCTGCCTCCAACAGAGTACGTAAAAGAAAATATGTAAAACGTATAGTAAAAGATGTGGAACGTTCTCGCAGAGAGTCTCAGTCGCATTCAGTGTTTCTGACTCCTAATAAGTCCATAAGGGTGAATAAAGCTATGGATCCTTTCGATATGTTGCTTAACTCGTCACCGGCACCTGAAGAGCAACCAAAGTCTAGTGGAATTGACTCAAGCGACAAATGTATACCCATAAGGAGGTAAGTTAAGAAAATTATATCTAAATTAATATTGTCTTCCAACATAAATACATGTAGATTTAATTTTCTTATACATTAACATAGGAAGTATTCATTTTAATCTACTATTTACATAAGTCACTGGTTGGTTTCTAGATAAATTAATTTATAAAATGGTATATTGTTCAAATGGCGGTACACTAGATTTATTAAAACAATAATTATTTAACAAAAAAATCACATTACACCATCAGCTTATCCACTGCTGGACAAAGGCCTCTTCCAATTTGTACTATTTTACATTGTCTTCAAACAATAAAAAAATCATTGATAAATATTATTCATCAAATGAATGCACCAGTAATATTTTGAAAAAACTAGTGTACTGCAGTGTTTGCATTTTAAACAACAAAAAATAACTGTTAGAGAAGGTTTTATTTAAATAATAAGTAGATTGATGTTTGTTTTGATGTAAAATTGTACCAGCAACTTTATGTTTCATTTTTTTTTTTCTCTTCTTCTTCTTCTTTTTAAAAACATATGGCTCCCGCCGTAGTTTCGGAGATTTTGCCAATGTCAAGTTTGTTGTTGTTGTGTCGATAATATTTACACATAGAGAGGCTAAACTAATAGATTAGGTTGGATGTCAAAATGCTTTCGAAATTAAAAAAAAAAAAAAACTCCGACCAAATAATTATGAGATTGTTGTTGTTGTGTTACTCAATGTTCTATGAAAACATAACATGGATTGGTTTCGTTACAGGCCTGCAGTGACTTATACTAGGAAAAAACACGTGAAAAATAAGAAGAAAATGAACTACTCAGACAGTGATAGTACAGGTATATTTAAATATAAATAAGACTATGATTATGAATATTATGATTCAGAAACATCTGAAGTAGAAACCACATATCATGTTAAACAGTATAGCGCCGTTGTCAAACCAATATCTGCCATGTGAATTTTTTTGAGATGTCAACATTTTGGCAATTATTATCAACTCATTTGCCACCCAAACTTTGATACATAAAAACTACTATCTGATTCTAATCTTTACATGCCAAACATCCTATGTACATATAATACTTTACATCAGAATGTTTTTACTCCATAAATATTTTCATACTTTAAATTTCAGCACATAGCAGATTCTGTTTTGTAAACAACAACAGGACCTGTAATAAATCTAAAAATAATTTTGGAAATCTTTGAGAATAGTCAATGTTCAATATGTATTGTGGATATCCAATGACTAAAGATTGTGTTTCATGTGTCTTCGTGTACACATGTGTTAGTATATATTAGATTATGTGACCATTTAAAATGATAAATATTTTTCAGATCCGGACAAAGAAAACTCAAGTGATCAATGTAACAGTGTACAAAATGTGACAGATATAAAATTACACCAACTGCTTGTTGAAATGGAAAGTAATGCAACTCCCAAATATCAGGATGATTCTATAAATAACATAGTCAAAAACTTATCTTTACTAAACAGCCTTAAAAGAGGCAATTCAAATGAATTTAAAACTCCTACATTCAACAGGTATAGATTAATGAAATGTATTCAATCGCCAATTTTACAGAAGTCACCACTATGTAGCACTCCATTCAAAGAGAAATATAGAAGCCAGTCAATTTATAAATTTTCTCCAATACCTGCAACAAGTAATAATGCTAGCCCATGCTTAGATGATACCCAAAGATCTAGTCTTAATAATGATAGTGTAGTATTGGTTTCTAATATAAATAAATCTAGAAATGATTTACCATCACCAGTCACACAAATATCTTTGAAAGAAATTGACAAATCTATGGGGAGAAGTGAACAATTAATTCCACAAAATGTATCAGTTCATGAACCCATAGTACAAAGTGCCAATGATGACAAAATAAATACAGTATTAACTAATAGTAATAATTTACCAAGTAACGAAATAAGTTCCTTACAAATCACTGAAATGGAGCCTTTTTTGGGTTTCTCAAGCAATGAGGCTAATGAGTTAATTAATAAAATAAATAAAATAGAAGACCTGTGTAATAGTGAAATACAATCAAATCTTGAACAAGTAGAAGAATTGGATGAACCCAAAGGCAATGATACCAAATCTACAGAGCTATTTCAAGATAGTCTGCAGAATATTGAGGATGATAAAATTTCAACTGAGTCTGGAAGTGATGATGATGAATCATTGTACGACACATGCGACAGTGAACAACTCTCAGAGCACAATATTGTAACTACAGAACCAATCGTTATATTGGAGAAGATGAGTGATTCATTGTTTCAGAAATATTATGAAAATATGACAAATAAATCACACACTGAAGATTTAGAAAACAGTAAGGAACTTGGAGAAAGTAGTAAGTATGAAGAAAGTTATGAGACATCTGAATACAATTCTGAATTAACTGATGAAATAAGTTCTCATGACACCACAGATGTTTCCACTAATGACGATGCTACTACATCTCATGGTACTGCTTCAAGCAGCAATAATGAAGAACAATATGTAAGTTTTGTAACTACTAGAAGAAGGAATGGAGGAACCAGCAAGTCAACAGTTTCATTATTCAATCATTCTTATACTGGTGGAAGTGAAGAATTAGAGAAAACTATGCTTAGTGTAAATACAAATGCAGAGCAAAAGACTGATTTAAATCAAAGCAATAATATAGTTTGTACCTCTGATGAAATGAATAACTTAAGTAGTGTCAGAAGGAAAAGTTTTGTAAAAAGAAGAAGGAGGAGGTACAGTAAAAGTAATTGTGATATAGGCAATCCTGAGAACACAGATTCTGATGATGACTCTAATGATGAGAGTCTTTATGCATTTGCCACTACAGAATATCCTGATGACAATCTTGTCAGTCAAAGAAAATCAGTCAACAGGAGGAGTAGGAAAACTAGAATATCTCAAATCACAGAAGTGCAAAGTTCAACTAACCCTGAAAACTCAAATGTTGATCATGATAAAGTTACTAGTGATGAATTAACATCAGTAACCTTAAGTGATAATCCAGCTGAAATCATTGATTCAGATGATGTAATTCAAAATGCAGACACAGCAGTACCAGTTATACAAGATAGTAATCAAGAAAATATTGAATTTGCTGTAAATGTTGTTTCAGTATCAGGTAGTAGTGATAATGAAGTAACTCTTCAAGAAACACCAGTTCAAGCTATCAATGACAGAGAATCAGATGATGAAATACCCTTAATAAAATTAAGAAAAAGCACAAGATTATCTAGACGTAGCACCCTGATAGCGAGACAGAAGAGTTTAAAGCCTAAAAATTCAAATGCTGGTCTCAAGAGTGATCATATTGTTAAAAATTCCTTAGGGAGAGAAAGAATTTCAACAATAACAACCAGAAAAAGTTCAAGAGTTTTCAATGAAAGTATGGGGGGAAGTCATAACTATAGCAGGACTATAGAGGAGCCAAAAGATGGCATAGTTTTGCAGCCAGGTAAAAAATGGGAGAGATCTTTGAGCATTTACAGAAGAATGACTATGATGGCTGATCATTTTGACCAGTCAATTTTGGATGAATCTTTGGAAATGAAAGGAAGGAAATATAGGCAGAGTGTTATTACTACAATGGAATTGCAAAATACAATAGGTAATTATTTTTGTTTTAAGGGAACTGTTTAATTTTCTTTATTCGCAATACCACAATTATCATAGTTACAGCAATTGTTGGTTTTCCTCTATTTTTCTTTTTTGATGTTTAAGTTTTTGCTTCTAACTGTTATCATATTTTGCTTAAGTTTCTGTGTGCATATAGCAAAAAATTCTGTATCTTCGTTGACGAGGCTATCCACATGGCGTTATGCAACTGCCATTTTGTTTTTGACGCCCCTTGCATATCATATAATTTTGTGGTTTCATTCTGATAATTATGAAAAAATACACCTGTGATGTAAAAAGTTTGCACTATACTGTAAACTTTATTTTAAAATAACACTGGCAGCTAAAATTTAACAATGTTCTCAATGAATGTTCCATGACACACACCAAAAGTTTCAGTGTAATGTCATGTGTGTGTTTTTGTTCAATCAATTTAAACGCTATTATTATTAAATATTGTACAGATTATTTAACATTTCAGGTTCAGTACACAATGAATCAATCAATAGCCGCAGGAGTACATTCGTGTCAAAACCGAGCCGGTCGACTATAAGAATTGTAAATGTAAGTTACATTAAATCACTAAGTCCATTAATTTTGATTTGCGTAATAATTGATTGATATCATTTCAGGATTTCAACAGCTCCAGAGCTAGTTTAAACAACACAACTGTATTTGACGAATTGCAAGGTATTTTTTATTTAGTATTCTACTAATTCGTATATAAATCGTGATTAATGGTAGTTATTTTAAATTATATTACTGGTAACACCACTTTGTATAAACTTTGAATCGTAAGTACAGTTTATTATCTATGCCATCTGCGCGTTTCGCGGAAGAAGACGCTGCGTGGTCTTTGTCCGAAATAATATTTTTTATTTTATTTTTTTATTTAGTAATCGCGTATTGCACCTAGTCGTGTGGTGAAATTCGCTGCTATTACCAAATAACAGTGGAATAAACATTATACATTGTGTTATATTTTGTGAATAAACGGACAAAATTGTGGTGACTGCCATTATCCGTAACGGGATAATAGCCTTTTTCAACGTCTTTGTTCCGTTAAAAGTGTTAAAAGCTAAGTGCATGCATCTTTCCCTGCAATACACAGGTTAGTGTACGTTTATAACCCGGGGAAACGCTAGATATTAGTAATGGCGTGGTCGTTGCGAAACTACTTCGTACGGGGAAAGTTCGTGACACTTCCTCGTATGTGTCATTATGAGTGACGCTTTTTCTGTTTTGCAGGATTTTTGGCCGACGATTGTGATGATACGATTGTCGAACTATCAAAACTCGCAATTGCCGATGCTGAACCCGAGGTCACTATTTTAGAGTTACATGAAACCTCGAATCGTTTAGCTACAGCGAGAGATTACGTGTTGCGTCGATGCAATCAAAAGGACGCGATACTATTTGATGAATGCTATCCAGATACGTGAGTAAACGCTTCTCTTATTTAATGAGGTTAGGTCGTTAGGACGAATGTCGCATTCGCCTCGCCTTGGCGTGGGTTGGTAAAAAAAATGTATTTTGGCGGTAATGTAGGTCATGTAAATAACAAAATGGTGGCAATGTTTGGTTTAGTTTGGATTAGATTCATAGCATGGTTTACAACTTTTTTAAACTACCCTATATTTTAGTAATATTTTTAATTCAAATATTATATACCATTTTTAAAATTGTTTCTGTCATGAAATATTCACAGGTTAATGAACATGTTGTCATTTATTTTTATTTTCACATTATACAAGTGGTCGGACAACAAAAATGTATTGACTTAATTAACATAAAATAACATTGAATGTTCAATTAAAGATAATATTTTACTCAAAAATGTATTAATTAATTTAATTGTTAGTCATACATAATTTTACAAAGTAAACTGCACAAGTCATTTTGTAACTAATTACCAATTTTAATGTACAAATTAAGTTATGTATTTTAATTATGTTATTATGTACCTAATGTGTTTAACTGGAAAGATGTAATTGGTTCGGACATTTTTTTTACTATGGTTGAATCGTTTTATAATGCTGCCACTATAAGACTTTGCACATTTTATTTTTCCCTTAAAAATGTTTCTAAGGTCTACAAATCTACAGCAGATTGTGGCAATTATAGTAACATGAAATCACTTTTGTTATTGAATGATACCATTTAAATATGATTTTTTTTAAAGTACCCTCACACTAAAAATCTATTACATAAATTAGAACTTTATAACCAGAGACTAAAGAGTATAAAATAAAAAAACATAACATAAAATCCACAAATAATTGTCCTCGCCAAAGGTTGAACACTGTATAGCCTTGCTAATCGTTCAACGCCCGTTGGTTCTTGTGTATGATTTCACACATTTTGTCATAAACAACAATGTTTACGGTACAACATAGCAGCACTTAGTCATAGCATCCGTATGTTTGACTAGCCATAAAGACTTTTTATCATGCTATTACTCATGCTTTGCATATGACCCTGAATGTAATTATCATCGATTATTTCTGATGTAATTGTTGTAAGTGGGTTGACATTTGATTTTGTGGTTTACTGCAGGTATTTGTTAGTCATTAATGTATTGAGACTGAATATTTCTTTATTATGGACTTTTAGTGCTCTATTTTCCTTTATGTATAGCATTGATGTAATTATGATTACTGTGTTATATAAATAATATTTAACCTTCTTTGTGGTTTTTTTATAAATTAAAATTCATAATTGCCTTTTGATTGTACAATTTACCAACAAGGCTGATGTCAAGCAGACCAATCACAATATAGAGCAAAATCTGTCACTTGCATAAATTTTTATATGCTACCTCAACTGAGATATTAATAAAATTCTGAGTTGATATGATTGTTTTTTGTGATTTTTTTATTGCATACATAGACAGATGAAGTAGCAGTACCCTTCTGATTACACGGGTACTGTAGCTTGGAAATGTCAGGGAGCACAAAACTACTGTCTACTAAGAAAAAGTACATAAAATAGAACATAGTCGAATTGAGAACTGCGATTTTTTTTACTCTGTTAAAAATGTAACCCTACATTATACCAAAAGAAAAAGTTACATAACATTCAGATTACAATTGAGCGTACATTTCAGGGTTTTGAAAAACTGCCACAAGATCGGCGAGGGCGTCTACGGCGAAGTGTTCTTGTGGCGTGATCGCGATGGCCGTGCTCGAGTGATGAAAATAGTTCCAGTGGCTGGAAACACCAAGGTCAATGGAGAGGATCAGAAGGACTTCAGTGAGATTATATCGGAGATCGTGATTGCTATGTAAGTTTGCTTTTTTAATCATTTATTTTTCAGATGAGACTGAATGGGAATTAATGAAGGAGAGGTTACCAATTACAACTTTTTCCCCTGAAGTGGTTCAAGTATGCTTGATGTAAAAATAAGCGTATTTTTATATTTAGGATTTATATAATCTGTTCATCGTGTTATTCCTTGTATATTTCGGTATAACTTGTATCTATCTTTGACCGATAATGACATCCATAATTTGCCTACATTCCTGTCCCACAATGTGACATTATGTCTATCACCAAAATATACATAAATCCCGTCATGTTTTAAAGTTAGTCCTACTTGACTTCAGAACATATCCAGTCATTTTTTAAATGTTGATAAATTCAGAACAAAATGTGGTTCAAATGAGATTTTTTTTTTGTTAAGTTAAAGATTATGTGTACAATATTTTAATGCATTTAGCTGCGGATTATCTGTGATTTGCAACAAGGTACAACATTACTCCGCATTACAATGACAATGTCTGATAATCTGTCGTGTTGTAAATCCTATTTGAAGAAGCCTCGCGACCTTGCCCGCCGTCCTCGGTGAATGTCGCTGAAGCTCAGACATTAATTATTCTCAAAGTTACGATCAATACTCACACTGCCAAGGGCAAGGAAAGCTTTCTTGTTATAACGTCTTTTTTAAATATTAGGTTTTGGGTACAGAAGCTCTTGTGTTAGTGGATTTACGGTGTTAATGAAAAAGATTGGCAGGTTCAAATCTTAGTAGATTGAAAGATTTGATAGCTTATATTTAGTTATATTATTGAGCAATTGTAGCTGTAAAGCGACTTTAGACATGCAATACCCATTTAAAAAAACGGAGGATTTTTTTTAGTATGGATTGCTCCATATCTCAGGGCTTTAAAGGGCTTGCTAATTTCTTAATCATCTACCATAACTATAGTTCTGGGTTGTTTGTTATAATAAGCTATTGTGGTGTTCGTTTGTTTCTGCCATTAAACAAACCAAAAGCCAAACTCGCCAAAGCTTCTACGAAGTATATAATCGGATTGTTAACCTTAATATAC
This sequence comes from Theretra japonica, assembly GCA_033459515.1. Classification (NCBI taxonomy): domain Eukaryota; kingdom Metazoa; phylum Arthropoda; class Insecta; order Lepidoptera; family Sphingidae; genus Theretra; species Theretra japonica. Next base: position 12,824,716 of record CM065949.1, read on the forward strand.
CAACTCGACAACGTGCCAAGAAATAAAAAGCTAAAATTAAAGAAAGAACTTCTTTAATCGTATCATTTTTTACGGTTTTTGACGTCATTAACTGTTCTATTCTGACGCGTGCGATATAATAGCGGAAAAGAAAGACACGACATTGATTCTAAATAACTACAAGATAATAATGTTAGGTGTTGAGCGTAGTAGCCTTGGTTTCTGCAATTATGTGCCGTTTAGATACTGATACGTGTGTAAATATACAGATTATGTGGTTTGTTCCGATAGACACGAGTTGAATCAAATATTTCGCGATGTGTAATTTTTAGAATTTGTCACTTTTGTTATTTATTTTTGTCGTCTACACCCATAGCAGTTCATATCGTGGAGTGATAACAAAAATGAACCCAAAATTTTACAAGTCTTGACACTCGATTAACTGTTAAAAAGGTACGTGTACATTTGATATATGATGTACAAAATAGTTGCATTAACTTCAAAATTAGTGATAAATCACAGAAGAGTTGCAAGTTCACGCCTCATATAACTCAATGTTCAACACAATTGCATTCAGTTGATGTTAAACAGAACGGCAAAAACATAAAGGTCATCGTTTTGAAACAAAAACATTATTTTTGATCTATTTTACGCATTCCGCGTGCACTGAATGAATTTGGCAACGGGCCAGTGTCAGCTGTGATATGCGCATTATTGAAGGAAGTACCTACAATGTTACACGAAAATCCACTAGACTAAAATCGTGCAATTCTGACAAAATTACATGCATACTCATCGAATGGATAATGTCCTTTTTTTGAAGTCGATTAGTAGGATACTTCTCAGGTTATTAATTTCTGGTTTTGAATCGTATGAAAGATATAAACCTACCTTTTGTTTCTAGTAAAAGGTGTGGATGAATAGAAAATTAATAATGATGGAGCTCTGTCGATTTATTATGTCATTACTAGTATATCATTTACACAATTAAACTATATGAGTCAGTTTTAAAATATTTTCTATTCAAACTGTCTTACAAGAGCTTTGAATCTTTAAGTACACAGAAATACATTATCTTGTAGATAGTTACTCTGTCGACATTATGTCTTCTTCGAATTTAATCTCGACTTGTCAGCATTACGTGCCGTTTCACCGTTTCTACCGCATTACTTCCTTTTCTCATTATCATGTATATTAATATCAAAATAAATAATTACCTAATTATATTGGAACGCGCAAATTTCATAAATCTCTTGGCAAATTGTAGTAAACAAATTATTTCATGATTAGATAACGTTTCAAAACATTATTGGATTTTGTTTATATCTTTTAAGTCTGTCGTTTATCGCGAGTTTGTTTACAAATGATAAAGTTTATTTGCATATCTGGTTCTTTGGCTATTGCTCTGTAGTCAATAAATTCCCCGAAAAACATGTTGTATTATCTACCAAAGCGTGATTGAAATATATAATTTTGGATCAAGTTTAATCTTTATAGTGATTTTTTTAAAGACAGAGCTGTAATTTGATTTGATTACATAATTGCTATTAAAAAGGAAGCAGAATGGTTATTAATAGTACCAAAAAATCTAATATCAGGGAGCCTATTACACACTGGATGCCTGTTACTGCATTTTCACAATAAGGAAGAATACATTTGATCACATTAGTGATCAACATTTAACCTACTGACTACTCATCAGACTAAAAACCGATTATTTAATCATCAGCAAACAACATCCCAATACATTATTGCTTTACCATAAAACAATAAAACATCCAACGCGTTCAACACAAAAGAAAACTTTAATTAGTCATACATCTACAATGATATAAATAATCCTTTGTATTATAAATACTAACGGTATAAAGTACAGTTAGCGTTCCTTTGAGTCACGTGTGCAGCAGATTACACGCATAAGGACGTACCCTTATTATATTGCAGATAACGCTTCAACACGGGTCTATGCGTCTTATCTAAACGTGCAGTGATTTTAGAAGCTCGTTGCGTGTGTAGATTTGTTTGAGTGTTAAAACTCTTGACTATGTCCGGTTATGATGTGAAAAACTTTAGGATTGAGAATTAAGTGGCATAATATAGGCTGCTTATGAATTGTTAAAATATAGATCAGGTGATGGAACAGGAGGCTTACTCTATGATCCGAAATGAAACTCGAAATTTCGGACGTCGCACGTAAATCTGTACGAATGTGCTTAGGTACTCCACAAAATTTTCGATTTCTCTATCGTACGTCCTAACTAAAGACTTAGTTCGGAGTGAATGATAAGTATCATAAGGAATAGTGTTGATTTTAGAAGTGGAAAATTAAAAACGTTCTGCAGACGTCGAATGTCCGGACATTCGAGTTTCGTTTTGGATCGTAGATTAACCCCCCTGATATACTTGGCTAGTGTGAGTCTCTATATTTGTTATTGGGCTCAAACGTGATATTTTATGTATCCTGCTTCTGTCAGAGTATTTTGTGAAGTAATATTGTGGTATTTCGAGTGGAGGGAATGAGATTATAAACAATGGAATTGTAGACGACACACGAAAGCCTCTAAATTTTTTTTATATTAGGTGTATAAAAACTCCGACGAAAGGTTTCTTACTATGCCACTGGAATGTTAGATGCGTATGGCCGAAGGTATACGCTTACCATCTGGTTTACTTACAATAAAGATTAAAAAAAAGACATTCCCAACATTAAAATTACTAAATTTATCCCATTACACGTATATACATACATACAACAAATGTGTACAATATAATATGTTTTTGTCGCAGGGAATTGAGCGCACTCCGCGCTCCCATAGCCGATATAGAACGACACTTTGATGAAGGAAACGATGCTAGCGCCTTGGATCTTCACACTATAGAGAACGCCACTGATGTTTTTAATGAGGTGAGTTTTTATTATTTACAGCCCTTTTTATATTATTTATTTTGGGTATGTAAAGCATACCCATTTATTTTTGGATATATTGTGACTTACGGTACGGTCTAGTCTAGTGTTTCGGTTGTGAGTTTCACAGGTATTTTTTTTAATTTGAGACAATACAAATATATTGTGTTGTGTACAGTTTATTTTAAATATACGTATTCAATTGGCTAGACTATACCCAAATCTTAGCATCAATAAACTAATATTGTACTTGATGCATCTCATAATAGCAGATTTCTGTTTTTGCACTCGACGTCAAAACCTTAATTTGTTTTTATTTGTATACAAAACAAATGTTTATACTCTCCTAGTGTTTTCCTTACAAAGGTGCTCGTAAATAATTGAATTATCATGTTATTACGGTTAAAATGTTCGATGCAAATGGACAATCGGCTAAAAAGGAAAACACGACCCAACCACGTTGCCATAATGTTTCTGTTGCCCTTTTATAACGCCACGGCGCGGTGTATTAATTCGTGTTCCCGCGTCACGAATCGAATGTATCCTTAAAACGGCGTAGTTTTTGGTCTAGAAAACATTGGCCGTGTAGGGTGGGTCAGCTGGCCTAGTATGAAAAGGTCATTGGAATTATGTAATGCAAGCTGACGTCTGTGAGCAGTAGTATCGCTGCCCACGCATACTTCGCTAACTTCCTCCATCCTACAGGCGTGAGTTTATGTATGTATGTATGTTCATCCCAGTATATAGTGGACGAATCGGATATTATAGCCACTCCGGGGAAAAACTCGAAATTCAGTCAACTTATAGGATATTTTTTTAAAATTCTGCAATTAGTGTGTTTGACTTAGATTCCAAATCTAGAATTATATGGTATACATACTGATATAAGATCCATTAGGCGACCCATCACAATATTAAACTAATATTTGCTAGGTGGTAATTAGTCGTGACTGGCGACGGTAGGGTAGGGCGCCGTCGGGCTGTCGACAGAAATGAAACGGCGCCATCAGTATAATTAAGGCGCCACAGGCATGGATTTTTGCTTTTTTCTTCGTTTTTTTTTACGAGAGTCGGCTTAGTAATCTTCAGCAGAGTACTTTAAAAATCCTAGCTATAGGTCACCGATATTTTTAAAACTAGCTGTGATAATGACACAACATCCTACTACCCAAGCATAGAAATCTTGTCTGTTAGTAATGACAGGTCATCGCTAATGACTCAAAATACGTTTTCATCGAGAACACTTTCACCGCGAACGTATGTATGTACGCGCCGTTTCCCGCTAAAATTACACGTCTTAACCGCTTATAATAAAGAGAAAATGTTGAGTAAACATTTTGCTAGGAGAAAATTGTTTCATCTACTTCCATCGAGATGCTAGGCATTCATAGTTATCTCAGTTAACCGTTCGTGGTGCTGGTGCTAATATTTAGGATTAAAAATATTTATTTTGCTATTTAAATTTAAAAATATTGCGACTACCACACTGCAGTGTCAAACACATCGTATAACAAAGCATTTTTTCTCAACATTTAATTCCATCGACATTATACCTAACTATATAAAAGACATTGGACGCATTTTCCTGTAGATCTAATCAGTTTTAAGGTCAATATCCTCGTATTACGAAACGAAAACATATAAATTCCTGGCGCGATTCGATGAAAAGTTGGCGAAAATTTAATTTCTGTTTACGTCAGTTTGTTCCCCGTTCTTGGCTCAATCGCCTCTACATTATATAACAATAGTTTAATCTTCAATTCACCAGGCTGATTAAAAAAGAAAAACAATGAGAAAAATGGTTTTAAGTCAAGTTAGATGCTTGCTTGCAAGAGAACCTACTAGAAATACATTTCCAACCAAACTCGTCCGTTTTCCATGACCTATCGTAACATGTTTCGGTGTTTTGAACCAGCTATTATTCGCGTCTCGGTGTAGACAACTCCGATAAAGCGTTGTGTACATTATTGTAGAGTTGAATGACCTAATTAAGCCATTCTACGCCAAACGAATAGAGCAAAAAAAAACGAAAGGTTAACAAGTCGAAAAACATATGACGCATTTACGGCTTTGGCAGTGCGATCACATATTCCGAGAAGATATCTATAATATTTAATGCTCTAATACTAATAAACAGGTTTGAGATAGGGAAGGATACGAAAGATATGTATTACAAACAAGCGAAACGTTTATTCGTTTAAACGTGTTTCAAAACAAATAAAATGTTTGCGATCGCCTCCCGCTTTTCTATCATCGTCCCTTTTTGATGATGATGCAATAATAAAAATAAGTGATGATATACATGCTGTAAATAAGTATTACACCTCTATAAATAATGACAAAATTACGAGTAAAGTTAGTAGGTACTTAGTTATCGTAATTGTGAAGTGGCGGCAGATAAACCCTTATCCGTCAATTTTATATAGATAACAGTGCATTTCTGATCAGCTGTTGTGTTGTAATTTTGAGAAAAAAATACACAATTAGTCAAACGTTTTAGCGGGCGACGTTGTTATTGACAATTTTCATTTTCCATATTTTTAAGTTCTATTAAATAGTGCTCTATTTCTGAAGAAATTATAACATATATTTTTATAAATTCGAAATAATATTTCTGTGTTAGCGTGACCAGGCGGGAAACAGTTCGATTGTTACGTTACGATCCAACATTTCTAAAATTTTTGGCCCTAACGAGAATTTTTTTAATAAGCTTGATAAGTTATTTTTATCTCTAAGTTACATAAGTCCACTGTTGAACATAGATTTCAAGCATTTCCATGCAATTTAATTTAAATATATTTAGTACAATGTAATACAGGGCGATGCCAGTGCCCTTACACTCTGCCCTCAACCGCTGTGTCTCGGTGCGCACCAATAAGCGCGCTCCCAGACAGGCGCCAGGTCGTAAAACTAATAACCTACTACTGTACTCATACTTTACATAGCTGTAAATGTATGAGAAAAATATATTACGTAATGTTTTTGTTTTGCTAGTCTAGTTCTCTTGTGTTATTTTAGGACTTATATTTTAATTCATTATATGAGAATTTCGTAGGCATTCGGAATCTGATGAATTATAAGATTTAGAATGTTGAGGGTATGTTTCGTTAATTTTTTTTAAATATTTGAAATTTATAATCAAGAATAAGATATGCCTAAACTAAATACTAAGCAATACTGTATTAAGTTTTAATTCTGTGTAAATGAAAGGGTATAGAATTTCAACCTCGCAAGCGCGAAAACAATTGTGTCATTATTAATGGAAATAGCTTACAAAGAAATTAGTCACAACCGCGGGAAATGTCGTAATAAACTTTGGAATACGGCGAATTGTGTGAATCACCTCTATTCACGAATACCATCGATGCATGCGCGGTGCGTAATAAACGATAAGTGATAAGCGAACTGGGCCACAGTTATCATGCACAGACAAATATCTATACAGCTGGCATTAATGTTTATCTTAATTAGTCGTGTTGGGATTTGGTCTTTATTGTATCGCTTTACTGTTAAGCGATGTTAATGGCGGGGATTCAGAATTAATTACATGTTTAATACTATGTATGTATTTACTATAGAAATCGGAGCTGTTACAATTTTAGTGTCTATAGCTAATTGTAAAAGTCTGTAGTCTGTTAAACGACAGTAAAACGAATTTATATGCCACTAAAGACCAGTGGCGAAGGCTCCATATAACTCGATTCCCTGCGGCTTACCTTTTGTAATTTATCATTACATTATAAACAAGCAAATTTTTCAAAATTATTTATGTAATATCTAAACTCATTTTATTCAACGACATCTGTCAACCACATAGGTAAATATTACTGCGGAGGCGCATAGCAAACTCGTAATTAGATTGCGCCGCGTTGCGACCTCTGGCGAATTACTGCCAAAATTGTTCGGCTTATTGAATAACAATGGCGCGGCCCGTGCGCCGACCGTCCGCGTCGGCTGCATGTTACGCATTGGTGTGACATGGTTGTGTATTTTGCAACAAATCACGCAAAATTGTACCTTAAACTTATAATGATTTAAGGTTCAATTTCCGTTAAAAAAGCAGGAGGCATGCTGCGAATCTTCAGCATTTTGTGTGTTTATGTGTGTATTTGTGTAGATATCACTGCATTTGTAAGTGTTGTATTAACATTTTGACAGTATACGAGTATTAGCTGGTTGACGCATTTAGTTTTTAATGTTTTAAATTACAAAATGTACATAAATATTAATAGTATTATTATGTTGTAATGGAAATTAATAATCGTGAGGGACGTACATATTTAGATTGTCAATTTCGGAAATAACGTTACTGTTTAGATTTTAGGAAGTGCTCGACTACTAATAATACAACTAATAAAAGCGCGGCTAACGTACTTGTTAACATTGTATCTAGATCATTAATTTTTCTTTATTAATCGTATATTCACGTGCGGTTTAAAAATATACTTTTTTACTTTTCTCATGATGACATTGCAACTTTTGTATATTGGAAATATTAAAATATAATTGACGACCGCAGTACGTAGATGCCATCATACGAAACGCAATCGTTTCGTTTGGTATGCCATCATACGAAACGCAATCGTTTCGTTTGGTGAGTGAGATTGTCGGAGGAATAATTTGCTGGCGGTTGGATATTCACAAACGTCCGGATATAAGGATACACGTACAAATTATGTAAATGTGTCGCGTTTCGGGCTAATTCTGTGAAGCATCTCACGATAAGTTGATCTACTCAATGTGGACTGCACTATGTTTACTATCAAGTATCAGTCGCATTGTCTTCCCTATGTAGGGCCAGTAGGTATAAACAAAATAAACACACTTATTTCGCGTATTGAGCTTCGGCTTCCCTTTTTAAAAAAATCACCCTTCGCCACTGCTAAAGACAGTGTATCAAACCTCGGAGAGTCTCCACGGGATAATGAATGGTCTTTCGCAAAAATGTCTTCAAAATAAATATAAGTGATTGGAAATATATAACTGTCACTTAGTAGAGTATTCAAGAGGTGTATTTCGTTTTGAATACGGTGCAGCGACCTTTCAGAGGTCCCGTGGTGTCTCGCCGGGTCGCTGGGCCGGTGACCTAACCCCGTATAACCCCTAAGCGATGAGTGATTGACCTAAGATACGAGTATTCAACTTTGAAAACTATTGTAAAGGAACTATTGAAACACAAATGTATACGTAGCCTCTTTGGTAAAATGGGAGTATAATTTAGACTCTAGGCCAAGAATTCAAAAGATTTAATCGAGATGAAAATAGTTTTCAGAAGGTTTGAAGTTATTTCATAGTTTTCATCGTAAACCAAACTCTTCTGCAACGTAAAAAATCATTTTACTCGGATCTATATGTAGGACACCGACAGGAAATGGATAAAATTATACATTAACATTAATAAATATTCACATCAATGTATTCTGACATTTGCGCAAATTTTGATCACGTTCTAACCAGGTGTTGGTATTTTAAGTGGCATATGAAAGATGATAACGACCGCTTACCATCTGGCGTCGTTGCCTAATTTTCATCTCGAATTACTTAAAAAAATGTCATAAAAATCTTATAGTCTGACATTAACTTGGTTAGTGAAAGTTTCTCTGAAATCTTTCGAGACCATCTCGCCAATTTAAAATCGCAACTAATTGTATTACGAAAAATGGTTGCCACGCAATTAGACAAAAATAAATTGTGGTCTACACTCGTGATTAGCCGTTTGACAAGCAGGATGTCGCGGGGTCAATTACCGCAGGGGGAATATCAACATTATCAACTATAAATGTTTGGTCGGGTTTTGGCCGCGTGTTGCTATGCTCTTTAGTTGTATATACGATAAATTCCACGCTACGGGCAAGGAAATATAACTGGGTATTTAAACAATTGTTTATGATACGTACAGAATAGAAAATATTACAAAAGATTGTTAAGCGGTTGGTAGGCGTATCAACCAGCATTGAGACGAGGAAATGTTATTATAAAGAATGCATATATTGTTCCCGACTGGCGGAATAGAGATAAATATTAAAAGTTGTTGGTAAATTCGCAATAACAGAGTGGTTAGCGACAGTACGCAGATAAATCAGCGTTTAAATATAGAGGTACGTGTTGTATTCATTTCGTAAATTGAAATTCACAGCAGCGGTAATGCTCCGGTTCCTTAATACTCTTTGCGGTTATTTAATTACGTATTTTTGTGCCTACATAGCGGGGCCAAGGTCCGAGGTCGACCAAAAGCTTGATGTCGTCAGGGAAGATATGAGAGCTAATAGCCTTGTAATTAAAGATATTCATAATAGGATGAAGTCAAAGACATTGACAGTACGCCGATCCTTAGCAACATCTGCGAATTAGACAGACTGAGAAAGATTAAACTCGTGCAATTATTTAGATTAACACCGAGGAATTTGATCTGTTCGCGATTCGATTTAGACTGGCTGGAGTTTAAACTGACACCTGATTACATCATGGCAAGACCAGGTGAAATGGAGTGTGCGTGCAGCTGTTGCATTTCTGTTGCATGTATTGAAAACATATGCATGTTGATTATATTTTTAGATGACCAGTATCCAAGATTTTTTGGAACTAATGCCTCATAATTATGCCGCCTCGTTTCTAGTTTCCGTTTAATCTATCATGACCCCATTCCATAATTTCGTGTGATCTTTGCACAGCGATTTGGCTTAAGATATTACCGGTTTCCCGCCGACACTACTTTAATGTAGGTTTATAGACGAAATAGTCCGCTTACCGTTTTAATGGAATAGCGAAAAGAATCGATAACCATGAGACAGAAACAGTTACGAACGGGTCTTCCCACCTTGCAACTTACAATTCGCGAGCGCGATATCATATACCCCGTTGGAAAACGCATAAATAAAACTCGTTTAGCAACAAATGAATTTAACAGTCGCAATTTTCATTTACGTTTTCGTTTCATTAATACGGAGTTATGAAAGTGTGACGTAGTTTGCAGCATTAGAACGAGGCGTCTCGTTGCGCAACGGTGACGTAAGCGTACGCCACTCGCCATGGAATTACAAAACGATCTTTGTACTTACGGTTAATTGAACGATCCGAGACCGTCGGTACGTGACGTATCGCCTGACTGATGTAGGGTTGCCAACGTGGGTTTAGTGCGTTGGTTAAAGTACTAGTTCATCAGCCATAATCAACGGCTGATGCATGGCATTTGAAATGCAATAATGCGGGTGGTAATATAGAAAACTGTATAGTTTTTTTTTTCAATTATGTCAAAATAAACACTATAGTGTCAATATTACATTTTAAAATAATTTTGCCATAGACTTATAAACAGTTTGCTTCTTGTGACCTCCTTAGACCTTCTAGATCGATTAAATGATTTATTATCAGTACATCAGTATCCCAAGCGGCATCTTTTATTATAGGTAATCTTATCTTCTGTAAAGCAAGGTTGTCAACCCTAGCAAAAAACTGTCGCCGCTGTTTATCACATTGGGAATAAGGCGTGCCCTCGGCAGCAAAGGAACAAATGTAAAAACGCCGCAAAACGTCTGCAAAACACGATATCATTGTTCAAACGTGTTTGTGCGATCGCATCGTCTGTTTTCATGTGATACGAATTTTAATGAGATTATACGATTGTTGTTGTAGATAACGCATATTGAATGGCGAAACAAGGGGAAACTGTTATGTCTATGAATCTGTTTTCGCTGCATACAAATGTTTTGACTTTCACACAGCTCTTCATGAAAAATAACACGTACGCAAACACGGCTTACCGTTCCGCGTAGTGTTTTTGTTTTGATTCCTTTTGATGAATTATCTGTCGTTGGGTTTCCGGTTGGTACATTAAAATTCATTCTCGCGAACGCTACTTACCTACCGTAATTCAATAATGTCAACTGACGTTTCCTCATTTTAAAGCGGGCGACCGGGGTTTCCTTTTAATTATGCAAGTCGTGTAAAAGGCTTGGCGAGCGGTCCTCTGTCTGACGTCAGTATTTTTATGGAAATAATCTCAAGTTGGGCAAACCGATTTTTCCTTATTAAATTAACCGACTTTGGAAAGTATTTGCCAATATAAGTCGTCTGCAGGATATAGGCCTATTCAATATTGCGTCATATTTGAATCCTCATTTCTTTACTAACCTTATTGTTTTCAGTAGGTTAAGATTTTATGATGAAATACTACAGTAATAATTAATTATTTAAATACATCATAAAGTCTATAATGCTGTACAAATACTGTAATCATGCGCACTGATATTATCAATTACAATGAACTTTCCGTTTCACAAAACTCCGACCCGGAATAAATGTTTGCGCATCAGACAAACATATGTGTCTCGACGCGGTAATTGAACTCGGCCGACCTCACTGTTTCAGTCAGTTATTCGCCCGCTATACCTCACAAGTATACGATCTTTAGTAAAGATATTATTGATTATATCTATAATAACTTTCTTTATGTAAATAAATAAATGAATTGCGTTATATTCTACTAAGAGAGTTCTAATAGTCCCAGTAATGTTACATTTTATCTGACTACTCATGTAGTCAAATCCATAGATACATTTTGCGCCGGCATAGTTGACTAAGGGTTTAAACACTAAAAGCCTTATTCATATACAGTTTTAAAACCTATTTTAGTTATTGAATGTTTTGTCTTCTTCGCTCAAACTGAATTCAGAAGTCGTTCTAAAGGGACAATACATTCGATAGCTAAAATAGGTTTTAAAACTGGCTATGAATGAGGCCGATAATGTCAGAAGGCAGTTGTAAAACTGTGCTCAAGTACAAAATTTAATACACTATGTATAACTACTTCTAATAGCATTCACTTCCTCGAAGTTACTTCAATAGCCCTGGAATGGACTTCATGACTCGCTGTTACCTGACCGCTGTGATTGTTTTTTACCAGGTTTAAAAAGTTTTTATCACACATTAACCTGCGACTTTAACAGCTAAAGCTAAGCCCTGGCATTGCAAAAGAACATGAGTGGTGGTGACCCCTTACTATTGGCGCTAGCCAATCTGCACACAAAAAAAAAACGAAATTCATCATCCTAATTGTTAAATTTCCTTGTGCTCAGGTATTGGCAGTAAGGTGCGTGTACGGCGGTTATCCATCGCGTCTGTTGGATCTGTGGGACTTGTTCGACGAATGCAAGGGCTCTGAGAACGACAACCCGGCCATCTTGCCTTCAGACCAGCAGTACATAGTTCTGGAACTCGCAAACGCAGGCCAAGATCTCGAGAGCTATCAGTTCAACAACGCTGAACAGGCGTATGCTCTCTTCTATCAGGTAATTTGGATGTTTTTGTAGATTTTTTTCATGTTCTTTTTTTTTGTTTTGAGGATAATGGGCATTTTTTGACGTAGGAAAAAAAATGAAGGTGTATAAAAAAAAGAATTTTATAATTACGAATGCCTTTTCAGAATCATTCATAAGACACGAATCGCTGGATAATTAATTTTGGAGAGTTGAAAGTTGCAATGTCGATTATTATTTAACTTCAAAGTGAATTAACAATTTGAAAGTGATGGTTAAAGTGTTGTGTAATGAGTTGCGTCCGGTCGAATTTAAAATTCTAATTTCTCCTTTACATTTTGCGTTTGTGGTTCGCAGTTCATAATATACGGAATACGGATGTATTATGCTACGTCTCAATGCTGCCCATTCTCGTTTTTTTTTTTTTGCAAAATATCTTTCCTTTTTTTTTCTTTTGTGTATCTTTTCTTTCAGTTTTTTTTTCAGTCAGCCTCCCGTGCATGCCAAGTCGCGGCCTCCTCGGACGATAAGTGGATATCTATTTCAAGTTTCACTCTCACTTCTTGACTAGATTTTCACTTATCCTCTGCGGAGGCCATCGTCGCTTTTGATGTTTCGAGTGTGGATTTTTTTTGCGCATCACTAATTTTATGTTGTTTTTTTTTTTAATTTTTGTGGCATGCCTGTGTTTAGTTGTTTGATTTTTGTTTTAAATATCTTACCTTACGGTGGAACAACCTGAATCTCCTCTTTAACGCTAGAAATATGTTATTCATTAATTTGAATCGGTTTTTGAAATAGTTAATTTTGATATATTTTATTATAGTTAAAATTAATTGTGAAATGATAGTGTTTATAACAACTGCATATTGCGTAACATTTCAATCTGTTGTATGTAGGCGATAGCATTGAACGTGTTCATATTACTGCTGTTATGATTATTATAAAGTGTAAATTGTTTTTGATGATGTAAACCTGTTTTAATGCTATGTATTTTGAATGAATGGCTGCTTGCGTAAGAACGGAAAATGATTAACGCAAAGTTGACGTCACGGTTTATTTTGGAGTGTTTGAAATTGTGTGATTCGTTTATTAAAATTTGTTTACAAAAACTGTATAATATGTATATTAGGTGATTACGTTTCTAGCACCTTATCAAAAATACATAGTTATTTAAAATAATTTTTATGTTTCTTAAGATGTATTATGAAGTCCAGCGTGGTGGACTATACAGCCTGACCTCTCTCAATTGTACTCCCGATTGTAGAGGATGGCTCGTACCCTGCTGTGGAACGTATATGGGCTGCTACGGGTATATAAATTGTAATACCTTTGTGTGTCATGACATTGCTGTGATGTTGGGTTCGAATCCTATTGTGAGCCAGCCTTTCGTAGCCCTATTTTTGAAAATCATGCCTATTTTAAGTACTCATAGTAACCGACAGGACACGTGACAACCATGTCAGAATGTTATCTTACCAAACAATGGCCGCGCATCTGATTCTTGCACCAAGAGAAATATGTGAACAAACAATATTTGTATCAAAGAGTGTTTCGAAGTTTGTTATATGTGAAAATTACTGTGTTTACACTATTTCCATATATGAATTTTTTATTTTGACACTAATATGTATGTTCATATTACAATATCCGCCAGCAAGTTGAACATACGATCTGATAAAAATCATAGAAAGTTGTTGAAAGCAGTCCGCTTTCAACAAGTCTCTATGATTATAATCTTTGGTTTGTGTTTAATAGTGAACTTCTTCGCCTTTATTCTTAGAATGTTTTAAAACCTATTTTAGTTATCGACATGTTGTCTTTGCTCAAACTGAATTCAAAAGTCGTTCGGAAGGGACGAAACATTTGATAATTAAAATAGGTTTTAAAACTGTCTGTGAATAAGGTCGCTTGTTGCTTAATATAATAATATATATACATATATACCCAACAGTTACGAAGTCCCAACATTATGATTATATGTGTATGATGTGGTTAAAGGTGATATTATTATGTGTTCGGATTTTAATATGTTATTTGTTTTCGTGGTTGCAGGTAGCTTTCGGTCTAGCGGTAGGCGAGGAGGCCTATCAGTTCGAACATCGTGACTTGCACTGGGGCAACATACTAATAGCTCCCACTGAACAGAAGGTATGTATTATTTACTTATAAATAGGTTTTATCCGCGCCTTGACTCGCGTGTGGTTATGGATTTTGTCTATTATATGACATGGGAAACCTTTTTTACATTAAAAAGTAGCCCTTTCACACTAGTGTCACTTTATGGTTCCAATGCGTTTTATTTAAATCTGCATTTGATTGAATCTTGTTTAAAGCAGATTTGTCGAATTGAATATTCTGCTTACAAAAATTCCCCAATAGTTTTACTTAATTTTTTTAGATAAACGCCGTATCGTTTCTGTAAATAATTCTAGTTCAATAACGCTTGACGCTAGATTTTACTTGTACACATTAGCACGGAGACCAAACAATAATAGTAAAAATTGCCACATCATTACGCGATAAGATAGTGTAGAGTCTAGACGCAAACAAAGCACAAGGAAGCGACGATAATTCCCATCGGCACTGGCATTGTCCTCCGCAGAAATAATTGCGAAAGTACTTGCAATTTCTATGCAGTAATGTACATACGAACAGCAATTATATTTGTGTTTTTTGCTAGATAATAAATAAAATAAATAAATACACCCAACAGTCACATACATAGTTCTGACCCCATATTAAGATCAATTTAGCCTTGTGGCGTGCGTATCAAATACTACGAAAGGCTTCGGACTCAAACATTTGTCTCGGTGCGGAGATCGAACCAGTGGCCTCGCGTTCACAGTCGGCATCTAACCAACTGCGCCACGAAAGCTATCAAATATAATCCAACTATAATGTGCATAATGTCAAGTGCAGTAAAGGCCAGGACAGCCACTGGCGAGAGATCGCTGGAGGACACAATTATGGCGGCCAGCACGAAATCAGATTAACACAGGTCGACCGACTCTAAACGTGAAATTTGCGTGGGTATCTATTTCACTATCAAAAATGGGTTTACCGCCAGCCTATACCGTGCTCGATATGTTTCTTAATCAAGTTTTCCCGGACCACAATATTAATAATAATTTAATGAATTATACCTGGATGACCGAGCTTTGCTCGGTATTATTATTTTTTTTAATTGTGTGTTTTTGGAAATTATATTTAAGTACGAATTACATACTTATAAAATGATGAAATATGAATAATATTTTTCGATCTTACCGACAGAATAATAAAAAAATATGAACTGGTTATTTAAAGAAAAAAATCATGAGTGCAATTATTTTGATATTATATTAGAAACAAATACTTAATTTTTTACAGTTTATCAATCAATTACGCAAGTTATATAACGGGAAATTGGTGACGCTGCATGGTGCATCCCAGTTGTGCTTTCGATGAGTCTAAGGTTATCCTTGGTATATGTACTTCTTTGCCGGATAGTTCACCAGTAACAATTTTTGCCTTTATTATGTGATTGCACAGACTTGTGACCATGAGTCTCACACCATTGCATAGTCCTTCTGACACGTCTAAATTACGCAACAACATTATTAACGCATTTTTTTTCAATTTAAGTTCGTGTGGTGGCATGTCTGAAATGTTGACACTATTGAGAAATTCTGTGAAAATTCAACTGCTCCTTCAGGTTGATCTTTCATTGAGTCATGGCTATAGTAAGTTTTGTACTCTTCGGGAAGTTTAGCAACTATATCATCATTTATTTTTTCAACATCTTTGTTAAGAGGCGCGAGTATTGCGCTATCTTTCATCCCCTCATAATTTTCATTGACTAAGCAGTATAGTATTATTATTCGCCAATAGATGTCAGGAAGAGTCATATTTTTCAGTTTAAAAACGATCGATAAAACACGAATAAAATTACATTTTCTAAAATAACTTTATTGCTCACAAAAAATGGTATTATTATTCGCCAATAGATGTCAGGAAGAGTCATATTTTTCAGTTTAAAAACAATCGATAAAACACGAATAAAATGTCATTTTCTAAAATAACTTTATTGCTCACAAAAAATAGTATTATTATTCGCCAATAGATGTCAGGAAGAGTCATATTGTTCAGTTTAAAAACGATCGATAAAACACGAATAAAATAACATTTTCTAAAAATGATTCCTAGCTAGATCGATTTATCGCCCCCGAAACCCCCTGTATACTAAATTTCATGAAAATCGTTGGTGCCGATTCCGAGATTCCAATTATATATATATATATATATATACAAGAATTGCTCATTTAAAGATATAAGATTTACCTCATTCATTAAATATGTAGTAAACATATGGAATTTCCCCGACTGATTTCCTGCCTCAGGAAATAACTGAGCGAATTATTTAGTGCTAAATACAAGATTATGAGTTTACGTCAGCCTGGAAACTGGTTATACAATCATTACTCGAATGGTTATTGCAAAAGTTGCGCTGATATCAAAATGATGACGTCACTAGAAGTCCCCAAACATTTGTGTTCAAACATTATAATATCTTTTGGTTTTCGATGGATCTTCCAGTCATCTATTTGGTATTGAAATTTTGCTCATTCATTAATATCAATTACGGAAATAAATTATTAAGCAGCAAGGAATTCACCGAATTCTAAAATTAACCAAAAACTCCTATTAATTTAACTTTATGAATTACTTCGTTTTGCATTAAAGACATGTTAGACATTCCCGGAAACCCGCTGAGCTTCAATGCTCTATGCCATTAAAATGCGTGCCACTGTTGATCCTGGCTTACAGGAGTTGCAGTGGCAGGTGTGAGGGCGGGACAAAATAAAAACCCTTAAAAAAGTAGTATGTTGGAAATTGTAGACCATCAGCATCTATGTTAGACTCGTTTTAGTATCAATTAGACACGCATCACACATAATTGCATATCAAATGTCGCACACATTGTAAAGTACCTAATCAATAATTGAATATTAGTTGCATAATATCTGTGACAGTGATAGGCACATATCACGTGTGGCTCGTTTCTAACTTCTAACGCACGACTCGGCTATCGCATGATGCGCACGTAACAGCCACCCTCTGTGTGACCCCGCCCGGCCGCCGAGCAAACCTTGTCATAAACAATACGTGCTTTGTGTCATCAACGTTTTCAATGTGACCGATTGATGTACTGACTACTGTTGTAGGAAATTCATACGTTGAAGAATAGCGCGTGTTATGATGAATCTTAATGCGTGGAACGGAACGTCTTTGATGTCGGGTAGTTGGAAAACTGAATACGAAATTGGTTTCGAATTTATTTTGTGATAATTTTTTTGCAGTATCGATAGCTGTTGGCAAATATTTTATTGATATATTGCCTTTTATGACCGGAAATATGGGCTATATGTAATGTCTGTATGTCCCATTCATATAGAGTTATAAAGATAGTGGGAGATATGATTACATTTGGAACGCAGAATGTGTGTGGCCTATTATGAAACGTTTTAAAAAATTGCCCGAGTGGTATCAGCTTCGATAGTATGTGTGAATAAAAAAAGTATTTAAAAACGCCAACAGAGCTTTTAATGTCATATTATACCTGGAGGCATTAATTTGTAAAAAAATGTATCGGCTTATTATTTTTTAGCGTCCTTTCTGCCACACAAACATATGCAAAAATCACCAAAGTAAAGAAAATCCGACCTGTGGTGTGTAAGAGACTCTAGCTACCCCAAACCTTTACACATTTTTTTTTTCTCTTTATTGGTTCACCACAATTGTTAGTTACACTGGTTATAATAATTATACACGATTACCTCTTAAATAAATATTAAGCTAAGTGTACAATTTTTAACAGTAAACACTACATGAAGACATATACACATACACATACACATTTACTATATGAAGTACGGATTAGGAAAAAAAGAATACAATATCTCTTTTTTCTGTCTCTATTTTTTAAACCGTAGGCAGTCCATTGACGACCAAAGGCCTGCTCTAAGACTGACTAAACCCTTCATGATAATATATAGAGTATACTAACGAGTGTCGCGGTCCCCAGTACGCGACGTTCGTGCTGCGCGGGCGCGTGCACCGCGTGCTGCGGCGCGGCGTGCGCGGCGCCGTCATCGACTACTCACTGTCGCGACTGCGCATGCGCGGCCAGACCGCGCTCTACAACGACCTCGCCGCCGACGACTCGCTGTTCGACGCCGTCGGAGACTACCAGTTCCAGGTCTACCGACTCATGAGAGATAAGTTGGGGTTAGTATAATCAAACTATCAGTTAGACCTACACACTAGTCAAATACGCAACACTTGTGCCCCACCACCAGCCGACATACCGTCCAATCCAATCCATCAGCCAAAGGAAGTCCACTGCTGTCCTAATGATTTCCACAGTGATCTGTTGGAGGCAGCCTGCATCCAGCGACGTCCCGCGACATAACATACACGCATATAAATAGGCGACAATGATTAATAAAATTATTTCTTGAATTGTAATCTGCGACGTTACGTTTAACGTAAATCAATATCTACATGATCTTAATGTGCACATCTTGGGCCGGTATTTTTACTGCAAATTCCTGAGAAATCGGTAACAATCCAATCCCTCACATATAATGAATCCCTCACTGAAATACTTCTTAAAAACCAATCTGAATGAAATGACTATCATCACTCATAAATAGAATGACAAGCAATCACGAATGCACTCCTGAATTTTCGTGAATAAAGAGGAAAGCAGAGAGGAAAAAGAATTGTTTAGATTTAACCAGTTGTAATAGCTAAATGTCATCAGTAGAAATAACTCTGATTTCGCATTTTTTTCTGAAGGGCAATAATACAGTAAGGTATCCTCCATTTACATCTTGAATGTTGTCATTTATTTGACTAATTAATGCGATGAATATCCCTATAATAAAGCTAAACTTATCAGTTAATTACATCTCATTAATGCATTTGAAACAATACATTATGCTCAAACTCAAGGTCTTGCCAACCGCAGTATTTCCTCTATACATCGCACCTAAGCAGATAACCTTACACTAGCAGTTGGCAACAGATTAGAATAACGACAATATACTATGCCTATTACGTGCCGGAATTGTTATATACATTTAAATACTTAATTAATTTATGCATTTTTCTAGAATATGTATGACTGCATGAGGTGCATATCTAGTCAAACAACTTTATATTAACATGAGACGACTTGCAAATAACCTGTACTTGTTATGTTAATGTTTTCAATATTACAACTTACAAGATAGTAAATTGATGTGACGTTTACATGCAATGTGTAATAAAATATGTTGCATTATGCTGCGTTATGAAGGCAGGGATTGTAGGTTATTTTGTTTTAATACTTAGTTCTTTTTTTGTAGAACAAGTCAAATGTATGAGGAAAATATCTGTGGTCACTAATGATTGGCGAAATGTAATATAGTTCATGGGATATTCTTTGAAAGTATTTATATACGTACATACATAAACATCACGCCTTTTTCCCAGATGGGGTAGGCAGAGGTTCAATCAGGGCACCCACGTTTCGCTTTATTTGTTCCGCCCATGATGTGATAGATAGGCCTATCGCCATATCGGGCACAAATTCCTAACTCCGGGTTGATAATGAATAGAAAATCCCATATCACTTTGGCCGACCCGGGAATCGAACCCGAGACGTCGGCTTTGTAATCATACTGTAGTACAACTGCGCCACCGCAGCACTCGAAAAGTAGTATTTAGCAGTAAAAATTGGTTTTGGTGAAGAAAACTTGTCTCCTTTGCTTTGTATGCCTGGTTTAAACTTTTTATAGATCTGCCTCATGGCAAGCAGTCACCATTACTCATGGACTTTTTCCATATGAAGGGCACAGTCAAGCTGCTGCCTATTCTTTACAGACTGCCCAAGCAAGGAGGTTATCCTTGTTCCTGTATGCACATCTGTGAAATGAAAAACTAATAGATATTATTTGTTACAGAAATGATTGGAAGAACTTCGAACCTTACACCAACGTACTTTGGCTACATTACACAGTGGATAAAATGATAACGGCCCTCCGCTACAAGAGGACCAATACTAAAATTCACAAGCATTACATAGAGAAACTGAAGGGCATCAAGAATAGAATACTTGACTACAAGAGCGCTACTGAATTCGTGCTCGTTGACAACGAATATTAATACAACGAAAAAATTATGATAATAAATTTAAAATTTCGCCCCTCGCACTGTTTAATATAATAATGGATATATTTAGCGACGTATGCACGTGTGAGAAGCACACGACACATTATTATGTACATAATGTTTGCTTTGAAAAAATTATAGACGCTGAAAGAATTATTTACAATGCTTTAGTACAGTATCAGTTGAAAGGTGCCTTCTTAGATAAGGTAGTGCCTTGGTTCACATTTAATAAATTCATATTATTATGTTCAATATGTGTGTTTTATTTGCATTTGCAATTTGATATTGGATAGACATGTAAGTGAGCATCTGTACGTAGCTTATTTGGTAGTGAACTAAACCAGCTATAATCAACCTGCGGCCCGCAGACCACATGCGGGTTGCAAATATATTGAAAATCATTTTAAATTTCGCGGCATTATAAAAACTAGGCTATTTATAGAGTCCAGTTATTAGACTGATAAACCAGAGGTTCAAATCCAAGTAATGTTAAAAAAAATGCATACACAACGGTTTCGTGAATTTCTAGGCATTATCTCTTATTAATGACAGCCTCCGTTGCGCAGTTGGTTAGACGCCGGCTGTGAAACGAAAGGCCGCGGGTTCCATTCCCGTTCCGAGACAAATGTTTGGGTAAACCATAGATGTAGTATAAAATAATAAAACATACTATAATTTTAAACTACATCAATGGGGTGAACCTCGGGTATTTGTTTCGAGTCTGGATGTTTGAGACCGAAAAGTCTCTCGTAGTTTCTGGTACCCACGATAGAATACTCGATCTTAGTGTGGGGTCAGGACTATGTATGTGACTGTTGGGTGTAATTTATTATTTTCATTATATTTATTTCATAGTGAAAAAATACTTGCGGTGTCAGTAAACATCGTAACAGAGAAGTAGACAGAAATTACAGAACTTATGTCCATCAACCTGCATCGGGCTAGCGTGGTGGATTAAAGTTTAAATCTTTAAGTCAAGTTTTTCATCTATACTAATTTGACCTGGTGGAAAGTGAATATAAAAATCTACATTGTTTACCTACACATTTATGATCTACACAATCATCTGGTATTTTTAGGATAGCAGCATAGGCTCAATAAGACGAAATAAGTAGCTATTGGCTCGATCATGCCCGCCGCCCCTCCAATTACGAAAACTTGGTCGCATCAGGTTTACCTATAATTCGCCTTCAAACGTGAGCATGGAACTTGGTTAATTGAAACTAAAAAGTTATCTAAAAGCACGCCGCCTTAGGTTTTTAAACATGCCGCTATATTTCACAGTCTGCACTGTGCACACTCGGGTATCGATGCAAGAAATTAAAAAGCAATGAGATGTAAGAAATGGCAAAACGAAAGTTACCAAGATGTAGGGTTTTAGAAGAATGGTACTATGTAGAAAGATTTCGTAACATTTATGGTCTTATGATTATTATTAACCTACTGTTGAAATATTCTTGATAGGATAACAATTAACATACACCTAAGAAGGAAAATAGAACTTGAATAGTAAACGCGATTTTTTTATTATTTTGTTTGCATAGATGGTTAACTGTATTTATGCCAGTACCATGGACACAATGTTTTTTAGTGTCTTATTTCATTCTTATGTATGCCCTCTTGGGCATACATATGTAATGCGATTGTGGTTAATTAACTCATCGACATTATTTGTATGATTGTATGATCGTTTTATATCATAATAAATATTGGATCGGATTATACAATTGTATATCGAATCAGAATTATTGGTATCAGTAGAACCAAAGTGACTATCAACGACCCTTTTTTAATTGCTATGGGGCAAGTGTGGCGAGGATAAAAAGCACGGATACTTGTTCAGAAATGCAGGCCGCGTAGTGTCGGACGACCTAAGATAGTTTCCGAGATATAACTGGATGCAGGCCACTTGATCAAGTCCCCAAAAAAGGCTTATGTTCAGCAGTGGCCACCCTGCAGCTAATTAATGACAATGATAGCCGACTGACTTATACTTTTTAAGGCAATTATATGTGCTGGCTTGTTGGTAACGAACCGGATGACAGTTTGACGACCGTTACTTGGAATCCCAGTGCGCACGACTGGTTTTTCGGAGCCATTTCTTTATTAAAAGTCAATTGCCATACACTTAAAGGAAAACATCTTGAGGAAACCTGCATCTTATTATAAATATCTATACAGGAATTGCAATTTGTAGATACTTTATAATGTTCGTCAATATGCAATAGGCTAGCGTGGTGTTCACTGATGGTGGACTATGGCTTGTCTTTAAATCAAATTATCGATTGTAATTTGTAAAAGGGTCCTATGCTCGACAGTAATATTAGGAGATGACATTGTACCTAATAAAGCTTCCATCACTGTTTATGAAATACCTACGTTTAATTTTAAAGGTGACTTCATATATATTTTATAATTAAATATTTTAAACTCACGATAAGAAAACAAGTATTTTAATTGGCGTGCTTATAAATTACGCGTATGAGAAATATTTAAGGAACTCTAATACCCTGAAGGTTAGTACGCGCTTGCGATTTGTATTCCGCTCCGGCCTTCGCCAGCTAATATCGTCACAACGTTGAGGCCAGCTACTAACACAAGGTAAGCACTTTTTTATTTTAATAATATTGATGTTGAACTGAAAAATCATTATTTCCTTTAAATTTCGACTTCATTATCAATTCAATAGGATTAGCGATCTGTGTAATCACTACAATAGTGTAGATTGTAGAGTATTGAGGTACCTAGGGTCGAGCAAAGAATACCTATCTAGGTGTCGAATGTCGAGCGACAGTGACTCGGAGAGCTAATAAATGCACTGTACTGTATAAACCCATATACATACGTCCCACTGCAGGACACGGGTATTTTCTGCAATCGGCAGTACGATTGAGAAGGTTTAGGTCATATAGTCCACTACGCAGGCCTGGTGCGTCTGGCGGACTTTATATATACAACAGAAATTCTTACAAACCGCTATGGCATGCTGGTTTACTCACGATGTTTTTTTCACCGTTATAGTAGTGATTATCTATTTAATTACACGTTCGTAAATCCTATTATTATGCAATCATAAAAGTTAAAAAGACAGACAACAGAAGCCCATGCATCAAATGTATATCACACACTGGATCAAAGTTACCATGATTGACTGCATATATAGCAAAACTACGAATAATTATCAAATATCAATTCACAGAAATTGTGTTATCAAGTCATGAAATGGGGTACAAAATTAATTCGTTTGTAGAAAATATATGTAACTTTAGAAAATCCGAAAATTTTTGAACGTAATTGTAATGGTGCAGCTCATATTTTTGAACGATAGCGACGACTGTCAAACTGTCAATCGCTAATCTCTATTCCTTAGTGAAAATGCCTAGAAAATGTAAGAAAATTCGCACATAAATAAAATCCTAATCAAACATACAATACATAGTTGCCTTTAAACGAGTTCTACAAAGTTATTAAATTGTTAGATCGTGAAGTTTGCGTAACACCAAGTGCTAAGCATTTTATTAAAATATATTCGCGTATTATCATTATTATATGGAGTTACCCCAAAAGTTTTGTGATAAAAAGAGTGTTTATAGTTAAAATATGGAAGGCAGCAACGATTCTTTGTCGGGTAAGTTGGTGGCGATAATTATTTCGGGCGTGTTGAAATTCATTTACATTAGGTCGTAAAATGTGATGTCCTGACGGTGTTACGCTATGTTTAGTGATGTCTCCGGCGATGGGAGGATCTCCCGCGGTCCTGCTGACTCCTGGGAGGACGAGGAACATAGCGCAAGACATGGAGGCCCTTCGTTTGTCGCGGCAAGACAACCCTTATTTGCAGGTATTTATGTCTTATATAATGTATGTTATATAGTGTTTACACGGAAGTTTTTGCGCTGTATCTATGATATTTCCTGAAATGGACACTGAGCATTATGTAAAGGAGAACAGGCAAACTGATTTTAATTTACTAGTAACATTCTATGTTTAAATCATTGTTTATAGTAGTAATGACCACAAGCTATTATTCCAACTATGATCAATTTTAATTTTCTATCGACATTTAAACATGAGGGCTCGATATTATACCAAAATTGTCGCAAATGTCTGTGTGACACACAATATTTGATTCGGGTCTACATCATGTGAGATCATAGTCTTATAGATTGAGATACCTATGACACTATTAGGTATCTTACGGGTAGATAAAGACTATATGTATTTTATTGCTTTCATATATGGTTATCTATTTTCCTTTTTGATACTTTAGGCATTACATCATTTATGTCTGAGTGGTGCAGACTAATAATAAAATCACATAAAACAGCCCTTTATTGTTATTGTCCTAGACCCATAAAGTTACGTAACCTAGCTGTAAAATAATGCAGTTTTATGTCAATCATTAACCTTCTTTGCCTTAAACATAGATTAAGAACTAATATATATTGAGTCTTCTTTTAAAATAACTTTGGAATCAGTTTTAGTGGAAGACTGTTCTTCAACGATGAACAGACCCAACTATGTTCGAAACCTATGTCATAAAGTAATTAATTAGTGATTTTCATTAAAATTTCAATTTAATATTATATAGATAAACAATATCAATAAATTCATAAGTGACAATTATAATAGACTTCTAATGAGAAAAAAAAAAGATTAATTAAATGACATGATTGGTAGAAGGTTGAGTGTTTAAACAGGTTGTTTTGTTACGGTCTTATTCAGACAGATTTAAAACTTATTTTACCTATCAAATGTTTTGTCTTCTTTGCCCAAACGGAGCTCTAGAGTCATTCCAACTGGACAAATCATTCTATGACTAAAATAGGTTTAAAATCTGTCTATGAATAAGGTGTTGGTATTCTAAAGACGGTTAAGCTGTGACGCACCACTCTTCTGCAAACTACCTACACAAAATAATATTTTTTGTTTTCTGTTCAAAAAAGTATTGCATTATGATCAACAGTGTTTAAAGGATGGCAATTTTTAATAATGTATCCACGGTTTTTTTGCCAATTTGAATAAGTTTATTTTTAATTTTGTTTATTTACTACAATTTGTCTCCTTTATGGGACATTCAGAAGTATATTGGTTGTTGCGCTAACGCTGACGCGCTCGGTATATGGCCTGTGTCACATCCTCAATCTTAAAACAGTAGCTTCGTTTACTGTGATTGTATTAAACCTTGAGGTATTTTATGCTTTAAACCTCGCGCTTTTTTGTGATTTGGCATAAGTGGCCAAGCCAGAGTATTTGGGTGTCATTCGATTCGCTCTTTACAGTTTTTGGTATGGCGTACAATTTCCTGTTTCACAGTGGGCAGGCGAAGATCACAGTGTAATAATTCGTTAGGAACGAACTAGAATTTGAATAATTTAAATTTAATAAATTACTAAAGTATGCTTTATTAGTTCTTAGATGTATTTTATTGAATTTACAGCAAGTGATGGCAAGCAGAGAGAGTTTGATAGACAGCCACCAAGATGAATGTGAATCCGATGACACCATACTCATGTCTCAGGTGAGGCTGTTGTACTGTTAAATATTATTTACTTTTATCTTCGAACTCACAAATAATCAATCAGATGGTGTCTACTGTTGGATGTAGTCCTTCTATAAGATTTACTAGGGATATTCCTTGGAATCAGCTTGGATCCGGCAATATCACAAGATTTTTGCTTATCTATATGTATAATAATATGTTGAAATCGTGCCAATATTGACATCCCTGAAGACTAAATACAGGAGGTTATGGAATATTACAAAGAAAGCAGCAATAACTACAGTGTTTGTGTCTTGTGATGATGTGATCATATGTAATCTTGATAGTAGTAAGCTTTGGATAGAAGAATTGGAGAGAAAGGAAGAGAAGAGAGGCCTTTGACCTGCAGTTGGATAGTATATCTGTAATAGTCCATATACGTCCCACTGCAGGGCATGGGCCTCGTCTACAATCGAGAGCATGATTTGGAGGGGTTAGGCCACCATGCTGGCCAAGTGTATGGTAGTATGCGGGTTTCCTCACAATATTTTCCTTCACTGTTATGGTGCATGGTGATTGACTGTAATCAATACACATATGACTCTGAAAACTCACAAGGTGTGCTCTGGGATTTGAATCCACAATCACTGTGAAAATGTTGGCAGTTGGGTTTGGTCTGTTACAGGAAGGTCACCAAGCACTTAGATAGTATATAGGCTATGAAATAAAATAAAATTTATATTTTCCATTTGTTAACATAATGTATACTTTTTATGGTATCTACTGTCTGATAAAATGAAACAAATAAGCTTTTCAATTCCATTTTCAGTAGATTCATCCCTCTAAAAGCTAGCTTATGATAAATAGCTTTTTCTTTTATGAAATTTTGTTTTCATGCACTACAGAACTTGGTAATCTACATACATATTCATTAGACAAGACCCTCTCTCCTATCTTTGCAAATTAAACCATTCTTGTCTGCATTTTCAATGAATGCTTTAAACTTGAATATCTGTTTAAGGCAAGTGGAAAAATGACAAATAATCATATTGAACATTTTGTTATTATGAGAATGCCGTCGTCTATTTTCACTGCGGATTGTAATTTTTTTGTGTATCTCTGAAATTTATTTTTATATCTTGGCTAAGATTTACATTAATCACATTATTCCGGTTCAACTACATTTTTTCAATGTTATTTTCCAGGAATTCGGAAGTACAGCCCTCGACTTTGTGGAAGATGATCTGGTAACCTTGAAAGAAGTTCATGAGCACATGATCAGGTCACCCCCGCCTACAAGTTGCTGGCCCCACGGTAACATACCATTTACTAGACTTACATCACTCACGCCTTAACCCACTATGCATAGTCAAAGTGTGCTAACACACAAATCTCTTGGCGTTTGAAGTACAGTTGATCGGAAAATGATTTGAACAGCAAAAATTGGATATTATACATGTATGAACAAGTAAATAAATGTTTTATAAGACAATTAGTACAAAATAAATGACATTGATTGTCAATTATAGTATGTTAAAAAGATTTAAATTAACCTATAAAATATATAACTCTTTAAGTAAGATTTACAAATTGTCTGAATAACTTAAATGCGATAAAATAAGACGAAGCGATAAGATAAGCTGTCCTATGAATGCTATTCTTATTAAATTAAGTACTGTACTTTTAACAAAAGAAAATATTTAAGAGCTATTCGTACCTACAACTGTACTTTAAAAGCTTTTAAAATCTGTCAATAACATTTCTTCAAATTCATAATACTAATTTTCTATAAATTACGAATTAAAGATAGGTTTTGACTCTATTCTGATTAAAAGACAAAAGCTAGACATTGGTTTCAACGAACATATTACCTAGATGGTTTAATAACGAATATATTAGAGAGAAGATTAAATTAAAGAATTATAATATTCAAAGGCTCGTTATGTAGAAGACCAACAATATTTATTAATCCATACAATATATTTTTTCATCAAAAAGTCACATGAAACTTAACTAATATGTTTCTGCAAAGAAAATATCATTTAGAATACTATGCTACAAGCTAAAGCACCATTTACACGGGGACTGTCTCTCGCCTCGATGATACGATCATCGTAAGGATATAAAAAGTCGCATCGTGTAAACATTTGTCAGAACACGATACTCTATGGCGGTTCTGTCATGCGATAATCGTATACGATTCTCGCCGCGAGAAGCTCTCTCCGTGTAAATGGGGCTTAACGTATATTTTTTATTTAAACTAATTATGTTAACTGGGAGGGGGCCAAGAGCTTTCCTACTTTTATTCAGAACAGAGTCAAAAGTTTAATGAACCGAGGATCCAGTACTTATCTGTTGTTTATAAATATGATAATGTTGCAATGTAAATTTGGGTCGCGTGGTGTGAATGACCGATTAACATCGTTGATTTCTGATAATGATTTTTACTCGTATTTTAAGTTACGCGATACACGATGGTTTTGTGAGTAAATAGCCAGCTAGAGGCGGTATGATAACGGGTCGGAATATTAATTTTACTATTATGAGCACATATTTATAAAATATGTGCTCAATCGTTGCCAAGTCTGTATTATTTACTGTGATATAGACATCGTCTTTTGGAGGTCTATACAAAATCTAAGAACAATCAAGTTATGCTAATGAAAATTTCACTTCAATGTTGAACTTCATAAAGTTCAAAATCCGTGAATCAGAGACCAACAAGGTCACACTTGCTTAATCAAAACATCTATATCAAGGTTAATATAACTGAAAACAACAATCCGCATTAAGATAGATTTCACCACCATTGAAAACCCATGTTACAAGCTGATTTAAATTATGAACTAAAATACTAGATCCTCGGCAACCCAAACTCCCAACCTAATAAAATGTTTTTCCCGCTTGCCGCGTACGGATGAAGACACACTGTCGTACCGAACGTCCAGCGCGTTCGACTTCGCCGGCGACAGTCCCGTGTTTACCTCCTACTCGGTCGCTCAGGACAAGGTTACTAACCTTATAATTATGTGTTGTCCTTAGTGTCTGTGTGTCTCGGTACTTGTGGGACGTCGCGAACAAAATGCGCGGGAAACTGTTAGAGCGGGAGGGACGATAGTGTGCGTAGGAGTGACAGAGATAGGAGTAGTGGTACGGTACCGCTCTTGCGCATTCATATCAGGCACGCGGGAGTGGGAGGGAAGACAGTCTCTATGGCACAGTTGCTTAGACGCCGGATGTGAAAGGAGAGGCTGCAGCTTTGATCCCCGCAAAAGAGACAAAGGTTTGTGTGATCCACAGGGATTTGTGTCGGATCTGGGTGTTTCTGAGACTGAAAAGTCTTTCGTAGTGCCTACTGCCTGATACCCACAAGACTCGAATCTTAGTGTGGGGCTAGGACTATGTAAGTATGTGACTGTTGGGTTGTATTGTATTGTGTGAAGGAGCAACAGGGACAGATGTAGCGGTAAAGTACTGCTCTTTTATGGTATGTAGTCGCGTAAGTATCTGGTGCGCGTGATAAAGAGTGAGAGGGAAGATAAAGTGCGTAGGAGTGACAGAGATACATATAGCGATACGGTTTCGCTGTTTTGTGTACAATCATTTATTATGCGTCCGCGGAAACTCCGTGCAGCGGGACGGAAGATAATGTATGTAGGAGTGACAAGGACAGCAATAGTGGTACCGCTCTTTTTTATTAGAAACATTTTGTCTGCGTATCTATGAGGTCCGCGATAACTCCGGGGCACTAGAAGGAAGATATTATACGTAGAAGTGATAGGGGCAGAAGTAGTGGTCCATGTACCACTCTTTTTTATTACATTTTGTTCGCGGTGTCTCGTCTGTATGTCAATGCTCGTATGTAGTTTATTTTGCATGTGTAGTAAGTATGTAGTCATTGGTGATATATGTTCTGATGATCATTTAAAAAAATGCGAGTTTGAAACTAAAGTATCTAATATAAAAATTATGCGCAATAAATAGTAAAGTACTAATATTTTGGTTAAAGAGTTAATCATCAAAAATGTATCGCCAGTGATATGTATAGTATGTTAGTTATTTTTAATATAATTTAGTTTTGTTTTATTTCTTATTCTTGTTGTATATTTCAAGAAGTTGGAAAAATTTACTCAACCGGTTTTCCCACTATTAAACCTGTTTATTTTTTTTTTCAATTTAATGTACCTAGTGTGTGGTAATTTAAGTGTTCTTATTTGTAGTCATATGCAATTTTACAATATTAGAATTGTGAAATATTTGACTATAACTGTGTTTTAACAAATTTTCATACTTAGTATTATAGTATCGAAACTTAAATGTGACTGAAATGAGTTACATACTATATGCATTGTAATCCTTATTTCAAAGCCATTTGGTACATTATTTAATATCTGTAATTAATATCTTATAGATAATCAAAGAAAGGAAACATCTAGTGAGAGTTTTTTTAAATTACACCCAAAGTACTGATTGCAAAACATTTTTCCGATTTACTAGTAAAACTATTATTAAAATTTGGTAATTTCAATATTACGATATGCGATGATTACAAATAAGAACTCAATACAAATATGTAAGGAAATTGTTATAAGTAATTAGTATATGTTATTAGCATTACTGGGGTTTTATATTATTTTTTCCATTGTGGTTCGTCTTTGTATTATAATTGATTTGTTGTGATTTTATGGGGTTAAAGAGGAACGTTCTCGAAAACGACTAATGGATGGTAGTGAATACAATACCACGATAAAGGATGTTTTTCACGTAGCAAATATGTTTGACACCGTTATCGGGGATATTATGCCCATTTTGCTATGAATGCCGGTCAGAGACAGGTAAATGAATTTAATATATCTTCACTGATAATACTATGTTGTCAGGAACTTTTAGTACATACTAATAGTTCAAGCAAGCGACTATAGTAAAATTTTGTCGTTATGATGAGTATAGCATCCCCCTTTCAGCTTTATATTCCCTGTATTTCTTTGG
Source organism: Theretra japonica (assembly GCA_033459515.1). Taxonomy (NCBI): domain Eukaryota; kingdom Metazoa; phylum Arthropoda; class Insecta; order Lepidoptera; family Sphingidae; genus Theretra; species Theretra japonica. The sequence goes on from CM065949.1 coordinate 12,855,524, forward strand.
GTTCGTTTCATTCTCCATGAAGAGGTTGATGGAGACCAATTTATTGAATCCATTAAAATGTTCGACATTATTTAGATTCAGTCATATTTTTTTTCTACCACCCGGTTCGGAAAGCGGTTTTCACTAGAGAAGAACGGGCAAGAAACTCTAGTGTTGCTCTTTTCAAAACCAGTTTACAATATCGTGATTATTACAAAAATTACAAGTTGGTCCAAATCAGAGCAGTTCATTGATAATTTGTTATAATTTGCAAGTGACATATATTTTTAATACAATATGTTTATATTCTGTTTAATATGGCTGAGTGAAGTGAAGTAGCCCAGAACGAAGAATCAGTATACCTTGTTTCACCAAATTATTAAATTTATCAGAGACTGTAGGTTGTCTATTATGTTTCGTTCCATTCGTTGTTGTTGGAGAGCGTAGTGTACCGGCCTCCTAGTGTGTGGTGTGTATGTGGTGGTGTGGGCAGGTGTCGGGCGCGAGGTGCCCGCGGCGCGGCGCGCGCAGCTCGGAGGCGTGGTCGCGGCCGCGCTCGTCGCGCTCCGCGTCGCCGCGCGCGCACGACCTCGCGCTGTGCGGACGACCGCTCTCACTGCCCGGTAACTAACACTACAGCTACTTATTGCGATGGCGACACGGCCGTGCCATTCGCTTAGTCATAAGCCATACGACCGCTCATGGACAGCAGCAACACAAAACAAGACACGTAACAAAGCAATATTTGGTATTACAGTGCTCGACTGCCTCGGTGGCGTAGTGGTACTACGGTATGATTGCAAAGCTGAGGTCTCGGGTTCGAATCCCGGGTCGGGCAAAGTGATATTGGATTTTTCTATTCATTATCAGCCCGGAGTCAGGAATTTGTGCCCGATATGGCGATAGGCTCGCCCTTATCACATCGTGGGACGGAATATACAAGGCGAAACGTGGGTGTTCTGGTAGCACCTCTGCCTACCCCTTCTGGGAAAAAGGCGTGTGTTTATGTATGTATGTATGTACAGTGCTCGAATCTCCGCTCCGCTGAGACAGTAGGTGTTAAGTCATTATGTCCAGTAGTTACTCTAGCTACAATGTCCTTTGAACCGGAACATAACAGTGCATATACATTGCAGTTTTTCGGGAGAAATAGACATTGTGATGGTTTGTAACAATTTCTACAATATGAAAAATCCTCCAATCCGCACCGTATTGGCTTCAATATGGTGGATTACATGGCCTAACCCCTTTATAAATTTGATTGTAGAGAAGACCCGTGCCTTGCAGTAAGTCCGATACAGATACGGATTGCTACGAGAATTTGCTATTCATCATAATACCTGAATTGAGAATTAAAAACAGCATGAACATAAATCTCAATTGTAATAATAAAATTGTAATTTATGTGAATAAACGATGTCCACCCATGTGATGGAACTTGAGAAATAAGAGTACACAAACTGATAGTCCGATTAAAATGAATTTCAATGCAAAATTATTTTGAGTTGCAAAATACATCAAAGGAGCAAATTGAATGTACAATCAAATTCAAAAACTGCCCAGGCCATAGACTTATATAATTTTAGTGAAACTGAAACCTGAAACTTTTCAAAATTTAAGGTTTGGAAAGATCGAAATGTATATGAGAATATCATTAACTTACGTGCTTTAAACAATAATTTAAAAAATCCGCATTACAGGTGAAAGTCACCTACGCACCGCACTCAGTAAAAAGTCGGCTCAACAGACCGAGAAGTTTTCCCTATTGCAACACCCGCGCCCTCTGCGAAGACCTCACTCAAACCGCCGCGACGAGGACAGCGTGCAACTAGTCCAGGACTGCGACAAGTAACCAGGCGCCCTAGGACATCTGAAACATTCTAAACCTAGACAAGTTGGTTTGTCAGGCAAGGAGGTAACGCCCCGGTTTTTCGTCAGGCCCTTTGCACGTGAAAAAAATTGTGAAGCTAGTATCGATTTGGGCAGTATCGATTAAAGAATCGATTGTTGACTACCTCAAGGTCGCGATGACAGGTTTCGCTACGGCTGTGTCGCTAAGCCCTATTCCTAATTCCCAAGTTTTGATTCTATGAACAGGAATCATGTACGGTTGGTATGATTGATTTGCAATCGTATGTATCGGTTTTATTGTTACTAAGGAAATGTTCCGATGATTCCTAAAGTAAAGAGTTGATTTTAGTTTCTGTTAATATATAGCGCTGGTAGTGATGCATCTTTGTAGACAATTGCACCGATTATCGATTTAAAATTAGATCGATGTTAATCGATAGCCGAAGGTTGTATCTTCCTTACTTCCCGTAGTAGTTGCGAATTTTCTTCCATTCTAGTAGAAAAAAACTATCTCTGAATGCAGTTCTTTAAAATGCCTCGTATTTGTGAATAAAATGGTGTGTTTGTACTTTTTTCGATATGAGACTATCGCAACTGTGTAGATTGGAAATTTTATTTAGTAGACCGTGTTGGGATTCTGGCTCTTATGAGCGGAGCTTTGCCGCCTACGTCTTCTAGCTTTTTATTTCAAAAACATGCATGGATTTTAGAAAAGAAAAATTAACTAAACTAAAAGTTACTGAACATGCGAATATTTTATTCAGATCAAAACTTATATAAAAATTCCGGATCCCTTCATAACAAAATTATTAAATAAAACTTTTTGAACAAAATTTTGATTATCGTTACACTTTTTTTATTTTAATTTAAATTTTTTACAAAAGGTTTTTATCGGCATAACGATTTTTTTATTTGTTGATATTTTGATTATATTATACCAAATACTACACTAGTACATTGTTCCTCTTATCCATATACCTTTGGAAGCGCCTTTTTACTCTCTATATTTCTGTGAATGTTGTAAGGAGAAAAGTCATGTCACTCGATAGTCGATACGTTGGTAACATTTACTAAGGGGATTGTAATATTACCATGAGAGATTTTTGAACTCCACGCGAATTCCTAAAAAATGCTCACCGTAGAAATTAAATAATTGCAAAACGCCGCACGAACAGGACATTTTTATCGATATCTGAACTTAATTGAACTAAACGTTATTAAAAACTTCGACAATAATGGCATAAGTATAGGGGATTAAATAAAACTCATTTTTAAAATAAAATTGGTATTGTGGCCCATTTCACCTGTTTTGTCAATAATTTTATATTAATCGATAAAACAGGTGTCATCATGCAATCAAAAATAATCGTTACTTGTCGATATCGATATAAATGTCAGCTCGTATTAGTTAAATTAGATACACTGAATAGTGTTAGGTATTAGAACGGTATTATATTGTTACAATTACATAAGCTTTATTAGTAAATTAAATTAAATATAGCTATAGTGTTACACGCATAGTTCTAAGAACTTTGAAAATTGGATGGTTATCGATTTTTATCGATATGTTGAAAGAAGTGAGAGAGGGTTCAAAAATCAAAGGTTCACAAAATGTTGTTCATGTTAGTCTTATTATATTCGTGAATAAAAATGAGACTTGTTTGAAATCGTGGGTGTGTTTAATAAGTAAAGTCTTGGTTGCAAGAGGTGAAAATTAAGAAACTTATTCATAATTTTGTTGACACATCGATAAATTTAGTTTGTGGTAACCTCAAAGGGGGAAGATTATTATCTTTAATACACTGCTGGTCCCTGAGTATATCTGAAAAGGATAATTCTAAAATTATCAATTTGCTAGCTGTTTGGATATCATTCAGACCACTGGTTGAACGGGCTCTGTTGAGCAAAGAGGCTAGGCTGTTGATTGAACGGCTAATTAAGCTAGTTGGCTGCGACATATTATACAATCAATCGTAGAATTTAACACCGGATCGGAAAAAAAGCGTCAAAAACCAAGTGTAAAAGTAAAGAATTATTGCGCATTTTCTTTTTACATATTTCGTGTTATTTTTGTATCATTTAGTACAGACAGTTACCAAGTAATTAAATAAATGTAGCCATATTAAAAGTTCACCATTTTCATGTGTTTGTTTTGTTAAATGTGTTGTTTTTTGCCTGTGTGTATTGCCAATGCCTTTGTATAAGGATTCTTGCACAAAATTGGAATTTGGTATGAATAAATGTAAGTATTTTGTTGAAAATTTACAGTATTGTGAGAATTATCCATTGAGTATTATTTATAATGATACAATTGAGCTAAGCCTAAAATTTATAGTAAAAAATATGTTTATTGTGTTAAAATTCCAAATTGTTTTGTTGCAATTGTATGTTTTTACAATGTTTTTGTGACACTGAATTTCATGTTTCATAAATTGTACACATGTAAAAGATTATGTATCTATTTTCAAAATATTTTCATTTCTCATGTAGTGATGTTTATTGAAAGTAATATTTATGTGGAAATTGAAACATATTTTAGTCAGCATTAGTCTGAACCTTGTTCTATGTATATAATTATGTTGTCCCGACTGCGTTTTCGGTGCTGTATTATTCATCGAGCTTAGATACCCTGATATAATTAATGTTTGTTTGTTAATGTTTCGTATGTCTAGTGAAAATTATTATATTTTGTGTTTATATGTAAGCGATTAAAGACGTATGATGAATGCCAGCCGATCGCAGTTATGATCATTTATAAAAATAATAATTATATTATACATTCCAAATATATTTCAATTGTGTATAAATATGAATTGAGAAGAAAATACACATTTAATGCTTTAGTTTTGCTTTGATTATACTTTCATTAATAACAAAGCAATAATTTTCGCTAGACAAACAGTGTCTACCCTTGTTAATTTGTTTATTATTTTATATATTATATTTCCTTAGTTAATACTCGTGTAGTGTAAGTTTCAATTAGTAGGAATATTAACAAGTTGAATTGGAACGTGCCACACGATATAGTTCGACAGAATTATACAATGTATCGATATTGATAATGCAAATAGTCAAGCGTGAACATATAAAATGCAAACTGAGTCATTCCTTCCATAATACTTTCCTTTATTTTAAATATATTTCGTGTAGTGTTTTAGTTTTAATTAGAGTATATTGAAACAATATTTTTTATCGATTTTCGATGTCGCGTATTTTTATCTCTATTTAATTTTGCGGCTATAGACTTTTAATAATATGCAACTTGAATTTAATGTTAAGTTAGTGCTATAGTTATGTGTACATAGTATGTTATTTCAAATTATTTTCTTTTAAGCATATATTTAAGAATAAGTGCAATTTATGTTACGTTTTCGTTTTAGGAGGTTATGGTTTGTGCCATTCGTTCACACGTGTTACGTTTAGGATCAACAGATGTCACAAAATAGACCCATATTCCAAAAAAAATTAAGCAGTTTATATTTCCGCTTGGGGACCTGTTGGTAACGGACCAGACGCGGCTGTCTACATGTTCACGGTGATTGCCGGTTCAAATCTCAGGGCACACCTCTGACTTTTCCGAGTCATGTCACCACGCACTATTACGGTGAAGGAAAACATCGTGAGGAAACCTGCATACTATAGTGATTTGTAAAAAAATCTATGGTATGCAAAAGGCCGCTAATCCGCACTAGGCCAGCGTGGTGGAATATATGACCTAACTCGATTATAGAGGAGACCCTTGCCCTGCAGTGGAACGTATATGGGCTGATACAGTATATTTCTGGGTTCAATGCCTTTTGCTATGTGGGCAATTTAAATGAATCAATATAAAAAAGTAATTACATTTTTAAAGATTTTGCACCTTGTCAGTCATTGCCCTTATATTTTTTACATTTTTAGGTGCAATGAATCCTAAAAAGCCATCAGTATTGGTAAATGTAGCCGACTTCTATTTCTTGACATATTTTTGATTCTGACCGTACCGTACCAACCAAAGAGTAGGCCAATTGTATCGTTTTAATTGTAAGTAGGTTATTTGTATGGAATTATCGCTGTGCCGGACATTCGCTGGTCGACGTGTACCCGCACAGTGGCGGTATATAGGGTTAATAAAGAACTATTACATTTACACGCTGTTTTATTTAGTATCCTAAAATTTATCTAGCTGGATAAACAAGTGCCAAATCTTCGCACAACTTGTTGGAGAATTTTAGAAGTTTCTGATTTATAAAGGGTAGGGAAGGAAAAACAACGGAAAAAAGTGGTTTTATACGCAACATGTAAATCTTGATCTTATTCTGTCATATCATTCGTTTTTGACATTATACTCGGCGGTGTCACCATAAAAATACATCTTGCAATTAATTCTATAGTGAGGGTAGACAAACAAAATGGCTCTTTCGATTTATGTTGTCCTAGTACTTCTGTGTCAGCTGGAGTTAAAATACTGACATGTTGTTCGACAAGAAAATACATCTTGAAATTAATTTTTTAGTGAGGGTAGGCAAACAAGATGGTTCCTTCGTTTCATGGTGCCCTAGTACTTTTGTGTCAGCTGAAGTTAAATTAGTGACACAAGTTCGAATTTAGAAAACACATCTTGCAATTAATTCTGGAGTGAGGGTAGGCAAACATAATAACTCCTTCGTTTCATGGTGCCCTAGTACTTTTGTGTCAGCTGGAGTTAAATTAGTAACACAAGTTCGAATTTAGAAAACACATCTTGCAATTTAATTCCGAAGTGAGGGTAGGCATACAAAATGGCTCTTTCGTTTCATGGTGCCCTAGTACTTTTGTGTCAGCTGGACTTAAATTAGTAACACAAGTTCGAATTTAACAAACACATCTTGCAATTAATTCTGAAGTGAGGGTAGGGAAACAAAACGGCTCTTTCGTTTCATGGTGCCCTAGTACTTTTTGTGTCAGCTAGAGTCCAAATAGTAACTAATAACTAATAGTAATTAAGTTGTTCGAATTTAGTCAGACTACCCTCATAAATTTAATATAAAAATGAGTAAACAAAATAAAATAAAGAGGTTTCCGATTGACTTCATGCTCAGTCATGTCGCCCTAGTACTATTTGTGACAGTTGGGAATAAAAATTTTTCATCAATCACACTGGTGTGTGACAGAATATTACTAAAATAAATAAATAATCACGCAATTTTTGTGGGTTCCGTTTTAGTTATTAATTAGTGTTTTCCTTTATAAAGACAGAGAAAAGGTTGTGAAATGATACCATGTAATATTTTATTTATAATTTTATTAAATTAATTCTATAACTTTTTTACATATAATAATTATATGTGCCACATTTCGTGAATGATGCTGCCATATTCACACCAGCAGTCGCGATTGTAGGTACCTAATGTTTGCCTCTACTGTCAGACAACAATGGCTGGTTATCGACACAACGATAATGCTTATGTCGAACACTCGAAACACTTTCGCTTTCGTCTCTCGAAATTTCGACAACACCCGCCATTTTCTTCGTGCCACTCATTGTGCTGCCAGTGGCGAAATTGTACTAACTCGTGATTGAAATTAACCGATTTTGAATTACATTATTTCGTTGTGATTTTAAATATAGATAGTTAAATATATTAGTATGAGTTTAGATATTTTTGGACGCGTCATAACAATTTAACCCCGGCAGTACAATGAGGGACGCGGCAAAATTTCGTATCAAAGACACATGTTAAAGTATATAACAAAGATTCGTCTACAAAATCGTGTCGAATTAATAATGAACATGCTGCGCCAGTAAAAGAGGTAGCATTATCATTCGATTTGAGTCGAAATTGTACATTCGATTACATATATCGACTTGAGAGTCGACAGTGCAATGGAGTGTGTTCGAGTGTGCAAACTGCCCGGCGGCGTGCGTCGCGACTCGACGCAACTTGGTCCAAGAATATATTTTTTATGAAATAATTTGTATAAAAATTTTGGCTCCAATATTTACAAATGCACTGATATTTTTAATTTTTTTTTTACAAACGCCGGACTAACATTTTTACAGCGACTAAGTTGAATAAAACGGCGTCGAGGCGGGACGCGCGCCGGCGGCCAACGACACATTATTGCAAATTCATTTCTAATAACACATTATTTCTTATCTAAGACGCGCGCGCAGTACAGAGCGCGTACATTTCTAAAGTTGCGACGCGCGCCACCGAGCCGGCTTCACGCTTTGGACAATCCCCGATCAGTCTCACCGACTTCCTGGTTGAAAAGTTATCAACTTTCTCACGTTCTGCCGGCCGGGGGCGACGTCGAACCGTAATCTACATACCCTATCGTTACAGTGATACACCTGTCTTACATAGAGCGCACTACGCGCTTCGATAATTCTACTAGTGAAGAGTCGGAAGATATAGCAAATCAAATTCACTGTAGCAATAGGATACAGAGGAAGAGTAATGAAGAGACAACATCGAAGGCAGAGGTGGCTGTATCTGTTGGCCATTGACCATCGCCCGCGCGCTACACTATACTTAACATGTCGTATTCCGACGATAGCATCCCTGTTTTAGTGTTTACAAATTAACATTTAGAATTAACACTCAATTAGGAGCTTATACAGAATTTGTACTCTTAAAGCGTCCCGTCGCCGCTTGTACCCTATAGACACTCGTTTGCAAATCATATTGAGCTTAATGACAATAACTTTCATTATTACATACGTGACATCAAAAAATAATGGACGCCAGTTAATTAATTTAACATGCGGCAATTAATTCAATTGCCGTGTGTCGAAATTAATTAAATTCCGTCCGATTTAATTTTAATTGAATACAAGGCAGGCGTACGTTACTGTTGTGAAGCGAAACACTGGTACGTTTTGACATTGTTGACAGAGCACTACAAGTACTAAAATAAATAATTTTGTGATACATATTTAAATAATTTCCAAATAAAATAATTGTGTGTTGACAGTGGCGTAGGTGGTGAGCGTTGCAAGTGGCTGATGTAGACATCGGGCGGGGGTCGTGACCATTCACTCTTACAACACAAACAGAAGCAAAAATACATCATATAAAAAGTGACTGACAAAATATGCCATTTAATTAAAGAAATTATTAAAAAACTAAATTTAATAATGCATTTTTAGAACGGTTATAAAAATGTCTATTTTTAAGTAGAGTGAATGTTCACGACGTTGCGTGGCGAGTGTGAGTAGCGCCCGACGGAAACACGCGGCCTCGCCGCTTTACTCGCATTATTACCTTAAGAGATCATGCTGTCATTTGCTAAAACGAACATCCATGCCAATCCTGGTCACAAATCATTAAAAATCAACAAATAACTCATACATAACATTATTACTTGTGATGATAAAAGAACAATTTAGGCTGTATGCGCCAAAACCTTAAACAAATGACGTTTGCCATCTGTCAATTTCTAAAAACTCGCAACCAGAATTGACACAATTCAACTTATAAAATGATAATACGTTACAACTATTCTTAATATAACATCCGTACCTAAAACAATTTACAATAAGGTTTTAATATATTAGAGAAAAAAATAAAAGAAAAAAGATAACCACCCAACAGGGCTCGGGGATTTTGTGAGTTAATGACTCGAGCGCGCACACTTAACGCTTCTAAATTGAACGTTTCAGTCACAATCTTTCTAGGTAGCCTTCTATAATTGTGAAAAAATATTACAATACTCAATTATTTTGACTACGAATATAACAAAAGTAACATGAAACATCAACATTGTGTTTTGTCATCGATAGATGTCAAAGTTTTTTGGATCAGACCAGATTACAATAAAACATCAACCCTCGAGTACGTTAAATACAAGCAAATTCACATAACAATATAATGAATTCAGTCGCTCATCTCAAATTAACAATTTGTTAAATGTTACAATACTAATAACAAAAATATATTCATTCGTCTCTTGGACGTGGCGCCTACAAAGTTGTTTCAAATAATGCCAGGCTTTACAGTCCATAATTTTTGGTACATTTATGCCCACATAAAGTTAAAATCCGGCTGTGTAAATGTTTCATTATGTGCTTTTTTATTTAATTTATAAATTGACCAAGAAAAGGGAGTGTCGCTAAAAAGATTTTTGTACTGGATAGCATTACGCTTAGAGATAATTTCGTCGTATATCAATGTTCAATTTTATTTTCTTATTGTATTTAATTTTCATAGCCATTAAGAGAAAAATGTACATTTTATATTATCAAATTTAATGGAACAATTCCTTTATTAAGAATAATATTAAGCATCTCGTAGAACAACCATTTTTATTATGGTTTACTGATATAAAAAAATAAACATGCCCGAATTAAAGGTTTCTTTTCTTGGTCAAATTATATTTAAAACTGGAGAAATTTATTTTTTACTGGAATCTTAATCATTACTCTTTTTAAATGTTTACCACGGTATATCCAGCAAAATAATTAGTCAAAATTAAAATAACTAAATCTAATATTATCAGATGATTGTAAATATAATATGAAATCATAATCTAATAAATTGAGATATTGTAAATTATTTATAACTAAATTATTAAAATTCAATACATAATATATTTTAAAGGTTACTTTTTGAAATAAAGATGGCCGCCTACTTGTCAAATTGATATAATTAATATTTTTATTAATTTTGTTCGATGCGAAATGAATCATTTACCCAGCAGATCATGTGACAATGAACTGAGATCAATATAACTCGATATTTAATACTTAACAATACGTTAGTGAGTGATGCCGGTTGCGTGCAGTCGTATTTTCATCTCTTTGCACCTTGCAATAAGATTTAAACTTGACTGTCACGATTTTGTTATCAAAGCGATATATGGACGTAACTGGGGATAAGAAAGGGTGTATAAAAGGTATTAATTTTAAGAAGGTATTTTTCTGTAAATCTTCTGAAACGTTAATTTACGGGTGGATGATATCAAACGGGACGATTAATCGCATCAAAAATTTTTTAGAAATTCTGAAAATTCATCAACTAATTTTGTTAATTTTAATTCTGAACGCTTTATTAAGGGTGTTGAAATAACTCTCAAGGATTTAAATACATGTGAGGCTCTACTCATAAAAGTAATAAACGTGACTAAATATACTTGTCAAGATTCCTTTTTGCATTATAAATGGAGTTGTAAGTGTAAAAATAAAAAAATAGTTTGATTAAAATATGTATATTAAAACATTATGAATAACAAATATTATATAAGTGATTCTTCAGTTACGTCCATATATTTACTGTTAATTCTCATAGCCACAACGCAATCGTTAGTGTACCTGTTTTACGATGGAAATATCTTGTTAGAAAATTACTTAAATTAAAACACAATAATTTTAGGTGGGTCTTCTCGTATCTCAAGAACAGTCGCGGATTCAGTTGGGGAACGTGGTTCGTGATCTCCCAATTACAACGTGTACAATGACCCCCAAACGATAGTTCTGAAGCCGCGCCTGTGAGTGTGCCCAATTCTTACAAATGTCAATCATCAAACATCCACAGATCTAAAATCTATTTGATTTTTAAAAATATACAAGAAAAAAATTATATACAAAATATAAAGTATCTATACAACATTCGCGTAAAGCAATTTTTTTAAATTAATATTTTTTCACATAACTTGGTAATCCATAACAATAAGTACCTAGAGAGGTTGCTTCCAAAAATGATCTAAAACCTTTTAAAATTTATATACGATCATGTCCAATAATTAAAATTTAAATAATAAATAAATAATAGATAAATAAAAGCGATCGATAAGGATTATGAGCGTATAACGTGGGTACTTCGTGTGCTCACTTTACTCAAGAGCTTATATCAAGAAGTCTGCAACGATTAGCGAACATCGGAACCCAACTTATACGCAAAATTTAAACTTGTGATAAATGTTGCCATAGTAAATTGACTTAAAGGACCAAGAGTTAAAATTATTTAATAATTTTATAAAGACATATTTGTATCTGGAAAAAATAAATAAATGGCTTCCATCTCAAATTTGGTAAAAAAATAATTTTGATATGGCAATCGTAGAGTATAGTGTTACCAAATAAAATAATATATAACACGGCCAATTAACAATACAGCAAATTATCGGAACTTGCTCGTTGTATAATAATAATGACGAATTTCAAATCCATTAAATTACATTTTAAATACATGATTTTTAAAATAATAAAATATAATGATTTTTCACATACATAACAGTGTTTATAACACGATAATAGAATATTAATGTGACGTCATGAAAAATAAAATTACAAAAGAAAAACAAAATGATGAAAGGCGTCAAGTCCTTGCGAGCCAGGCTCTAGTGGGAAGGACATAAAAAATATCTGAAAGATGCGAAACAATACACTTTGAATGTAAATTTTTGGCAATTTTGTACTTGGTGATGGTCAGATGTATGAGTGTGGTGTTTGGTGTGTGGTTCGGCGTATGGATCGGCGCGTGGTTCGAGTGTGTTGCGGCGCGGGCGCAGATGTCGTCGACGTCGAGTCACTCTGTCGCGTGGAACTGTCGCCGGCGGTAACCGTTCAGTCACAAAACAACATTTGCCTTAGTACATATATCAACAAAATGTTCTACAATTGTTTAACGTTACGCGTGTAACGTTTGTGGCGGGCCGTAACAGCTCCGCGAACTTCCCGCGCCGCGCACGTCCCACCTGCAACACACACGTATCCTGCTTTACTACTAGTCCATTGTAAAACCAAAAACCCTGTGACATGGAATACATTACGTCATATTTTTCAAAACAATACTATCTTTTTCAAAAATAATATATAACTTTATAGTTTCATTAAATTATATTTGAAAACCACTCTATATAAAGTAGCTGGTTCTATATATATATATATATATATATATATATATATATATATATATATATCTATGAGGCGTACTAAAATCCCAGCCAAATTGAAATTATTATCTCACGCATGTCGATAACATATACCAGCAACATAAACAATATGTCTACAAAGTTCGTACATTCTATCTGTTGTTATATCGACCAGCGGTCCCTGCCGCTTCCCTCGTTCCCGCCTATTTAACACAAAACTAACGCACAAATGATTCAGCTGGATATATCTCACCTAGACCCTCGTGGAGCGCGCGGCGCGCCTGGTGCGAGTGGTGACGGTGGCGTGTGGCGCGAGCGCGGCGTGTGGCGTGGCGTGTGGCGCGAGCGTGGCGAACGTGCCGAGCGCGTACGAGTGCGCGTGGCAGGGCGAACGCACGCGCAGCCGCCGCGCCGGGACCCCCACGCCACTGTCGCCGCTGTGGCCCGACACTAAAGACTCACTGTCGCTCTGGTTCGACGTGTAGCCGATCACGTCCACCTCGTCTGAAATAGGAAATAAATATTATAAATATGGATTAAACGAAAGTAATACGTCACGATCGCAAAATGGCCATTCATAGGCTTTGTCTAACCTCTATGTGACACAGGCGTGACGATTATACGACGTTGTAAATTATATGCAATAAATAAATACAACTAACAGTCAAATACATCCTGACTTCATACTAAGAAAGAAGTCATGGTTCGTAGATGTCAGTAACTAAGAGAGACTTTACAAAGACAGTATTCAATCAAGTGCGGAAAGCGGCTGTCAAAATTCAAATAATAAAGGATCTTTAAAAGTGTTGTTATGGTACAGCCGATACAGTACAAACCAAATTAAGAGCCACAATAAATAATGGTCCTGCAAATTTGATCATAAACATACTTAAATACCAATAAATAACATACGTAAAAATATTTGTGAAATTGAAATGTACGTATTCGTTTTCTTGGAATCCAATTTTATTTTAAACCACTAGAAGAAATTCTCTCTTGAAGTCGTATTCGAAAATGACATATTTCTAAGCTTTGACCAACGCTCAATACATTGATTGCAAAACATTCAACAGAACAGCCAAGTCTAACCTAAACCAATCGTGTTTAGAAACTCCAATATTGCAATCATAAAGTCGATTGACTTATTTCTCGAGTGTTCTGGGTAAACGTTTTTGAATCGCGTTTAAGACGTTAGCAGGTACTTCAACAGGAAATATTAAATAAAAGGTGCGGTAGGAGCCAGGACGTCTATTTTGTATTACTGCAACCGCGCATTTGCTGATTTATGTCGAAGCAATTTCACTGTAGTCATCACATACTCATTTATATCTCAGTGTTATGCTGTGAGTTTTAGTTTAGTACTATTTTTGCAACATTTGTACGAGTTTTAGTGTATTTCGCGAAACGTTAAATCACTCCAGAAGTATTTCTTTTTTAAAAACCCACATTCTGTATTTCATAAAATATATATGTGAAAGTAAATAAAGTTGAGGCGTGTACGATACCTTAATGTCGTATGTTCCAGTCTCCTATACACCAGTCACACCATCCTCACTTTTATGATTAGATAATTATTCTGATTATCAGTGTATTGACGAAAATACCACTTCCAGTAAATCGACGGGTAGTTTATTATTCCTAATAAATATTATATCACTTCAAATAAATCAATTCAATATATTTAATTATCAAGCACAGGTTACTAATAACATCAGCACACCATGGCGTATTCCAATGGCCGAACATTTACACCAATTTTCTAAAATATGTTTTATATTCCCACTTCACCTCCCGTATTTCGAAAGGACGTGCATTCAAAAGATTGCCGACAAGACGGACTTTTTACGTTACCGATGCTTGACTGTTTGATGTAGGTGAAATAATGCTGCGAGGTATTGTTATTATATCTATTTTTAAAAATGTAAGTGGGGTAACAATGTCACTTGTAATATAATGTTCTTCAAACCTATAGCAGTCTTGAATTTTATAAGTCAGTGAAAGCTTAAACCATGAGCCGACACATGTCTTGCTCTCTTATAGACAACAATTCAACATTTACTACTAAGAAATCGAACAAAGCTTTGTAACATTATCTCATCCTTACACGGGTAAAGGTGTTTGTCAATTTGATCGGAAAGTCTGCAAAGCGCACAGGGAAATTTCCAGCTGGCAATTACAGTTTTAAAGTTGACGGGTTGTTATTTGTTCGTTACATGTTTGAGAGCGATATTGTTACGAGTTTATTTCGAGTTTTTATTTTTCTATTGATATGCATTTTGTCGAGGAACTGTTAACGATAAAAATGGTTTAACTTTCAATACAGAAATTGTTTTATCGTATTATATTCGTTGTTTCGTCGTATTATTGAAACCGGAAGGCACAATCAAAAATTTAAAATTGATGCAAATTCTCGTCACTATAAGCACCTCATTTACGTTTAAAAAACTACCCACACAACATTTTAACTAGTCATAATTAGAGATTATCAATGCCAGCCTCAAAGCGATACATAAATACGTAAATCCATACGCACTAAATAAATAATTAGAGAGGCGGATTCAAATCAATAATGTATTAATTAAAACGCGGCGGAACGGTCGGCGCGCTAATGGCGCCCAACGTGGTGGCTCGTGTCGTCAATTGACACTGAAATAAAACCGAGCCACTATATCACGTGATTATTTCCACTTCTAGCGCATTTGTATGTGGGATGCAATGAAACTGCATTGAATGGAAGCGGAGGCAGACGCGGAGGCGACAGCGGTTTTGAATATCCTTTGTCTTTGTTTGATTCTAAAAAAATGAGTTTTTTATTTGATAGAAAAATGAGTAACTGGTGGATCATATAGTGTTTTTTTAATTTTTGTAACGAAAGTAGTGATGACATCATTTACAGGGTATGTCGGCAGCAGTTCGTGCACCAAAAATCACTTAATAATAATTTACGCATTGACCTATTGCATATTTTCCTACTATAGATAGAAGTCTGGAAAATTATTTCCCACTACTTTGAGATGAAAACAAAAATTAGAACACATTACACAATTTGCAAATAATTCATTTTAAAAATAGCTTTTTAAATTTGGAAACTCATTGAGTTGATTTTAAAATATTTAGAAATAATTGCAAAAGGCTCAGCAATTCGCTTCCTCCTGTACTTTACGCAACAAAGCTTAGTGGGTAACACTACCTTTGATCACGTAGATAACGAATACAATTATTTCGGTCTCGTTTTACACTACGGTTGGAGCGCTTAATCCGAATGCTTCAAGGTTTTGCAGACGGAATGGAAAAGTAAACATACCAATTTTATGAAACTCGCAGTGCATGATAGTGTAACCGCTTTATAGAAATGTTGATGTTTATTCCGATATTGTGGGTTGTTTTGCGTTGAGGTTGGGTTCAGTTTGTATTTTTGCATAGTACATAGCCTTGTCCGATAGGATTTTCTATAAGTTTTTCACAATTTTACATCTTTTTAACGGAAAAATACGAATTTGAATTTAACAATTCATCTTTTGAACTCTATCATGAGATATTTTTTCCAAAATACAGGTTATTAATTGTCTGTAATAATAATAAATAATAATGATAATAAAAAAGTCGTATTTCTGATATCTCCGACACAAGAGCTGCTCCTAGTATGGGGTCAGGACTATGTGACTGTTGGGTGTATTTATTTATTAAGTTTGACCCATCACATCCCACCAATAGTAATTAAGCAGACCAGACGGGTGAACATCAGTCGCAATGCGCTCAGTTTACAGCGCAGCAATATTAGTGCGTCCGATTTATTTCCGACAGAAATTGGATCGGCTGTGTGGCCGGCGACTGAGCTATGGTTGTTTTGTATGGGAATTTAAAGCATGGTTGTGTGTAGGGATGGTGGGAGGCAATTAGGAATCGTGTTTTGGTGTAATTTGGAGTTGTAGTCCTTACGTTAATAATAATATAAACATCAGACATGTTTCTAACCCGACAATAAAATTCCAAGTCATATTTTTTACAATCAAACCAAGTCTAGAACTCCTACCATCTTTAAATACATACAGGCGAATTAGAAATGGAAGACTTTGAGAATGTAGACGAAGTGTCTCCAGGGGAAGATGTTCCTACTCCGGGAGCAGACGAACAGGCTCAAGAGGAAGAAAGACATATCGACATGATGTATAATGAGGAACAAAAACTACGAGACACTTTTTAGCCTCGGAACATCCAAACCCAAAAAAATCAAATCTAAGCAACATGTACATATATATCTGACGATTGTGGCAATTTTTTTTAAGTCACTAAGTAGAATTTTGAATAAATTACTAAAATCATGTTGTAATTCTACATTAATTGTCATTCTTCTGGTGTTAGTTGACTGCCTCGGTTGCGCTGTTGTACTACGGTTTGTTTGCAAAGCTGAGGTCTTAGGTTCGAATCTCGGGTCGGGCAAAGTGATAGTGGATTTTTCTATTCATTATCAGCCCGGAGTCTGGAATTTGTGCCCGATATGGCAATAGGTTCACCCCCTTTCACATCATGGGACGAAACACATAAGGCGAAACGTGGGTGTCTTCAGTCTTGGTTGCACCTCTGCCTACCCGTTCTGGGAAAAAAGGCGTGAGTTTATATATGTAATTATGTGTTTTCTAGTGCGTAGAGTTCAAAGTATCGCATTCATTAAATTATTCTCAAAGATAAGAAGATAATACTTTCACACTCGCAATTCATTGCAATAAAAAAAGTAGGAATGTTAAAATCTTTTACCTACAAATGACGTCATACCATATTCCAACTTAATCTCAAACAGCTCTACAAGAATTGGAAGCACATTTACTCAGCAACTTATGTACATAACTTAAATACTAAGCACTTAAGTATACTGAAATACGCGTCGACTTATTAATGAGCGTGTTAAACTCAAGTCTTGTGTTAAATGGTAGGGGTGTGTCGGGTTGATGAACCCAACGCCGGTAATGACGGTTTTTTTAACGCTCCAATAACAGGGCGAAATGATGTCATGGTATTTTTTATTTTGCAACATCTGGATGAATTTCTACGGTATGTAAGTCCGCCAACCCGCACTAGGCCAGCGTGGTGGACTATATGGCCTAACCACTGTCAATCGATTCTCTCGATTGTAGAGTAGGCTCGTGCCCAGCATTGGGACGTATATCGGCTGATAAAAAAAAAAAAACATCTGGATGTTATGAAATTAATGTGAAAAGCTTATATTCGTAACATAAATACATTTAACAGCCTCCGTGACGTAGTTGTTTAGACTCCGGCTGGGAAACGAGATTCTGCGGGTTCGATCCCCGCACTGAGACAAATGTTTGTATGATCCACAAGTATTTGTTTCGGGTCTGGGTGTTTGCGAGAGCGAAAAGTCTCTCGTAGTTTCTGATAGCCACGACACAAGATCCGATCTTAGTGTGGGGTCAGGACTATGTATGTTACTGTTGGGTGTATTTATTTATTTATTAGGTCACGTCTGGATCCTAAAGCGGTGGACAGAGGAAAATACCTGACATATTGGAAAATCTAGAGACTTTAGCATCGCTAAATTCTAAATTGCAGCGTATTTTCCCAACGTTTTTCGAGTCAACGCGACCGATTCTCAAGTGACTTGATACGCTTATAAATATTGAAGAGATTTGCGGATACGTACAATTTGTCGCGGCATTGAGAGGCGTTGTACGCGTCCCTTAATGTATTTACTAATTGAGAACCTTTACTCTGATTTTATGCGAAAAGTGAGATGGAAAATGCGTATGTGGAATTCGCGTAAAACGGATCAATTTTAAATGTAACCGTAGACAACAGTAAATATTTAATCAAATTCCAAGAGATATTTCCATTTCCATTAGATATTTCAAAGCTATTATATAGGTTTTATCATAAAATCTAACATAATCATTTGGGGCAACTAACAATGAATAAATAAATAAATGTTCTTTTAAATTGCTTTATCAAAATAGTGAACTAAGAAGTAGCAGTAATTGAATGCGTTTAAGATTAGAAAATGTGGTGAAACATATTCATTTTATTTATATGTTAATTATTTATTTTAATCATTAATTTTATATGTTAAAAAGCATAGAGCTTCTCGATGATAAGTAACTGTTAATAATAAAAAATATTTAAGCAATTAAATATATCTATAGCGAATATCGCTCTTTCTAAAGCTATGGCTGACACACGAATCGGGTAAGTCCGATTCCGAACAATTCGGTGCAGTGTAAGAAGTATTTCTGTATTCCGATGACTATTTTGGCTTCATTCGCCCTTAATGGGTTCAAAGGGAATGGGGTTCGCGTGCCGGGTTGATAAACCTTGTATTACACGCCTCTAGGACAGGCCTTTGATCGTAATCGACTTCCGCGTTGAGAAGATTGTGAATGGAGTCTAATGTGTTTATAATTAGAAATATTTGGAGAAGTGGAGTTTCGAAATAGTTAACCAATTCTTGCAATATCGATTTCCAGTTTTTTGTTAAGTATAAAACAGTAATCGATAATACTTTCAAGATTATGTAAGTTATCGAATGTTTTGTCTTCTTTACTCAAACTGAATTCTAATGTCGTTCGAAAAGGACAAAACATTCGAGAACTAAAATAGGTTTTAAATCTATCCATGAACAAGGCTTATAATAATTAACAACTTATAGAATTGTAAGTTTTAACATGTCGATTATCATTTAAACGTATATAATATTTCATATTTAGGTTATTACTCCTAATAATCAACAGTGAAACAAATTAACAAATGATTCCGCCGCGATCGAGCTGACATATTGGTGCTAATTTAACATTCAACAACTACAAGGAGGCAGTTATGTTTCGCCTTATGTGTATCGTCCCATGATGTGATAGGGGGCGAGCCTATCGCCATATCGGGCACAAATTCCTGACTCCGGGTTAATAATGGGATTCGAAACCGAGACCTCAGCTTTGTAAAGCTACCGTAGTACAACTACACCACCGAGACAGTCTAAATATGTTAAGTAAAAAGTTAATATGTTGGGAATCTTTTATTATATAAGAAGCTATTCTATCCTGTCTTCGTCCATAGAATCGTTAGTACCTAATGTACACTATCGCATATAATATAGAGATACATAACATGTATACAGCGAATGGTCTGGTGTTCCACCCGATATTTCAGCGTTTGCCCCGGGAGTATATAAATCTGCCCGCGTCCCGGGCAAGTCACGGACCAGCTGTCTCGCTGGGAACCTAGCGGAACCACCTAGGTAGCCTAAGTGCACTAGCTAGTACTAAAGTGCTAATGTGCAGACGAAATGTTTGGGAAGTTATCTTGTAATCATTTTATACGTACCGCTACGTTATTGTTTTACTAAAATGTATTACTCGTATATTATTGTTTAGTTATGTTTTAATCAATGGAATAAAAAATATTTTTGTTGTTAGTTCAATATGCATTGTTGGGTTAGTATATACTCGTAGTAAAGTTATTTGTATACAAGTAATTATTAAATTGTCATTTTTTTCTACAAATCGCTATGGAAATTCTTCGGAGATGTTTATGTTTAAATTTTATCAAAAACTATAGATGCCCTTAAATTTCTCTGAATTTCAATAATGCGAAGCAATCAGGTTGAAATTAATAATTGCCTTCAAATATTTTATTTCCCATGCCAATGATTCAATTCCGAATTGGAGAGGTGTGGCCTGCCCAGCAGTGGGCGAATTATGCGTCACGTCAAAAACATAACATTTCCCTCGATCAATTTGTGCGACGTAACTATTACTTTATTATAAAATCGAACCTGCTTAAAATCAAGTCCATGATCAAATAAAACACGATTGAACGATGACGTCACAAGTTGTTGTGTTCAGTCGTAAACAGATTCAAATTTCATTACCGAGGGGGGTCGGGTCGCCCTCGACCCCCCGCCGAGTACGTGCCTGTAAACAACTGTTTGCACCTCCAGACACGATTCACGACTTGAAAGTTTTCTTATTTATTTGTTTTGCACACAAATTGGGTGTAGTTTGCAAGTAGGTATTGGTATTTCAGGTGGAATATGGATGATAAAGTGTTGGTTGAGGTAATAAATATTATGTTGTCTATGATATACTTTAGATTAGAGGCTATGAGAATCATATCATTTACATTTACTGGTGGTAGGTCTCTCATATGTGAGAGGCCGCCTGGGTAGGTACCACCGCAATGTCTATTTCTCCCAAGCAGCAATGTAAACACATTGTTGTGTTCCGATTTGAAGGACATTGTAGCAAGCATAATTACTGAACATAATGAGATTTAACAACTTATGTCTCAGGATGACGAGCGCAGTGGAATGCCCAGCATCGCTTTGTAATTCGAGGTGTTGTTTGGTTTTGCTACTGTCCATGAGCGGTTGTATTTCTTAACATCATGCGAATGGCATGCTCGTCTCGCCATTCATTGTAATAAAAAAAATACAAGTAATTACATGTGATGTCACGTCTCCAAGAAAAAAAATCTAAGAAAAAATATACACAGTCTACTAATTGAGGTGTCTACCCCCTCTATGGCGCAGTTGGTTAAACTTCTATAGCAAATCTGGGTAAAAGTCAGTTTTATAACATGTAACATTACTTTCACTCAAAACAAGCAAAGTCACGAACGAAATAGTGTTGAAATATTGTAAAAAAATCCCCCAATATCGCGTCGGAGGGCGGGCGGCAAAACAGAAAGCTATTTGCGTGAAATTAGGATCTCATAAGACATTTGACGCGCGACAAAATTCAATTTGTTTCGCATCGAAAGGAGAATTAGATTCGCCATGTAAAGCCCGTGTTCCGACGTGTACATTACCGATATTGGGGTTATCTGCATCTTATATCCCACTGTTGGGCATTGACATTCTCTACCATTGAAGATTTTTTTATCGCAATCAACAGCGAGAAGAGCATGCCATTCGCCTGATGGTAAGCAATACGACCGCTCATGGACAGTAGCAAAACCAAACAACACCATGAATTACAAAGCAATGCTTGGCATTGTGACTGTTTAATCATTATGCAGATCCGTGATAAAATCCGTAATTTATTTTTTCGAAATTCTTGCTAAAACTCTTAAGTATGAAACCTGCGCATTTCCTTATGTTTGTTAAGTGCATTAATATGTTTTTGATATTGAATAATAGGAGATTCGAACCCAAAACCGAACAATTTACATGAATAATTTAGCTACAGCCAGACTTTAGAATGTACATTACAAATTCCGACTCAAACGAATATCTTAGTTACTCCATGAGTCTTGAAATTACACATGTCATTTCAAATTCTATTCAAAATATTATCAAACTGAAAACAGCTGTAATTTCTGCCACGTAGAAAGTGGAAATAATTTTACCCTAAACTTGCGTTAGCTAACTTTTTGAATAGCAAAAGATAAATACCCCACTACCTTCTGAAATAGAATTCTCGACAAACTTTAAAGCCGGCCGTTCTTAGAATCAGTCGTAAAACATTTCAAACTTACTTCATTAAACCTTACGTAACTAACAGGTGCCGCCATTTTGAACTTTTTTCAATGCGCCCGAATTAACGGTCTAACTAAACCTTTTGAAGCTCGAAAGTTAATGAAAGGATTTCGCGAGTAACTTTCTTGATATTTTTTTTGTAATTTCAAATATAAATTCGTATTCGTCTTTGGTCGTCAGAAATCTATTGGTTAATACCCGCCTACAAGGCCTTTCTGTTTTAAAGAGAGAAAAATAATCTCCGTACGAAATTTACTTTTCTTCTTAAAAACACTACTTTTCGAACTATTATATAGCCATCAAAACGTAATTTTAAAGAAATATTAATGCGCAATAATTACATAACATGTTGTCAATTTAAAATTTGTTTTGTGTGATTATAAAACTAAGGGACGTGCCAACTGTACGCACATAGCTCTATGTGCGCTTATGTGTGAGTGAAATTTACAAAGAATTACCTGTAGTTGACGTTCCGCTAAAGGCGTAAATGCTCTTAAGTGACTACTGAAAAATTTGTAAGTTTAGAAAATAAAAAATGCAGTAGAAAAATATGAGACATTATTTATAATAATAATATAATAATATTTTTTATCAATTAGAGATGTACAATTCATAAATCTATTGGCCCCAAACTAGGCAAGGCTGTATTTTGGGAACCAATACGAATTATAACAAGTCGTGTATTAATTTCTCTATGATTACCTGAATCATTATAATTCTATTAAAATTATTTGTGACCAATACTTCACTGTTAAAATATACCACAATCGCATACCGTTTCGTATCACTGTAGGAAAATTCCAACTCACATTTCAAAGCTTTTTACCTCGTACGTTCATATAAAAGGGGGTATTTTTGACACATGCAGACGGGGTTGTTATTAAGAAACGATAGCGGGAAGGGTTGCGTCATTATCTGCGCGCCACTTGTACACGTCGCGGGGTAGATAAGGGGTTGTGTTTACGCGAAGCAATCACGAAAATGTAGCCACTGGGATGAGGGATGTAAGGAGTGTTTGTTGTGTAGGTATCGTTGTTATGTGTGTGGGTTCGGTTCCCGGGTTATTTTTGGTAGCTACGATTGTTAGTTCTCTTTTTTAAACTTTAATGAGTAAATAGCTTTTCGTATGGTATAAGTTTGAAAAAATGGGGAAAATATCTACATCAAAACCATCAACGAATTTACAAAATTCTGACATTAACAATGATCACTGAAAAATATTAATGTGTATTAATGCTGTAGGAGTTAAATCTTGCGGTACGCACAAAAATATAAATTGCTGATCCAATTTCGATATAGTTTTAAACGCAGAACCAGCCTACATATTTCACCGATGTAGTGAATAAAACTGTTGCAAAATAAAAGAGCCAGTGAAACGCTCAATGAACAAAGCGAAAGCGATTAATTTTTTTCAACACTATTGGAATTTACACCGACAGACAGCCAACAGTCGCCGCGTTTTATTTAACCAACTACTGTGTTTATGCGAATACTGGAATTGCTGATAACGATTGTAAAAGTAATTTAAAATTCAAGAAAACTTAGTATAATTTTCGTAATTTTAATAGAGACGAAATCGCTGAGGATTCAGTCAAATGAAAATATTAAAACTTATTGATTTGAATCCTTTCGGCAGTTACTTAATTAGTTTGATATAATCATAAATGCAAACAAAAATAAATATAACTATAACTCTTGTATCGTTTAAAATAATATTTATCTTAAAGATCAACGACCTTACGAGTATTCATAGACAATATTGAAACCGTATTTTAGTTATCGAACATTTCGTCACTTTCGAACAACTTTTGAATTCAGTTTGAGCGAAGATGACAAAACGTTTGACAACTAAAATAGGTTTTAAAATTGTCTATGAAAAGAGCTGCAAATTTAAAGCCTCCTGTTTTATGGCATATAACAACTGCGTCACAGATGCCGTCAAAACGTCCATATGTAGGTAATATTTTACTTACTTCGGTGATAAAACTCTGCAAACTTGTGTTGCATACGATTTATTCAAAACAAAAGGCGTTTTCTCTTTTATTACCCATGATATATTGTGTTCATAAAAAGGGTATAAACCATCGTTGCCTATCTCGTGTTTTTGTCCCTTTCGCACGTATCCTTTATGATGTATCACTATCTCTTTCTACCTACAACATTTGCGCAGTATTATCCAGTTTTGACGTAACTTTTCTTATTGTTAGTTTTTGTTGAGGAATCGAATTGAGTCGCTTTGAGATATATGATTATTCAGCCTCTGAGAAGCATGGAACCAGCTGTGTGAAGATGCAGGTTCGATCATAAATAGATCCTAGTTTGTGGGATAAAAACAATTTATATCTTTTCCCGGTCTATGATATCAATAATTTTAATAAGATTGCGTTACTCCTTAATATAATACCGATGTCTGTTTTTTCCCTGTCTGAACTCTGTCTTGATAACATGTTCAAATTTTACAAGCGGATTATTAAAAGATATGAACGAAATTTCAGTGTTTCTGAAAGTATTAATGCTTGCATTGGTTCTTACTTGATAATATTTTACACGATCGAAATCGAACTGAGCCTAATAATGGAGTAAGTCTAAAGTTGTTAGTTTAAGGCCTGCATACCCCAAACAATCGTAGGCTTAAGAATATGTATTGATAAACACAGCACTTCATACCTGATGCAAAAATTATATTGTCGTCGGGAAGTGAACCCGCACCGCGTCACAACGCCCGCTGAGTGTTTGCACGGAAGGACTCGGACAAGCACCTGTGTGTGCTCCGTAATAAATAACTTACAAGGTGTGTAGGGTTGCTGGTTCAAATATAAAAAAATCTAAGAATTTCGTTAACAAATATATATCGCTAGTCGATAATAAAACACGAGGTGGGTTGAGCTGGTCATATTCCAATATGAATGAATTAAATTACAGGTAATCTTGTGCACTACATTCTTGATACTTACATCTATGTTCAGCAGTGGACTTCCTGTGGCTGAAGAGAGAGAGAAAGGGGGATGATATTCTATTTTGACAATACTGCACTTGATATTAGGTGACTGCCTCGGTGGCGTAGTGGTACTACGGTATGATTGCAAAGCTGAGGTCTCGGGTTCGAATCCCAGGTCGGGCAAAGTGATATTGGATTTTTCTATTCATTATCAGCCCGGAGTCAGGAATTTGTGCCCGATATGGCGATAGGCTCGCCCCCTATCACATTGTGGGACGGAATATACAAGGCGAAACATAGGTGTTCTGGTAGCACCTCTGCCTACCCCTTCTGGGAAAAAGGCGTGTGTTTATGTTTATGTTTATGATATTAGGTGCGGTACATATTTTTAACCGTCACATATAAATATCATAGACAACAATTCAATGAATTAAAAACCAGTAGGTAATCGATGTCGTTATTTGCCTTAATACAAAGTATGTTGACAATTTAAGTAATCTACGGGACTTCAATGCGACAATGATGAAAAGCTCTTGGTTTATTGAATCTTTCAATTTTCGTCAGCAAAAATGTTATCGAAGGCCACCCCTAACATTTATTGTTGTGGCAGCCCTGGAGGTGGCGAGAGGGCGCGATAAGCGTTCCACTCCTAAATCAAGCGAGCTAATGACTCGCGCGCAATCATCTGTACTGATGTGGTACACAGGTACTAGTCTACGATATATGGTTTCATTGTTTTTACACATGGAATTTAATACAAATTATGCTATTTTAATGTCAGCATATATGCATCCTAGGTCCTAGGTTGAGACTCCGTCTTTTGCGATATTCATGATAGTCGAAACTTGAGACACACAAGAGAACAGACAAAATATGATTTAAATGTCAAACTTAAAAATACAATCCAACTTTATTAATATCAATTTTTTAGACAAGTTTCTTTAATAATAATAAAGATACCAAAAATAAATTATTTTTCAGTAAACCCATAAAGCCGATATACTGCACACTTAGCACTATTAAACAGATTGCACTCCAAAAACGGTACATAACTCAGCGCTTAAAATCTCCAAAATTATCTCCAAATTCTCCGCCCGTTAATTTGCGCAAGTTTACGGCAAAAACTGGCATTTCCATCAAGCCGCACTTATCCTAGACAAATAAAGACATAATTCTAACTTGCGAACTCCGAAATAGTGCAGTCTTCCCGTGACGTGCGATCTCTCCCCGCCATATTTCCACAAGTTGGGTAATTAAAATCACTTTTAAAAAGGAAACTTGGGCGTAAATCGCAGCTGTAAGTTTCCCGAATGGCTCCTTTTGGCAATCAGCCGTCCATGCGTTAGATTTAGTGGCCAGTTAATAGAGTTTGCGATTGCTATTCTCAGCGTTGTGATAATTAAATACTTACGACTGTTTGATGTTTTTTATTGCATATTTCGTTATTCTTTGTGATATTTAATGTGTTAAAAAGTACTATTCATTTATAATTTTTAATAATATGTCCTAAAATTTATCATTCTTTCGTGTCTTAAGTATGATCGCAAAATTGAGTTCTAACTATAATTGTTAAGTTTTAACAACTGTGATTAAAAATATAGTTCTTTGGTATAATATGCTATTCATTCCATTTTTAAAAGACAAAGATCTGAATAAAGAAATTAAAAGGCAAATAAGGAGCGTTGGTTACTTCCATAAAGGAGAAGGCGCAAACATGTATGGACTCCAGCCTATTGACCAATAACGGCAAGCTATATGTCATTGCAAAGGTCTTTTCAGATGCTACAACTTCTTTTATTGCAACAAAATCCAAATCGCTGTATTAAAAAAAATACAGCTACTTAAAGACATAACGAAAATCACACGAAAGTGCCTCGGCATAGTGAGCAATAACAACAAGCGATACGTCGTTGGAAAGGTCTTTTGAAATGCTAAAACTTCTTCTACGGCGACAAGTCTCAATTCGGTGTGTGAAAAAAAATATCGCTGCGTAAAGGTAACGCAAGGATGAAAATATGTATATGGCCTCGTAGCCTATTGACCAATAACGACGAGAGATATGTCATTCGAAAGCTCTCTGCTTTTTCTACAACTTCTTTTTTGGCAAGAAATCCCGATTCGCTGTATGAAAAAAATATTTCGACATAAATATATTTGAAGGGTCATATGTATGGACTCCAGCCTACCGGCCAATAACGACGAGCTATATGTCATTGCAAAGGTCTTTCCAGATGCTACAACTTCTTCTATGGTAACAAAACCCAAATCGCTGTATTAAAAAAAAATACAGCTACTTAAAGACACAACGAAAATCACACGAAAGGGCATCGGCATAGTGAGCAATAACAACAAGGGATACGTCGTTGGAAAGGTCTTTTGAAATGCTAAAACTTCTTCTACAGCGACAAGTCTCAATTCGCTGTGTGAAAAAAAATATCGCTGCGTAAAGGTAACGCAAGGATGAAAATATTTATATGGACTCGTAGCCTATTGACCAATAACGACGAGAAATATGTCATTCGAAAGCTCTCTTCTTTTTCTACAACTTCTTCTTTGGCAAGAAATCCCGATTCGCTGTATGAAAAAATATATTTCGACATAAAGATATTTGGAGGGTCATATGTATGGTCTCCAGCCTATTAACCAATAACGATGACCGATATGTCATTGGAAACGTCTTTTCAGATGCTACAACTTCTTCTACGTTAACAAAACCCAAATCGCTGCATTAAAAATTTACTGTGCCTCTCGCATTGCAGAAGCCCATAACTGAGGGTGACTGCTCACTATTATGCAAGTCGCTAGCTCATCCTTTCGGTCTTATAACATCCAGATCCGATACAAATATTTGTCTCGGTGCGGTAATCGAACCTGATACCTTTATAGCCGGTAGTCGCGTCATGATGGCTGTCAATATATGTACATATACATTTCGTCGCATGCAATGGTACTCTTGATGTTATTCTCATAATTTCTAATCATGAGGTCAAAATCCAAGTTCCGAGAAATGTAATCATAACTAAAAAGTCTGTCACTGTGTTTATCGTTCGATATCTTGCAAGATTCAGAAAACTGTGCTGTAACACAATCCATAAATATGTATTTCCTGCACTTGTAATACCGCCCACCGTTTGAAAACGTAATTGTTAATTAATTACGCAAGACAAGAATTTTAGTTCGTATAAGTACCATGTATACAAGGCGAAACGTGGGTGTTCTAGTAGCACCTCTGCCTACCCCTTCTGGGAAAAAGGCGTGTGGTTATGTATGTATGTATGTAAGTACCATGTTTATGTATTTTTTGATAAAGACAAACTATTCTTGCAATATGAGTATATAAAGAAATGCAGTTATTGTTATGCCGAAATATATTTTTTCATACAGCGAATCGGGTTTTCTTGCCATACAAGAAGTTGTAAAAAAAGAAAAGAGCTTTCGAATGACATATCTCTCGTCCTTATTGGTCAATAGGCTACGAGTCCATGTACATATTTTCATCCTTGCGTTACCTTTACGCAGCGATATTTTTTTTCACACACCGAATTGAGATTTGTCGCCGTAGAAGAAGTTTTAGCATTTCAAAAGACCTTTTCAACGACGTATCGCTTGTTGTTATTGCTCACTATGCCGAGGACCTTTCGTGTGATTTTGGTTATGTCTTTAAGTAGCTATATTTTTTTTAATACAGTGATTTGGGTTTTGTTGCCATAGAAGAAGTTGTAGCGTCTGGAAAGACCTTTGCAATGACATATCGCTCATCGTTATTGGTCAATAGGCTGGAGACCATACATATGACCCTCCAAATATCTTTATGTCGAAATATATTTTTTCATACAGCGAATCGGGATTTCTTGCCAAAGAAGAAGTTGTAGAAAAAGAAGAGAGCTTTCGAATGACATATTTCTCGTCGTTATTGGTCAATAGGCTACGAGTCCATATAAATATTTTCATCCTTGCGTTACCTTTACGCAGCGATAATTTTTTTCACACACCGAATTGACACTTGTCGCCTTAAAAGAAGTTTTAGCATTTCAAAAGACCTTTCCAACGACGTATCGCTTGTGGTTATTGCTCACTATGCCGAGGCCCTTTCGTGTGATTTTCGTTATGTCTTTAAGTAGCTGTATTTTTTTTAATACAGCGATTTGGGTTTTGTTGCCATAGAAGAAGTTGTAGCATCTGGAAAGACCTTTGCAATGACATATAGCTCATCGTTATTGGCCTTTAGGCTGGGATGCTCCTTCTCCTTTGATACTTAACACATTAATGCTACAAAACAGTTTAGCAGGTACCAGCTTTAATACAACAATGTTGGTAAGATTACCGCATAGTTTTTCACATAAATCCATAATAACACAAAAATTCACAATAAATCCTCGGCGTTTACTTAAGCAGTGCAGCGTTAGTAATATACCGTTTAATTTCAATGGCTGAACGTAAAAGTCAGAGTCCTCTGACTTGTTGGCAACGATTCGTTTCTTTAACTCGGTTTGCGCGCGAATTTCACACGGTTCAATGATTTCGTATTTTTTTAACTCTACAATGTTTTAAAGTGTAGTTTTGAGATTAAATAGTGACCTGATTTTTACGTTTTTAGTGAGGTAGATACTTTGTAAAGGGAAACTTTTTTGACAGACTTGTATTACTCTGATACATTGTAGTAAGTGGAATTGGTGTGTAAGAAATGTGGTTCGGAAATCATTGAGTGACGTGGTATTCGAGGTTTCGTTCATCTCATTTTGTTTCGCCCAGCAGTGGGATGTAAATGGGTTCATATAAGTAGTCAAGTATGGCGTTATGAATTCTAAAACTCCTAGTTTCTAATAAGGATTCCAATTGCTAACAATATAAAATGGCAGCAATATAAATCATATTCTCGACCAAGCGATACAAATAAGTACAACTACTGCAAAACATGAATTCCAATCTACACACTGCATACCCTAAATGCAAACACTCACAAAACATCAACACCACAGCAATATAAGGCCCAAGTACCGCAACCAAAAACATATTTCACACGCAAGCATGTAAATATTCAATTTGGCGGCTATCTGCGTACGCCTAAACTGATTATCACAGGGCCGGCGGCAGGTGCGGCAGTGGGGGCCGCGTGCCACGCGTCACTTCGCACACGCGATTAAGATAATGCGATTTGAGCGGTGCCCCCGGCGTTGTCCTTAATTAACGCCGGCCGACGGTCGCGGATTCAATTTGATATTTACTTCGCGCTTCATGGAGCTTATTGGTAATCGCGCGTGGATGCACCTGAATTTTATGGACGTTTAAGTTGAGTTAATTGTTATTTAATCGTTTGCGTGTGGTCATAATCAGCAAAATTAATGAAATATTTAAGTTAGATTTTAAGTCAATATGCTTCTGATTGTCTAGATATATTGCGTATCGATACATACTTAATACAAAAGTTTTAAGAGGTGTATAAAATTCGATTGTACGAGTATGAGGCATGTAAATCGTGCGAATTTGCTTATATACTCGTAGTCATTAACCGAATAGAGACCTCGTGCAAAATAAATAGAAATAAAACTGAGATCATCTGCGTTGAACCACAACAAAAAAAAAACAAATCGAAAAGAAGTATTAACGACAATATAAAACTATACGATGAATTTATGCCGTCGTTGGCATAACATCTTAATGCGGAGTGAGGCTCAAAAGCACTTTATTTACCCTTAACATTCAATGGAGATAGGAGTATATATTTTTATGAGAAATAACATCACTATGCAAACGATCGCGGCTAAAGAATCGTGAAAACGGCCGTCGGATCGGACGGCAGGAGCGGAGCGGTGACAGCCCTTGGGGATTGACCGCACTGACGTATTTGAATATTATTTTATATTTGTGAATAGTAAATTTATTTTGTAAAAAAAAAACATACAGATCAGTACGTGGACAAATGTTGCAAAACGTAGTTGGGGGTACAATTACGATACAGCTGTACTTTGCATTTGACGTAGCCACGATTTTAAAAGTGTGAATGATAGGTATAGGCTTACACTACATTTTTGGCATTGCCAAAATTCATAAACCATAAGGAAATGCCCCTAATTGTTTATCAGATTGGTCCCTTATCAAAATCTTAGTCGTTTGCTCACGACAATATGTACATAAAGTTTTATTCGCTCTTTTATAGAAAATATAGCATAAATATTTGACCCAGAAGGGGACTCTGGCCGAAAACGTTGTTAGATTGTAATAAACACGGCCTCTCCGTGAATTATAATCCCTAATGCGATATAAACGCGTTTAATGAGACGACTAATCGGTAAAAAAACTATTCATGTTCCGTCCGACCCGCCATCGGTTTAACATATCAATTCGATACAGAATAAAAACGCAATAAAACGACAACTAGCCTTGCCCCCGACATTGTGCGAATTTTCGCCATATAAGTGTGGGCCTGACAGTTAAATTGCCGAAGTTAATGCATAAATAAAAGGTAACAATATAGGCCGGCCCGGGGGTGGGGGGTCATTGTCCCGTCACGTTCGGGATGTGTTCTTTTTGTTGTCAAGTTTGCGCGGTTAATGGTCCGTGACTTATTCGTGTTTGGGTTACGTGTCACTTCTTTTGTTGTTTTGTGAATTATGGACACAATGCGGATTACTTAGTGCGTACCTGGACATTGTTTCTGTTTGATAAAGATGCCGGATGATGTTTATTAAGTAATGGCGAATGAGTAAGTGATATTTATTTCGTAACATATTTCAGAAATAATTTGGTGAGCGATTGTCTAGTCGACAGCGGAATGGGCTCCATAACGATATTCAGTTACCTGGTTCTATTACAGTGTGAATTAACTACGAGTACTTTGTTGTTCATAGCCAGTTTTTGTTTATTTTATCTTCATAGTCTCCAGGACATGGAGTCGGCTCTGATGACTTGGCTGATAGAGCTCTCTATATACTATAATTTATATATGTAAATGCACTTACCACTCTCCGACACGGAGGACGGCGAGCGCTCCGCAGTGGACACTCCCGACGAGGACTCCAGCGAGGACATGGAGTCGGCCCTGGTGGCGTGGCTGATGGAGCTCTCGGAAAGACTGCGCGCGTCCCGCGGCGCCGCCTGCAGCTGGGTGAGCCGCCGGCGGAGGTAGCGCTGTTCCCGCGCTAGTTGCTCTTTGTGCCCCGAGTGCCGCTTTTCCCGTTCCTCCAGGCTCTGGAAGGACGGTTGAGGTTAGCGGAAGGTCAATTAAAGACAGTTTATGGAAATTTTATGGTGTAATGGAGGCTTTGAAAAAAGTAAGTTTTGGGTTTATATAATTTAATAACACAAGGTTGAGGGCAAATCGTGGGGAAAATAAAAATAAAATTGTAAGAGAGTTTAATAGGAATTTTTACTAATTGCATGTTCGGTAATCCGAATGTTGGTTTAATTTAACAATGTAACATAACATTTGATAAAAAAAACATAAACATAATCTGACTTTGAAGCGAGTGAGGATGCTTCTGATAATACATAGCATTAAATAAGAGTATATAGATATCCATTACAAATCATTAAAACTCTAATACAAGAGTGAACATTCCATAAACCGAGGGTTCACACAACTTCGAACTGTAACCGTAACATTCGGCAACCCTGATTTATTAATCATTAAGCCACGTTCCCAGTGCATTAATCACGGTAATGTTGATCTACCCTCATCGGGAAAACGCCCAAGCGTAAACTGGGCCGGCATAGCGACTAAACTATTGGACATCGGTGCCGTGAAATATGGTTAATGTGGGAATTATTTAATTTTTTATACATTATGAATAGTAATGATGTAGATTTTTTATATTGCCATGAAAAAGCTACTATATTGAATATTACATAAATACATATGTATATACATAAACCCACGCCTTTTCCCAGAAGGGGTAGGCAGAGGTGCAAATAGGACACCCTTTGTATTTTCCGTCCCACGAGTAGGGGGCGAGCTTATCGCTATATCGGGCACAAATTTGTATCTGCGGGTTGATAATGAATAGAAAATATAATATCACTGTGAATTGGCAGAAATAAGATATTTAAGAAGATAATTAGTCGAAAATGATGTATAGATATTTTTATGATCTCTTTCTCTCTCTTCAGCCACATGAAGTCCACAGCTGAACATAGGCCTCCCCCGAGGATCTCCACAGTGATCAATTAAAAGTGGCCTGCATCCATCATGCATCATAACTTTTATGATCAATGAATATACACGGTATATCAAGACTGCTGCCGAAAACGAAGCCAGGTGGTGGTTTTAGTGACTTCAGACACGATGCAACTAAAAATTTTGCAAAAAAACGCGACGATTTTTTTGTAATATTTTAAATATCATTGTGTTTGGATAGTAAATCCATAGTTTTTGCTAAAGTTAAAATTTAATGCTATGCGTACTATAGCGTCTTTAAAATAAAAGAGTTTTCATTATTGTTTTAATAAAACGTATGTATTTACCACACAAATACAATGACAGGAAAAAATAAAAGTCGTCGCTTTTTTTTGCAAAAAATTTATTTGCATTGTGTCTAAAGTCACTAAAACTACCACCTGGCTTCGTTTTCGGTAGCAGTCTTGATACACCCTGTAAATAGAAATAAAGTACTTTTTGCATATGAGATTGTTGTTTGTAAACTCCAATACAGGAGTACAGGTAAATGTAAAATTAGTGTGCTCGATAAATAACACGAAATTTTCAGCGGGTTGAAACGCTTTAATATTAACTGTTACAAAGGCGGCGTGTAAACAGTTTTATAAAATCATAAATTCAGCGAGTGCAGACTGCAAGTTTGAGTTATATTTCCGCTTTGGCTGAAAAAAATTGCTGTAAGCGCTGCATACGTCATAGCTGAATAAATAGGGGATGGCGTACATGTGTTGGAGGTTATTGTTTATTGGGAAAAGTGGGGAGGTACCTAGGGGAGATTCGGGTGGTGTGGAGTCCTGAATTACTCTTCATATAAATTTTACTCGTAAATCTGGAAGACTGTTGTTTTTTCATTTGTTTGTCTAGTTGTCTCATCCGTCGTGAGGTCCTGGTATAGAAACTCAGGTTGGCAATTCATTTTATACGAGATTTACGGGTTACATACATACATAAACATCACGCTTTTTTCCCAGAAGGGTAGGGAGAGGTGCAACCAGGACACCCACGTTTTGCCTTATGTGTTCCATCCCATGATGTGATAGGGGGCGAGCCTATCGCCATATCGGGCATAAATTTTTGATTCCGGGCTGATAATGAATAGAAAAATACAATATCACTTTGCCTGACCTGGGATTCGAACCCGAGACCTCAGCTTTGCAATCATACCGTAGTAGAACTACGCCACCGAGACATTCTGTTACATTCTGAAGTATATACCACTTAAAGAAGTACAAACATAAATTACACAGACGTAAACAAAAACAAGGAAAAATTAAACATGAAAAAAAGTAAAACAAAACAACGACTACTACATAACATTGCGAATTAACGAAAGAAACAATCAATCTAACTAAACAATACAATTTAACTTCTTACAATTATTTTGAAATGTGAGACAGTTGGGCGGGGCATCTGGTTTGATGTTTGGTAGATGGACTAAAACACTGATGGAGAGGTGGCCAAGAGAGGCACGGCGGCTAAGACCACCTGCCAGATGGTCGGATGACATGGTGAGAGTCGGAAAACAGTGGATTCGTTTGGCATACGACACGTGGCGTGCAAATGAGGAGGCCTACACCCAGCAGTGGGTTGACGTGGGCTTATAAAAGTCACGCCATGATTATATCTCAAAGGTGTTGTTTTAGTGGTGTGAATTAACTCATTTAACGTTGCATCAAAATTTAGATATACGGCATTTTGACGATTGTTTTTTCCCTCTTATATGAAATAAGTAGAGAATTTTATATAAATTTTTTCGTTGAAATTTTTTTAACTTCTATTGTGTGTATGATTTAACACTTTGATAATGATATCGTTGCAACTGACAGGTATGTTTTACATACATACATAAATACATAAACATCACGCCGTTTTCCTAGAAGGGACAGGCAGAGGTGCAACCAGGGTTGTTTTAAAAATATTGTAATCGCATTTCATTACTATCGTAATATAAAATAATAAATTAATAATATTAATTTCATTTTAAATAGCTACTAATGTCCGCCCTGGGTTCGAACCCGCATCTTCGCTAATCACAACCAACAAAGCTATCACTCAAACCGACCCTTGTAAATAGACACGTCACAACAGTTTAATAAAATACCCTCAGACCAATGGAGAGTCGATCCATCATTTCACGAGCCCCTTAAAGTTACTTTTTTGAAAGTCACCGGATCAATTCCGCGGCATATTTCGATTATAAAAAACGTCAATCAATTGACAAGCCGGTCAGTTTGTTATTAATATTAATATTTATAATACGCGAGTTCCTTTGAAAATAGAATTATATACTATTTTATAAGTTTTCGGTACATAAATAATGGACTGACCGACGTACCAACTACATATAATATATATACTTTTTTATTGCGATGGATGGCGAGCCGAGCATGCCATTCGCCTGATGGTAAGCAATACGACCGCTCATAGACAATAGCAAAATCAAACACCATGAATTACATAGCAATGCTTGGCATTCCACTTACGCTCGTCATCCTGAGACATAAGGTGGTAAGTCTCATCATATCCAGTAGTTGATCTGGCTACAATGCCTTTTAAAGCGGAACACAACTGTGAACCCGAAACGCGTCTAGTTAATTATTTATGCAGGGTATATAAGAGTGCTACCGAAATCGAAGCTAGGTGGCAGTTTTAGTGACTTTAGATACAATGCAACAAAAAATTTTGCAAAAAAAAAAGCGAAGATTTTTTTGTAATTTTTTTCATATCGTATCTGGGTGGTAAATACGTACATTTTCCTAAAAAAATAATGTACGCCTTTTTATTTTTAAAGAATCTATGGTACGCAAGGCTTAAAATTATCATTTCAGCAAAAGCTATGGTTGTACCATTCAAACACAATTATATTAAAACGGATATAAAAAAAATTAAAAAAAGTCGTCGCGTTTTTTTTTGCGAAATTTTTGGTTTAATTTTTATTTGTAGTTTAGTATAGTTTTAGTTGCATCGTGTGTGTAGTGACTATAACTACCACCCGGCTTCGTTTTCGGTAGCAGTCGTGATATACCCTGTATTTTGTAAGCATTATACCAGCTCTTATTTCAGTACTATTAAGAGGTTTTTTCGCCATCCCGCGAACCAAACGGCCCGCCACATTCCCCATGCAGATTGGAAAAGTTTTCGAATAAACAATTAAATTATAACGCGCCAATATTGGGCGTCTCGCGGATACGATGTTTAAAATTCATCAGCCGGCTCATTTGCATAGTTTAGGTTACGCACGCGGTTTCCTCTGGGTTTGTCTGTTTAATGTTTATGAAATATTGTTTGTTTTGTGTATAGGGTTGTGCGAATATGAAGTTTTATGTGCAAAACTGGAGCTACGAGTCAAAATACTATTATTTTTTAATATTCTTATGTAAATTAATGAGATAATAAAGTATCTTATAGAAACCTACGCGGTGAAAATATCCAGCGGCTAAAATTATATACTTATTTCAATACGAATTGATGTTACGATATACCGTTTTGTCAATTTCATATTCCATCCTTAATATTCTGTATAATTATAGCATAAAAACTTGCCCAAATACATACATGCATAAACACCACGCCTTTTTCACAGAAGGGGTAGGCAGAGGTGCTACCGGGACACCCACGTTTCGCCTTATGTGTTCCGTCCCATGATGTGAAAGGAGGCGAGGCTATCGCCATACCGGGCACAAATTCCTGATTCCGGGCTAATAATTAATAGAAAAATCCAATATCACTTTGCCCGACCCGGGATTCGAACCCAAGACCTCAGCTTTGTAATTACACTGTAGTACAACTGCGCCACCGCAGCACTCGAAAAGTAGTATTTGGCAGTAAAAATAGGTTTTAGTGAAGAAAACTTGTCCCCTTTGCTTTTTATGCCTGTTATGAACTTATAGGTCTGCCTGATGGTAATCAGTCACCATTACCGTAGTACTACTCCATCTAGGCAGTCTTGCCCAAATGGGCTTTAAAATATGAAACTATAAGCTCGAATTTCATTTCGAGAAAACAGAATATTTCAGGCCTACGTCATATGACTCATACTCTAAATCAGAGACAGGACTATGTAATTTAACGTTGGGCATGTTTTTATTTATTTTATTATAAACTCATTTACACACATTAGCATGATTCGCAAGTTTTTAATCCTTGTACATAAAGCGTGTACCGCGTAATGATTAGAACCTCCGCCTGACGGATGTAATCTCCCAGCGCCTCAACTTTGCGCATTTATTAAATTGCCTTCATTAAACCGTGAATTATGTTATTAAATTGCTTTTCGTTATTTTTGGGGTTATTTAGTTGCCGTGTTAGGCGGGAATTTGGCACCGACCGAAGTAATGCTTAGGTATTTTCCTAATGATAAAAAATAAAGACATATTATTTAGTCGACGCAAATTTAGGAAAAGGTAGACAACGTTTTGATAAATGTGAATACAAAGTTATTTTACACTGCCCTTTCTTTCTCCTTCTCTTAAATCTGATAGCCTCCATGGCGTAGTTAGCTAGACGCCGACAGTGAAACGAGAGGCCGCGGGTTCGATTCCCGCACCAACACAAGTGTTTGTGAGGCCCACAAACATTTGTGTCGGGTCTGGGTATTTGTGAGACCGAAAAGGCTCTAATAGCTTATGATACCCACGACACGAGACTCGATCTTAGTGTGGAGTCAGGACTATATACGTGATTGTTGTGTATTTTAAAAAAAAAAACATCCTATGCTTGTTTGGTAGAGATTGCCTTAGTGCGATAATACCGCCATTTGACTTTGTTGTTTTAATATTTCTTGTTATGTTTTTCGTATTTATTGTGTACAATAAAGAATAAAATAAATAAATAAAGGATGCGAAGAATTGGATGAAGTAGAAGTAATGAAAAGAAAAAGAAAATTGTGTGAGTAAGAATAGAACTAGGAAGTAAGAAGACGATAAAAAATCTATTGAAAATGCTGACAAAATTGTCTTAAATAGATACGCTGTCTGAACAGCATGGTACCTTTACTTTACCTTTATAGCGTATTTTTTAAATCAGTTTTATTTTTAAAACTATGTATAAACAACGTATTAACTTACTATTCAAAAGATACCTAAATCAAACCGATACACAGGCTAAAAGCGTACAGTAACAAACACGACATTACTCTCTCACATTCGCGCTTTGGAGTTCAAATATCAGTTGTATAGGCATTGGCTGGAGACATAATTGGCAGGTTCCGGGACGCATGCAATCGATACGGGGCGCTCCCGGGGAGAAACCAGGATACTCCGTGTAGCATGGGTTACATTCGGTTTGGTTATTGTGCTGGTGTTTCCAAATATCATACCAACAACATTTTCACGATTCCACGATAACTATAATTTACAAATAATTGCTCATAATACGTGCAATTATTAGATGAAATAATACAGGGATATAAGAGTAAATATTTAATAATAAGGTAATTCACCTTTCCTGTTTTTTTTATTAGTTAAAACCATAATTAACGACATAAAAAAAAATAAGAAATTTACCAAAATTACCATATTCGAACATGACTACGACATATTTAAAAAACGCCAAAGGGTTACATTTTATTGTATAGCTTCCGCGGAACGTGACCAAGTCGCGGGCAGCATCGCTTTTCTCAACATCCCAATCTCCAATTATTGCGAGATGCTAATCTCATGGACGTGGAAACGTCACCGTTTTGTATTTCTCGTGTTTTGATTATTTAATTTTATTTATTTATTCCAAGTAGATTCATGAAAAATGTTGTAGGAAATCGGTGCTTCCATTTAGTAGATAAGAAAATTTTAAGGAGTCTTTGTTCGGCAATAAACTTCTTGGGGTTGAAGATAATGATTGTAGTTATGTAGATAAGGATTTTTCAATGCGATGACACGAGAATTAAGGTTTTGTATATACGGTTTAGAGCCGTAATTGAAAAGTGAATTGAATTGTTTATACTGAAACGGTAAAGAAATGCATAGTTTGTATGCAAAGCTGTCCAGATAGAGCAATGAAATTATGATTATCTCAGCTTCTACGAAACCGGAGGTACATATATACCGTCTAATCATGAAACGTGATACTTGTATGTAGCCAAAGGTTTGATTCTAGTCGAGCTGACATAAATAAAAAAATATAAATATATGTAGACTTTATTAAATGTAAATAAACATGTACAATCACTAAACTTCCTACATTTAAACAGACATTACAAAACACAACAAAACCCGAGTATACAGGTCAAACAAAACAAAAACCAATAATTTTGATAAATTTGGTAACATACAGTTTATAGGCAGGTGGGGGCTATTAGGCTGTTTATGGGTAATAACGCGGCCGACGTTATAATTCCGTTGTGTTTGCTACGTGAAAACAAAAATAAATCATTGCGTCGATAGTGCGGGGAGATGGGGGCTGAGGTGCTTGTGTTGCGGGCGTAAATGGGAATACGGCAAAGTTAGTAATGGACGGCAATGTTAAATAACTTATAAGACTGAGACCGTAAAGTCTCGCGTAGCTCCTGATACCCACGACACTAGACTCGATCTGAGTGTGGTGTAAAGACTATATATGTGATTGTTGGGTGTATTTATTTATTTTTCATCTTAGATTTTTTCGGTAAAATTGTTTTTAATTTAAAATTAAGTTCTTATCGAGTTTATAGACATATCTATTTCTATTTGTGTGTGAGACAACATTGCTGTAACTTTTCTCGATTCTGTAACTAGAGCGCTATGATTGCTCACAAAAAAATCTAAGCCTTTAATCATGATTTTTTAGGCCAATTACATTGATATAACCCAAAATTGTAAAGGTTAGGCCAAAATCTTAAGATAGAGAGATTAATTATTTCAAAGTCAAACTCCATTATGTTACACGTCCCTTTCACAACTCCCATCTTTAATAACAAATGTATTTCTTTCATCCAAAACTACAATCAGACATTTCACAAACCGCCTGTGTTTTCCACCATTACTGCGACACAGAGTAGGCGTCATCAATAACGCGTGTGTCTTGCAAAACAATAAGCACTCGTTACGTGTGATTATTGGAGCGTAATGCTTTTTATTTCGTGTTCTCTCATTTATTTTCAGAGTTCTGCGTGTCATGTTTAGAAAAGAAACGCCGGTTGATATTTTTTTATTATGTAGTACAAATGGGTTTATTTTTTTGTATTTAATTGGTAATGACGACAAGATATTCAAGATCAAACTGGATCAGGGTGACCAGGGGTGTAAAATTAAGCGTTCTTGCCTAAGTTTAGATAGAGACCATGAAAAACCAATAAAAACACAGTTTTGAAAATTGAAACACAAACTTATTATTATTTAAACTAGCATTATATTGACTTCACCTAATGCTTGAGGAAAGAAATCTCTCAATTTGGTCTAAAACTGCTGAGGTTAATACAAACAATACCTTCCTCATTTGAAATTATAAAAATATTTTATTTTATGCAGAAATCCAATAGATGGCGTTGAAACAAATCGGCAACGTCCTATTCTAATATGTAAAATGCACCGCAATAATTTAATCAGACGTCGTTTCGTTAATTTTTACCTTCGTCAAAGTGTACACATACACATAAACACACCCACGTTTCGCCTTGTATATTCCGTCCCACGATGTGATAGGGGGCGAGCCTATCGCCATATCGGGTACAAATTCCTGACTCCGGGCTGATAATGAATAGAAAAATCCGATATCACTTTGCCCGACCCGGGATTCGAACCCGCGACCTCAGTTTTGCAATCATACCGTAGAACCACTACGCCACCGAGGCAGTCAAAGTGTACGTTTATTTAATTATCGTTGTAATTGCTCGAGGTTCTTACTCCGCCAATAAGTTGCCAAGTTGGAGTTAAGCGAGGGATAATTGTTTTAAAAATACTCCGGGCGGAGTTTTTGATCCGTGTATGAAGCCATTAGCTGGGCTAATTTCGTTTCGTACTTTGTTGAGTTTATATTTACGCTAGTAAGTCTTGAGATAGCAGCGTGATTTTATCTATATTACAAAAAGATTTGCCAACTCAAAATTGTGCTTTTAACTCGAAATTATCTGTTAGTTCTGTCCATTACCAAATTGGCTAACGTACGCTTATCGTATTTTTTTCTGTAAAAATTAAAAAGAAAAAATGAGAATAATTAATAATATTTAGAAATTGTCTATTGCATTCAAAACCACAGCGCGAGTAGTAAAATTTAAAAAGCTACAAAGTATCTAACATGCAGCACGTAAAATACCATCCCTTGAGCCTACAAAAAAATAATTAAATAATCCTCGAGCGAAACAAGCGAGAAGAGCAAAAAAAATGAAATCAAGACGTGATTTCATTTTTTTGCGAGGGACATGCAAGTAGCTTGTATATCACAGAAAAATTTGTAGAGATAGATGAGTGTTGTAAACTACAAGTTTTGACTATTTTTTGTTATCATTTGGCCAAATATGCATACTTATACAAGTCATATGCGCCTGGTGGGGTAGATAAGAGTAATGTAAAGTAGTATGGTATGATTACAAAGCTGAGGTCTCAGGTTCGAATACCGGGGCGGGCAAAGTGATATTGGATTTATCTATTCAATTTTCAGCCCGGAGTCAGGAATATGCTCGATATGGCGATAGCCTCGCCTCTTGTCACATCATGAGACGGAACACACAAGGAGAAACGTGGGTGTCTTGTTGCACCCTTGCCTACCCCTTCTGGGAAAAAGGCGTGATGTTCGTGGATGTATATAAAAAAATGCCTTATTCGGAAAGACATATAATCCCAACAAAAAACACACAACAGATAATCCCAAACAAATTCACACGCACCTCATTACATACACGTGAACACAGCGTATTTAAAACTCAGACCATCTGTACGCATTATACGCAGGGCCGGACGGAGCGGTAATAAAGAAAATTTCAGCAATAAAGCAAAGATATGGGCCGCGAGGGACCGACCACTCATTACCGACTGAACCTTTTGTGGCGAAATTAATATGTGGCTGTGGTTCCTTCATTATCAATAGTTACGCTTTTATAAATTAAACACGGGGTTTTCGGGGTGTGGTGTTTTGGAGTAACGGTTTGTTTGTAAGGGCGTGTTTAATTTGACTTGAATAAATATATTTTTATTTTGAACTTTACAGAAACAACACTAAGGGATGGGGGCTATGGAAACTTGTGCAACAAGTCATTTCTGTATATTTTCACCAAATACCGCGAGGCGTAATGTGAAAAATCGTTCGAAAAAGTATTTGTCTCGATGCAACATATCCATACACATTTTTGTGTGCATTGCGTTACGGATTTGCAAAATACAGGGTATATCAAGACTGCTGCTGAAAACGAAGCCAGGTGGTAGTTTAATGACTACAGACGTGATGTAACTTAAAATTTTGCAAAAAAAAACATGACGATTTTGTTTTGTAATGTTTTAAATATCATTCTGTTTATCACATACATACATTCACAGGTACAACCACCATCCAATCCAATCGTCGCGGTTTTTTGCAAAATTTTAGGTTGCATCGTGTCTGTAGTCATTAAAACTACCTAGCTGACTAACCTGGCTTCGTTCGTAACCCTGTATATTACCATTTCTGCGTTGAAATCCAAATACAGCATATGAATTTAAGCCTTTACCAAAGACATTCACCCAAGTCAGGCCATACAAATGTGTAGTCATTCAGCGTTGAAATTCCAAGCGCTTCCGAACTGTGCGAGTGTTATTGGCTCCCCGTAACTTCGGCTTAAATATTGAACTAACAGATTAGTTCCAGTGAACGTTTTGGTGTTTGAAGACCCCCGTTCAATTCCCGGTGGGGTAAATATTTGTTTGGAACCAGCTGTTTCTTGTATTTCGTGTGATTTTGAAATTTGTGTATTTGTTTCCTATTAAATTAGATTTCACAAAAAATATTAATATAAGGTGCTCGAAATACACTTTCAAGTTTCAAGGGCCTAAGTTAATATGACCTGCTTGTGGAGCACCTAGTTGGCTACCAAACGAGGTTCTGTCGATCTAAAGATGTTGGAA
Source organism: Theretra japonica (assembly GCA_033459515.1). Lineage (NCBI taxonomy): Eukaryota > Metazoa > Arthropoda > Insecta > Lepidoptera > Sphingidae > Theretra > Theretra japonica. The sequence continues at coordinate 12,898,771 of CM065949.1, forward strand.
TATTGAGGATAGATACACAACTAATGAAAACACGAATTAAACGTATCCATCCATCAGCCAAAGGAAGTCCACTGCTGAACATAGGCCTCTCCCAATGATTTCCACAGTGACCTGTTGGAGGCAGCCTGCATCCAGCGACGTCCCGCGACCTTTACCAGGCCGTCTGACCACCTAGTGGGTGGACGTCCCACGCTGCTACAAGATAATTTTCTTGTAATTATCACCAGCTGATTTTCTGATTATAATTTTCTGAAATGTTATTTTGTCTAAAAGGATATTTGTAATTAGGATATGTGTGTTTAGGATATTCGTGTCTTCTTCCTCGGACCAGGGGAGGGTAAAACGGGTATGTCGTTGTCACCGGCCATCCAGACTGGCACACTAACAAAATCCTACGCCGGTATACAGACGAAAATTCTACTTTGACCAAATATGCATAGATTTCAGACAACTATTTAATAACACAATCAAAAATTCCTAGCGTGTCACCACCTTACAAGTGCCGTCGAATTGGTTTTTAACGTCCTTATTCTGAACGCGGCTGTCGATAAAGCGATACACATACACGTCAAAGTTTACTACATCGCGTTTGAGACAATAAATACTTCCTATCGATCGTACATCGTAAACGTCAGCGCGAAACTGCCGCGACCCTATTCTGTGCGTTACGGTTAGAGTTAACTGTACAGGTGAATTTGAAATAGTCTGGAATTATTAAAAATACAACTCAATACTGACAAGCTGTAGTATAAAATATTTTGGAAGGTTTTTCGATAGACTTATAGTGTATGGAAATAATGATAATTAAAAGTATAGTCATATAAGTCAACCTTTTGTTTTATTAATGAGTTTGAAGAGTTTGAACCTATCTACCGCCATTTAGCTTTGGATGATTTTGTGAATCTGCCGTGCTGAATCTACAGTCAATAGTTAGATATTTTTACTCTTATTATATCAGATTATTATCAATACATCATATCCGAAGCATATGTCACTAACACACTTGGCTTTAGAGTAAAGTTTTGCCCGTCATTTTCTAGCCGTCTTGTGAATTTCCATAAGCTGTCCGTTCACAGCAACATGATAGAAATTATCTATGCTATTCTCGTAATACCACGATGGGTCGACCCGTACTAAACTGTTGCAGCGCCTATAATTCCTATCATTTTATTTCAATCGCTTGTTATTTTATTGCGTTGTTGTTTGACGCAATTAAATGGTCGTATTAACATGTTTGCGTTTTGTGTTTATTGTCGTATTATAATAGAATATTTTAGTACTTTGCCAATGCAAATCTAAAAATGCGTATTCTAAGTGATAAAAGAAATGGTTATTTTGCTTTTTATATTTTAGCGGCGCTAATTTGTGCCCTGATTACACAAATGTGTTTTTGTCTAATAGCTAATATGCGGAGAAAATATTATGACTATTTATTTGAGTATAATAAAATTTATTTTTTAATCTTGAGGATTTGAATAAAAAAGCAATCTTACGATGCCAACACTATACGTATACATTTACAATCGTCAATCCCTAACTAAGGACAAACTGCAATATTTGTATAACACATCAGCAAAAGAACTACAATTTTATCAGCTCAAAACAATCCACAAAACTCAAAAGTACCATACGTCCTAATTCTGCACAATTGTAGAATACTATACTAACGGTCGTACAGTTAACTTGGGCCGTTGAATAACAAACAACACTCTGATGAGCCATTAATGGCGTCTAACGATCAATCCGACGCCAATAACCATTAATTACGCAAGTCGTGCAATTGGCAACTACAGAATGGGCCATGATGTACGGTGTAGGAAGCCATTGGATTAGAAAAAAGCAAACGAGACGGGAAGCCATTGAATGGGCCGGAATAATTTTGTCGGGATATAATCGTATGTCGTTATCTATCTGCATGGTAAGACAGACGCAGTATTTGTCGTGCAAATATAAGATCACTTTTTGTGTTATTTAAAACGGAATCAAAGATATTATTTTCTTAAAAAATCGGTATAGAAATGTGTAAGGTGATAACTTGGGTTCATTAAGATTACGACAAGTATAACTCGTATCTAATTGTGTATTTTTAATAGTTTAATAAATATTCGCGGAGCACAATTCAATTTCGAACATCATTTACGTTTTATCACTTCAAATACATGAAAACAACAAAAATCCTAATCAAAATCACCCACAAAACCAACAGAAACATAAAGAAAGCCAACACGCCACTCATTTCTCCGCGTCAAAAACTTTTGTCTAAAGTTCAAAAAATATTGCAACCTACCCGCAATGGAACCCAATGAAAAAGAGAGATAGATAATGGTCCATCTACACTTTGGCGGGCGGGTGCGAGGGGGACGGGTATAGTTTACGACCGGTCGTAAATCACTTCGCGAGTTTGTATCAGTAGCGCCGGCCTTTCAGAATACGCCCGCGGCTCGCTTCTTAATAATTCATGCGTTCTTGTGGCCTTTAGAAGCACCGCAGTTAGCTTATTGCCGTATAGATAGTTACTAAGTGTGATGGTGATGTGGGTTTGGTTAAATTCAGTGGTTTTATAATAATATGCATTGGCACATCCCCGGCAAACACGGTGACCATTTCATGGCAGTTAATGTCAAATTATGTAGAAGCTTGGCAGCTTTGGTCGGGAACCCAAGGCGGAGGTTTAATAAATTGAATAAGTACGTGGTGCTGAAATAGCGTAGGTTAAACTTTTTGCCACAGATGTACCACTTAATGTGTCAAAATTCCAAGTCCTTTCGCATTTCAGAGAGCACGTTAGGTTTTTCGTCAATTGTTTTTTTTATAGCATAGGTCCGGCAAAGACAAGCAAGCAGGTTGATGGTAAGCGATCACTGCCGCCCATGAACATCCACAACGCTTAGATCATGGATGTGTTGCCGGTCCAACATATCGGGAGGGGAGTGGGAAGGAAAAAGGATGGGAACGGGAAATGGGTATTGGGCAATTTATAATTTGCTTAAAGCTTGAAGATGTTACTCTACATGGTCTACACTAGTCCTTTAACATATTTGATACTAAATTCCTCATGCCCTTACATAATAAAGGTGTGGTACACAAGTCGGTACTTGTACACACTCATCTATTTAACTTCTAAATTGTGAATACGGGGATAATCGAGAAAATGCTGAAAATTCGCTACACAAAATAACCGGTATTAGGAGGGGAGAGTGGGGCCCCCCTTGCCCGCGCTCGGAGCTCCACTGTGAAACTTTCAGAATTACATTTCGGTGTCATTGAGTCTATGCCGGGGCGCTGCGGGCTACCGGTTTTTTTTCGGTGTCATATGATGAGTTTTGGACGTCCTGTGGACCGAGTTTGAGCGGTGCAGTTCGGTGGGAGTGTGTTTAGGCTGCAAAGTTTAAAGTCCAGGGCTCGAATTTCAGAACTGATCAACTTTTTTTTGTTAGTTTTGTATTTAAAAAACTTGTTATAAAAAATCAAATAAAAACAATATATCTTTGTTTTACTTAATTTTCCTAAGCTTGTATAAAAGTAATAAACAAATGAAGATGCACATCAATAAACTTTAAATGTTAAATGAAATTTACACACATTAACAAAAACATTCACAGCAACAGCAAAACACGATTAACACAAACTTAGTAACTTACCAAAAGGGCTCAACTCCGCACCGAAAAGCATATTAAGTTTTCAAACAACAAACCTTAGCCGTACTTTTTTAACTCAACAATAAATCCACGTACATCCGACTACAGGAATGATTGAGTTCTTCCAACGGCCTGATATTATTCGCCGTACTGGTCAGAACTTTGGAACGCGAAAAAAAAGAAAAAAAAAAGAAAAAAAACGTTATTCAGCGTAGCAGCGCAAACTTTGCCGGTAGATTTTTTTCAAGGGAAATAACTGAACGTTGTACTTTTAACCTGATGTCCCGGGCAACTTTATAAAATATCGCAACTTGTTTTAATTTAGTTTTTTATTAACTTGTATCAATTTCGTTTGAGGAATGTCGTGTTGATGTTTTATAGAACTATTAAGAGTAATTCATGTCGTGATTAATAATTTTCTATCTAGGTATTTTTATGTTTTTGCTGGGAATGGAACTCTTCAGTTTCTTATTTTCATGCTATAGTCCAAATTTAGCTAATCCGTCTGAGTGACGCCTGACTTTGGGAGGTAGGGATTATGTGGTTAAAAATCAATTTTGGTCATTTTTTTATAGCATAGGTCCGGCAAATGAGCAAATAGGTCACCTGATGGTAAGTGATCACTGTCGCCCATGAACATCCACAACGCTTGGTTCATAGATGTGTTGCCAGAAGGAAAAAGGCTTGATGACAGCTCCTTATAGCCAAACTATCGAAAACTTTACGTTCAATACAAACCTGCCTTTCACATTCAGCCCAAATTAATTATACAAACGTGGAGCGAATGTGGCGACATTTTTTCGCAGTATCGGTTTCATTACGCCGGACGTCCGCTGTTATTTATCGGGGGCGGGGGTCACTCGTAACAGCCCCCAGCGCTCCTACGGCGTGCCCCGTACTCAGTACAGTGGACGGACTCAGGGTTAGGATGGGGGGTAAAAAAAGCTAACACCATATATAATAAAATGTAGGAAAAATATAAATTATTTTAGTGTGGTCTTGAGGTAAAATATTAAAAATATTTTTTATAGCTTTCGTGACCACGAAAGCTGTGGTTTTCGAAACATTGGGAAATTGCAAAACATTACGAAAAATCCGCGATAATTCCCTAAAAAATCGTGTTATTTCAAAGTAACTTTCACGTAAACATGAAAAGAGACTACCTATGTATTATTAAAAAAAAAGATAATAATGACAAAACACATAATAGGTTTCTGAAACAGACCCATACTCATGACTAAAATGAAGGTACGAAGTGCGGGGATTTGTAAGTCGTGGCAGCCGGTGTCGACTTCCAACGAGTCGGCGGTGCGAGGGCACAGGTGCTTGCTCTAATAAGTTTCCAACTTTGGAGATTTTTAATATATTATTGGTATAAAATATTGTACCTTATGTAATTGATTTTATTAACTTTCGGGTTTCTGGGATGTTGTCCTTCACTTTGCCTAATAGCAACAAAGAAAGCAAGAAAGAATGCCATTTATTTTTGAAACCGCCTGCTTAACAACCCTTTCGATATTTTTGACAAGAAAAAGTTTTTCAGGAAAATGCTGAGGTGTCGGGTTAGAACCCCGAATCAGCCAAAGTGATAATTTTTCTATTCATGATCAGCCCCGAGTCAGGAATTTGTGCCCTATACGGCGATAAGCTCGCCCCTATCACATCTTGGGACGGAACATACAAGACGAAATGTGGGTGTCCTGGCGGTGCCTCTGCCTACCCCTTCTGGGAAAAACGCGTGAGTTTATGTATGTATGTTAAGCTTTTAGTACATCATTGTTCCCGGCCACAGAAAGTAAACTGCTGAACATACGCGTCCCTCAATTATTTCTAATGCATTAAAATTTCATGGTGTACAGAATGTGGTGTTTTCACACGGAGTTTAATTAGCGCGGGGCGGTTCCTTATTTATCGGAGGCTGGGGCCAGTTCGTTTTAGTATACCGAGATCTATTTGCCACGCCCTTATCGCGTACTATCATTCGACTGGACGCATTCCCCATTAAAAACAGGGAGTAAAATATTTTAGATCGGCGAGAGTACTAGGAGTTGTGTATTGCAGTAGTTTAAAATAATGTCGATTTTAATTATCTATGTTATTTTGATTAAGGTAGAGTATAAATGTTCTTGGGATGTTAATTAATGAAGTTGAAAATTGCATACACGACGATTTAGAGAGTGTAAACTGTAAAGCATCGCCTTTCGAGATACCAATTATTTCTTAGTTCCTGTCGGTTTCCTTCCTGTAGTTTGTGAGTATATTTTAGCTATGACATGTAGTTTAGAAATTATTGTAATTTACTTTTTTTGCAAAAACAAACTCACAAAATGTTATAAAAACATACATCAATAATTATAAGTCTAAATTGCCAGTGGGCCCATGACCACCCGACTCTGCCTCACAATCCGCGCCTGCCTGTTAGGTTAATTATGGAAGTGATTAGTACAAGCCGTTCGGATCAGACGAGGGACGAGACGCAAGTGGCGGGGAGAGGGTAGGGAGGTAGGGGGTATTTTATTAATCGCCGCTGTTTGTTCCTGCGAATACGCATTTGTTGGTACGGGTTTTTGTTAGCACCTCATTTTTAGGCCAGATTAGTAATTTCGAGCTAGATAGAAAAATATATCTAGCATTATCCCAGCCCTATTTTTTGTGTTTTTTCTGGAGTATTTTCTGTTTTTGTGTTTTAACGTTCTCTATTCTATTAGGTTTATTGGTTAGAAATATTTTTTTGCATAATTGTTTTTGGTAGAAATTTGCTGCAGATTTTATGTATTGTTTTCACAGCGTTTTTTTCTGAACTTACCTATTCCAATAATTATGTAAGTGACAAAAAAAAAATTGAATCAAACCCAAAACTGCACACCTCACTTCTCATACCAACAAAACTTTAATAAACAAACGGCCAAAGTACCTTGTACCAACAATGAAATATTACACAAGTCAACGAAAAACTCCGAGACGCTTACTAAAAAACTTGCACGTCGGCTTTACAAGGGAGTACAGTTGTGTGAACAAATGTTTAAATATTCAGACAATTGTGTTGGTGTATGTACTTGAGACAATTGCCGAGTTCTGACCGCTATTGTTGAAAATACGCTTTTGGGTGTGTCAAAAGTGTTTTTTCACTTATTTTAAGTTTCATAATTCAGGCGGACTTCATATCTGAAGCATTCTATTATTTAATATCTCTAATATATCTATTATATTTTAGGAATAGTGAAAATTGTTTAATGTAAAGAATCGCTTTATAGGCAAGTGGCCGTGAGCATGAGTTGTGAATTGAGTGGCATTCAATTCTAAGTTTTTTTTTATTGCCGTTATAGACAGACGAGCTAGCGGCCCACCTGATGTAAAGCGGTTACCGCTGCCCATAGACCTTCGCAGTGCCAGGGATCCAGCACAACAAAGTCGCTGCCTATCTTAAGGAGAGTACACAGTTATTAGCAATCTGGATTTTGCCTAGCATAGGCTATGTGTGGCTAGTGATATGAGTGGATAGTGATAGGCCATAATGATGGGGAGGCCTATGTTCGAATTCCTGTGGCTGAAGAGAGTGATGGCGATAGGCTCGCCTTTATTGCAATGGAAATTTTCGTCTTTACCATGGAATAGAAATAAGCTTGGCGCAATGTGGGTAGTATTCATGGTACGTTTACTCACCCCTTACGGTACCTAGGTAAGCTAAAGTTCTTGCGTCTTGCAAGAGTTAACTGATTTCACTAGTAATTATAAAAACATACACTATACAAATTCTGTAGCTATTATTAATCATAACATTTACCAATCTACACAGACATTCAAGCAATCTATTCTGCTCGTTTCAAGCTCAAATAAGCACAAATACGCCATCTCGGGATAGTTTTGTGTAACAAGAAAAAGTTTTCATGAGTTATTGATTCGTTTGGACGTTGACTGATGTCCGTAGCAAGTTACTTGATAATGAAACATTTCCTTTCATCTACATCATCTGATTCTTGTGTTGATATTCACCCTGCCTCAGTGGCGTAATTGTACTCCGGTATGATTGCAAAGCTGAGGTCTCGGGTTCAAATTCCGGGTCGAGCAAAGTGATATTGGATTTTTTCCATTCATTATCAGCCTGGAGTCAGGAATTTGTGCCCGATATGGCGATAGGCTCGCCGCCTATCACATCGTGTGACGGAACATACAAGGCGAAATGTCGGTGTCCTGGTAGCACCTCTGCCTACCCCTTCTGGGAAAAAGGCGTGTGTTTATGTATGTATACTCACCCGAAGATTTATTACACAGGCTATGGTTTTAAGTGTTAAATAATAATTGTATTGTATCAGCTCATATGTCCAGCTGCAGGTCACGGGCCTCTGCTACAATCAAGAGAATGATTTTAAGGGGTTAGGCCAGTCCACCACACTGGATTAGTATGGTTGGCGGACTTCACCGTAGAAATTAAACATGAACATCCCTAATACACGGAAGGGAGATGGCGTGCGGGCATCGCATGTGTTCAGTCGTGTCCGCATTAACAAGCGGTTTGATAAATGTTACAAGTTTGTGATGTCGTGCCTTGCCGCGTACTGCGTGATGCATCACCTAACTATGTGATGGTTAGTACATAGTTACGTCACACAATAGTGAAGGGACACGTGTTATGAACAAAGATAAGTGATTATCAGATTCACAAATAAAAATCGATACGGAAGTTCAGAATTGAGAAGCCGCTTGTAGTTTTTATTAAATGCAGAATAAACTGGTTCTGTCAGAAAAGGATTCATCTTATTCTAAATCAGGGATTGATCCAACGGATGATCAGTAGGCTTTCTGTGCTAAAAACATCTTATTCAATTCTTACACAGACAAAACATTTATTTCTTTAAATATATAGTTTCTGGGATTAGAATAATGTTCTTGGCGTTGATAAACAAATTTTCAAACAAACATTTTCCAAAACTAAACTCCGCAGCCGCACCGAACCCCAACTATCGTTAATTGAGCCGCGTCAACTACACGGACGCGCACAACTATACTCAAAAACGGGGCCGTGCAGATTGCCGCGCGAGCTTGATTGGAATGTATAGCACAAAAGGATATTTTTCAGCAGCGCGTATGCAGCGCGCAGATTGCCAGTATCGGCTGTCGAGTGTTGTTCACTGCGTGTTTTTATTGAAAAATAAACACGTTTGCTCGGCGATTTTGGGCTTTATTGCGTTGTTTAAGGTTAAGGAGGAAATGTTGGCGACGTACAAACTAAATTGTGAGGAGGCAAGATTATTTTTGCGAGGCCTTCGTAATTTAGATTTTGAAGTAAGTATGTGAGGGTACTATTTTGGAACGTCATTTTGCAAGTGATCATTTGATTTATACATATCATGGATGTACAGTCAAAATATTTGAGACGTAAGGCCTAGACAGGGAGGCTATGGTTACTCAATCCGCCCTTGCTAATGTCGCTGATCTTCACCGTTATAGAGCGTGGTAGTTGACTATCAAGTATCAATACACACTTGACTCCGGTAAGTCAGAGATATGCCCTGGGATTTGAACTCGCGACCACCGTGATTAAGTTAGCAGTGGCGTCTGGTCCGTTTACCAACAGGCCACCGCGCATTTTGGAAACTTTCACAAGTACATAAGTCATTAAAATCGAATTTACGTGACGTAAGTTTCATAAAAGCCAAGCTGACCCTTTCGTGCATGGAACAATTACTAAATAAAATTCCCACGCGTAAACAAAACCACCGTAAACAAAACCAACGTAAACACATAAAATTGGCATTTCCGCGTGCATTAAACACGTAAACATTTTCCAATAGTTATGTTGGCGCGGTCAAAGGGAATTGACAGAAATACCTTGCGTAATAACTGTTCGCTTCGTATACTCGCAGTGTAATTCCACTTTGATACTCGTGATATTTCCAGGTATACCTTATTAAGTGCTTGGAATGTTCCATGTTTGCATACAATATGAAATGTGCGCTTGGTTTGGTTTTATTTCATATTATTGCTGTATTCTGGTTATTGAATTTACTGGTATAAAGTTATATTGGTCCACAGAACGGATAGCATATTCAACTGTTCTGTTGGTCAATGCGGGTCTTTGAGGACTCGCAAGTGTATCTCATAAGTATTTTGCTGCGGTTTATTTCTTAGTCTAAGAGGCTGGGCTAGTGACGCTTGGCGGACTTCACATTATATGTAAGTTTTTTCTCATTATTGATAAGATGACTTTATCCAAACGGATACGCCGACCCCATTGTACCTTATCAACTGTACTTATATCTTTCCCGTTATACAGTAGTGTAAATGCACTGTGTGTTTCGGTTTGAAGGACATTGTAGCCAGAGCAACTACTGACATAATGTGACTTAACATCTTATGTGTCAGGATGGCGAGCGCAGTGGAATGCCAAGCATTACTTTTGTAATTTATGGTGTTGTTTGGTGTTGCTGCTGTCCATGAGCAGTCGTATCGCTTACCATCAAGCGAATGGCAAGCTCGGCTCACCATTCATGGTAAAAAAAAACTACATAAATGTCTTAAACCTGATATACTAGTAAAAGTATATAATGTAAATAGACAAAATAAAGATAGGTAATGATTCGGACGAAAGTAGAAATAAACAAAACATTTAATTATACAGGTTAATTACATTAGGTACATAACTGTTTGCCAATGTCGTATTTAGAGTATGTAACATAATCTCCAACATTTAAAATATTCATATGATTTTTTGAATCCCTATCCTTTTTGTTCTTGACGCACTCCATTAGCAGATGTTGCACATCTTCAAAATTGAAATATTCGAAGAAACTATTATATTCATTTGTGTTAGTTGCTTCACAATTAGGCGATGCAGCCTTTTATATTAGGTAAGCGAACTTTGTTTTTGGATTGTGCCCTGAACGAAATTTTACATACCATCTACTTAAATTAAAAGTTTTTATAAAAATATCAATGGTTCCGTTACAATATTTTTTTAGCGTCATAGCAGGTTTTTTGTGCCCAAGTGGAACTTAAACCTAAAATGCGTATTTAGTCCCAAGTAATAAATCTTAGGTCAAGTATACAGTTAAAGTTTTAAAAATTGTATATTAATTCAGGAAGAAAAGTTGATTTGCGAACATGCGAAGTTCCGTGTTCGTTGGAATTCTGACGTCGCCACTTAATTTATGCTCGTAAAATGTTTATTATTAAATTATATTGTGAAAAACAATTTTTTTATACATTTGTGTAATAATCTTTTGATGTTTCTAGCAGTAAACTGGTAAGAAGGAATACAGTTGGGCTGGAGTTCAAGTCCGCGAAAGGTTAACATAGGAAATATTAAAAAGTCTTTTTGATCCTTGAATGATAGAGCTAACCTTAATTTAGTTGTAGGACAATGTACCCGCCTGGATTGAGAATGTCTTACTTAATATTCGGAAAGATCCTGATGCAAGTTTTTTTTTATAGCATAGGTCCGGCAAACGAGCAAGCAGGTCACCTGATGGTAACTGAACACTGCCGCCCATGAACATCCATAACGCATCATGGATGTGTTGCCAACCCATCAGATCGGGTGGGGAGCGGGAAGGAAAAATGTCGAATGTGGAAAAATGCACTTCGCTTTTGGAAATCAGTGAGTGTTCATTTGGTGTAGAACAGATCGGCATAACTTTGTCATAGGGCAAAATAATGTCAGTTTGCCATACTTTGACTTTTGGGTCAAACACTACCCCAGCATACTGACTAAATACCCCTCGGTGACCTTCACACGCATTATGGGCGGCACCGGACATCCCAGGGCGAAAAACGCCCCGATATACGTCCGCGTAACCGCCTGACGCAAAACCATTGCTGGACCTTCCATTTTGGGCCAGGAATAAACATAGCAGACTCATTAAAAATATTATGTATCTCTTTAATACCATGACTGCCTCGGTGGCGTAGTGGTACTACGGTATGATTGCAAAAGCTGAGGTCTCGGGTTCGAATCCCGGGTCGGGTAAAGTGATATTGGATTTTTCTATTCATTATTAGCCCGGAGTCAGGAATTTGTGCCCGATATGGCGATAGGCTCGCCCCCTATCACATCGTGGGACGGAATATACAAGGCGAAACGTGGGTGTTCTAGTAGCACCTCTGCCTACCCCTTCTGGGAAAAAGGCGTGTGGTTATGTATGTTTAATACCATATTATTTATCTATGTACAAATTCGCATCAGTAAACAACCGACGACCTGTCTCAACTGGGCTACAATACGAGCATTATACCGAGGCGAGAAACACTAAGTTTGCCGATTAGCACCCCCCAAATGAGGGCGGTACGACATCACCCCCCATCGGAAATTGTAAATCTGGAGCTTGGGCCGCGGAATTTATTAGCCATTAAGGGCTAGGGGGGGAAATTGATAATTATTTTTGTAAACGTACGCGATAAATAATAAACGTTCCGGGTGAATATTGTCCGCGGCCGGAAGATGCGTACACGGGTTTCGTTTTAGCTTAACGTTTGTTTTGATTCTGCTTTGGTGTCGACGTTTTCCGTATTTTGTACCGTGAAATTTTGGTGGATGAATTAATATAATAATATTTTTAGTAATGTTTTGAAGATAGTTATTGTGTTTCGTATTCTAGAGGTGTGTTGTGCGAGCGGAAATTTTCTCACATTCTCATTCATTTCTCACATAATTTGAATACACGACACATTTTATTCCTATTTACATACATGCGTAATCATCACGCTTCTATCCAAGAAAGGGTAGGCAGAGGTGCAACAAGGACACCCACGTTTCGCCTTGCGAGTTCCGTCCCACTAAGTGATAGGGGACGAGCCTATCGCTATTTCGGGCACTAATTCCTTACTCCGGGCTGATAATGAATAGAAAAAACCAATATCACTATGCCCGACCCGGGATTCGAACCCGAGACCTCAGCTTTGTAATCGTACCGTAGTACAACTACGCCACCGAGACAGTTATTCCTATTTAAACAGGATTAAATTAACAAATACCAGCAAATAAATAACAACTACTTTCGCTGCTATGCATCATCAATAATAAGCAATGACATTCATCAGGTAAATTCATTACTAATTTGTTGCTCTCGGTAACTTATTTTACAGCGCAGGACTTGCCCAAGAACAGCTCAATACAGGGTTCATAAATGGGATTAATATGGTCGTGCGTATTGTCTAAGTATTTTGTTTTGTAAGGATAAAAATTATGTAACATTTAGAAAAAAAAAAATCATTTTAGTTTACTAAAGGACTATATTTTTGATTCTGAACCTCCGTTTAAAATTTGCACACTCGGATCAAAATAACCCTGTATATTCCTGTAGGTATACTGAAAATTCCCGAGAACAGCTCAATAAATTGGTGTAGCTATTTACGCTGTACGATTGGTGTTGCGTACAATTTTAAGTTGATATTCAATATGCGGCGCGCCCGGCTTCTGTCGACAAACGTCGGCTCTAATTGATCGCCATACACTCAGACACTGCGTAAATACATACATAATAGTAATTGCAACCTGTACTATGTTATATAAATTTAAAATAGTGCAGTGTACAATGAAATAACCCAATAATCATATAATATTATAGTCCCGACCAGGCAGTATGAAGTGTTGCGTCATGCACGTATTGTTCTCAACCAACTGCGCAAGATGGATGTCAAAATGATATACATTTTATGAATTGTGAGTTATTCACAAAAATTTATATCCACATTTGCAAATTCACTTTCGTCGTGCCTATGATTCTTGCATTTTAGAATGGCACTGTACCTATGACCTGCCTTCAAAAACTCATCAAGTTGGCGATATATTAAGAATTAGTACGTAAGCAGTGAGATTTATCCAAAATATTAACACAAGAAAAGACTTGTTGATTTTACAAAAAAAAAAAAAACAATTTAAATAAACAGGAGTCTATCTAAAACCTTAAACACATGGGGGTCTATAAAACAAAGGGAATCTTCTGATAAATAAACTGTCGGTAGAGTCGGCAACAAAAACTCTACCACATCTGTATCTTGACGTCATATCTCGGTACAGTCCGCAACGGTGTCGTGTTTAATGTGACGTGTGAAACGGACGGCGTCTGAGGGGGAGGGATGTGAGAACAGGGGCGGGGAGTGTGAATTACCAGCGGTTCTAGTAGCTGTGTGATTAAAATTCGAATGTGAAATACTTGAACTGTGAGTTAGTTTTGTAAACCGCGACAGCGTTTGGGACACACAAGTAAATAATAATTTTCATTCAAAAAGCCGATGATTATCGCGAAATGTTAAGCTAGTCGTTCGTAAAATCCTTAACTATGAGCAGAACATCTATGGCATATTGTAATCATTAGTAGTAAACCATTTACATCGTATATTTTAGGGCCTTATTAACACAACAAAGAGGGTTTTTGTTACCATAATATACGCATAAATACAAACCTACTAATCCCCTACATTATATACGAGCATAACCAACATATTATAACAAGAAAAAATAAATAAACAATTGACTGTACTAACGACCGAAATATCTCACGACAGCGTCACATAACCAAAGCGAAATAATCCTTATAGCGCTCATTATTTAGAGCTTACTCGACAGTACCGCAGACATTGCATATTTCCTTCAAGAATTTTTCTCATATTTTCTTTCTATGACAAATTGTCGAATAAATCACGTTACGTCTCGTGGTAGGGGCAGAGTAAACAAAGCCGCGGTGACGAATGCGCACAGTGTCCGGTGTCCGGCCATCGCTCATCGCCGTCCGGCCGTCCGGCTGTCCGATTCCGACCGTCCGGCCGCCCGTCCGGCTACAATACACCATTATGGAAGACGATACGGAGATTTGTAAGGCGGTATCTGTCTTGTTTGATGCAATGACGGCTTGGATTGCAAGCTGTGACGTCAGAGTTGAGGAATTTACGCAATTAATTGTGGTGGAAAATGATAAGACAGCTGGCAGGAATAAAACGTTGCGTGTTCCATTTTTGAATGTGAGTTGGGCGATTCATGTGATTCCAATTATTAAAAGACAAATACTTTTTGAGCCTTATAAACTATAGCGTTTATACCATTTAGATAAAATTTATGTTCGGTTCCACGATATTTTCTATAGTAGTTTTGAGTATTCCAAACGTATCAAATAATTTGCTACAAATATATAATTGTGAAAACATATTTAAACGAAAATACGAATACATTTAAAATTACACTACCGTTATTCAGTACCAAAAGTAAATACATACAATTTTCAAAACAAACCTCCACAAAATTTCATTCCACCAACACACAAGACTTAAACAAACACGAAATTAACCAGTAATGAATCACTACACTTCCGCGAAACTATTAATTACACAAAATAAATGAAAAACATTGAAATGTAATCCCTAGACATATTAAAATTTCGGATGAAAATAAAATAGCACCGCGCTGACGAATACTCGTGAAATAATGAACACAAAAAACATATTGGAACTACACATTTACGAAAAATCATTACCGGAGCCGAAATGTTGCGGGGATATTTTCGAGAATGATGTACACATGGGGGTTGCTTGGTAATGAATATTTTAAGTAGATGTGTAAGTTTAAGTTAAGGTTTTTTGAAGTTTTCTTCTGTTTAGGCAATAAAAACCGTAATGAGGTCGATTAAACACATGTAATTGTCATGGGACTGACTACCTGTCAGGACTGACTACCTGTCAAAGAACAACGTATTCGTGAACCGACGCAGTAAAGAAAGTAAAAATGTTTGATAAAATCGAAAATCTCATTGGGGATATAAAGTCTAATCTGGGAATTAAGGACCACATGGTTTACGATCTATGCTACTTTTTACTAAGCATTGTAGTCTATTATGGTGGAGTGCAGTGACTTTATGGTTCGGTGAGCCATTATAAAACAGTATACCCAAATCCGCAACACCTCAAGATCGCATAACTACAGTAAAAACCAGCAAGCAGCGCGCTTCCCGGCAATCCTTCCGAGAGACAAGGGTGTAGGGAGTGGGGGCGGAAGCTGTGGCCCGGAAACGGCTGGCGGAAGCGCGCGAACCCTTTGCCTCGGCCTTTGTTTACGGAGCTCTCGCACGACTATTAGCAGACGACATTAATAAACCCAACGGCGGCCTAAACGTCATTTCGGGAACGAAAAACGTGGATAGATTTTTTTCGGGTTTTGGTGATAAGTTTTTTAGCGTTTCGGAAGTTGAGAATTTAGAGGATGGAGTGTGTTAATTTTTTTATTATTTTTTTGGTACTTTTTGTGATTTTCGACATATCAATTACTAGAGTCGATAAAGAAAAAAAATACGAAATTTAAAAAATATTGCAAAATTTTTTTTTTGTAAAGTAAAATTCGTGGATATCACTAACCTTTATAAACCTTTTGGCTTTTGTTAATAATCCTAATGTTGTGTGTCTGGACGCCTCGGGGCCTAGTGGCACCATTTCTTTTAATTTTTCCAAACAACTTCTGAGGTGTGCTCTCCTGAAACAAAAAAAATGTTCGTTAATCGACTAGAATGAAAATAAACTCTATCTACGTATAAGGGTCTAGGTATTAGAACATATTTATTACGTAGTTTTAATATTCATAGCCATAAAGCTATAAAGATTCAGAAATAGTTTTAATAACACGAACTTAGAATGTATTTTTAATGAGCATCATATCCGGACAAAGTCCTTAGGTAATTACGGAAAACTAGTGAAAATACTAAAATGGTTACTCAATTATTTATTCTACTTATTTGCAGATTTTTAAATACAAATACATCATCTATCTTTATAAATCCTCCCTTACTAAGGAAACGTTTCGCAGTATTAATAAAAATACTAAATAGCTATACATAGTTTGTTCTGTCTATCTGTCCATTTTATAAGCAAGACAGTCAACCACTCACAAAATTATATAAATCGTGTTACATAGTGCGTGTCCACTAATATATTTACACCATCTTTATTATCTAGTTGGAAAGCATTCCGTGTGACCACACTGTAGTAAATGTAATTATCTCATATTTTTATGAACGCGCCATTACTGCCTGCCCCCAACAATTACGGCGTGACAGTGGACAGGTCTCGCGTGAATTATGGTCACTTATAGTAATAACCGAGTATGTTTGGCAGTTGGTGAAAACAATTACTGTTTTAAGCGGGATAATGTGGGAGTGATGGTAATGACGTTTTGTTGTTTTTTTTTGTAGACTAGATATATTTTATTGTTATATACGTTGTCTTTGTTTACATACAGGGTATATGAAGACTGCGACCGAAAACGAAGCGAGGTGGTAGTTTTAGTGATTACAGACACAATGCAACTAAAATTTTCTCAGAAAAAGCGACAGGTTTTCTTCTTCGCAATTTTTTAAATATCGTGTTTGGGTGGCAGATACCTAGTGTTTGCTAAAATTATACTTTAAAGCTTTACGTACCATTGTACCTTTACAAATAAAAAGGTGTAAATAATTATTTTAGGAAAACGATGTATTTACTACCCAAATAGGACGATAAGTACAAAATTACAACGAAAAAGTTGTCGCTTTTTTTGCGATTTTTTTAGTTAGATTGTGTCTGAAGTCACTAATACTACCACCTGGCTTCGTTTTCGGTCGCAGTATAGATATACCTGGTATATCGTAAGTGGGCTCTAAACGTTATATTCAAGTACATCTGAATCTAGATAATCGTGCATATCATAGAACAATTTTTTTTCCTTTCATATATAACGAAGTAAGCCAAATTCCTTAATATTGTTGATCCCGCACACATATTGATAGAATTGAGGTAACCACCCTCATTTAACAACCGTTTTCGTTCTCACAAGTCTGTGAACACAGACTGTATACAAACTCTGCTATTGACATGTGTTATGTAGATTGCAGTTTGGTAATTACGCCACAGTCACAGACACTGCCTACCGCCTGACAGGGCCCGACAGTGACCGAGAATACCCGACAGTTTCCGAAAACGCCCGAGCTTTGCGGCTATGATCAAGATCTCAGTGTTATTGAATTTGCGTGTGTAATTACCTTATTGCTTTGTAACTGCATAGTCGATTGGTTTAAGATTATTAGTAATGTGCTATAATTAATGACATTGCCCTTGAAAATGAACATTTTCAATATAATCGTGGAGGAATCGGCCTTTGAAAGTAAAGAGGGTGTAAAAACCGAGAATTGTAGTTTACTAGACGATGCAGGAATAAAACCACGTTTTCAATGAAACAGAGTATAGGCCCGGAAAAACAAATTGTGCTGTAGCCAACACAGGGTACATATTATTATGTATGATGACAAACGCATATGGCAGAATTTTCCTTAACCATATTCTATTATAATTTTTTTTCAAATTGGTCCACAAAACTGTACATACACAAAAAGCAACATCAAATCAATCAAATATTGTTTCCAAAAATAACAAATGCGTGTACATCCTACTCGATGTGAACACGACTTGCAAGTACAAGTAATAATACAAGTTTTCTGTTAGTGCCTAATGTTACATTTGTAAAAACCACACCGCCCGACCGCGCAGACATAAACGCGACTATAATACCTCAAGACACGTACAAAATACTAGACTCGGGGCGGATCCGCTTCATATTCTAGTATACGCAGGTATACTCGAAAATAGCCAGAATAATACGCAGGTGGAACAATAATAAAGCCACTAAGAGGGTATTACATTACCGTAACCGGCGTTTCTCCGTTTCAGCACAAACGAAATGCACGCTCCGTCGCAATTTGCGACCAGCGGTGGCGCTACCATGGGTCGTGTGTTGGTTACATTTAGTTTTAATGGCGAGAATTTTGTGAGTTTTTGCGGATAGGTGGAATGGGAAAATGCTTATGTACTCCATAAAACCATTGTTATTAATAACTTAGCAATCGTATTTTATGATTCAAAGGGTAGGTAGTAGATTTTAAAGCGATGACGAACTTAAAGTAACGAACTGAGCGCAAAACCAAAGAGATTAACGTTTTGGGTATTTCGACTTCAACTTACAAATATCTGGTTGTGTTTCAATGTGTACAGCTTACTTTCTTTATTATCAATTTATACGTGATCCACATGTAATCTAGCCACTTACTTAAAATAACTCGGACTCTAATTAAGTAGATTAGTCATTAAATTAAGTCAACTAAAGAATCCTCATCCAATCCGATCTAATCTAATAGTACATTCTCAATACACTGTCAATAGACTCACTCCTCAATTCATCCGCACCACACACGCTGCATACTCAGCTGTTTCTCAAGCGATATCCATTCGAGTTCCTACAGTAGGGTGACAAATAAGCTTTGTTAGCTAGTAGCGCGCGGCGCCCCGGGCTCGCCACCTCCGTCGGCTTTGCTCGCCTCCACTGTATTTACTCGTTCCGTTTTGTTTTAAATGTATTCATAAATACATTTAGATGTGTATTATGAATTTATATGTTGTTTTTGTGTGAAGTTTTATTTAATAAGAAATTTAGGTCCTTGTTTTTCCGCGTATTAAAATGTTTTAAGTTATTATAATGATACATTAATGTTTTTTGGGTTTATTATCGTCACTACCACAAGAAGTCTATAGTTGAAAATTATGTAACATTATGAACATAGGTATTATTACACGATGAATTGTCGTCAAAAACTTTCACTGAAGTGAACCCCCTATCTCCCCAACGGAAGCGATAAGAACAATAATAAAATAGTTTCAAATTTATTACATTTGTTTTCGCATTGTCACAAATATATTACTATCATAATTAATTCACAAACAAACTGCCATCTTAGAAATTCGGGGAGAAACTTGCTAACCATAATTTTAACGTTTTCTTCCATTCATTACTTGAATCTCGGGCGGGAATATTTCCTTTGGTGCTGTTAATTTATTGCCGTGTTATTCGGATGAAAGTAGGAGAAAAAATAATGTCTGGAGAAAATGTAAGCAAGGGACTAATTGCGGGCAGGTAGGCGACAGACGAAGCGACACAAACTGTAAATAACCATGTGTCCTGGGGTGGTGTGTTGAAAGTTTACTGGAAAAACCTAAACTATTTTGCTATTTTGTTTTTCCCGCTGGTTTTTAGGACGTTTTAGTGGATGTATTACGTGTTAGATGTAATTTGTTGCAATTGTGAGTGATTGTTTAGTTACAAGCGCAATAGTTAATGAGAACGAAGTCCCGGGTTCGACACCTAAATATGTACCCATTAATTTTATACGTTAAACATTCGTTATCTTCGAGAGGTTCTTTTTTATCGCATCGGTCCGGCAAACGAGCAAACAGGTCACCTGATGGTAAGTGATATTACCGCCCATGAACATCCACAACGCTGGATCATGGATGTGTTGCCGGCCCATCAAATTGGGAGGAGAGTGGGAAGAAAAAAGGTTGCGAAGAGGAAAGGGATATATGACATTCGACAACCCAAACTAATACTAACAAACCCCGAATTAAACTAGTTCCTTTACCACGTTTTCGGGTTCCGTCCCCTTCTGCGACACAGATTCCTACAGGTCTTATAAAAACTCTAATTTTAACTATACCATATTAATCAATTCTGCTTCAAACGCTGTCAATTACATTTCTACTACCGGAATATACTTTCACTTCAACAAGGTATCTCATTGAAATAAAACGAACTCTTACGGACTTTCTTACAGACAGTCTGCCCCGTGACCACGAAAACTGTAAAGTGATCGAAACGTCGGGAAATTAAAAAATGTAAAAATTAAATCAAATTCGCGATAGAATCCGTAAGAATTCGTTTTGTTTTAAAGTGTAACATTCGCGTAAACACAAGACACAATTAAGGTATCTGATGTAAATATCTATGAATGTGGATGAAGCGAAAGTAGTATGTCAGGATCGAGCAAAGTGGCGATCCATAGTCTCTGCCTACCCCTATGGGATACAGGCGTGACGATTATGTATGTATGTATGTATGTATGTATGTATGTATGTAAATATCTAAAATCCATATTTTATAATCCAGAAAACACAACACTACCAAAATTCTTCCGCCCGCCACGCAACGCACAAAATGCATTACAGAGGTTGTTTGAAGCTCTGTAATAGACGTGCGGAATGCAAATTAAGTTAGACTATCAGGAGCGCTCGCTTCAAGCGGATATTGGAACCGGTCGGCTCTCGTTTCCAGCCGGCACTCACGTCGATCAAGCCGGGTTTCACTTTTGTAATGTAGGGGATTTTAAATATCGGGATGGGATATTGGCGCCTAATAGATTTTGTTCTCTCCCAACTCTATCCCTTTCTCTCTTCAGCCACAGTAAGTCTACTGCTGAACATAGGCCTCCCCCAAGGATTTGGTTCTGGAGTGAGCAAATTATTAGTTTGTAGTGAATTAAGTTGATTTAGACGAATAATAGTAGGGTTTTAATAAAGGTTACTTCATGATGAAGTATCCATGCAGCTCAGGCGTTTTATTTTATAGGTGTTCTTGTGCGAAGCGTGTTTTTTATGAGCGCTCGTTTGCTCGTTCAACGTCATTTATATGCATATAGTTATTTTTTTGGAGATGAAATAGTATTTCCGAATGAGAGAGATTACGCTGTAGACCATACATATCGATAAAATTAAAAATAAATATAAATACGTCCAACAGTCACTTACATAGTCCTGACCTCACACTAAGATCGAGTCTTGTGTCGTGGGTATCAGGAACTGCGAGACTTTTCGGTCTCTAACACCCAGACCCGAAACAAATAGCTGTGGTTCACACAAATATTTGTTTCGGTGAGGGATCGAACCCGCGGCCTTTCATTTTACAGCCGGCGTCTAACAAACTGCGCCACGGAGGCTGTCAAAATCCTTAGTCAGCAGCTCATACATTTCTAAAAATAGAATCACTTCATTCACAAGCAAAACATTCAGAAGGCAGAGTAATAAATATGATATCAGTAATGTAAGGCAGTGTCGAAGTTGGGATGTAACTCGGAGCCTATAAAACCGCGTCGTAAACGCGAACAAAACAAAATATTTGTATTCATCGCCGTGCCGGGTTGTAAATACATCGAAATAACAATATAAGTTTGGAAATTAATGTAACGTTACAGTAAAACAATAATTTAGTAATTTTCACTGTAGTCTTTAAATAATTTTGATAAGTGGTAGAGTCACGCTGTTTCTCTTTTTCCTTCCCGCTCCCTTCCCGATTTGATGGGCCGGCAACACATCCATGATCCAAGCGTTATACATGAACATGGGCGAAAGTGATCACTTGCCATCAGGTGATTTGTTTGCTTGTTTCTAATGAATACAAAAAATATATATGTATCAGCCCACTGCAGGGTAAGGGCCGCCTCCACACATGACTTCGAAAAGTCAGAGGTGTGCCTTGGGATTTAAACCCGCGACCACCGTGAACATGTAGGCAGTCGCATCTAGTCCGTTACATACAGGCAACCAGGCAGTAAAAAACAGATGTCTGTGTAAATTAAGGTGTGGGGGACTGAGGTTTCTCTTACAATTGTCAGGAATAAGAGATAGTCTTCCTTTGATACCTTTTCATTACTATATTTCTGAATCGATAATAATAAAATTTGTGCTAAATATAGTCTATGCCATAGAAAAAGATATAGGGTAATTTGTGCAGCAAAATTAATTACCAAAGAGGAGACAGGGGCTAGGAAAAATAGGACAAGACAACACCAAGACACACAAAAGTATTTTTTCCAGAATTCACGTATTTCTCGACCCTGATTGAATTCAGTAGTTCACAATATACAACCCATGTACTACCGCCACCACAAGGAAGTAATTCGTGTATTCAGTCCAAGTATACGTAACTGAATGAGTAGATAAGACCCATTGATAACTCTTGTAGATTGTGGCCGGTCGTAAAATTTTCGCGGCTCAAAGTTGGTTTACTGCTTCTTTGTTGCTTTATTAAAGTAAGTACTAAGCGCTGTACACTTGAGGAATGGGAATTTCGTCACATTATATAATATTTCTTGAACAGATAATCCGCGTGGATTTTTTTCATAAATATATATATACATATAAATAAATATAAATATAAATACTATAGCGATGACAAATAATGTCAGGTCATTTGATTTTCATACTACTGAGATGGAAATGTGTAGAATGGTGTGTTAGACTACTCATAACTTCGGAATTCTTGTAATTTTCACATATATTAGAAGCGGCATCGGAATCAACGACATACTTTTTGATTATTAATTAACTGCTTTGATTTCAACCAACTAGTAACGTTTGTTGATAATCACAGTATTGTTAACTGGTTTTACAGACTAGAGTTTCTTGCCCGTTCTTCTCTAGTAAAAAAGCTTTGCAAACCGGGTGGTAGAATAAAAAATGACTAAATCTGAATTATATTGAACATTTTAACAGATTCAACAAATTATTTTCATTTTCATTTTCAACTGTCTACGAATTAAACTTAAACATAAACACAAGTACATAAGAAACTACCCCCCCCCCCCCCCCTATCCTTAACTCCCATTCCAACAATATCCGTGTACATTGTTATCAAGCCGATAGGGCGCGAGCCGGGAACGGTTTACGAGGCAATAAATTACCGTACGACTAGAGTAACTCGTAAAAAAGTCATCAAGCCAAAATTGGGCGCACTCGACTATGATAATGCCACGGACAATCGGGATAATTACTACCCCGGGGGCGGTTTCTAATTATTTACTAATAAAATTTGTTATTATAGCACGTTGATAGATTTCGTGGAAATTAATTTGGTGATGTGTTTTTCAATTTGTGTGTATTTTTTCATGTTTGCCTGAAAAAGAGGAATTTGATAGTTAATGTTGAATGGTCTACTCCCTCGAAACCGAATATATAAATACACCCAACAGTCACATACATAGTCCTGACCCCAGACTAAAATAGAGCCTTGTGACGTAGGTATCAGGAAGTACGAGAGACTTTTCGGTCTCACAAACACCCAGATCCGAAACAAATACCTGTGGGTCACACAAACACTTGTCTATGTGGGGGAATCGAACCCGCGGTCTCTCGTTTCACGGCCGGCGTCTAACCTACTGCGCCACGGAATATAGATAGAATAAACTCGAACTTACATATACTTGTGTATGTAACAATGACGAGTTTTCCACTATGGTGAAAAACTGTGCTAATGGCCAAGATACATATAGACTATCACTAACTATACCGTTTACACAAGGCTACTGAATATTATACACTTACAACTTATGAAAATTAAAAAAAAACTTAACGTGACTTAACTAAACGTGTGGGTTACACGTACATATTTGCCCCCTAACACACACAATTAATTACCCCAAGTTAATCACGATAAGTAGCTTAAAACAAAAACAAATAAAACGTTACAACTTGACGTAAACTTATTCCGTCGCATAAAAAATATTTTCTGCTAATAAATATTTTTATAAGGCAACTAACACTGAGTGCGTTCACATAACCGCTGGCGTCGTAAACGTTTCCATACTAGATATCCGTGACTAAGGACTAAGGACTAATTTATATATTATTTGTAGCCTATAATGAGTCCCACAGCTGGGCGAAGGACTCCCCTTTTTTCCTGCACTCGACCCTGTCCTCTGCGAGCTCTTGACATTTTGACTCGAATGCATCCAACTCATTTTTCCACCGCATCTTAGGTCTTTTTCTCCGGCAATTTTTATGGGTACTATAAAATAAAGTGCAATGTACATAAACTATTTAAGGGCGAGAGAGGATTATCAATCGTCGATACAATATTGCATGTCTGGTCGAAACTATAAAAACAGGCCAAACCAAAATGTGACGTAGTTGCGTGGGCTAATGACGGCCGGTCTCTATATCCTATCTATCTTTAACAAGAGTTTAAAATCACCATTACTATGTCTATACAATGCTGTGATTCAATAAACAAGGATGGACTTATGTATATATTTATCTTACCTAGCTATTTATAAATGTATGCACCATATCAGTATCTATATATTTTTATTGAAACATAAAATGTTATCTAAATAGCTAATGAAATAATTGAGTAATAATAATTGAGTGCGTGGTGGCCTCGTGGTGAGTGCGTGGTGGCCTCGTGGTATCGGACCAGACTCGGCTGCCTACATGTTCACGGTGGTCGCGGGTTCAAATCCCAGTGCACACCTATGACTTTTCGGAGTTATGTGTGTATTGATAATCAATCACCACGCACTTTAACGGTGAAGGAAAACATCGTGAGGAAACCTGCATACCGTAGCGATTTTAAAGAATTTCTACGGTATGTAAGTCCGCCAACCCGCACTAGGCCAGCGTGGTGGACTATATGGCCTAACCACTCTCAATCGTACTCTCGATTGTAGAGGAGGCCCGTGCCCTGCAGTGGGTCGTATATGGGCTGATACAATACAATACAATAATGAAATATCTTGTTAAGGATAGATAGATTATAGAGACTGGCCGTTAGACGAGATTTCCAACATCCTATTAGTTGGTCGCTATCGGGTAGATACGCTTGTCCAAGCATCAATACTAACATCAATACAAAACTAGGAGAATTAAACAAAACTGACTTATTTATTGTTTTTTTTATACCTTCAATAGTTGCTACCGTTTAAAAGACCCATATATGAAGCAAATAAGTCCTTTTAACTGCAAATTAAGATGTGATGTTAAAAATATTACTTCAGTTGTGAATTTTAATTGTAGTTGGTCTGGGTTCTTAGACAAAATTATTGTTTTAGCGAAATAACACGTAAGTCTAGTTTCTCTAGGGTCTAAGACTACATTATTAATTTGTCAAAATAACCTACATCTGGCGTCTCTGGTATCCTGGTCAATTTATACGAGTATAGTCTAAGTACAGGGTTCATTCACATAACAGTGCGAGTCATAAACGCTTATTTCATATTTTACTACGCAACTTTCAGCTTTGACTTGCGTGGTTAGGGTTGCCGCGTGACCTTTTGTGGTAGGGTTGCTTGTTAGTGATTTTGTAGGTTTCTACTGTTTTCTAATCTATACATATAATACATTTGTAACCGATCAATGTCTGTACTTGGGAGACAAGTGAGAAAAACTAATATGGGGGAACTATATTAACGTAATAGAACCCAAACCAATGTTTTTTACCATTTTTGTCTGTCTGTGCGGTTGTGCGCGATGAACTCAGAAATGGCTGAATGGATTTCGATGAAATTTGGTATAGAGGTAGCTGACACCCTGAATTAACAGATAGACTACTTTTTATCCCGAAAAATGTAGTGTTCCCGCGGGATGAGGGAGGAATTCCGATATATTTGTTACCTTTTTGTACTCAAATGGATGGTATGGGACTGGATTACGTATCTTGAGTGAGAATGAGACGAGACAAGGTGGGATATAACGGAATGGGACGGAATGGGATTTTTTTTATAAAAATAACCACGCAAACGGAGATGCGTGCAGACGCTAGTATATAAATAAAGTAGTTTCAAACAATTCGTGGTGGCAATGTGAATGCTCATAAGGCATTTAAAAATAGAATCAATTAAAAACGATAATCAGTTTAGTATTAAAAGCCATATATATACAAGTCACGTTTCATTACTAAATTACATACATACATAACCACACGCCTTTTTCCTAGAAGGGGTAGGCAGAGGTGCTACTAGAACACCCACGTTTCGCCTTGTATATTCCGTCCCACGATGTGATAGGGGGCGAGCCTATCGCCATATCGGGCACAAATTCCTGACTCCGGGCTAATAATGAATAGAAAAATCCAATATCACTTTGCCCGACCCAGGATTCGAACCCGAGACCTCAGCTTTGCAATCATACTGTAGTACCACTACGCCACCGATGCAGTCCATTACTAAATTATTTGAGACAAATTAGACCTTAGTTCAACGCACTGGGTTGGTCATCGGGACGAATTGTCTTGAAGCCAGAATTACGTATTTGGTAACCGTTTTAAAAACTACCATTTGCTGCTTAAGAAATAAAGACTCCGCGATCTGGCAAAGAAACAGATCAATATAAGAATTTACAGTCACACGCGTTGAATAAATCTACATCCGACACCAATGTTCCTTTAAAGAACTCCTTCAACAGATAAAAAAAAAATGGAGCATTAAAATAATCACAAAGACATGAAAGGCGACACGCCATCTTTTTCATAAGTGTCAGCCCTGTGAGGCGAGTGGCCGTGTTACGTGCCCCTATTTGTCCGGTACGTACCTTGTAAGGTTATAAACGGCGTCGTTATTGTGATTGCCGACTTGTGTACATCCCCTGCCTCCCCTGCCCGGGGATAACTTACTTTCCACTCGTCCCCCGTCTACCGCGTGACGCGAGACGTTTTGTCAAGTGAAAATGTTAGTATCAGTGCTATTTTGTGTTTGTAAACTGCTTTGTGTATTGAGAATTGTGATACATTTTATGTGATTTGAAACTCTGATAGGTTTTGTAACGTATTGTGGCAAAATTTGTGAAAAGACCGAGTTTCATCGCATGAATAAAAATTTTTTGCTATAGAAAAATTGTCTAGTATTTCTGAAAGCCGTGATAAAGCATATTGTATATTACTACCTCGATGGCGTAGTTGTACTACGATACGATTGCAAAGCTGAGGTCTCAGGTTCGATCTCGGGCAAAGTGATATTGAATTTTTCTATTTATTATCAGCCCGGAGTGAGGAAATTGTGCCCTATATAGCGATAGGCTCCCCCCCTATCACGTTATGGTACAGAACATACGAGGCAATGTGGGTGTCCTGGTAAGCACCCTTCTGGGAAACAGGTGTGAGTTTTGTATGAATACTGTTGGATGAAATCTATGTATGAGAGTTTGAAGTCTATCGGTCTTATTCATAGACTGTTTTAAAACCTATTTTAGTTATCGAATGTTTTGTCTTATTCGCCCTAGCTGAATTCAAAAGTCGTTCGAACGGGACAAAACACTCAATAACTAAAATAGTTTTTAAATCAGTTTATGAATAAGGTAGTATATGTTAATTAATGTTTCCTGAAATTGGCAAGATTGATATCCAATATCTTTAAATAGGTAACATGGCTACATTTTAAAGACTTTATCTGACAATTTTAGCTACCTAAAAATATTGTTTTTGTACGAAAAAAACAAACTAAAAACATTTAACATAAATGTAAAAATAACACTTAAAATATTGAAACAAAAGCACAACGTTTACAGCACACCAAACACCCATTACCATTTAACCGACCGCCCCCACTAAAAGCTTTTTTCGGACCATTTCATCTGTAAATGAAATTTCAGCAAAGCTCAAATAATAAATGGGCCCGTCCCATCCAAGGAATAAACAATGTTCGCTAATAATTAATCACGGATCAATCCTTAGTTTCTCACTAAGAATTTTTGCACTCAACTTTTTCATGCGCTTCATTAATAGATTAGGGCTTCAAACTTCTCCCCCGGAAAGTAATCTTTACCGAGTTTAATTGATTACGGATGAAATGGATTTACTTTTATCGAGCTTGGCCTCGATTTTAATTTTTTATGGCACGATGATAAACTTTTTTTTTTTATTATTTAACCAATTTTCCAAAGTTTGTGGATTGTGGTATTTCTACTATTTAAATGTTAATCCCTTGTGGAGACTGCGTTGGCGTAGTTGTACTACGGTATGATCACGAAGCTGAGGTCTCGGGTTCGAATCCCGGGTCGGGCGAAGTGATATTGGATTTTTCTATTCATTATCAGCTCTGAGTTTGGAATTTGTGCCGGATATGGTAATAGGCTCGCCCTCACATCATGGGACCTGGTCCTGGTTGCACCTCTGCCTACCCCTTCTAGGAAAAGGCGTGATGTTTATCTATCTATGTAATCCCTTGTTACGCTTTTTAAAATTTCACAACCATTTCAATTGGCTCAATAATACCCAGTCGATTAATCTCAATTAAAATGTCAAAAAAATACCAAACATATTTCTTGAACAAAATGGTTTCCCTCGTTAATTTTTCCCGATAAATCTAAATGAAAAGCGGGCTTCACGTGTGACAGCGTATAGCGTATAATAATGAATGCAAGTGAATAAAGTGCAATTACACTAACCGATTCAGCTAATATCAAAAGCACGCGGGTTGTACGCTACGACAATCACGCTACATTCAGGGCTGTGCTGTAGTTATTTTTTTATTTCATAAATTCCAATATTTATTTTTCAAATGAATCTATTATTATCGATGCTTATATTATTCTATTATATCCTTACGGGAGTATGAGTTTTCTGTAATAGAAAAAGAAGAGAAGCAGATATGCGAATTCAAAGAATTGTCGATCTGAAGTTATAAAACATACTTAAGTTTAAAATAATTAAAAAGCATTTTTAATAAAAAATAAAAGTACTATAAGGTTTAGTATGATAACATGTTTATCGTATTAAAATTCCGTCAATTATAAAAAAACAAGAATCACGATCACCGGATACGACTTTAAGGTAATCCAGCTTTTGATTTATAAAATGTAAGTTTCTTTATTTAAAACATAGTGTTTTAATAAAAGTTTATTTATAAATCACAACAATATTTAAGTTAATTTTTCTTCGTACAACCCTATACGGGTTCACCGGTCATATTTACCTAATAATTAGTATTCCTGCCGCGTAGACGCTTTCGCGCTACGAGCCTACACTGCTACGAGCCTACGCCACGCCGTAGCGTCGCTACGTCCGCTACACACGTAGTTATAAGCGATGCCTACGGTGGTTTGTTTTGTTCTGCGTGGAATACAGAAGTGGTGAGGATTTTCCATTGCATTTTCTTTTCAATCTTTCGATTTGTGTTAAGATTGATGAATGATGATTATGGCTAAGTTGATGATGTACATTTTATGTGTTTTAGGTGCTGTGACTTCTATTGAGTTAATAATTCATCATTTTCAGTAATAAATGATGGTCATCGTCATGTATAGCGTTATGACAATTGTCATCAACCAATACCTTAAACCGTTTAAAAATGTTAATTTCTTGTACCCGCGATGTACTAATTTTTTTCAGAATACATTAATATTGAACGATCGTATCTTGAAAATCATAACTATATAAAAAAGGTTGAATATATCACGTAGTCCCGTGTATAAATATCATCGGAAAGAATATGCCGTCACTGGAACGATAAATAGCTCTTTCGGACGCACACACGTACGCGACCCATCAAATCTGTATGCAAAACGTCCTCGGGACATCTTCATAGTGAACACTACAGTAATTCAAGTCTTTAAATTTTTGTGTATATATATTTTGTTAACACAATTTCATAACCCCAAAATCATATAAAGTTTCTAAGTTTCTAATATTTGGTCTGAATGGCGCTGAATTAGCAATGTAGCGATATGGCCGTCTGAGATACATAGAATCTCATGTGGTGGCTACAAAAACACTTCAAGACAGTTGATTATATAAATTTTTGTCTCTATGTGGAGATTAAACCTGGAAACTCTGGTATCACGTCTTCTCTCCAATTATTCCTAGGAGACTTCTTTTAAGAGTACATATTATTATCGACGATTAAAGAATTTGTACCTTTCCAATAAAAAAACATAGGGTGATATTGGCTAATGGTATTTAATTTCCACATGTTTCTCATAAAACCATGTGACATTGTAGAAAATTTGAAAAAAATCCGAGATGTGTTTTTTTTTCAAAAATAGTGTAGTATCGATACGAATATTTTTTGATGTCTTAGCTGAACATCAGTTTAATTCGGGAACTTACCTGAGCGGTAAAGCCTCGTACCTATACGGGTTGATCATAAGCCTTAAAAACTAAAAATGCGATATTTGACAAAACTACCGAACAGTTCTTTTTTGAACATTGGCACGATGTTCTCTGGGGTGGTTTAAATTAAATACCATATGGCAATATCAACCTCTATAACCCAACGCCTTTACTCAACTACCTTGTAACGGACTGAGACTACTGACTACAGTTATACTGTGTGACGGAAGTCTCATTTCCTCCCGGTCACGTGTGGCCCTGAGTGACCCCCCCCCCCCCGCCGGGCCCTCCCCCTTGCCTTTACATCTGTATGTCAAGAAATGAATGGCGTTAAAAGAATGCTTTGTTACGTTTGGAGCGAAATATTCTCTTCAAAATTATGAATTTTTTTAGCAGGTTATGTGCAATAAAGAATTGCATTATTAATAATTGTGGCGGAACGCCTATCTCTCACTTTTCACAAGCGACAGTCTTTTGTGTGTTCCTCCACACACCTATGTAGTCAAAAATATATCCATTACTTCAACCTGGCTATATTAAATACATGACATTTAGGGCCAAATAGGCAAAACACATAATAATTAAATTGCAACGACCTCATGTACTAAAGTTTATGTTTTAAAAGTGGTAGCCACGCTGTTGTTAGCCATGACTCAGCATGAATGGGCAGGCTCGTTCGGGTTAGTACTACTGTCTCACAGGAGATCGACGTTAAGCGACTGCTTTGTTGTCGCGTTTCGTTCTTTGAGTGAGACCGCCGGATGCCAATACCCCTTTTCTCTTCCCATCCTTTTACCTTCCCGGTCCCCTCCCGATCTGATGGACCGAAACACATCCAAAACCAAGTGTTGTGGATGTTCATGGGCGGTAGTGATTACTTATCATCAGGAGACCTGCTTGCTCGTTTGCCGGACTTATGCTATAAAAAAAATTATGATAGGCTATAGACAGACATACGTAATTTAAAAATATTTACGTAGCCAAGAAAGCAAACTTAAATCCCAATTACAGCACTAATAACCCAAGTCAAATAATAATTAATTTAGCAGGTTAATTCCTGGCACAATGGCATTGTGCGGGGTCGGCGATAACCGCGCGTTCATGTGACGCGGCTTGTTTACAAATGAATGAATGCACCGCTGTTGCGGCGAGTGATTATGTGCCGTTTAGAATGTTGGGTTGTTGAATACTGACTGTATCAGCCCATGTACGTACCACTACAGGGCATGAGCCTCCGCTACAACAGAGAAAGAAGTAAGGAAATTGGTATACATCCATCAAAAGGTTGCCTGTAAAAAATTGCCTAGTGTGATAAGGCCGCCTTTTGTACTGTCATTATTATACCATTTCTTTATTATAATTGTTTCTTTAAAGTGCAGTAAAGGATTAAATGAATAAATACATAAATAAATATATTGGAGGTAATGTTGTATGTTTGGAAGCTGAAATTGAAGATGGTGGTTTAAGCCTAGGTTATAGTTATGGGTTTACGAGGTAGTGTACAATATCAGCCCATATACGGCCCACTGCAGGGCCCGAGCCTCCTCTACAATCGAAGGTACGATTGAGAGTGGTTAGGCTATATAGTCCACCATGCTGGACTAAGGAGGGTTGGCGGGCTTTACATACCATAGAAATTACTACAAGTAGCTATGGTATGCAGGTTTCACGATGTTTTCCTTCTCCGATATAGTGCGTGATGATTGATATTATCAATACACACATGAGTCGGTTTACTGAGTAACAGTTGATAATAATCAAGTAAAGAACTCTAAATATCTGAGGGTTATCTATAAGGATTTCAAAAGTATTAGATTTACGTGTTGAACTAAGACATATATGTAAGTAAGGCTTTGAAACGCTATCGGCAAGTGACAAAACGGTTTAGTTGGCAGCTTTCCATAGTAATGAATGGCTAACATAAAAAACTAACGAACGTCTAACACAGATTTAAATTGACGGTGTTCCTAGTATCCACAGAATATCATCTGTAATACCGTGCTAGTCCCCCAGCCGAGCCATTGTATTGAAGCTAAAAAAAAATTACAGTGTCTGTGTAGGGTGAAATCGTCAAAGAGCCGTGCGCTCACGAGATCTGGATCATGCGGGTAACCATATCAGATAGACTGTCGGATATTATTCGTATAGGTGAGGTTGGAGCGAACACAAAAGCACAAGATTGCATCTGAATAATTGCATTCAAAGATTTGAATCCCAACAAAGTACGGTATCTTAAAATTGCTTCATTACTTTAAATCAGGAATTAGTCTTGGTACTCAGTTTGCGCAGTTTATTTTAGTTTGAAAAATCTTATATGAGTTGTTTCGAACTGAAATTATTGTAAGGTCGTAGATAGGCTCGCATTGAAGCATATTTTGAGATCTAAATATATTTCGTGAATAGTGTGCTGTAGAGGAACTTGTGCTGAACCCTTCGGGAATACAGGTCAAAGCTTACTCGTATGTATGTTTATTGTTTACACAGCTTATGTGTCTATATAAACATACGCACATACGCAAAACTTGTGGAATCGATTCTCACATTGAAACAGTGTAGTTTAACTGAGAAGTCTCTTGCAGATAATACCAAACAACCCAAGATACAAAATTATATTTGACAGCCTCCGTGGCGCAGTTGGTTAGAAACCGGCTTGAAACGAGAAAATGTGGGTTCGATCACCGCACCGACACATGTTTTTGTGGCCCACAAATATTTGTGTCGGATCTAGGTGTATGTGAGATCGAAATGTCGCCCGTAGTTTCTGCTACCCACGACATAAGACTCAATTTCACTGTCGAGTCAGGACTGTGTATGTCACTGTTGGGTGTATTTATTTATCTTTAATATAGGGTTAGAACTATATGTATGAATCTATTTAAATATGTATCTATGTTCATATGCGTGGACAACGGCCAATACAAAGGCACAAGACGCATGCTTGCATCGGAATTATTCGGCTATCCATAGATTTCGATCGGCACAAAGGTAATGCGTCGGTTCCGAGTGCTGTGTAAGCTGATAAAGCAGCGGACGCGCCGCGAGCGCTGCCGGCGTGCAGGGCACGGATTCAGAGGGGGTTTGGGGGTCAAATTATGGTTTTTTTGGCAATATTTAATGCTTTAACGAATACAGTAAGGTAACTATAAAGTAACATGAAGTAAGTTATGAATATGTTGATACAAACTAAATTTGTTATTTTGTTGGGCGCGTCAGTGTTTGTTAATATGAGATTGTTTTGTTTATCAGGTGGTTAGGATTTTTTTTCCAAGCAAACCTAGTAAAGGTCAGTCTTATATTAGCGACTTTGTTAACTCTTTTATAGCTGGAGATAGCCAACACAATAATCTGTAACTGTAGATTTTAAGTATTAACCTTTACTTTACGCTTAAAACATCAGTTAATTATCGACAATGTAATGGGCCCTAAAACCGGCATCCAAGTAGGTCCACATCACAGAGCATTGAGCAACAGTACATCAATAACACACAAACGTGCAAATAGATGTGCCACAGTTGCCTGGAGACAGTAATACACACAGAAACACGATACAGTTTGTAATTGAATATTCCACAATAATTCAAGGCGAGTCAGGCAATTTCTGTTAATCGGCGCTGGGTTGGCATATTATATTATGTTTCGGTTTATGTGATTTAATAATATTGAGGTATACCTGCATTATTAATGTATTGTAATATATGTTTTCCTTTGATGATGGTAAAGTAATTAAATAATGATTCAATAAAATCTTTTATTTATATTTTTTCTTGCTTAGAGATTTCTTGTTTCAAAATTTTTCTCAATTTTACGTTAGATATATACCTTGACATCAAATTTAGAAGACAATATAAAAGTAAAATACTCCAAAACGTATCTCAAATAAAAACCCTACACATAGACCCATAATTTAATCGAAATCAAAAACCAGAGCTGCCCATCTGGCACATTCTCGACTGTGTATCAAAAACGTGAGCCCTGAAGTGGGGGGCGTAGCGGGGCGTGGAGGGGCGTCGGGGGCTGAGGAGGCGGACGGCGGAAGCGCCCCGCTCGCCGGAAATGAGCTTTCGATATCCGCTCCGCCTCGCGCCCACTATGCCCATATCAATTTCGTTTTACAACGTCCCGCGCGCGTACGTTCCGACGGAAAAATGCATCGCAAACATTTGGAAATGCAATTTGTGCCTCTTTATTTAATTATTTTATGCAAATATTTTGCATAATGGACGGTTCGTGGGATGAGTAAATGGATTTGTTTGTGTTTTGGATTTAGTATTAAGTTCGATTCAGCGTTTTTTATGAAGTAGTCTTTGCTCTCACAAATCTATTGGTGGCGAAGGCCTGGTATGACTTTTACTAGTGAAATATTTGCAACTAGGGAATTATTGCAAATGTATTTTATACAGTTTTCGATACTTAATTTACTAGTATGGTAGAACAAAAACACAAACCAGTATTTTTAATGAATATTTTCGTGTAATATTTTTAGTGTAATTTGTGTTTTCATTTTAAGACATAAAAATAAAATCAAACCAATAATTTCAGCACATAAAACATTCCTAATTATTAAATATTTACCCGTAAATTATAAATAACTGTTGCCTATAGCTGGAACACCCCGCCATGAAGCTATGAGTGAGGAGGGTACAAACCAGGGTAGATAGAAACACGTCGCACGCTCGACAGTAGTCATTATGCTTGATATTTGAGAGCAATTGGGCGGAAAACGTCTAATGTGTTCTACGACTGCCGAATTGACTTGCCAATATTTGTCATAGATTTGTTTTAGGCAGATAGGATATGTGGCTGATGGATTGTTAAATTGTAGTATTAATTGTCAATTTTGGGAGTCTTATAAAATATTTTTATTGATTAGATCGATATTATGAATAAATACATCCACATCCACTTATAGACAACATTTGATGTTAAAAATGATGACAGACTCCGTGGCGACAAATGTTAGTGTTGTCCACAGATATTTATTTCGGGTCTGGGTGTTTGTGACACCGAAAACTCCCTCATAGTGTCTGATACCCACGACATAAGACTGGATCTTAGTGTGGGGTCAGGACTACGTACATATGTGACTATTAGGTATTTATGTATTAAAAAATGATGCTGATCTTACCTCACTAGAATTTCATTTAGAGGAGTGTAAAATAAGAATAGGAAAAGTATAACATATATTTTAGTTTGTACGAGGTATATCCAGACTGCTACCGAAAAGGAAGCCAGGTGGTAGTATTAGTGACTTCAGTTACAATGCAACTAAAAATCTCGGAAAAAAAGCCACAATTTTTTCGTTGTAATTTTTTACTTATCGTCGTATCCATCCATCCATCCATCAGCCAAAGGAAGTCCACTGCTGAACATAGGCCTCTCCCAATGATTTCCACAGTGACCTGTTGGAGGCAGCCTGCATCCAGCGACGTCCCGCGACCTTTACTAGGTCGTCTGACCACCTAGTGGGTGGACGTCCCACGCTGCGCTTTCCGCTTCGTGGCCTCCATATCCTTATCGTCGTATATGGTCAGTAAATACATCGTGGTCCTAAAATAATAATGTGCACCTTTTTGTGTTTAAAGACACAATGGTACGCAAGGGTTTAAATTATAATTTTGGCTAAAACTAGGGATTTATCATGCAAATACGATGATATTAAAAAAAATGCAATAAAAACCTGTCTTCATCTTTGAGAAATTTTTAGTTGCATTGTGTTTGTAATCACTAACACTACCACCTGACTTTGTTTTCGGTTGCAGTGTTGATATAACCTGTATATTAAGTGTATATAGGAGGCGTATGTCTATCTGATAGGGGATGATTACTGTAATTATATAAACGTAGTCGATAATACTGGAAATACGTACTTATAAGATTCTATTAAAGCTCATAAATACGGATATATCAATACTCGAATGTACTGTATCAGCCCATATACGTCCCACTGCAAGGCACCTGCCTCCTCTAGAATCGGGAGTACGATTGAGAGGGGTTAGGCCATATAGTCCATCACGCTGGACTAGTGCGAGTTGGCGGACTTTACATACCATAGAAATTCTAACAAATCGCGATGGTATGCAGGTTTCCTCACGATGTTTTCCTTCACCGTTATAGTGCGTGGTAATTGATTATCAATATACACATGACTCCGAAGTCAGAAGTGTACCCTGGGATTTGAATCCGCGACTACTATGAATATGTTTGGCATACGCCTCTGGTCCGTTTTCCAACAGGCTACCACGCACTTACAAATACCTGGTACTGAATAAAATTATTTATTCATATTTCATTCAAAGTTATGACGTCATTGTTCGGTTGTTATGTAGTTCAAGGTATTGTATATGAGTGCTTAAGAACTATAAGCTGTGAAGTTCTCGTAAAGATATCTTGTACCCGGTCTTTGAAAGAAAACATATAAAGTACACTTGCAAGTCATTGGAATAATATTTGTATTATAAACTGCTCGCATAATATGAGAGACAGTTACCTCTGTCCGATATTTTGTATTTTGTTGAATTTCTCTACAATTTCAATGAATCCGGCTCGAAGGACCAAAATATGAAATGCGATTATGGTAATATACACATGCATAAACTCACGCCTTTTTCCCAGAAGGGGTAGGCAGAGGTGCCATCATTGACACCCACATTTCGCCTTGTATGTACCGTCCCATGATGTGATAGGGGGCGAGTCTATAGTAGTCTATAGTGTGATTGGTAATATATATGTATTTCCAGATTTCTTGTAATTATATCGTTTTATTGTTTCTCTGATGAATTATTAACTTTATACTTTTCAGCATATAGAAATAATAAATAAACACTGATGGGAAAGGCACAATACCAATCGGTTTTGTTTGTCGCATCTGTACTCTACTCTATATTGCTACATCACTCTCATTCGTTTCCCGCCGCCATCGAAGTTTTATCATACATATGTCAATCATAATAATGTCGGCGTCGCGAGAAATTCGACAACCACCTCCAACCCCCACCCTTGCGACATATGAATTTCAAAGGGAGACGGAGCGCTCGCCTTGTGTTTTGTTTCGTTGAAAAATGCCATTTGTTGTATCAAATTATAATTTAAGTGGTATACCGCTTAAATTATGTATGTAAATGTGTATTTTTTTTGTATATATAATTGTGTTGAAATAAGTCTATGGTATATAACAGGTATATCTATAACAGGTCTATGTGGTGATCCATGGGGGAGGACTATGTTCAGCATTGGACTTCTTGTGACTGAAGAGAGAGAGAGAGAGAAGTCATAAACTTAAAGTTTATTTTAAGTATCTTCGTTTATAAAAATCAGCTGTGAAGTGTATTTTATTCTCGAATCTGTTAGATCCAAAACAGATTTCAGTGAGTTTTTGATTATTATTATTTTGTCCTGACTTAAGTAATATTAAATATAACTTGATGTTATTCAAGTGCTGAATAACAAAACGTATGACAAAAACTGTAATGTACAAGAAATTATTTTATAACACTTCCTTTTATCCTTTTAAGTTACGCAACCCAAAAACACAATAAACAAACACACACAAGCTACAACACTAGTTTAATTCCGCACCAGAACGCTATCAATAGCGGCACTCCAAGGAAATTGTCTTGTAGAGCATGTTCGGCTTGAACATAGATCAGCGCTCTACGTAGAGTGGTAGAGCGGTAGGGATCGCTCTCCCGAGTATCATTCGTCGCCGGCTCGTTAAAGCTCGCGCCAATTTATTAAAAGCGATATATGGCCGCGCACGAAGCTTGGATACAACGACAATGTAGGGAGGAACAGTACAGCATGAAAAATTTATGTTAGTTAAAATTGGCCCACCAGCTGCATGAAATGCTTATAATCTTTGTTAATTTCTTGGTTAAGAAATACTCTTGTTTTTAAATTGACAAATATTTTTAGCTTAGGCACACAGCCTTATGTAATATTATGTTTGAGATAGATTTCAGGCGAGGCAGACAGTCATAAGGGTCAACATCAGTATACTTGATGAAATATGATAAGGTTAAGTTCAGGTGATTTAAATTAACGAATAAAATCATAATATACGCTTAATACACCCCAGCCAACCTAAATATTTGCCAGACAAAAAGAACCAATTAAATCACCAACAACACTATCCAATTTTAAAAACTAAGTACCCGTAATTGCCTTACTGTCGTCTCCCTGTCTTCATCCAAGTTACTCTACAGATTTAATGTGTTGCTTTGTGTTTACGTTTTATGAGATTGCATACTTTGCGTTCAGCTAAGTAACCGTACAACTTAGTTGCTTATTCGTATGCTAAATAAGCTGCGTATATCGTAACTTACGTCTAACTTAATGTATTGCATGTGACGACAGCTATTTGTAAATTTGTTTTTGGATTTGGCTCGCGAATATCTGCATTTTGCCCGAGGTATGTGTATTGTATAATGAAATATTTTGGTATTAATATTGGTTTGCTTTGTGGTTTAAACCTAATTTTCCGTATGCTAAAATTTGTAGCATTTATATGTTGAATTCGTAGAATTATTGCAATATACTTGGCTGCTGTTTAGATTGGAATAAACGTATTTTGAGGTTTAATATTGTTAGTACTCGTATATCTAGGGGAAACGAATGTAAGTAGGTAACCGCAGGATCTAGGTGTGTTTTAAAACAATCCATTGTGTGTGGGATTTTTTTACATGTAGATTTACACTTTGTATGAATTTTGAAATACACAACTGATAAATTGAGTCCTGATGAGTAATTTTGTGGCTATAGTTACCAAATACTTCCAATTTGAATTCCATTAACAATAATTGGCCCAAACTAGATGCCGAAACCATTGCAAACATTTTATAATCTATTAACTAGAGACTGCCTCGGTGGGGTAGTTGTACTACGGTATGATTACAAAGCTGAGGTCTCGGGTTCAAATCCCGGGTCGGGCAAAGTTATATTGGATTTTTTTATTCATTAACAGCGTACAGGCAGGCATTTGTGCCTGATATGGCGATAGGCTCGCCAGGTATCACATCATGGGTCGGAACACATATGGCGAAACGTAGGTGTCGTGGTTGCACTTCTGCCTACCCCTTCTGGGAAAAAGGCGTTATGTTTATGTATATATTAACCAGAGACAATTAAACAAAACGTGAAAAGACCGAAATTGAATCGTCGGCGACGCATCGGGAAGACATTGGATATTCGCGACTTATATTCAGAGTGAAGGCGGGACGGTACGAAGCAAAACCGTTGCGGATTACGGCTGAAATTCATCTAGAATGTGGCCGCAGGGATGGTACATGCTAGAATTTAGGGAAGAGAAAGAAAAATTAGACGATTTGTTGATGGAGTTTTTTGCACCGTTAAATTTTCACGGCATATTACGAAACAGTCAAAAGTAATGACGTAAAAGATCTTATAAAACTAAATTTCAGCAAAGAAAATTTTATATTGATATTTTTTTTAAGTTTGAATGAGCGAAGCCGTATACCGGGCGATGTAAAGAGGGATTGAATGGACACTGTTATTAATGTTGTTTTAACTTTCAAGGCCACGAACCGGCACACTATAAATTAAGACTTACGTAATAATAATTTCAACAAAGGTCTCACAGAATAATACAAAATATTTGCACAATCCTACCACGGCAGCCCTAAAGTGCCCCGGCCTCCCCTCTTTAGTGAAGTTCCAGAGGTTTATTTTTACAGCTGGAGGAAACCTCCATTTCATTAGAAAGCGACAAAAGAGGCTTTCAGTCTGACTATCTGAGAATACGGGGCGCCTACCATGTGTTCCGTGTTTCGATAACTGTGTAGTAAATGAGTGAATTTTGAGTTGAGTACTGTAACTACAATTCCTTTAAGTTCAGTATTTGTTGTTATAGTCCATTTAGTGTATTTAGTAAAAGAAAAGGCTATATCTTAATGAGGCCTACCTTTAAATATTGGTCTACGACAACAGGATTCAACTCTTTACTGAACTGCAACTTTGTTAACTTTTTAATTTTCACTGTTTTAGGTTCGACATTTTTAAGTTAAATGTGGATATAAAATATAATAAAGGATATCGTAATGCCTTTCTGATTGTTACAATACTTCAAAACAGACCCACAAGACTACATTCGAGACGTAAACTATAACGGAAGAAATCGTAGCATAGTTCAAGTTACCAAAGTGTTCCATTAGTAGGGGACATTCGTACATACATTAAATAAGTAAGGAGATCACTAATGCTCGGGTGTTTTCTGTGTAAATTCCCCTCCAGTGAGTCAATTAGCCGACGGAAATAACAGTACCTGAAACAACAAAATACATTTGTTAGAAAAAAACCTTTGGAATCATTGAATATTTGGGGCATTTGAATCAGTAATTTTATTGGATAATTATCATCTATAATTGTTATTACAAGTACTATATCAGCCCATAACAGCCCACTGCTGAACACGAAAGCCTAAAACCGAAAGTTCGATTGATACGGCTTAGGCCATAGTCCACCGCGCTGGCTAAGTCCATGAATTAGACTCGAGATGATAATTCCAAATCAAATTTATAATTCATTTGGCTTCACTGAGTACGTTATAAGCAAATCAGATTAGCCTAATTAACGCCATTAAGCTAAGTCAGAAAGCCTATTATCTGAATATAACATTGTGGCTAATACATTTCAAATCTACATCCGCCCATCTCACGCTTCGGCTAAAATGGACCTTGTATAATAGAATATGGGTAATTTGCAATATTCCTGCAAGTTATATTATTTGAATAACTCAATAAAGGATACTCATTATACCGTTTAAATTCACGAAAAATCTCGATATTTCTACTCCGACTATCTAAACGTTCACATTATTTTTTGAGATATGATATAACGAAGTCCAATACCCAGTAATGGAAACTCATAATCTAACTTCAGAAAATAATACTCAAACTGCATTTAGCAGACACAGCGTCACAAAACTCCATATAATAGTAACACAGTGTCAAATGTTGTATTAAAACCGGTTTTAATTGGAAAAGCGGCGCGCGAATGTGTGCATGCACCGACACCGGCAGTTACTTTTTACAGGGGCGTAAAGTGGCGCTGTAAAGATACGGAATGTCCGCCCAGACCGCCCGGGCGCCCACGCCGCCCACAGCCGGCAACGCCCACGAGCTTGATAGCTAACGTGCGCGCCGGGATATAGTGGTGAAATGTGGGAATTTCAGCATTTATTTCGGCGTTCTAGATAAGGAGCGGGGCTTAAATTTAATTGTTTTAATTATGTACGGTTTGAGGGTAGAATGCGTTTTTGCGATACAGTCGAGTAACGTGGTTTCAGCAGGAATTTGGAGTGAATGGGTACTTAGGCAAAAAATTTGATACTTTTCGAAGTTAGGTCTAGACCAGGTGTTCTTAACGGTCTGCGTACTCGGATCTATACCACAAATATAGTGTATATTTTCAATAACACTCTTGCATGCTGTTATGTACAGAACATTTATTAAAA
Source organism: Theretra japonica (assembly GCA_033459515.1). Taxonomy (NCBI): domain Eukaryota; kingdom Metazoa; phylum Arthropoda; class Insecta; order Lepidoptera; family Sphingidae; genus Theretra; species Theretra japonica. The sequence continues at coordinate 12,940,526 of CM065949.1, forward strand.
ATAAAATAAAAAAGGTAACAAAGCTAAATAAGTTTCATGCTCCGTTAACCCCGAAAACGTTCCAAAATACTGGCAGTACTGCGACAATAAGTCTCACAAACTATTTTAATAAAAATATTTTTACTTCAAAACTTAGTGCACACTAATAGCCAAAAAATCTTCAACTCGCCTTGATATAAAGCACCTTGTTTAAACTACGACACAGCATCGGCCGGCCGTCACACCGACGCGTAGCATTTGTTTTGTTTTTGTTTTAACAAAATGACTACATTACACGTGATGTTAAGTCTAGTGAAGAGAAGATCGGAATCTATATGTCATAAGAACAATTATTCCGTCATGATTGAAACCAACACATTGTGTTGCTCAAACTTCAATTTGTTAAGTAGCTGACTAATGAAGATCTAGTTTGTCACCAGAGTTAGAAACTACATCTTACGATCGCCAAGCCACCGCCCAAACCTGGCAATTTGCTAAAGCAATCCAAAATGAGGAGCTATCATTAGGAGAGGCCTATGTTCAGCAGTGGACTTCCTTTGGCTGATGGATTCGATTGGATTGGATCCAAAATGATTCTTTAGGGAAGCCTTTGATGAGGAATATACTTTAGTAAATATTATTCTAAGGTTGAACCCGAAAAGCGAAATGCGGTCGCTATCAAAAGTTTAAACCTTACGTACAGTGGCAATGTGCAATGGGAATAGTAGCTTTTCGGTTTAATTTGTCCGCGGGGCGTTCGCTCGACAAATGGTTCGTGTGTGTTGGCAATGCGTCGCCGCGGGACAGACGGCCATTTGTAAGCGGTAAGGAAATGAGTTCGGCAAACTTGCGTCTAGTAATTTGTACCGAATAAGTTCTTTGTGAATAAACATTTTGTGGAATTGCTCTTTTGTGTAATTCACCTGGGAGGAGTTTTAGTCTTTTGTAAATGTGTGCCGTTATTAAAGTTTTCATAATATTATTATTACCATCTTTAGCCACTACTGAATGTAGGTCTTCTGCAAAGATGTTCATGGCGATCTTTTTACGTGCAAATTTATTATGTCGTGTTTGCAACTTCAAATGTATTTGAAAACAATTATCACTAACATTTGTAGCTATGTCATAAAAACTTTTCTTCATATTAAAGTCTTATTTACTCTGTCATGTTTAAAAAGCCAAAAAAATCTGCAACACAACCAATAATTCATGTAACTTGTAACAACATGACATTCGCAACGGTGTAAGCGCCGGCCGCCGCTGTCGGCACATGGTACTAACTACCGATACAGGCGAAAGAGGTGGATTTATCGTAGCCACTCAAACTGCTTCTACACACCACGTGCTACGCGACGTCGTAGCGCTACGAGACAGCTACATTTTCGATATGGAATATTAGAGAGGAAAATTCATTAAAAATAAATTGGCAAAGGTAAACATTATAATCGACCACTTTACACAATGTGTAAATTGATCATAGTTAACAGCGCCAGAATTTATTTTTTAGGATACTTGTATAGCAGTATAAAAAATATTCATATGCTATATAATAAATACATAAAAAATACTTGTATCCTTATATTCTAGCTCATATCTGTATTCGCTGCATTAACAGGCCTGTGTCAATTTTGAAAAGGGTTAAACTTTAGACCAACAACAGTGTGGGTTGGTAGACATAGCAAATATTTATAAAAAACTTAGCGGTTTCTTTACTATAACTTCCTTCACATCAGCGAAATTGAACGAAGACGAAACTTCGAAAACGCAAAGCTATATCACTAAGCTATAACATAGCTTGCAATACGCGCACACCTTAAATCGCAAACAGTCCGCCGCGCGTTTTAATGTCCCCGTTTTATTGCGCCGCCGTAAACTGTTACGTATAAAAATATGAATTTAAAAGGTTAACACAACGTTGTTGGCGTCGCTCCAGTGCGATCTCGGCGCGATCATCGCTTGTACTGTGTCACATAAATTTGTAGTTGTTACGGAGTTCGAAACTCGTTTATGTAATGATTTATTCGTTAGTGTTTGGATTGTGTTTCAACTGGTGGATAAGATTTCTGGGATTTTGTACCTGCGTTTATTTAACATTTATTGTGAATAGATTTTTTGCCCATTACAACGTAGTTTATCAAGACCGTGCTATGAACGTCGGGCAAAAAAGCAAAGTATTATTTATAACTACTTTCGATAGTTACTGCCTAGTAGAAGTTTGTTGGACGATTAAGGCGATACATGTAGTAGGCAAATACTGTCATATGACGCTGAATTAGGTTTATATAAATCTAATTGCTTCGGTGGCACAGTTGTACTACGGCATGATAGCAAAACTGCGGTCTCGGGTTTTAATCTCGGGTCGGGCAGTGATATTGGATTTTTCTATTCATTATCAGCCCAAAGTCAGGAATTTATGCCCGATATGGCGATAGACTCGCCCCCTATCACATCGTTGGACGGAAAATTACAAGGTCAAACGTGGGTGTCCTGGTTGCAGTTGCACCTCTGCCTACCCCGCCTGGGAAAAGGCGTGAGTTTGTGTATGTATGTAATTCAAGGCATATAATTTTCCACACATTTGAAAACCTCTAAAGTCGATATTTAGTTTACCGCGCTGGCCGAACATGGTAGACAGTCTAACCACAGACAGAATTTTATTAGTGGCCAATCTTTTATCTGGCAGTCTGGCAGTTTTACGACTGTTGCCATTTCGAAATGGCAAGTACCGCGACCGATGGTTAAAGTGCTCTTGTAGGTATAGACAAACTCAAGATTTTCTATACTGGCACGACAAACTGATTACAATTTAACTGGTGGTAATTGAAGTACCACTCTCAATCGTACTCTCGATTGTAGAGGAGGCCCGTGCCCTGCAGTGGGTCGTATATGGGCTGATACAAAACAATTGAAGTACAGAAAGAGTATGCATCGATGTGAGATGATTTTCTCCTGGATGGACATAATTATAGCGACTTGACTGCTACTGTCCATGAGCGGTTATATCGCTTACCATCAGGCGAATGGCATGTTTGTCTCTCCATTCATCGCGATAAAAAAAATACCGTTCATAACGCTTGGTTCATAGATGTGTTGCCGGCCCTTAAAATCAGGAGAGGAGCGGGAAGGAAAAAAGGATGGGAAGGTGAAAGGGGTATTAGGCATCCGATTTTCTGTCAGACAGACCACCCCAGATGAGCCTACCCATTCATGCCGAGTGATGACTGACAACAGCGTGGCTTTACCACATAATAAATAATAGCTATCCTTTATATCATATTAAGGTAATGTATCCCGCGTTATTGTTAACTGGAGTTCGCGTTACAAGCCCGGGGCGAATGCATGAAACTAAAGCCATTGTAATTAGGACGCATTGAACTGAAATCATGATTAATTTCAACATCTATTATATTGTGTATACAACTATAAAGCAAAGACTAAGCAATTTTATGAAGAAACGCATTTGATATCATAATTTTGATATCATTGACAGACTCCGTGGCGTAGTTGGTTAGACGCCGACTGTGAAACGAGAGGCCGCGGGTTCGATCCCCGCACCAACACAAATGTTTGTGTGGCCCACAAATATTTGTGTCGGATCTGGGTGTTTGTGAGACCGTAAAGTCTCTCGTAGTTTCTGATACCCACGACACAAGACTTAATTGATCTTAATGTGGGGTTAAAACTATATATGTATGTGACTGTTGGGTGTATTTCATTTATTAAGCAGCAGGTTTTAAATTTTACGATACTTACACTTTTTTAGACACTTTAGACTGCCCTCTGTTTTTCCTTTTCGATTATCCATTCCATGGTTTTTAAGACATTGCCTTTGAGCGATAAGACCGCCAATTGGGCTTTTTTTTGTGATTTCTGACTGTATTTATTTCATTTTTTTTGTGTTTATATATGTTTATGCGAATGTTACACATTTTATTTACGGATTTTTTTGCCATTTTTGCCGCCGGTCCGACGACTTGAAAGGAGCGACGGAATGGCGAATGGATGACGGTTGCTCAAGACCGGGATGGTTGGCGCTTACATGGAGAGGCCTACGTCCAGCAGTGGACATTGCCTTTTATTATTAATTTCAACTCCCTTCTTCGTCTTTATTCTACAATATTCTTACGTATGTTAAAACGTCGTCACAAAACCAGTTTACACCCGTTAATCCATACTGATGTACATTAATGAACCGCAAAGTGCGTGGTACTCACCAGAGCATCGAATTAAGCCGATTACAGACACATTATGGTAATAGCTACCGGCGCCTCTGTGCGGCTTCGCGTACGGTATAAAGGACTTTGACGCTTCCATGAAGGATTTATCACTTCGTATCGTGCAATTGATTTTGCTGTTCTATACGGGCTTCGCCTGAGTTCAGGTACTTATTCCCCACTATACAGGGTATATTAAGACTGCTACCGAAAACGAAGCCAGGTGGTAGTTTTAGTGACTTTAGACAAAATGCAACTAAACTTTTTGCAACAAAAAGCGACGTTTTTTTGTATTTTTTTTCCTGTCATCGTACTTGGCTGGTTAATACATATTATATTTTAAACAAAAACTATGGATTTACCACCCAAACACAATGATATTTAAAACATTACAAAAAAAAATCGTCTCGATTTTTTTGCAAAATTTTTAGTTGCATCGTGTCTAAAGTCACTAAAACTACCACCAGGCTTCGTTTTCGGTAGCAGTCTTGTCATACCCTGTGTATATTGTCGAAAATTGAATTAACATTCGTTGAGCAGTTCAAAATATCGGAGACTTCGTAGATACAGCGGAAAGCAACTTTATTGTATACTATGTAAGTATGTATAGATAATAAATGATTTGTTCCGAGTGGGTTATCATTTATCGGACATCCGCCTATAACGTGGACAGACGATCTAATTAAGGTAACAGGAAATACCTGGACGCAGGCCGCTTCTAACAGGTCGCTATGGCAATTATTGCGGAAGGCAATTCAGCAGCTAATTTCCTGTGACTGAAGAGAGAGTACAGGTTGAAATCGAAATACTTACACTTGAGTCGGTATGATGGGTTTCCACTATCATGCACCGTGGTCGTTCATACCCGTCACAAAACTATAAGCAAGATGGCATTATAATCAACCCTATGTTCTAAGCGAGGTCTAACCGGCCCGGGGTCAGCGGATGTATAATGGAATTATCCCGGAGTGGCGTGATTGCGTCGACGCTGGCACCCTTTACACCGTGCCGTAATTACACAGATAATTGTGTTGCGACGATAACCGTCCAATCTGCTTTTGAATTCATTTTTTAACGATCTTAAAGGGTTTGTTGATGGATGTTGTAATAAAGCTTTTGTTGTATTTTTATTTTATTAGAATAAAATTGTTTAAATGTTATTACAGTACACGTTTAATAGCAGTGTATATTAACTGGATTCCAAATGAAATTATATACCAAATTTTTCTTTGACAGTAAACAAAACATTGCATTTACACTGCTGTTTGGCGAGAGAAATAGAAATTGCGGTGGTACCCACCCAGGCGACCTTTCACATACGAGAGACCTACCAGTAATATTTTTGATTAATATAATATTTTATTAGTACAATACTATGAAATAGAGGACTAAAACAATTCAAGTACCGTATCTCACACTAAAAAGGAAAATCTCCGACACGATAAAGTAACAGCAAACTATCGAGTCACATCATTATTCAAAATATAAAACCGCGCTGTAGGCGTATCTTTACAAACGATCGGTAAATTGAGATAGATCACTGCATAAATTGTTAAACAACGGCTCCACGTCTCGGGGATGCTGCGCTCAATAAAAACGCTTTTACCTGACAACGGGTAATTAATCTTCAAGACGTTTCATGCATTATGACGGAAAAAATGTATGAAATATTTGCAATGGTACATTAGACCCGCTGCGTAATTTATCTACGTACATTCTTTATTTATGTATTGGTACAAAAAGTTAATATCAACGCTTTCCTTTCTTAATATTCGTTATGCGGCGTCAATGGTCCAAATAGAGTATAAATTTGTTTCGCTTTTTTATAATCTCGCGAGCATTTCACATCTGAAGTAACACTCTAATGTGGAATAAAATACAAATAAAAAGGGATTCTATTACTCCTCTACTCCGTAAACAGGGTGATATAGACACATGGTATTTAATTGAAACCACGTGTTCTTAGCCACCCCAGGTAACATTATACCAAGTTTAAAAAAAAAATGCCTAGTAGTTTTGTCAAAAATCGCGATTTTAGTCTCCAAGGCCTTTGATCAACCCGTATAGGACGATTTTTTTTACTGCTCAGGTACGTTCCCGAACCGAACTGAAGTTCAGCTAAGCCGTAAAAATACTCGTATCTATACGGGGTAACTAAAATCACCATTTTTGATAAAAAATCATCACTGATATTTTTTTAAAATTTTGTACAATATCAACTAGGGTGACGAGAAAAATGGGGGTTATTTCAGTAACATACGTCAATATCACCCCGTATACGAGTACAACTAATCTTTTTCTTATTATCTGTTACATGTATTTATTAGTAGTATCCATCATAAGACTCAGAACTAAATGGAATTCATTTTAATCATTCATCAGACCAAACGAAAATAAATAAGCAGTAAGGTAAAATACATAAGTATGTAGCACGAATTAAACACATGTTTTTGTATCCCTTGCAGCACGGTGTGATAGGGTGACTGTTTCTTGAGCCTTGGAGTTACTTGATTTTTTTAATTCTTTTTTTTTAACATTTTCTATAGTCCTTTACTCGTAGTATCTTAGGTAATTTTGGAATTAACATTCAAATTTAACGATAGTTGTTACGAAATATTATGTAAAAAAAAGTCGTAAATGTATCCTAGATACAACACAATTAATAGACATTAGCGACTAAACTTTTAACTATTGACAGATACACTTTGTTCCATTTAAATATTACAAAATACGCAACGTTTCGCGTCGGTGTAAATGCGGCTTTATCAAGGCCGTTATATAACTGAACATTAATTAAGATAAGTCTGAGACGAGGAACTAAATTTATTCTAACAAATTGCTTCGGCCATGAAAAATAAGCTCCGTCAACGAATCATTCCGCCGCTTCAAATATTACTTTGACTTGAGCGTTGATTTCGTTTCAACATTTCTAAAGGGATTCTAATTAAGCACTCCCGTTTTGGCAGTTCTCACGAGTATTATATAGAGTAAATAACAACAAATAAATAAGGTAATAATATTATATATACATAGTTAATTGTAATATTATCCGTTTAATATTACATAGTAATATTATATATACATAAACATGTGAATGAAGGAATGGAAATGAATTATGTCGGACGTGGCCCTAGCAATTGAACCCAAGTCTACACGATTTATTAACAATCATAAAATTTACACTTATACATATGTATATGAGTTTTTGGTGTATTTTTATATATGAATACCATGGTGGAAATCATGTGACGTGTTGTGTACGATCCCAAAACCTCCATTACCAGCGAAATCACACCATTATAAACGACAAAATAAACAAGAAATTTGAAAATTGGGCACCGATGCGGCATTACCCAAGCCGTTCGAGCTCATGGCAACCGACATATTGTACGAGGTCGATCTCAAAGGGAAGAAGTCGGAAAGGGACCCCTTCCCGAAATAAATTGTCAGGAAAATTATGAATTTAAAAAGACAGAATGACGTGTTTCGCTGCAAAAGGGACTGAGCCACGCTGATAAATGAAAGGCCCAACCGGGCTTTTACATTGATTTTCGAGAAGCGGACAAAGAATTCCGTTGATTTAAACGCCGCCTCATTAATTTCTTTTCTGTGCTTTTTTTATAATTTGCCCCTTTTATTATTCACGCCGAACTGTCTACTAATAAAGATGAATTCTGTGCGGAATCGAAGCTATTTTAAATATGTTTCACTTTAATTAACTGTGAGGACAATTATGTTGTTGGATTTACAATTCTAAAGACTTTTTATTTGAAAATAGTTTTATTTACGGGAAAATACTTCTTATGTATGTCAGGATCGAACAAAGTGGCGATCCATAGGGTCTGCCTACCCCTATGGGATACAGGCGTGACGATTATGTATGTATGTAAATACTTCTTATCAAGCCAGCGGGTACGATATCCAACCACTGGATAAGATAAAAAACACTGTGGTAGACATTCTATTTAGATTTCTCTCTCTCTCTTCAGCCACAGGAAGTCCACTGCTGAACATAGTCCTTAGAGTTCCGTGCACTGAAATCATCGGTTGTTTTAAACTATCATTTAGCACTCCACAATTTTTGTAAAACTACAAAACATAGTGCCAATTTCGTAGACTAAATAAATATAACTAAAAATCACCAGAGCCGACAGTCAAAATAATTAAAAATCACATAGTTACTAACTTACTATGATGCGTCAAATATGCCACTTCAAAGAAATGAAAAAAATATTAAAACGATTTTTTAAGCATAATTCACATGGGTGACATTTGGTAACCTTCATTGTCATTGACAATTTTATATAACAGTAAGACAATTTCCCGTATTATTCGCCAAGCTTGGCAGTTGGCACGTAGCACAAGTGGCATCAAGCTGGAACCGATGCCAGTACTTTCACACGTGGCGATTCACACGGCCCGTGCAATTTGCCAGGCCCGCCGATTAGCTCGAATTAACTATTAAAACACAAATAGGTTTAATCGCGAGGCCGTGGCTCGAGTCTCGAGCCTGTATATTTGATAAGCCTGTGTTTGTGATACTGTAAATTACAGGCCGCGTAATAAGAGGTTTTGTTTGTCAAAGTTTTGTTTGAATGTTTGGCGTACAATGGATTTTAATTGAGCTCGATGTTTATTTGTTAATTATAGTGTTTTTGGGTTGGTTGCAACGTAAGTGTTTGCTGTTTAAGTTTGATTGTCAGGAAGGGCACATTCCACTGTAAACATTTTGATTCGATAAATGATATTTGTTAGATCCAATGTTCAAAATGTGTATTTAAAAAAATAATTAACTGAATGATTTACGAGCCATGGTGCACACAAGTCACAACATTTTGCGATGCAGAGTAAAATAAGAATTTACTTATAACTTGAAGTACCATGAATTCTTTCTTTGATGTGAAAATAACACGAATACCCGACAATACAATGTACTTTATACAAAAATAACTTGGTGTACTTTATCCTGCCGGAACAAAATTAATCATATTTGCAATAAAATTATGCAACCGGGAGCGGCGTTAACGCGATACAGACAATTACTGTGTGAACGAATAATTCTTGGCAAGTGCGGCTCGATTCAGCGTCTCGTACACTATCAGTTTTATTATCAAGGTGATTTGGTGGTACAGCTGATCCGGAAAATGTTCTTATATTTTTGTTTATAATCATTTTTACATGTATTATGGTTTAGCATTCTCCTAGAAGTAAATATTTATTTTATTTATTAGGTATTTATTTTATTTACTTATTAAAAAAAAGAACAAAAAACAATTGCAAATATATACATACATAAACTAACGCCTTTTTCCCATAAGGGGTAGGCAGAAGTGTAACTAGGACACCCACGCCTCGCCTTGCATCTTCCGTCCCGCGATGTGATAGAGGGCGAGCCTACCGCCATATTGGGTTGTAAATATATTAAAGTAAGTACAATAGGCGCCCTAATTGCGCCAGGCCATCTCTTCCAGGCAACCTTTGGATGGAGATAAGACTAAGGAGAGAGAAAGGCAGTGCCAGGTGTATAGTATCAAAATATAAATTTATTTTGCTTTTTTATTAGATTTTTTATTACAAAACGTTGTCGCTTTTAGTTTTAAATTCTGACACACATAATTTTAGTTTTCTAAATACATGTATGTAGTTACATTAAACATTCTTAAGTGCACTTAAATTCTTTTTCTACACAAATACCCGCACAAAGCTAGTGCAAAATTACTCTATGCATGTTGCACTATAATTACTCGTAGCATTAGATTATTAACTTTTTTATTATCAAGTATAATATTATCACAGAAACGAAACTTAACCTTTTAATTACAAAATAAAACAGAAGCCAAATTAAAAGGATTCTATCGCGTGCAATGCATGCACGCTGATTATATCGCATTGACCGCGTGCGGGCAGCCTTACGTTGGCTTCACGCGTTGGCTCCAACACGGCCAACATTGGCGCGAATATTAGCGTGAGTGTTTTTTGTCATAGCTATTGATTTTGCATGGAGGAAAGGTTAGGTTGGAGTCTAGTGATACTGTTGTTATTTTTTAAGAGTCTATAAGTAAGAGCAATTAATATAAGTACGATGAAGGTGTCAATGATTCGGAAAATACATAGAAGGTATATTAGATAAGTTTAGAATTTTGCATAATATTTATTTAAAGAAATCAATACTTTAATTATGCATTATGTTTTAGACTAAGAATGGATACAAGGTTACCGAGAAGAGGACCCTTATTTTTTATTTACAACCAAGAAGTTATGTAAACTAGCACATCATCGGATGCAGTTGAAATTGTCAGAGTTATTTAACACATATCGGGTTGTATACCACCAACATTGGAGCCAACATTTGATCCAACATGCAGTCGTGTTAAAGCGAGCTCGCGTGATATCACTTAATAAATACATTATTATAGTGTTAAACACACGTACTAACCGTAGTTTCTTTTAGTATTAATGTTTGATCAGGGCCCGGGCATGCAAAGCGCTGCAACGCGATGCGCACATCCATTACGTTAGACGGTTGTTCTGTTAAAGCGATGCGGAATGCTTTTTTGCGTGCTTTTGTTGCTGCTCAGGGATTACATTGGAGTTAGTAAGGATTACTTGGACTGTGTTACATTCCTTTGAGTGTTTCCAAGTCATGTTTTTACGAGCAATGACTAAAGAATATGGTTTTAATTCCATTAGACTTCACTTACTTTTTCGATCTCTCGGCTTCGTGACCATTTTTTTACATAGATCCGAAAAACGTGAAAATGGCTCAGCTGATTATACGTGATTATTACCGCTCATGAATATCCACAAAATTTTGATTATAATGCGTTGCTTTAATCCCTAAATAAATGGAAAAAGGACTAAAACAGACATAATGATTTACCGGAATCGAATTTTTGTATCCCATCAACAAACAAATTTAATATCTCGTCATACAAAGTAGAGGAGCACTTTATCCGCCCACCCCTGCTGTGATACATTCATAAGTGAGTTCACACAATAAGCAAATCATAAAAAAATAATTAATGAACCCCGCATGTATCGCGTGACACGCTCACCAACCGCGAAGCCATCGCGACGTAAAAACTAAATACTTGTTACTTTCCCATGAGCTTATTGAAATGTATTGCTCTTACAGTGTTGCATTACAATTGAATTCATTATCATCCATTAACTATTATACGAGGTATTAAAAACGCTGTTATTACCAAGCGCTGGCTGGTTTAGAAATTAAAAAGATTTAGAAAGTGGTTCAAATCGTAGGGCACGTCAATTTTGTCGTTCAATTTTAATACAATTTGGCAATTAGGTATTATAATTTATCTAGATTTTGACGGCCTCCGTGGCGCAGTCAGACGTCGTCTGTGAAACGTGAGAACGCGGGTTCAATCGCCGCACCGAGACAAATGTTTGTATAATCCACAAGTATTTGTTTCAGTCTGGGTATTAGTAAGAAAGCCTGTTGTGGTTTTTGATACCAAGGACACCATACTTAATTGTCCTTAGTGTAGCGTTGGAACTATAAATGATACCGTTGGTTGTATTTATTGTTAACCTTTTCAAAAATTAAATTAAATTGTTAGCACAAAATGTCACCAGATTAACTCGAAAATCACACAACCGACAGCACCAACACTGTCAACGTTTTCACCCACAATTGCCACTGCGGGGTAAGCAGACAAATGAACTCAAGTACAAACAGACATACGTTTATTATCATACTCATAGTTTACTTCAAGGGGCATCAGGCATTGCAAAGCGTTGCGCTTAAGTGATTAAAGTTGCCACCGCTGCGCTGAGACAAAGCGAAATGTTCAGATGAATTTAAATGGAGGCTCGGGACAAAAGAGCCGGGGGTAGGAGAGGGGGGGGGGGGGTCTCCGTGTCATCTTGTAACGAGTGGGCTAGATGCTGCCGGGAAAAATGGAAATATTAGGGGGATTATGTCTGTTGGCGTGATTTAGGAACGAAATTAGCTGCCTTCATGGTAGTATTATGTTGTACGAATCTTATAAAGGATTTGTGAGATAATTAATTACAATTATGTAACGTAAAAGTCCTAATTACAAACGATACGCGGATGTAAGAAATAATTAAGGACTTTTCAGTCACACAACATTCAGGTCGGAAGATATTTTGAGCACACATAAATATCTGTTTAAAGAGATCGCAGTAGTACTTTGCTTCATCTCTCCTGTAAGCTTAGGTATACTGTATTAATCTTATATATTGTAAATAATAATTATCACTTACTTAATATGGCGGGAAGGGTATTGCACAAAGTTTGTTATTTGATCATAGTAATTAAATGATTCAATCTACGTGCAACATATTCCGATCTGTATCAGCCCATATATGTCCCACTGCAGGGCACGGGTCTCCTCAACAATACAGAGTATGATTGGGAAGATTTAGGCCATATATTCCACTACACTGGCCTAGCGCAGGTTGGCGGACTTTACATACCATAGAATTTCTTACAAATCGCTATAGTATTCAGGTCTTCACTATGTTGTTCTTCACCGTTATAGTGCGTACAGACTATCAACATACTCATATGTGACATTATCTAAATTAATACTTAATATATACTGTAAAATGTCTTCTAAGTGGACATCCGTGAGAAACAAAAGACCGCGGTTACATTACCGCGCCAATGTATGTTTAACCAATACAAATAATTTGTGGTTTCATACACATAATCCGAAACACGACCGACCGACCTCGACCTCAACGATCAGGACATCCAGACTGCTGCACAGCAACTTCTAACAACACATATCTATATCCAATCCAATCCATCAGCCAAAGGAAGTCCACTGCTGAACATAGGCCTCTCCCAATGATTTCCACAGTGACCTGTTGTTGGTCGCGAGACGTTGCTGGATGCAGGCTGCCTCCAACAGGTCACTGTGGAAATCATCTCTATAACCCCCATAAAAAACAATATTTCGACACACCTATCATATCCATCCATCCATTAGCCAAAGGAAGTCCACTGCTGAACATAGGCCTCTCCTAATGATTTCCATAGTGACCTGTTGGAGGCAGCCTGCATCCAGCGACGTCCCGCAAATCACACACACTCACACACACATCCACATCTACAAATACTAAATAGACCAGATTCAAATCACCAAACTGTATTAAACCAACTATAAATCAACCCATAACCACCTACTGATGAGTACCTTAAAAACAAAGCATTACTTCCACAACTTCCACCATCACTACACCACTCAAAAACACCCAACTGTTCTGTATCAGCCCATATCCGGTCATGCTGAGCACCTTTCCAATCGATAGTTCTATTGACGGGCTCAAGAAAAAAAACCACAGCCAACAGTTCCAATAAAGAAATTACCAAATTCTCCACAAAGAGCGTCACCTGGCAGCACTACTCCCCTCCCCCTTTACACCTCCTCCCCCTTCGTCGCAAACATTTAAATGCAGCGGCCTTTTGATCCAGCGCGCTCCGGCGGGAAATGCCATCAAGTTGTTGCCAGTTCGGGCCTGCTAATGGTTTTACAGATGAGATGCGTTTTTATGGTAACTGTTGGTATGTGGTATTTTCGAGTAATGTCGGTTAACCTACGATATCTCAAAAACATTTGCTACTTGACACAAGATTCAACTATCAAATTCACGTACAGTTCGTTTGAGTTTAGGGAGTTGAAATAGTTACGATATTGCTTTCGCTTATGATACATATATACATACTAGATAGATTTATTTGCAGCCTCCGTGAAGCAGTTGGTTAAACGCCAGCGGTAACACCAGAGGGCTCGGGTTCGATCCCCGCACCGATACTCTTTTTGTGAAGCTCATAAGTATTTGTCTCGTGGGTGTTTGTGAGATCGAAAAGTCTCGTAGTTTCTGGTACCCAGGATACAAGACTTAATTGATTTAAAGTGGGGTCAGGACTATGTATGTAACTGTTGGGTGTATGAATTTATTTATATCAAGTAACAAGCGGTGGGGCTACAGAGTATTTCTGTTGAATTACTGTAATAAAATCTCTCGCAAAAAATATACAGGGTGATACTGACATGTGGTCTTAAATTTAAACCACGTGTTCCTAACGACCCCAGGTACCATTGTATGAAGTATGAAGAAAACTGCTCACATAAGTTCCCGAACCGAACTGAAGTTCAGCTAAATGGTAAAAATACTCGTACCTATACGGGGTGGCCAAAATCGTGAAAAGTAAAATCAAGATTTTTGTCAAAAATTCATCTCGGATATTTTCAAATTATCTACAATGTCACTTGGGGTGCTGAGAAACATGTGGGTAAAATTAACTACCATGTGAATATCATCCTGTATATAGTTACGAAACAATAAGACAAGTCCCAAATAACACGAATTACCGATACAATTTTCTTATAGAAAAATCATACACAAATCCCTTTACTTCGCGATGCTTAACGACCCAATTTATTTCTCCTCCCCAATGACCTTCTGTACATTATTATATCGCCGGATTATATTGTGCGGGGAATTATGTTACATGTATGTGAAATTATTTGTTGAATTTGATTTGGAATATATTATCTTGGCGTATTTCTTTAAAGGCCCCCAGGGGGGGTGGTATCTCTTACAGACTACCTTATAGTATATATATATAATAAGATTTGGGTCTTGTGGTACGGGTACAAGTTATAAACAATTTTTTTGATCACACTCTAAGCTAAATTCAATAAGATCTTACATATGAAGATTCTCGATCTAAAACACTTGTTTCACATTCCCCTTCTCGATTCCAAGCTACGGATGTTGTGAACTCAATCATCCAACAGAAACAAACCGGACCTACACTCCATCAAATGTAGAAAAAGGGATTTAATACGTCAACATAATCAATGGTAATCCTTAACCTAAATTCGAAAAGACACCAACACAGTACATGAAACTATACTGTCAACCCTAATAACGCATCTCACATAGCCTTTAATAAAATTTCCAAAGCGCCGAATAAAATAAACTGCAAATTCCATGAGCTACATAGCACGGCTAAATACAATTTGTCCCGCGGCGCACTACGCAGAACTGGCGAGCCGTCAACTCGCATCAGCCGCATTACCGTATTGATACGAAAATAACGAATCACATAGTTATCGGATTTGTCGCAGACAATGTACCGCGACGTCTGCTCTGCGGATAGGGTTGTCTAAACAATGTAACTAGAATTTAACACACATAGAGCCCGGTCGAAAAATTGGTCGTCGTTGCAGCCTGGCTTATAATTCACAATAAGTCCATAAGATGTCCATATTCCATAAGTGTCCGGTAATTAGAAAACCGGAAGGAAAGGTAAAGCCCGCCTACCGCCATTCCTTAAACAAATTAGAATTGCTGATAACATAACAGGCATTTTTCGTACTTCAAAATGCACAAAAACTGGGTTAATCGGAAGTCGAATCCAGGACTTCATGGTTCACAGTAAATTTCAAACACAATATTTTTTTCAATTTTAAGGTTGTACTAAAAGTAAGATGTAGGCTGCTTACATTGCTTACTTTTATCTCTGTAGAAATCTTTTGACGATCATTTGCTCATCAAAGACAGCTTTATACCACATGGCAGGTATTTGTTAAACACGAATCTCGCTTCTTACACAAAAAATTCCCAATAATCCGAACAATTTCTGATTAAGCACAGCCCTATCGCCCGCAGTTGCCAATTAGCCATTCGTCTGTAGTACACGACTAATGATTTGCATAGCTCTTAGGGTTGGCGCGCAGTGCCCGTGTTCCCTGCTCCCTGCTCACGACACGCGTCACAGTTCATTATGGCGGGCGTCGAGGAATTTTCAATATGTTTAATGACGTCAGGTCGATCGGTTATGGCTTGTATTACAAATGGCCGGTTGTTTTGTTCGAAATTTAAATTACGCGTGAATTTAATTGTAGGTGTGGTTCAGCCGATCTCCCCTTGTAGACGTCCTTCAAACCAGAACAAAACTGTGCATTTACACTGCTGTTTAGCTGAAGATATTGACATTGCGGTGGTACCTACACTGGCGGCCTGTCACACATGAGAGACTTAAAAACCAGTATATTAAAAAATAATGGGTATTTTTTCAGAAATCAAATGATTAGTAGATGTGACATTTTTGGGAGAGGTCTATGTTTGATATTGTACATTATGTAGTTGATGATGGTTAGTGATTAGTAAAACATTTTTAATGATTTAGGATGTGACTATGTGTTTTATATTTTAAATGTGTTTAATGGTGTATGCCGATTATCGCGCCGTTAATAAATGAATTGGATTAATGGAATAAAAATATACCTAATCAATATGTAATAAACTTTATGGCTGAAATTAAGCATATTATATCAAAGTACAATTTAAATAAATAAGATTCCTGAATTAACCAATTGAAATTAATACGTTAATTGATTCTTTACCTCTGTTGAATGACATATGTGAGTGAGATTTTCTAATTATTTGTTACTATATACATGTATAAACATATGATCTAATAATCTGCCTCGGTGGCGCAGTAGTACTACGGTATGATTGCAAAGCTGAGGTCTTGGGTTCGAATCCCAGGTCGAGCAAAGTCATATTGGATTTTTCTATTAATTACCAGCCTGAAGTTACGAAACTGTGGTCGGTATGGTGATAAGCTCGCCCCTATCACATCGTGGGACAGAACACACAAGGCGAAACGTGGGTATCCCGGTCGCACCTCTGTCTACCCCTTCTATCTATTGCAAGTCGGGTTCACGTCGAGTAGGATGTACACACACAAACATTTATTATTTTTAGAAACAATATTTAATTTGATGTAGTTTTTTGTGTATGTACAGTTTTATAAACTAAATAAAACAATCTAATAACCTCAAACAATTCCAACAAAAGGTTCAAAACACATCTTATAAAAACAAAGTTCATACATATGTACACACGTAAACTCAGGCTATAACCCCTGTTGAATCACAAAGGATAGGCCGGTTGATTCGCAGGCACGTAGGCAAATAGGCGTTTGTTTGTTCTGGCCTGTGTCTAGGCCAGCTCCGTCTGAACGGACGGGGTGCTGTTATTTCTAGACTATTTCATTGCAAGGTAATTGAATTTCAATTGTATCTATCTATCATTTATGTTTTGTCTGTTGGAACTATATTTTGTCTTTCCGCTTCGTTATTGGTGGTGGTCAATCATTAATTGTTGTAGACAGCCTGTGTGACGCTGTTGGTCAGACGCCGGCTGTGAAACGTGAGGTCGCGGGTTTGATCGCCGCACCGAGATAAATATTTGTATGATTTATAGGTATGATTGCAAAGCTGAGGTCTCGGGTTCGAATCCCAGGTCGGACAAAGTGATATTGAATTTTTCTATTCATTATCAGCCCGGAGTCAGGAATTTGTGCCCGATATGGCGATAGGTTCGCCCCCTATCACATCGTGGGACGGAATATATAAGGCGAAACGTGGGTGTTCTGGTAGCACCTCTGCCTACCACTTCGGGGAAAAAGGCGTGTGTTTATGTATGTATTATGATTTATAGGTATTTGTTTCGTGTCTGTGTGCTTGTGAGATGGAAACATTTCTCATAGTTCCTGATTCTCACGTTATTGTGCGTAGTGATTGACTATCAACTATCAATACACACATGACTCCGAAACGTTAGAGGTGTGTCCTGGGCTTTGAACCCACCACCACCGTGAACATGTTGGCAACCGCGTGGCGCGTTTAGTCCGTTACCAACAGGCCATCACGCAGTAAGTATATCTGTGTAAATATAATACGTATGTGCCGAAGTCTGGGCACTACCCATACAACAATCGCATGCCAAACTTGATAATCCGACATTGTCCAACCACACAATAACATTCGTAACACGGCGTAGTTGACACGCCAATCGCTTTGATTGATTACGTCCATCGGACATGAAGGCCCGTTAATTAATGGCCACGAATTCCCACTTAATTGCCACTTAACAGTCGCTAATTAATATTATCTCTTGTGGCCGGTTGTCAGTGTGCTGTCGACAGATGGCGGTGCCAGGCGGCTTAGTTACTCGCTTGTATCAAAATGTTCGAGTGATCCATTGAAAACTAGATGTACTGTACTGTATCAGCCCATATACGTCACACTGAAGGGCACGGAGAGAGTACGATTGAGAGTGGTTAGGCCATATAATCCACCACGCCGGCCTAGTGCGGGTTGGCGGACTTTTTACATACCATAGAAATGTATGCAAATCGCTATGGTATGCACGTTTCCTCACGATGTTTTCCTTCACCGTTATAGTGCGTGGTGATTGATTATCAATACACACATGACTACGAAAAGTCAGAGGTGTGCCCTGGGATTTGAACCCACGACCACCATGAACATGTACGCAGCCACGTCTAGTCCTTTACCAACAACCACGCAATATGAATATAATATATGAATATGAAAACTAGATGTAAGGTTCGGTTATATCAAGTAACATTTTGACTAAAAGATCCCACTACTGGGCTAAGGACTCCCCCAAGTTCTTCCATATATTTACCTCTATTAATTTTCGTCCAGTCCCTTTTAAATCAGGATTTAAAATAAAGAAAACATTAGGTCTCCAGCAAGTATAGGGTACTCAAAATATAGAATATTTTATGTTAATATTGAATACTCTTAAATTACCTTTATTATTAGAACCGCAAAATCTCCTTACCTGAAACAAGATGAAAAATCCATTAACAAAATTCGTCGTGTAGCAAAAATATAAAACAAATTCGTTGAAACAAATTATGCTTAAGTATATTGAATTCTAGAATAATATTGGACTCTGGGGATAACATTATATTTACTCGTATTTCATTTTATTATTACAATATAATTGGACATTATTTACGGTTGACTTTCTTAAAATAATTGCGTAGTAATTGTGTCATTAAATAGTGATATCGTGATAAATCTGAATTGGTTTTTTTCATTGATTGATATCGTCGTGATAAATCTGAACTGTTTTTTCATTCATCTGGAAGCAGCATACATCAGGGGTGACCTGTAAGGTTTTGACTTCATTTACCAGTGTAGAATAACAAATATATACAGGGTGTATCAAGACTGCTACCGAAAACGAAGCAAGGTGGTAGTTTTAGTGACTTTAGACACAATGAAACTAATTTATTTGCGAAAAAAAGCGACAATTTTTTCACTAAAACTAAACTTGATATACCCTGTATGAGTTTTAAGTTTGGCACATCTTATAGGAGTTGCCCAAGATCCAACCAACATTTAGGACAGAAATAAGATAAACGAACTGCGGGAACTGTTGGATAGTGATGCTGCTGTTTATCATTTTTGATATATCATCCATCATCCATCCATCAGCCAAAGGAAGTCCACAGCTGAACAAAGGCCTCTCCCAATGATTTCCACAGTGACCTGTTGGAGGCAGCCTGCATCCAGGGACGTCCCGCGACCTTTACCAGGTCGTCTGGCCACCTTGTTGGTGGACGTCCTAGGTTGCGCTTTCCGCTATGTGGCCTTCTCTGATATATACAGGAATATATTTAAACACGGAGTTACATGAAAAAAATATTGGACTTTAAACACGCCCTTATAGATTTCATGTACTCAAACCTTACATGCACCACCCATACCCATAACTGCCCAGCAATATCTAAAATACCCTAAAAAAAACGCAGACAGACGCGAAGCTCGGGGTATCGATAACCGCGCAACGCACGGAAGCCCGGGAACGTTCAGGGAACGTACGGGGAGCGCTTATGAATCACTCCTCACCGTTTAATTTCGAGTCGGGAAGCCACAGGAACGCGACCAAAAGACCGCTGTCTGGGAGGTATGGTGCCTGTGCGGGCGATAGGCGGAAGCGATTTGTAATGAGTTGCATGGGAGTTGGGATTGAAAATGCTTGGTATGGCGATAGGTTCGCATTACCGATTGAAATAATTTCAAGACATTGAAATTAGAGACACAAGTGACTGTCTATTTCTTAAAGGATAACCAAGCGTAAGTAAGTGATAATATTATAATGTTTGAGGATATTTCAATGCCTTGCAATCTCAGCTATAAAAGGAGCGGTCGCGTTGGCAATCTCTAGAAATCTTCACACAATTTCACAATAACTAATACTTGCTTTGGAAGACAGATACGGTTTTAAGAACACTCAATACTAGTAAAAGCACAAGGCATAGACTAAACTGATCCGCTTTTCACTCCGCCAGCAGTGAGGCCACAAAACTTACTAAGAAATTGAAATAGCAGGAGCTCAATACTAAGATCGGGTTGCGACCGCGTAATTCAGAGGATTCTCAACTTTGACGGACGTCGTCTTTTGTGCCGCTAACACTTTGATTAGCAAATGTCCGACATGGCTGTGGCTATTCACTGATTATGCCTTTTGGCTTGATTAATGGTGCATTTTGAGTAGCTTTGGCGCCTGAGATGAAGCTGGATCAAACGCTGACTGAATTTGGAGTTGGCTATTATTCTACAGTTTATTATCGATGCGTATTATATTACAGTTTAAGTGGGTGGTGGCCTGTTGGTAACGGACCAGACGCGGCTGCCTACATGTTCACGGTGGTCGCGCGTTCAAATCGTAGGGCTCACCACTGACTTTTCGGAGTTATGTGTGTATTGATAGTCAATCATCACGCATTATAACGGTGAAGGCAAACATCGTGAGGAAACCTGCATACCGTAGCGATTTTAAAGAATTTCTACGGTATGTAAGTCTGCTTACCCGCACTTGGCCAGCGTGGTGGACTATATGGGCTAACCACTGTCAATCGATGCTCTCGATTGTAGAGTAGGCCCGTGCTCTGCAGTGGGACGTATATGGGCTGATACAATTATTATCAATACGGAGACGGAAATGTTGCGAAGAAATTTTTGAATAATGGAGAACTGTTCATGACAATTTGAAAGGTATAAAAAGTTTATCGGTTAAAAAACCGTCGTTATAACACGTGTAAGCCTATTGCATTTCAGATTTATGTGTGATGTGATGACGTGTGTATCTGGAAACAATCAGGCCAACTTATTTGCCAGCACCGCTCTTACCATCACGTGCATAATTCATATTGTCTTCCATTCATCAGCCAAAGGAAGTCCACTGCTGAACATAGGCCTTCCCCAATTATTTTCCCAGTGACCGGTTGTCATTAATTTTGTTTTACCTATACATAATTAACTCATATATTAAACCAAATGAAAAAAGAACCATTGGAATCCTATTGAAATAAAACGAATTCTTACGGATTTTATCGCGAATTTGATTCAATTTTTACATTTTTTAATTTCCCGACGTTTCGATCACTTTACAGTTTTCGTGGTCACGGGGCGGACTGGGGTATTAGTCATCTGCTAAGTGCCTGTTACAATTTAACTACCCTTAATTTACAACTATTAAATTAAAAAGTTAATTGGTTTTTGCGATCCGATCCGATCGAAGAATTCGTTTTATTTCAATGTGTAACATTCGCGTAAACCCAATACATCATTGGAATTCTATTCAATTTTGAGGAGTTTTGCCCCCCACATCCAAAGATATTCGTCAGATCTTGACCAATGTTTTATAGGACCACCTGTGAAGTATTTTTTATAGCTTTGAAAAAACAAAGAATTATCCAAATCGGTTCAGGCGTCTTTTCATAATCAGTTAACAAAAAAAATCCGACGAATTGAGAACCTCTTTTTTTAACTCGGTTAAAAACAATCCTGTCACGTAAACAAAAACACATTTTTCTTCCCAGTATAAAAGATATTCTTTCAATGAACAAAGCACAAATTCTTTCTTCCCCATAAAGTTTGTATGAAATTGTACCATTAACCGTCAGTAGTGTCTCAAGCCGCTAATTTCCATAGTTTAAGTGGACGGTAATTATCAGGCACAGCCCAGCGCTGGTCTGTAATGAATATTTGATCGCCACTAATGGTGTAATTTGATACAATTTTCACATCCAAAGTGTCGCTGAGGCGTATTTTTTAACGTCTTGTATTTCGGCGTATTCAACACCTATTAATTTCGTTGTACGGTTGATGGGTGTCGGCCTATTAATTTTGATATGTATGTGTTATTTTCATGTCTTATTGTTTTTATGTTTATTATGCTATAGGGCAAACTAATTATTGAAGCAGAAAAAATATTAACAAAGTATTCTGTTCATTAAATAATAACTTTTATATAAGCGGTAGGCTCGCCCCCTATTACATCACGGGACGGAATATAAAAGGCGAAACGTGGGTGTCGTGGCTGCACCTCCGCCTACCCCTTCTGGGAAACTTTAATATAGTAATTCTTAAAGTTCACGCTATATCCAATAATAAATTACACATTCTAGAAATCAATACTATTATATACTTGGAGTTAGACTCCACCACATACATACGTGGTGCGTGGTGGCCTGTTGGTAATGGACTAGACGCGGCTGCCTACATGTTCACGGTGGTCGCGGGTTCAAATCCCAGGGCACACCTCTGACTTTTCGGAGTCATTTGTGTATTGATAGTCAATCACCACGCACTATAACGGTGAAGGAAAACATCGTGAGGAAACCTGCATACCATAGCGATTTGTATAAATTTCTATGGTATGTAAAAGTCCGCCAACCCGCACTAGGCCAGCGTGGTGGACTATATGGCCTAACCACTCTCAATCATACTATGATTGTAGAGGAGGCCCGTGCCCTGCAGTGGGTCGTAGGTATATGGGCAATACAATACAATACAATACAATACATACATAAACGCGGTAATTTAACAATTGTATTATTTATTTCTGTAATATATAAATCATACATTACCTATACTGTCATGAATAATTAAAAAACAAAATTACAAGCCATTGGTTCTACTTGCCAAAAAAACTACAGTTACGCTCTATTTATAAGTTTCAAAATGTCTATCCCTCAATACCTCCTTACGCCGAAACTAACAATTATCCAGACATGCAAGCACACAACCACAATATACATACATAAACTGACGCCTTTTTCCCAGAAGGGGTAGGCAGAGCTGCTACCAGGACAATCACATTTCGCCTTGTGTGTTCCGTCTCTCAATATGATTGGGGCGAGCGTATCGACACACTATATCAGCCCAGGTACGTCCCACTGCAGGGCACGACCCTCCTCTACCATCGAGAGTACGATTGAGAAGGAGTTAGGCTCTACAGTCCACCGAGCTGGCCTAGTGCGGATTGGCGGATTTTAGATACCATAGAAATCCTTGCAAATCGCTACGGTATGCAAGTTTCCTCACGATCTTTTCGTTCACCGTTATAGTGCGTGGTGATTATCTATCATTACACACATGACTCCGAAAAGTCAGACATATCGGGCACAAATTCACGACACCGGGTTAACGCAACCACAAAATAAAACAAAACACAATCGAACCATTATACTGAGCAATTAGGATGTAATAAAAATTGTTATAAAACATTGAAGAACAACCGTCGATTCCTTCAATCAGGATACTACTCTGTCCAGCCCCCATCGGATTAAGCGCTCGTAAAACTCGCAGTAAGAGGTACGTATACATCCGAATGTCGTTTATATACGTTTATACTTTATATGAAATATATAGCTTATAGGAATTTGATTGTTATTGCAAATTGCCGAATTTTAGGTGTTTGAAAAAGATATACAGACAAAATTCAGGCAGCCTCCGTAGTACAATTTGTTAAGATACAGGCTTTGCAATGGGCGGCTGTGTGTTCTATCGCTTTTCATACACAGAAACATCATTTATTTTTCTCAGAAGGGGTAAGCAGAGGTGCCATCCAGACACCCACGTTTGCTCCTTGTGCGCTCCATTCCATCATGTGATAGGGGAGCCTATCGCCATATCGGGCACAAAGTCTTGACTCCAGACTGAAAATGAATAGCAAAATTCCATATCATAGGGTAACTCAGGATTCGAACCCCAAACCTCAGTGTTGTAATCTTACCGTTTTGCAACTGTGCGACCGACGCAGTCTATCACTATTCAACCATGTTGCACAACAATTTGACTTATATTGTACCTACGTCATATCTAAGCAACAATATTTTTTCACAAAAATACTAACCAAAATTTAATATTCTTGTCACCCTATTAAAAAACCAAACTACCGCCAATAAACGATATAAATAAACGGGACAAAAAACAACAGTTTCCGCCGCGAAATAATTTGTGACACATTGTAAAGCGATCGTGTCGGGGCTCATTCGGACCACTTTAATTTACCATTTAATGAGGGTAGTGTAACAATTTTATGAGCGCTACGCGAACGCTTCCGATACGCTGTTTGTTAGCGGTGCGACAAATCTTTATTTATTCTTTGGCTGACGTCTTGATAATAAAATGTGGTAGTTGTTTTTGTTTTTTTTTTGTTTTATAGCAGGTCGGGTAAACGGGCAAGCAGGTCACCTGCTGGTATGTGGTTACTGCCGCGCATGAACATCCACAACCCTTGGATCATAGATGTGTTGCCGGACCATCAAATCGGGAGGGGGGTGGTAAGGAAAAACGACGGCGAGAGGAAAAGGGTATTGGCCATTTTGTTTTGAATGTAATAGTGAGGTTATAATTTTGTTTTAAAATTTAGTTTTAAAACTGTTATGGTATTATATTTAAGGTGATACATAAATAAATAAAATAAAAAATAATTTATTCCCTAATTGTATGATAGCGTTGGCTGATAATAAGCTGACCCTGAGTCGGAGAGTCGGGATTGTATGAGTTTTGTTGAAATGAATTGCCTATGATAAGATAATTTGTTGAAAATATTAACATTGGCCAGACAATCTTTAAATTTTGTGAATTCGTGAAATGACAGAAAATTATTCCTTGTTTTAAAAGTGAATGAAAAATGGCGTACTTTATAATGTGTTCTAAGCCCGCATAGTAAATATCCCTGAATCATTGAAGATACTCACTATAGTGCTAACGGGTTCGCATTTACATATTAATAGTTCAAACAAGCCGATTGAAGACAGTTGAATGCGTACCAACTGAAGGGTGTCGTAGAGAAGAATACGGCTTCGTATTCGCTTCCCGCGAGGTGTAGCTTTGGTGAAATTTTGATTTAATACGGTGAATTATGATGGTGGTCTCTGAACTGTCGGTTAGAGATGTGCCGTGCAGTCTCCGGTAAAGACGGTATGTTAATAACACTAGATTTTCCAATAGTCAAATATTTGTTGGCGTGAAAATAATTTCGACATAGCTTCTCTGTTGTTTCTTTCAAGATTGTAACGTTTACGTCGAATTTGAATTATATGACGATTGAAAATCGGTACTAAGTGGGAATGACTGTGACGCAGTAACTATTTATTAAGAATTTTAGTTGGTCTTCTAAAAAACTATAGTATATTAATAGCATTGGTAGACTGCCTCGGTGGCGTAGTTGTACTACGGTATGATTGCAAAGCTGAGGTCTCGGGTTCGAATCCCGGGTCGGGCAAAGTGATATTGGATTTTTCTATTCATTATTAGCCCGGGGTCAGGAATTTGTGCCCGATATGGCGATAGGCTCGCCCCCTATCACATCGTGGGACGGCATATACAAGGCGAAACGTGGGTTTTCTAGTAGCACCTCTGCCTACCCCTTCTGGAAAAAGGCGTGTGGTTATGTATGTATGTAATAGCATTGGTGTGGCGCTAGGATTAGTTAGTGAAATTGCTTCAAGGCTAATATTTTTTACCCCACCTGTATACTCTTTTCAACTTCAAAAGTTAAGGTTGATTCAGAAACTATGGTCGGGGCAATGGACGCCACATGAGAAGACATAGATTTTTACAAAGTCAAATATTCGCCAAAATCTACGGATAAGCCGGCAAATCCAACCGGCCAATCCGAAATTTCCGCACTGCGATACAAATAAATTTCATTAGTTTACACGTGCGCTGTATGTTAATTCGTATTGAGATATGAATGGCTGTTTGTGCGTGTGACTGCTCGCTTCTCGCGTCGCATTGTGTCGCTTTATTGTCTATTACGGCTCTTTAATCTGGGTCGTGAGTGACAAAGTTTTGTTTGAATATTAAAGACAGGATGAACGGGATTTACTGTCTGTTTGTTTAGTTCTGTCTTTGTGTTAGACGCTTTGATGGCAACTTTTGGTGGGGATGACAAAATATTATTTATTTCTTATGCATGATAAGTGTGTACGATATGTTTGCATCCCGTCGATATCATAAATAGAATTTCAAAAGCGTTAATGGATTTTATAAATAATTAAATTATTAAATTACAACAAGCTTCTTATCGCGGATCATAAAGTGGTGAGATACTATGTAATTATGATTACCAATACGACAAATTATTTTTTCACCGTCGCCGTTGAATGTTCACATATGTTGAATCAATACAAGACATCTATTTACGAATAACATAAGTATGTAATTGTTGTCTAAACCCGAAACGTCATAATAAATCTCGATCATTGTGCCAAAGTAGCTAAATCTATGTTTAATACATTATTGTTATTAATACACTGTATTGTATACATGTTATTAAAAACAAATTAATTTAAATAACTTTTTGAATGTTTTTCAAAGTCGAATAACCTTAATATAACTCTTAAACAACACTAAAAATTACTCCAACGCGTAAAACTCATTTCCTCCAAAACCCATAATTACAAACAAAATAATCTTACAAATGAACGTTCACGAACGCAAACGCGATGCACACTAAACTATCGTCCAATTTTGCCGCCATTTATGCCCATAGATAATACGAGTGTGACACTTCGGAACCGTATATCACGCGGCAGCGATTTAATGGTTTCCGAAAGGTCGGCACCCGGACACTCCGGTGGAAAACGCGAGCCGGTTTAATATGTTTTCGGTATTGTTTGGGTAGCGGTGATTTGTTGTTAGGTATTTGCAGAATAATTATGTATGTTGATTTTTCCAAATATGCAATTTATAAACACTTTTTGGTTAAATAAAAAAAAAAAACACTGAAATATTAAGTTACGTCTGTGTAATCACATAATTGTAATCAAAGACTCAACATTATTTATATCCATGGGGTACTGTCATTTTATGTTCACGTAACAAATAATTTGATTAAGCACAAGCTACCAGAAGTTTTGTAAAACCAACAACAAAAACGTACCATAACGGTGAAGAAAAACATCGTGAGGAAACCTGCATACCATAGCTTTTTGTAAGAATTTCTGGTATGTTAAGTCTGCCAACCCGCGCTCGGCTAGCGCGGTGGATTATACAGCCTGACCACTCTCAGTCGTACTCTCGATTGAGAGAAATATGGGCTGATACAGACGATAAACATTGACAAAAGTATTTCCAATACAAACTATGCATAGTTTTTGTATTCGCCAGTAAGTTCAGATAGGTGCCGCTAAGCAGGCAATATGCATATTTTACGCCAGCTGATCGCTTCGCGGAAGCCACCGCGTACGCCGAAAGGGTCATATTCTGATTAAACGCAAACTACAATTATACTTATTGCGTTGAAAACTTTTGTTTGTTTGGCGTGTCCATTTAAATGTTTGAATTGGCCTTAATATGAATTTTTGGAATTCTGCTATGTTGTTTAGTTAGTTTGATTTACTACTCGTGTAATGTATGTTTGTAATACCAACATGCTTAGGTTCGATCAGAATAAAAAATGTCACTTTTGGTGGAAAAGACGAGTATCTTTGAACTCGGAAAGATAAAATTTTACGTACATTTTTAGCCTTCAAACCATACGTCATCACGTTTATAAATACCTTATGAACCACCTCTTCATAAATAAACTCATCAATGAAAAAAAGAATTGAAGTAATAACAAAAACCTAGAATATATTACAGTACTTAGGTGTTCTGACGACATGTTATATTCTATATTCTGTGACACGTGAAAATGTTCTCAGGTGTGAAATACGTGGTAATATACCGCAGTAATAACATTCAGTCCCCCACAGTTCTTACCGAGTCGTTTACATCACTCGTTTCTAGACTATCTTTTTATTTTTCGATTGTTATAATGAAGGATATAAAATCTTTAGTTTGCAGGCCGCTTTCAAATAGATGTTAAACTTTAAAAGAGGCTTTTGTCTAGCAATTAATATCTTGGGCCCAATGGTGGCATATTAGAAACTACCAACGAGATGGCGGCTAATTTATTCAAAAGTAATCAGATAAATTGGTGTAATTGCAGCGTGTTGTAAACCATGACACCCTGGATTCGATTCCCAGGTCGTCCAATTCGTGTGAATTTGACGATTTAAAAATCTCATCTGAGTTTCTTGGGACTGGAAGGTTTTCTTGCCTTGGATATCAAGTTATCCTCCATCGCATCTTGAAATAGCCATAGCGTGGTGTACTATATGGCCTAACCCCTTTCAATCGTACTCTCGATTTTAGAGGAGGCTCGTGCCCTGCAGTGGGACGTATGTGGGCTGATATAATAGAGTTACACATCTTGAAAATGCGAATCGAAGTTTAAAAAAGAAACATAGTTAAATTGGGAAATCTTCTTTTGAAGTCGGTTAATAATAAACAAAAGCGTACATATATACAGCAATATTTAAACTTAACAAGAAAGCAACCTGGATCAAACAAAAATTTATACATATCAATACTTCTAACACCATAAACCCACCTCAAATGCAAAACAATAATGACGCACGTAATCGGGCCGTGCATTTGAGTCGGGTAATAGCTCGTGATGCCGGCATCTGCCCTCCCTCTCGCACCCCCCACTAAAGACAGGGAGGTCCGAGTAATTAGCCGACTCGGAGTGAACGCAGTTTCAGCAATTGATATCATTAAAGTTCGACGAAGTTATACGCTACTGAAGGATTTGACGAGTGATTTACACATTACTCGAGTTTTGGTATAATATTTGGCAGTGTGTTGTATTTGTATTGTGAATTTGGAGACCTTGAGAATGCAGATTGTGTAAGTAATTTGATGGAGATTGGGCAATAGCAATAGCAATTATAATTGAGTTATTTTTTTTATTGCATAGATCCGGCAAACGAGCAAACAGATCACCTGATGGCAAGTCACTGCCGCCCATGACCATCCACAACGCTGTAATTATAGACGAGTTGCCGGCCCTTGAAATCAGAAGGGGAGCGGGAAGGAAAAAGGATGGGAAGAGGAAAGGAGTATTGGGCATCCGGCAATCTCACTCACCGAACTAAACGTCACGTCGATTTCCTGTGAGACAGTTGTACTACCAGTGAGCCTGCCTATACATGCTGAATACTGACAACATCGTGGATCTACCACATATAAATTATTTATTGTTGCTTTTTAAATTGTTTATAAACTCCATATGAACCATCTAAGCTTCTAAGCCTGCCTTCTTGATTGCCGCGGTGGCATAGTGGTACTATGGTATGATTGCAAAGCTGATGTCTCGGGTTCGAATCCCGGGTCGGGCAAAGTGATATTGGATTTTTCTATTCATTATCAGCCCGGAGTCAGGAATTTATGCCCGATATGGCGATAGGCTCGCCCCCTATCACATCATGGGACGGAATATACAAGGCGAAACGTGGGTGTTCTGTGAGCACCTCTGCCTACCCCTTCTGGGAAAAAGGCGTGTGTTTATGTATGTAAGCTTCTAAGCAACCCTATATATTTTCACGACGCGCCTCAACACAGAATCCCCTACATCGGAAACTATGTCACGTGTTTTTCATAGTTCCTTGCTGGCCTCCCCAGCTTCACAAGTGACGCGTCAACCTCGCGTTGGTACGAGCGGCATTATAATAAGCTATAGGTACAGTCGCGCACAAAGAGATGCATAATGCGAATGCATACGTTTCCGTGTCAACCAGCGCCCTCGCCCGTTTGAATCGAGGGCTACGCTAGTGATGAACTAAAAAGAGATTTTTTGCAGGGATTGTGGATTTGTATTTTGAGATTGGAGTGTAGTGAGCGGATTCGGTGTATTTGTTAGTAAATGTTTCGTAATTTTTAGGGTAAGTTTGATGAAGGAAAATATTGAATGAAAACTTTTAGAAGCTGTTATAATACGTCAAAGATATAAAGCTGGATTTTCGAAGCCTTACGTCTACTTTCATTCTCGAACGTAACTCCGTGTTATTATGTATAAACATGACTGTCACTCCTTGCATAAAAAATTAGCTTATATAATGTTGTGCCAAATAAAGTTTTTTTTTATAAATATTTAAATACTCTGATATTTATGTTTTTCTAATTGTCCACTGAGTATTCTCTGATCAAGAATTTCAAGATAAAACTTCACGGTAAATTAACTGTTATATAGCCCGCAGGCAAGCACCATAATATGCAATAATGGAAGACCCTTCGGAAAACACGTCAGTACGTCTCATTTCTGGTCCAGACAGTATATATCGATCTTGAACTGGCGGGCATAATGATTTCCACCGCTGGATACCCTATTTATACTATTCCATAATTACTATAATCTGCTCTGTAGTAACTTTCTCATTCCAAGTAAAAAATTAATACGAAAAAATCCTTGAGTAAAACATACCACCGCATCCCTATTCTGTAGTGGTGTATGTTCAATCACGAGGGTATGCGCGGGTGCAGTGCAGCCGACGTGGCGCTTGTGTTACCAGCGTCACCGCTCTCCGACCACCGGGTTATCGACGAAGTTATAAAAAATTCGGAAGTTCGACATGACTTGCGAAATTTGTCATCGGTTTTGGAGTGTACAGTATAAGTTTGAATGAGCAACACAAATGTGGATTTTAATTGGATTAAATAGGAATTAGGAGGACGCCGAAGATCGGGCGAAATGGAGAAGAATTAGCCGAAAGGCGGACTCTGACACTGGCCGGGATAACTCCAGGTAGAAGAGAAAGAAATTAAGGAATTAGTGATCAGTGTGAAGGGATTTTTTTTAATCCGAATTATAAAAAGGCCTTACTCGATAGTTTAGTATGATTTATGGATAGATATTCGACATTGTTGTTGGCTGCTGCTATTTCTTGCCGTCGATAAAAGGACTCAGCATAGTTACAGCACAATTTTAAAGCGAATATAGTCTACTAGATTTGCTCCTTGCTAACTAACCCGGTCTTGATGTATAAAATGCTTTCCAACAATGTGACTACCCAAAAAACAAAAGAGAAAATAAAATAGACCTAAAAATAAAATTTTGTAATAACATTCAAAATCGACCAAGCCCATTGAGTGCTGTTTAAAAAACACCATCTTTAAATGGTAAACACAATTATCGAGAAACACTTGAAACGGAATCGGTGCAGTGTTGCCAGTAAAAAAACTAATCTGAAACACCCGCGCAATGGTTCCACAATATTCGCCGTTCGCGTGTGTAAATACTGCACTGTGTTGCCATGTGCTAAAATAATTCCCTGTTTTGTGTTCAAAATATCGCGCTGTGGTAGTGGGTATGGATTGTAAACCGTAACGGTCTTAGATTCGTTGGTTGGTTAATCCACTTCGTGTTTTTTTATTGTAATTTTATAAGTAGATTTGTACCGGATTGGGTTACGTTGCGGAAGGTTCTGGCGACTTAAAAAAATTATAGGCCAAAACTTTCTTACAAATATAATTGCAGCAAGCAAATGCTTAGCTTCGAAAAAAAAAAGGACTGTAGCACATCTCGGTACCGGTATATGCATTATAACGTTCATTACCAATTTCAACTCTATACCTACCCACATTTTTTCGCCTACCAACCCTATCTTAGCTCGATATCGAGTGCGAGGGTCTAGAGTGCGTGCCCGGCGCGGCACCAAACAAAAGCACTTCGTCTGGCCCTCCGGCCCTCCGGAGGAGAAAGGGGATCGCATTATGAGTATACCATCCGTTGGTTGATTGTTTTTTTTTTTGGTGATGTTTCAGTTGTGTTGAGGTAGGTCGAGGTTTTGCTATTAGCCGGGTCAAATAGTTAAATATATAATAATACATCCGACAGTCACATACATAGTCCTGACTCCACACTGATATCACATCTTGTGTCGTGGGTATCAGAAACCACGAGAGACTTTTCGGTCTCACAAACACCCAGACCCGAAACAAATACCTGTGGATCACACAAATATTTGTCTCGGTGCGGGGATCGAACCCGTGGCCTCCCGTTTCACAGCCTAACCTAACCAACTGCGCCATAGAGGCTGTCAACCTAGCCATTATATTACGTTCAAGTGTTTAGTGTTATTCTTATATTTAGATTAACCACATTCTAGTATATTAACACAGACGAAAAAGGCGTGTTTGATATTTAACCAGTCTAATGCATGTACATTTAAATTGCACCATCTAAAACTTCATAAGATATAATGTAAGAACAGCAGTTGCAGCGCTGTAGACGAATCAACTGGTTGGGAAGCCAATATCCGCTGTTTCGTTCTGTGCGTACTATAGGGTTGACAAAATCCATTGCATTTTTATAGCCACAACGATAGTCACAAATTCGGAGGTCGAGAGTACATGCCTGCTAGGAGTATCTACAAAATAAACATTAACACTAAACATAGGACAGCCTCGAAAGTCAGCCGTGAAACGAGAGGCCCCGGGTTCGATCCCCGCACCGTGACAAATGTTTGTGCAGCCCACAAGCATTTGTCTCGGGTCTGGGTGTTGTTGAAAGTCTCTCGTAGTTTCTGATACCCACGACACAAGACTTAACTGATCTTAATATGGGGTCACGACTATGTATGTGACTGTTGGGTGTATTTATTTATTAATTATTTCCACTAAATATAATAATCCAAATACCAACACGTCAACACCAAAAAGCAACACCATCCACAGATCGCACACAAGATCCTAATTATGTAAAACTCCATCAAACTAGGCCGGCGGAATTTCGCGCTAATTGACGTGGCGTCCCTTTCCTTCCCCACGGGTGTGACAGAGAGGGTGGGTTGCACTGTGCGCCTCATTAGCACCCGTCCACACGATTGCCGGTAACGACACCATATCATGTTTATTCCGCGTCTAAAACTTATTGCTTCTGCGTCGTTAGCGCCGGAGCGAACCGCCCTAAAAGCTGTTTAAGATACATTAACGTATAGCACTTAAGGTTGTCTGCGTATTGAGCGGGCTTAAAACAATGCAATTTATATAAATTCACGTAGAATTGTGAGGGTTATACTTTGCTATTTAAATCTCTTTGTATAATGCTTTTGTAAACAAAATTCAGTTAATTATATTTTTTTTATTGCGATGAATGGCGCGACGAGCATGTCATTCGCCTGATGGTAATGCTAACCGCTCATGGACAGTATCAAAACCAAACAACACCATGAATTACAAAGCAATGCTTAGAATTCTGGGCCCGCCATCCTGAGACACAAGATGTTAGGTCTCATCATGTCCAATGGCTACAATACTCTGGCTACAGTGTACTTCGAACCAGTTTTTGTATTTAATAATAATAATAATTAGCGTATTCTAGCCACATTGATGTGTCGGTTCCTGATAGCAGAACTAAGAAAATCATATTATTAAACATATTTTCTTGAGGGAAGACCGCTTGTTTAGGACGTATTACAACAAATATCCCGACATATTCTTACAAATGACAAAATACCAAAAATTTTCACCAACATTTTCATCCTCGTCGCCAAAACCACGCACGTTCCTCGGGGGCGTAATTTTTGAGATTAAAATTTTGGCATCGCGAAAGCGGTAATGAAAGCACGGGTCATTAACCCGCCGGCCGTCCATTAGTCGCTCACGTTCGCAATTACACCGGGAGTGGGTTCGTATCCAGGTCTGCATATCGGTAACGAGGATCGATTAAACCGTTTTGGGTTGTAATCGATGGATGGTATTGTGGTGCGGTATTTTTAGGTTGCAGAAAGTGGCTGAAAACAGGGCGTTTCCAACAGATGTCTATGGTATGGAAATCCCAAGAGGCCAATGTTTAGCATTGAAATTTGTTTATACGAAAAAGGGCAAGAAATAATGTTTTTTTTTGCTGGGATATCATGTATACTATGTTTAGTTTTAAAGAGGTAGAGTCATATCCAGTTACCTTGCACTAATGCTGGAATGGGCCGGCTCGACCAGGACCACTCTCTCACAATGCCACAATAAAGCGACTACATTGCCATATTTCGTTCGGTGTGTGGTAATGTCAGCGTCTCAATATCCTTTTCTCGTGTCTTTTCCTCTGACCACAATTCAAGTAAGTGACAAGTGAGCAGATGCTTATAACTGCCTTTTCTATTATTTATGTACGATTTGGAGCAGGCCGGCATAACTGTGTAAGTTTCATATGTACATCTGTTTAAAAAAAATAGCATACCTGTAAAAAGGGCCGTATTTATAACAGTTTCTATAAAATATTAAAATCAATACTTTCATAATATATTTTAAGCCACTCTTTACGGCTCAACCGTCTTCCCACGCATCATTAGTAGATATTTACGCGAAAATCTCGACTTACCGCCCATGGCTTCTCAAGTGTTTTGCTTCGATTCAATCGCGCGTCTTAAGGTTAATTGATATCAATTGAACATTTTCTATTGATATTTACGGAAAATTAGAAATTGAAACGTCCACGGAGTACTTAGGAAGTGAGTCGATATTTTCAAAATTGACTTTATTTTTTGTTATTCTAGCAGAGTGGAGTAATACTCCTGCTGGTATATTGCAGTGAGATTGAAATATAGTAATAACTGGCAAGAGACGATTCTCTCTCTCTCTCTCTCTCTCATTTCAGCCACAGGATGTCTACTGCCGAACATAGGTCTCCCCCAAGGTTCTATGAAGTCGCCTGATGCAGGCCACTTCCAACAGGTCAATATGGAGATCCTTGGGGGAGAAACGATTAAGAGTGGTAAAAATTTACCAGTCGTAATAATAATGCAGGCCTGTTCTAAACTTGATATTCACAGGATGATATTGGAACGCGTTACACTTGTGCAGTTCGCTGTGGCGCGCTAACATCTTCTGTACGGCGATATCTCTACGGGCCGATATCAAAAAACTTTGAATGAACCCGTTGCAATTTTACTCACATGTACAAACTACACACAATAAGAATATTTCGTAAATTCACCGGTAAGACTTATCCATGCCGTAAAAATTAATTCAAAATAACCCCAATAATAAAAGGGGATAAAAAGGGCAGTAAATAATACTCAGCGAGCCGTTGTGAGAGGCACCGCATAATACACCAAAATTCTATTCTGGACCTGTGAGGCGGAAAACTGTATGGAGAACCGCCACGAAGCCCGATGGTGTGGCAATCCAGATATGTCAAAGTTATTTTGTATATAAATGATAGAAAATGTTGAGGAGACTTTATTTATTTAGTTAAAAATGGCACACCAACAGCATAATACATAAGATCGCTTACTTTTTTAATGTATATTATGACTGTATTTAAATGTAAATGTCCATGATAGACGTACACAGCTTTGGCCAAAATAAACAACAACTATAAAACAACAAAAACTATAAGTATTACTTGATATTAATGAAATTACAATTATTACATTTCTATTACAATTATTCTATTCTATCAATTTTCATAAATGAGAACTTAAAGCACAAATTAAAACTTAAATATAAATTTGAAGAGTTTTGGCAGAGGAATTTCAGAGGTACGTGAGGTTAGCCAACCAGTACTGGGGGCAGCAAAAAGCTGATTTTACGGTCAGTTCTCGCCTGATTTCAGGCGAAATTCATATGCCATTGTCACATGAGATAATTGCTAATTATCAAATGTTTACACCAATCAATTTTTTTTATTTCTTTACGATAATCGTATCGTCGAGGGGAGAAACTCTCCCCGTATAAATTGGGATTTATAGACTAAAAGATCCATTTCAGAGTAGGTTGATGTCAGATAAGCGACTGGTCTTAAATTATAAACCAATTAATGTTGCAACGTGAAAAAAGAACATTTTGATGAGCCGACTCCATGTAAATTAACGTATAAACACACTCAGATACTTACATACATAAACTCACGCTGTTTTCGCAGAAGGGGTAGGCAGAGGTGCAACCAGGACACCTACGTTCGGTCTTTTTTCCGTCGCACGATGTGATAGGGGGCGAACCTATCGCCATATCGGACACAAATTCCTGATTCCGGACTAATAAAGAACAGAAAAATCCAATATCAATTCGCTCGACCGGGATTCGAACCCGAGACCTCAGCTTTTCAATCATACCGTAGTACAACTGCGTCACCGAGGCAGTCAAACATCGATATATATTTTAAATTACCGATATGAGCCTTCATATGTAATATAGTAAGGGTTACATAACCAATCCCATGAGGCCCTTGTCTTGTAATGAAAAACTGTAATTACCCGCTAAATATCATAGAAAATATTCCACTTTACATACTTCCAAGTACTTCAGATCCACAACAAAGTCCAACACAGTCCTAAACAAACGTTATTTATAAGTTTTAGTGTTTAACAAGTGACCCAGTGACTTCTAAACAACGGTCCAGAGGCAGACAGAAACAATCGCACTACTGCCATCGTAAAATACTGTTTTGTCATAACACGTAACTAGTAAATTACATAGAGCGTAAACCTAGTTTATGCGTGTCAATTAGCGCGGCCTACTGGAGTTTACATAATTTTAATATGTGACCCATCTGTGTTGGCGTAAAATCGTATGTTTATTATTTGATAATATTCGTGTGTGTTTTGTATGAATGTTATATTTCTTTTGAAATTTGTCATATTGTTTAACGACCAGTTATGATATTCAATGCTTTCAATAAATAGTGTACTCGTAGTATATAGGTTTTTTCAGGAATTGAACTTAAGACCTCCCGATTATGAATCAGCATGTGCTGCACTTGGCCAGCGTGGAGGACTATATGGCCTAACCACTCTCAATTGATTCTCTCGATTGTTGAGTAGGCTTGTGCCCAGCAGTGGGACGTATATGGGCTGATACAGATATGGCATAACCTGTACCGTACTGTTCAATATACGATTGCAAAAGCCAATCAAAATAAAGGTACACTTACGTTTTTGCAAGATTTGAACCCGGGACTTAACGAGAGCCCTCTAGTAACTGACTCGTGTCGCCGACAGTCGCTCTGAGAGTATCCAGTTACGCAGAATTAGCGATTTTACGATCATCCGACCGATTGCATCTCACCGAATCACGTTACTTGTTACTGAAGTTAGAACGACAGATTTTAGCAACTTTTAACGATGAGTAATTTAGCAACGTTTTTATTTGTATGTTCAGTTCATCCTTTGATTTAAGTAATTATTGCAAGCCAAAACATGAAAGTAACTATAGCGGGCCCATTTACAAAATTTTACAGCGTAATGACGAGTGAATAAGTGTTTCTGAATTCAATGCCAAATGAACCAATAATTTCGAAATGACTTATAGTTTCTAAAACATTATTAAACATAACTTGACGTATCCAAAGCGAATACTAATTACTCCGTGTAAGCGCGGAATAAACCCAAGCAAAAAACATTTTCTATCGCAAAAGGCGACACAGAATTGCCTATCTTTAAGCCTAATATTTTCACACAAAGTAACCGCTTTATTCGCCGCGATGCCAAGCCGGCCGGTCTAATGGCAACCCCGACGCCTCTATCATCAGCTGACGTTTCAAAACGCGGCCATAAATTAACGGGGCACACGAGTCGAGCGCGCCGAATTAACATAATAAAAAGGGAACGCTCAAAAACCGGCCGTAAATAAAGTTTTATGGCCATCGCTCTAATGCCCGGAGAATGTCGCGAGAGGGAGGCAACTTAGTGCCCAAAACCCCCTCACCCGCGGGGTTGCCATAATAAAAAATTCAAAAGAAGAAAATCCGGACACGAACGCAGGTCCGGATGCATAAAAAATGTTGTGAAAAAAAACGCCATTAAACATACGGAGCTGGTGACGTATGCCTTTTGTGCCGTAAATAATGTATCGCGGCGTGAAGTCGACTGTGTTTTTAAGGCTTCCGTGCTTGTGTGGATTAACCATTAAATTGTGGCCAGTTAACTAACCCTTTTATAGGAATAAAAGGCTAAATATTTTACACTAATGTCACAGAAATACTAACGTTAAAACTAGAGATTACAAATTGCCAAAGAAATTTGCATTTAATTTTGTGATGGAGAAACTGATACCTAAGGATGGAAAAACATTAAAATTGATCTAAAATAAAATAATTTAATTTCTTCATTTATTTCTCTGTCATTTCACGACCATGTTTGATGTCGTTTTTACACACATTTTTTACAAACAATCTTTAATAATAAGCATAAAATAATATCAAAAGTCAACATCCCTATTGCATCCTTAGTATCCTTCTATCCGTATAATATACCACATAAATAAACTGGCGCGATAACTTCCTTAGCTGCACATTTAGCTACATATCTCCGATAACAAGCAATTATCGGATCGATTATTGGTTCGCATTTATCAGTGGCGATTTATCCGTCGTTTCCCTTT
This sequence comes from Theretra japonica, assembly GCA_033459515.1. Classification (NCBI taxonomy): domain Eukaryota; kingdom Metazoa; phylum Arthropoda; class Insecta; order Lepidoptera; family Sphingidae; genus Theretra; species Theretra japonica. The sequence goes on from CM065949.1 coordinate 12,979,053, forward strand.
GGAAAGTAGGGAGGCTTATTAATGGTCAGGGTAATTTATATAATTAGTTTAGACATTAACAACGGTAGGGTATAGACTCTATACTATAGAGTACATCGTAGAATCGATTTACAATGTCTGTTAAGTATGTAGCGTCTCTGGTCATTAGCCACGGATGCGCCATGATTAAGGAACGCCTTATGGTCTTTGCTTTGCGGTCTTTCATCAACCTTTCAAGACTTAAATACCCAACATTTACACAAATAGTCTTATGCATTGGGTGTCAGAAATTATGAGAGCCTCGTCGGTTTCACAAACAGATGTTCGTAATAAATATTTCTGGATCACAAATACACGTCTTGCGTGGTAATCGAACCCGCGGTCTACTTTTCAGTTTTCTTTCCCGACTGAGTTTTCTTTCCAAATTGCACTCGTTTCCGCGCTGAACTTCTTTAAATTCCATTACAATGTATTTTTTCCACTAATTTTTTTTCGAACATCGTTGAATTCAAGCTCTTAAAGCTGTGCACCGGAACAATGCATTTAATTTCTGTTAAGTTGGTATTAAGTGAAAAAACCGTAAGTAGTTTGAGAATTGAGATAGTACTTTTCGTCTATACTCTATTCTTCATTATTGATATTGTGATTAATTTAATGTCATGTGTGTACTTGACTGTATTAGTTTGATCTTCTTGTGACAAAGTAATAATGTTGAAATATTTTCTCACTATGATTTTAAAACACATTTTGGCAATAAACTATAGGCGAAGTACTAACAACCAAATCGCTAAAATATAATACACTGACTATTAAACCACTGACATCAATAACAAAACAACACATACCTCCATACCCGAACGACAGTTCTCGCAAAACACACTCCTAATACAGTGATAACAAAAAAAGGATATTACAATCATGCAAATGTCACGAAAAAGTCGTGAAATTGCCGCTAGGATCTAGATCTTGATATCACGGAGACAATATAGGCGTTTACTTGAAAGGACCGGGCGTTCGGCGAGCGATACGAACGAAACGTCGACGACTGCTGGCGAAAGATTGGCACAGTGCAGATTACAGCAGCAACGCAATGAAAGGAAGAAATCGCAATACGACAAGAAAAAAGTCGTTTAACAAAGATTTTCTTATCCAATTTGATCCATCAGCCAAAGGAAGTCCACTGCTGAGCATAGGCCTCTCTCAATGATGTCTACAATGACCTGTTGGAGGCAGCCTGCATCCACCGATGTCCCGCGACCTTTACCAGTTCGTCTGACCACATAGTCGGTGGACGATTAAGATTTTCTTAAACCACATTAAAATAGTGTTAAAAAATTGTGAAAGTATTTTACAGCAGCAACGCAATATGAAGAAGAATAATATAAAAACGTCGCTTAAAAACATTAATACATTAATAACACACTAATTTATTACCTACGAACGTAATGTTTCATTTCCGCCCACACAAATGGATAAATTATACGAAAGTTTTTTGTTGTTTCTGTAAATTATGATGTTTCGTCTAGCGTAGTGTTAATAGCTAAGCGAGTTATAATTACATAATGTAATAGAAACGTTGAGAAAAATCCTCAACTGTTAAACCTAAACGCAATGCAAATATAGAAAATAAGTTACGTAAATGAAAGATCCTATTTTTAAAAGCAATTATTATTTATTGAAATTCCTTCCATTTCTAACTTACAATGTTTAACACGTGTCAAATAAAAACACTTTGTTGTTTTATTGCGCGAACTAAAATACGGCAAACAATTTTCGCAACAAGGTATATTGGTACGGCGTAGTCTCGTGACAAATGAAAATAAGGTAAATATTCATTACTTAGTAAGTACAGACAAATAGGACGTTCTCACTTTCCCAATTTAACCATTTGTTATAAAAATATGTTAGGAGTCTTACAAACGTTGTGGTCTACCCATCACGCCTATTTTTATATGCTAGAACAATGTTATATATTTGAATGAATTTGAAATGTCTAAAACTCCTTTCATCTTATTCTCTGAGACCAGCAGACTTTTTACATAGTGCAATATAGATAATTTGCAGATCTCAATGCAGCAGATGGTAAGTACAGATTAATTCAAACAAAATATTTAATTACCTACACAATCATACTGGCCAGGTCAAAAAAAATCCAAACTGGTATACGAAAAAAATCTTGCCACCTTTTAAACCGCCTTTAAACCCAAAGTTATACTGGCCAGGTCAAAAAAGAATCCAAACAGTATTACAAAAAAGTATCGCCACTATACTTTTCGACACAGAATCCCGAGCTGCACCACTGTCTCACCTCAACTGCGGTCCAACAGCGGGTTTAGATAAAGGGGCCCGTTTTGTCCCCGGCGTAAATATAAATTGCGCCATAAATGTCAGATGGACACAATTGTCCGTGCGAGCTGTGATTCCGCCGAGCTCGTGACTCCAAGTGTACGCTACTTTACAGACGTCTGTGGGCTAATGTTTTATTTAAATGAGCGATGGTTGATTTGGTGTTTCCGGTTACGTTTTTTCCGGAAGTGTGATAGTGTAGTTTTGATTTCCTGGTAATTGTATTTTTTATGTTATAGGAGGAAAACGAGCATACGAAATAATAATAATTTAATCTTAAAAGGCATTTGTATTTTTTATTATTTGTGAATATGTTTTATGCAGTCATTATGTTGGATGCTATGGAAAATAAACATAATCAATATATCTATATTTAAGTAAATCACAAACACTTTTACCAAGGTACATAGCATATTAAAATTTACGTTTGTAAAACACCAACGTTGTAGGAAATCTGTTAGGATACCCAGATAATGTTTCTTAAATAGTTACTTAATCGTCTGTCAATCTAAAATTAACTATTTCAACTTCAAATACTCAAAATCCTTAACATCTCGCAATGACCAAACCAGCGCTCAACAAGTAACCTGCATCTGAATGCAGAATCGATGAGCAAATCAACTTGCTTTACAGGGGAAGTTCCGGCGCCGCGGGGGAGGAGTGAGGAGGGTTGAAAGACGAAGGGGAGGGGGAGGTGACATCCGCAGAAGCCCTCTGAACTGGCTTCTCAAAGAGCACTCCTGACTCAAAGCGTCCACGGCCTAACTTGGAGTTAGTGTACATACTACATACTAGACAGACTTGTTTAGTAGTTATGCAGATTCCATTAGCGATTAAGATGGTCATAACGGTTAGATATCAATTTAAATGGGTTTATGGTGATATGATAAAGTTTATTTATTTATTACGAAGAACAATTTATGTTAATGAAATATCTTTCTAAGTTATAGCAGTCAAATAAAATTTTGTTATATTTTAGATTACATTTAAGGCATAGTTATGTATTTGTTTAAACATCTATGAATCTTAATTTTCCAAAAATAAATAATATTACATAGCACAATCTTGTGACGCTCTCGTAGAATAGAATCTCGTAACGGTTATAACGTATACGCCTTTACATGTTACAGTTGATAGCATAACGGTTATAAAAGTAATATTTGCTTACGTGTAAAATTATCCATAACTTCAAATTTAAGAGATTGGTGTTTATGGGCAATAACTTAAAAATAAATTGCTCGTTTGCTTTCTTATCCTACAAAGTTCCCTAAGATCATCTCAGCTACAACATCTTAAAAAATAATGTTCGCAGAGTTAAAAATGCGATCAAAATCCGATACGTCGCGACACACGCCACCCCATATAGATCGGCAATTTTAGGAATTCCCGCTGCAGGATCCCGGAGTCCCGTTCGACAATCCCGGGTTCTATAAAGGGTGACCTCCGAAACGATATCGGGTGAAATAAAAGAGGTATTTTGCGAGAATGTCTTAATATCTGGGCGGATGTATTCGTTGGCACTAACGAGTATTGTATTGGACGGGCGCCGGCAAAAAAATTCCCGACAGATATTGCCCCGGCTTAGATAAGAGGTTATCGTTATATCTCTATTTTTGTTAGGGTGTAGCAGAGGAGGTAAAGTGTAATAAAACTGATGGCCAATCGAGATTGATTGGTCGAAATGTATCATGTTTTTCGATACTAAAATATTTGGATGTTGTCTTGTTTATACGTGTTGATTCGATACACATGATTTCAATAATCTAACCTGGAGGCAAATCATAATTGGCATATTACTCGTATATAAAAAATGTTAATATTTATTGCATATTTATTATAAGTTGGATTTCGCTGGATGCAGGGCCCTTCCGACAAGAGAACAACACTCCTTGGGGGAGGCCTATGTTCAGCAGTGAACCTCCTGTGGCTGAAGAGAGAGAGAGAGATTTATTATAAATTAAGATAATTAAAAAATATTGTATACCAACACTACTTTAATGATATCATAGATCCTTTAAACCGCGAGATCCTTTAATAGGTTATGGTTTCAGTAAACCAAATAAACAATTAAAATGTTTTCAAGTATTATCGGGCGTATAGCTACTCACTTAAATATATGTGAATAATGAATACGTCATCTTTTTCTCAAAATATACAATACCAAATTACATTTTTGAATATCAAAATCGAACCTAGGACAGTTCACCGGGCACAGACACTACACCAAGCCAGCCAACAATAATCAGATATGCGCATTAGTTTAAAATACAAATCGGCGTCTCACTTAGCTCAATGGGGCGCGGATGATATGTCGTGCGCACCGAGTGAAATAAGGCGACTTGTGTTTGGCAAGTAGTTAACGAGCGTACCGCGGCTTTGTTCCGAAGACTCGAAGACAGACTAAGATGTGAGATATGGCGTGTTGACTTTTGAACATCTTTTGAGTTATGATAGTCATTAGTTTGTTATTGAGGCGGGTTACATTAAAATGAGAGTAATACGGATTTCGTCGTGGTTTTGGTTCTATTTCCGACAGCGACAGCTTCCGTGGCGTAGTTGGTTGGACGCCGCTTGTGAAAAAGGAAGCCGCGGGTTCGATCCCCGCTTCGAAACAAATGTTTGTGTGAACAAGTATTTGTTTCGAGTCTGGGTGTTTGTGACACGGAAAAGTCTCTCGTAGCTCCCAATACCGACACGAGACTCGATCTTAGTGTGGGGTCAGGACTATGTATGTGACTGTTGGGTGTATTTATTTATTTATTTTTAATTTGTCTGAATTCTGTGAAGTTTATGAAACCTCGTCTTTGACGGCCTGTGAAGCGCAGTTAATTGGCAGCCAACTGTGAAACAAGAGGCTGCGGATTCGATCCCCACACCGAAAGAACTACTGACACACAAATATTAATATTTTTACTTCACCAAAGGAAGACCACTGGTAAACTAATGGGCACCACATACGTAACGATATAACTTTGCAAGCCTGAGTTTGCACTAGTACACTAGAACTTGTGTTGGCAAATAACTGCGCAAACTTCGTCAGAATTTTCGATTCGTCACTTTGTTTTTTTCAATCGAATTTGAAAATTAATTTTTCGATTCGTTTGCGCAACCGCACTTGAACGTGTGCAGGCGTAAGGAGCTTACATAATAGGTACTAAATAAAATAACCAACCCCGCCATCCACTACCACCTTGTGACTTGCAAGTACTAGTAAGTGGCAGTCACTTGCAATGACAGCGCAGGGTAAGTTCCCCGGATAATGTTATCAATTATGTACACGCGCCGTCGACTGACCCAGCCTTGTAATGGCGGCCGGGCCAACTTATATAGCGTTCATTATGTGTATTGCTATTGATTTTTGTTATGTAAAAAGGTGATTAGACATTATAAATCATTTTATTTGGCAACACATACAATAAGTAACAAAAGCAAATATTTTGTAAGTATTAAAATAATGTATATACAAAAATATATATATATATATATATATATATATAACAAAATAAGGAACAATTACTATATTAAACAGTTGGTGTTAAGTTGTCACTGTTGAATGTATACTGTAATGCTTCAAGATTCATGGGTGTAATAAAATTTTTGATATAGTGTAGTTAGAAATGGCGGAAAGAATTTTCTAGAGTGAACAAAACGTATTACAATTCGACAATATACTCGTAATAGGTGTAAATTAGACTCTTTTAGGCCATGGTCCAATTGTCCTAGTTTGAAAATTGAACCCAAACTTGATTAAACATAACTTTACAATACTAAGCTTAATTTGTTTAGAAACGAGATATAATTCGTTTAGTGTAACAATTTTCACCCTCCAGCGATTACAAGAACACTAAAACAAAACATTGTCTCAAGAAAACAAATCTTAATTTACAACAATTATCTACAAAGAAATAAATCTAACAAAATAGACTACGAGTATTCTCATTTATAAATCTTAGATACAATGTCTACAAACAAAAACCGAACTTCTGTGTGATATTAATAAGCATCAATTCAGAGTGTATTTAATCGCAAAGACAAAATATTATAAGACTATAAATAAATCATTGCGGAGTATTTGCAAATTCGACAGTGTCGCCTTTTGATAAATTACAAAGTTACGGTATGGGCGCCGTTAATAAATAATAATGGGGACAAACAAAACTTCACTAATTGGGGTGAAAGGAGACAGGGATATCCGTCATTACGTCATTTGTAGCGTTCCTTGCTCCAAGTAGCAAAACTTCTTGCACTCATCCCATAAAGCGAGATGGATGGATGTTTGTTTATTATCCATGATACAGAAAGGACTTTGTTTAATTTTACAACTACTTTGGGAATCGAGTTAGGTTTAAAATGCTTTTAAAATGTATTGAGAGAGTTAAATAAATGTTTTCCCAAACCATTAACGAAAACGATAGGTAATTATAAATATGCACACTAATTATCTATGGTATGTAAAGTCCGCCAACCTGCACTAAGCCAGCGTGGTGGACTATATGGCTTAACCACTCTCAATAGTACTTTCGATTGTAGGGGAGGCACGTGCCCTGCAGTGGGACGTATCTGGGCTGACCCAGTACAGTACACTAATTCGAAAGCGGTATATTTTCTTACAACCTACTTACTCTATACAACATATCCGTTTAGACCCCAACTACAATACAGCTTATTTATAACACACTTTCATAAAGTTTTAAAGCGGTCAGCATCAAACACCAATTGTTTTCAAAATCAATTTTATTCATACTCCATCAAAAAGCTTATAAAAATGCATAAACACATTTTCTTCAAAGAAACTACAACCCGTCTGTGTGAAACGCCTAATCGTTTATTAAGGACAGTTCAAAGGGTCTAAACAGCCTCTCGAAGGGTTTATTATCAATAATTATTCAACAAGGGATAACGTGATTAGGGAGAAGGGCGACCTACAGGGTTGAGGGTGGGCCATGTCTACACCCGATGCGTTTCTAATGCTCTGTGACATTGATATTATTGTTAATTGTTTATGGTGTTCGCGTCTTTGATAGCCTCCGTGACAAATGGTTAAGAAGCGGGGAAAGGAGAGGCTGTGGGTTCGATCCCCGTGTCGAAACAAAGGTTTGTGCGATTAAAAATTATTTTTGCGGGTCTAAACGTTGTGATATCCGATAATGTCACGTATTTTGCGAATGAGAATATCCTATCAAATAAGAAAATAATAAATAAATATATCTCAGCCATACGTGCTACGACATTAAGTCTTGTGTCGTGTGAATCAGATAAGACTTTTCGGTCCCACACACCCAGACCCGAAATATATTTGTCGATCACACAATTTGTGATGTAACCCGCGTTCATATTCCACAGCTGGTAACTAACCAACTGCGCCACAGAAGCTGTCCATTTTCCCAAAATATTGTACTGTATCAGCCCATACACGACCCACTGCAGGGCACGAGCCTCCTCTACAATCGAGAGTACGATTGAGAGTGGTTAGGCCATATAGTCCACCACGCTGGCCCAGTGCGGGTTGGCAGACATTTACATACCATAGAAATTTATACAAATCGCTATGGTATGCAGGTTTCCTCACGATGTTTTCCTTCACTGTTATAGTGCGTGGTGATTGACTATCAATACACACATGACTCCGAAAAGTCAGAGGTGTGCCCTGGGATTTGAACTCGCGACCACCGTGAACATGTAGGCAGCCACGTCTGGTCTGTTACCAACAGGCCTCCACGCACTTATTTCCCAAAATATTATAGGTACGAAATTCTCTGGTAATACCCGGACGATGACTTGCAGATCTCTGGAAGTGAACCGGTGTTAACTGCTCGGTAATGAACTATGTACCGCAAGTCATCCACTAAACCTTATGCTTAGGTGGTGACTGTTCCCTGGAGTTTTGTGTGCAATTTGAACTCGGGTTTTGGAGTTTATATATTTAATGTATGTTTGTGTAGTGGGAGTATGTGGGTAAAGAATCGCGGCGTTTTAGGTTCGAATCTAAGGTAATGAAGTCCAGTTTAAAGTTTTTGTTTATCAATAATGATTCATGAATTTTCACATATTATATTCCTATTAATGTTGAAGTTAGTGGCAAAAACATAATATCAAAACCTTAATTGTATGATGTCAAAGTATTGTTTTGATAAGAAAGCAATTTGTTATTGTTAATTTTAATTTTTAGTTTGTGTAAAATAATTGTATGATCCAAGTTGGTGGAAATATATGATTACTATTTAATAATACGCATATTGGTTTTCGACTAGTATTTTTTTTTGGTCTGTATTAGTAAAAAATTAAGATTAATTGCTATTCACATGAGATCCTTTAGTCCAAATTTTATACTACTACATTAACCACACTGCGTCTTATGTTTAATATAGCCCCGTTCATATATGTGCATAGAATATCATCTGGCGATAGATAATTAACTCTCCACGAAAGAATTTTGCCGGCCTGCTTTTTATTACACACTTATACAACATGTAACTCATTTAAATGTAAAAGCGGAAAGTAGTATGTTCAAAATCAGCTACTGAATCGATATCAATACTTTTTTTTGTAGGTATTTTTTTTTAAATAATTAATTAAGACTAAGTGAATAACAGACACCCTCTCATTGATGCACCGAACAAACAAAATTGAAACGTAACTCCAGTACATAAAGTCTTTTCTAAATAAAATTATAAACGAATAATCAAAGATAAACAAATATGAACATTATTTCGATAGTCATAAAGGTTTATTTCAAATACACTAGCAAAATAGCATTAAACAAACGCACACAACGACAGTCCTCAAAAAGCATGATAAGCTACCAAAATTAATAACTATCATATTCTCTTTTCTGCAAATGTAACTACCATTAGACAGAGCAGGACGCCACTATTGTTTAATGAAATTTGAATCATCCGATAAACATAAAAAACGGCGCGCGCGGCGCGGGCGGCACATCAAAGGGTATGTGCAGTCCGCATAGGGATGTACCGCGAAAAAACTCTAATGCGATATTTACGGGACCCGGCATTCTGAATCCCGCGCAATACGGGTAACTAACTATTTAAATGATATCAATTAAATTGTAATAATCAAAAGGAAAAGAAAGATCAAATATTTCTATGCCGAAGAACAACGCGAAACGTTAAGATAATCATTATTTCATTTGATTCGTAATTTTATTCCAATGTATGCGGAATCCCGGTGTGTCGGATATCCCGGTATTGCAATCTCTAAATATGCACCGAATTTGTCAAAAAATCTAGTCGTGCGCCGCTGTTATCTGTGACTTCTTGTGTTCACTCGTTAAGTAGATATTTCGATAACTTTCGCGATGTCTTTTCGGTATTCGAATATTGAGTATGGTGAGCGATGGATCGGTCGTGGTGGGCCAGTGCAATGGCCTCCTAGGTCACCCGACTTGGCGCCTCTTGATAATTTTTTGTGGGGACGTATTAAATCTCTAGTATACAGCAGTGAAACTACTAGTGTGGAGGAACTAAAAAGTAGGATAGTGGCAGCGTTCCTAAAGGTGAAGAGTGAAACTGCCGTTTTAAATAAATTACGCGACCAATTGCGCAAACGTGCGTTAAAATGTATCGAGCAAGGTGGTGGACATTTTGAAAATGTTTTAAAAAGAAGTCGCCGTATGAGTGCCATGTAACACGTAAGTTATTTTTGTGTTTTTTTAATTGTTGCGTTATTATTGCCGATTTAATAGTCGATTAATGCAAAATATTGTCTTGTGTTGTGACTTCCTGCTCATTATTTGTAGTAAATTTAAATACTTATTTAATAGCTCGATAAAAACTAGATGCTGACTGAGTACCTAAATAAATAGTAATTTGTTTATGAAACCACCCGGCAATCACCTGCATTCGTTATTTGTAGTAACGTTTATTGTCGGCGGCACGGCGTTCAAACGACCCGCGTAGGTACTCGTGTAAGTGTGCGTGTCCGCCGCGAGCATATGTACTATGTCGTAGTACGCTCTTATTTGTATGGTGACCATGTTGTGCGGCTACAAATAGTATAACTAATTTCATAAATAAAATATATTTGTAGACACCGGAGTACAATTTTAAAGCATATACTATAATTGCAATAATATTTTTAAGTTTGGGTGTCTGAAGTTGTGAGTTATTCATTTTACACGTTGTATATTTTTGTGTTTATAGTAACGAAAGAATCAAAGTCACCGTGCCCTCGACGATGTAAGGTTAGGACAACCTTCCAATGTCTCCGCGCTAAACTACCTGAGTGACGTCACATCGCGTGCCGACAAAATTCGGCAACAATACCGCAGTAACCAACCAAAATTGTGTTGTGTATTATATTGCAGATTTAAAGATCTATAGGTGATGTACATGTGGTACGACACATGTCCAGCGTTCAGTGATCTGATGTGGCAAACTTGTGCGAATTTTGAGCATGATTTCTCGGGCTTTGAAATATTTATTTTTGACCTTACAAACTGATTACAGTTTGATACAGGAGTATCAGCCCATATACGTTCCACTGCAGGGCACGAGCCTACTTTACAATCGAGAGTACGATTGAGAGTAGTAAGGCCATATAGTCCATAAATGACATATTATAAATAACGTATTTTATGGCCCCTATAATATAATTGTCCAACCGTTAGCAATGACTTCAAAACCCGTGGATTCAATACAAACAACTAAAACAAAGTTTATGCCATCAAAAAAATATTTTCGTTTGTGGATTCTTGAAGAACAAAAAATATGTCGTAGTTTCTGAGAAGGATAAATAACATGTATCTTGCATTCCAAAACTTTACATAACATACATACATAAACTCACGCCTTTTACCAGAAGGGTTAGGCAGAGGTGCTACCAGAACATCCCACATTTCGCCTTGTTAGTTCCTTGTCACGATGTGATAAGGGGGCGAGCCTATCTCAATATCGGGTACAAATTCCTAACTCAGGGCTGATAATGCATACAAAAATCCAATGTCACTGCCCGACCTGGGATTCGAACCCGACACCTCAGTTTTTAACAATACCGAAGCACAACTACGCAACCGAGGAATAAACACAAATAACTATATTATAAGTTAAAAGGGCATGACATACCCCCAGCCCCGTATTGTATTGTATTGTATCAGCCCATATACGACCCACTGCAGGGCACGGGCCTCCTCTACAATCGAGAGTACGATTGAGAGTGGTTAGGCCATATAGTCCACCACGCTGGCCTAATGCGGGTTGGCAGACTTTTACATACCATAGAAATTTATACAAATCGCTATGGTATGCAGGTTTCCTCACGATGTTTTCCTTCACCCAGCCCCGTACCTATTTCAAATTCATACCGGGTACATTTGAACGAATCCTCAGGCTTACAACCACATGATTAATTGTCAGCACAAAGGGCACGCTACAAATTACGTGCCGTTCGAAACCAAATTGAAATTCAAATACGCTTTTGCTCGTATGAAAATACGTTTTGACCGACTCATGGTGTCATAGTCGATAAATGAATGATTTATTTTACTCATGTTTTCTTGGAATTACGCGAATGTTACACATTGAAATAAAAATAATTCTTACGGATTTTATCGCGAATTTAATTTAAATTTTACATATTTTAATTTCCTTATTATATTTTTATTTATTTTATTTGATTTATTTTATTCATAGACGATGAGAGGTAGGTCCTAGTTCTTGATATTGCCAACAATAATGTTTTACTGTTGTGGTAATGTCGGTGAGTGAGATTGCTGGAGATTTCATAAGTTAAATATAGAATCAAATCAAACCAAATATTTTTGTGGACATAGGTTTACATAAGCAGTTACATTTTCTTTATCTGTACAATAAGTCCGCCAACCCGCACTAGGCCAGCGTGGTGGACTATGCAGCCTAACCACTCTCCATCGTCCTGTCATTTGTAGAGTAGGCCCGTGACATGCAGTGGGACGTATATGAGCTGATACAGTACAATATGGCCCGCCAAATTGGCATACATCTTCTGCTTCGCATGCGAACGAATTTTAACAGCTATATAGGATACACCAGATTCCTAACAGGCCGGCATAATTGTTTCGACCAGCGCGGTAGTATTGATAATTGAATAGCATTGGGTTTAACCACCAATTACATTATAGTCAGTCACTCTGACATTCCAATCGAAAAAACTTTAATGATTTCTGATTAGCATTCATTTCTGATTTCACCAAGCCCTAAAAAGACCAGGAAAGCGCAGCCTGAGACGTCCACCCACTAGGTGGTCAGACGACCTGGTAAAGGTCAGACGTCGCTGGATGCAGGTTGCCTCCAACAGGTCACTGTGGAAATCATTGGAGGTCTATGTTCAGCAGTGGACTTCCTTTGGCTGATGGATGGATGATGAAAAAGACCAGGGAAAATCATTCCATACAATATCAGATATATTACAATGACGATGTGAATAACGCAAAGAAATTATCTACAAAAACTATAGCACACAAAGGGTCGTAAACAAGGCGCGAGAATGTGGAGAATTTGCATGAGGTTAAAAACAATGTAATAGAGACAATAGATATATACAATATACATAGGACAGCCTCCGTGGCGCAGTTGGTTAGACGCCGGCTGTAAAACGTGACGCCGCGGGTTCGATCCCCGCACCGAGACAAATATTTGTGTGATACATATTTGTCTCGGTCTGGGTGTTTGTGAGACCGAAAACTCTCTCGTAGTTCCTGATACCCACGACATAAGACTCAATCTTACTGTGGAGTCAGGACTATGTATTTGACTGTTGGTATTTATTTATTTATATACTGATGCATCGATCTCGCCGACCCATATCTAAGCGTTATGCTGGATGGAGCTTCATATTCACTTATTATCATAATTAGTAAAAATATTTTATAGTCTGTAATATCGGTGATGACAAGCTGTGAAACCAGGGTCGCGGTATACAGTCAGGGAGTCACTGGTTAATGTGATCAACTGGTATTTGTTCATCACTTGTCATTATTAAAGTATAGGAAGAAAAACCTATCAACTGTTTAGTTAAACATTTAAAAGTACATATATACATAAACTCACGCATTTTTCTCAGAAGGGGTAGGTAGAAATGCCACAATGACACATTTCGCCTTGTATGTTCCGTCACACGATGTGACAGGGGCGAGCCTGTCGCCATATCGGGCACAAATTCCTGACTCCGGGCTGATAATTAATTGAAAAATCCATTAGCTCTTTGCCGGACCCGGGATTCGAACCCGAGACATCAGCTTTGCAATCGTAACGTAGTACAACTACGCCACCGAGGCAGTATTTTCAAAGTTCCATATACAATGTATTTTTATATATAACAGCAGCCGTTTTAATGGAGAAATTGAAATTTATTTAAGGTTTTAATGACAAATGAACCAGTTGAATATAAATCACTGTCAAAGAAATAACTTAAAGGCTGTCGCATCTAGAAATATACATCACATGCCCGCATGATAACCGACGGCATAGAATAATGAACGGTGGCTCACCGATTATCTCATAAATATTTACCAGGTCGCGCATCGAACCCGCGATCCGACGCACGCGAGACGACGCATTGAACGCATACCCGTTGGGTTATGCATGAGTTATTCTGTGTGTGAATTTAATTATTTAATTGTTTGCAAATATGTATTTGTGATTTATTTTGTTATTTAAAAATAGTATTGTGGTTGCTATGCGCTGAAGTCGACTTCCTGTAGCTGAAGAGAGAGAGAAAAAAATGTACATAATGGATGAATAGCGCAGTGGTAGGCTGTGAAACTGAAGGTCGCTGGTGAGAATCCAGCGCCAAGACCCATGTTTGTGTGATCCACGTGTATTTGTTTTGGGGTTTTCGTGTTGTGTGACCAAAAATTCTTGCATTCTTGCAGTCTGATGTCCATTACACAACTATTTTATCGTAATATGGAGTCCAGACTGTGTGTGTGACTATTGGGTTTATTTTATTATATAAAACGGCAAAATATTTCTACTTTTTTTCTGACTTCAATTTTCAAACAAAGCATATTCTTAGTTTAACTCTTCTACTTTTTTACTTAAGTGCGTGGTGGCCTGTTGGTAACGGACCAGACTCGGCTGCCTACATTTTCACGGTGGTTGCGGGTTCAAATCCCAGGGCACACCTCTTACTTTTCGGAGTTATGTGTGTATTGATAGTCAATCACCACGCACTTTAACGGTGAAGGAAAACATCGTGAGAAAACCTGCATACCGTAGCGATTTTAAAAAAGAATTTCTACGGTATGTAAGTCCGCTAACCCGCACTAGGCCAGCGTGGTGGACTATATAGCCTAACCACTCTCAATCGTACTCTCGATTGTAGAGGAGGCCCGTGCCCTGCAGTGGGTCATATATGGGCTGATACAATACAATACAATACAATACAATACTTTTTTACTTTGGTTATTTTGCTTCGTCTCGATCGGTAATCGAACCAATAATCACCAAAAGATGCTACAGTATATTCTCACTAAACTACACACACTAAAATTCCTCTAACATAGTATAAATTCATGCATGCTCATGAATAACTCAACTCCGAGGCGCGGTGGACGCACTGTATTGGAAACCGTCTCTTACGTTGGGTCTAGGTGGAACGCATTTATAATTTTCATATTATTTATTTAAAATCATTATACTTGAACACAAATGCAAAGACGTGACACTCAATAACTTATCACTTATTTTTATCTGTTTAAAATGCTTAACTTTCCGCGACAAACATTTTCTAATCGAACGGTATTGCAGTTAAATGAACATAACCTAATTAAATTTTTCGATAATATTGTTGTTTTATTTATGAAGTCTTATGAAGTCATAGGCTTAAACTATTTTATGTCCCAAATGTGTCCGCGAAAATACAAAAATTTGCCAGATTAATCTAGTAAAATTAGCCATAAGAATCTTGTCAGTTTTGTTTGGATAGCGGCAAGTCCATATCAAATACCGGATGGTTCTAAGCGAATCAATCATACGTGACGTGATCTCGAATCTTATTGCTGGATTAATATAACGCGTCGTGTACTTTATGGCTTCTACACAAGTCTGATATAGCAGAACGATCACACTGATGTTTTTAGTAGTAACATACAGAATTGAATAAATAAGTAACAACTCACATGAGAAAAGGATATTTGATGTGAGAGATAATTTGGTAGTATGTTTTATCTTAATATAATATTTGACAGCCTCCGTGGCGCTTGGTTAGACGCCGGCTGCGAATCGAGAGGCTGCGGGTTCGATTCCCGCACCGAGACAAATGTTTGTGTAAACCACAGGTATTTGTTTCGGGTCTGGGTGTTTTGAGACCTAAAAGTCTCTCGTAGTTCCTGATACCCACGACATAAGACTCGATCTTAGTGTTGTGTCAGGACTATGTATGTGACTGTTGGGTGTATTTATTTATTTAACTTAATTAAAAAGGGTTTTATCAGACTTGATCAAACCAACCCCATTGAAACGATTGATTATGTCATACATACACAGCAGCTAGATGGACCAATTTTGTACATTCCTAATGCCTTATAACTAATGTCCGACCGAAACTAGTTTTTCAGCCGAAACCGAAACCGAAATTTATTTAAAATTAAGATTATTTACTAAAATTATCGTAACTAAATAATCGTAATTTTTAATAAATTTCGGTATCGGTTTCGGCTGAAAAACGAGTTTCGGTCGGACAATACTTATAACCTTCTCTAATTATATAAGTGTCAGAATAACTATTAACCTAGATTTTGAAAGTGTTTTATGATCATTTCGGCTTCAATCCCAACATAATCACACATAAAATATTAGAAAACACCATTGGATTCGCCAAGCACAACCACAAACAATTTTTTCACACACCTCCATACATCGAGTTCCCGCGATCCCGCACCGTACAGCGTTCTCCATAGACAAGTATCCATATTGTTGGAACGATTCATGAATAAATCCATTGTGAGGAAACAAAGTGGAGCGAGCACAAACACACATGTTATTTACGACCGGCCGACCGTTATGGAAAAATATATACCGTTGACAGATAACCCACATCCGACATGTAGTACTGTCGATGTGATCGCATTTACGCACTAGCTGGCTCCACGGTTTTATGCAAAGTCAATTAAATAATAGGTTGGGGATAATGAGTGTCCTGTGCCCATATGACAAAAATTATGTGATGCTTTTCTTATAATGACACGACAATGTATGTCCGGTTAAGAAGAAGCCGGCATATCTGTAACGACTGCACACTCTCTCTGGACAAAATTTTACTTATTATTACAGCCAATTTTTCAAATTCATTAGTACGAATCTTTAAAAAATACTTGTCACCTACAAAGTCAATTCAACTGATTTAAAAATCAGAGCACCACACAAAATCCTGTATGAAACAAAAATTAATCCAACCCGTAAATGGAACAGGGGGATACATTGTACCCACATTGACGATCAGGCGACCCTTTACACCGCGCACAATGGAGCTCGGTAACACGGCCCGAGGCAAATGTCAGCGCCGCGCACGTGCATGTGCAATAATAGCAGTCATATCCAATAATGCCAGCGACCCTGCTGACCGCCGGTCGAAACGACCCGCGGCGCCGCCATTGTAAAGCGCGGGTTTAAAAGGGTTCGGGTCATTGAGTAATTATTGTGAATAAAGGTAGTATAACATTATACAACCCGTATTTCTTCGAGATTTTCATTGAATTGAATTAGAAAGAGGACAAAGGTATTGTCGTTTGAAATATTGCGGAATCTTTTGTTGAATAATTCTTTAAGTATTTGTCCTGGTGACGTTTATATGGTTTCCTAGTATTTGATATATGAGAAAGGTTTTTAGAATATTTGTGATGTGGGGTGTTTGGCGAGTTATCAGAAATTATACATCAACCAGATCCGAAACAAATTGACGATAATATTTCTCTTAGTACAGAGCTTCTTTATATCCATTATATGACAAAGTTACTAAAAAAAATCATCGGAAACGTACATCAAAAGCCAAACGAAAAAAGACAAAACCCCGCACTCGCAGATAAAAAGGACACAAAATCGCGCATCTGGTCAAAGCGACCGACAAAAAGCACACGCCACACAGCGGGTTTAAAAGAAAACTGCAGCGGCGCGGTCAGCGGGCGAATAAAGCCGGGATGTGGCCGATCACGATAGCCGCGACACTGGCTTATCGCCCCTTTCGGCACTTAAGACCCCCAGGCTGTTTCTAAAAAGGAAAGTTTAAAGTCGCCGCGGGAGGGTTAGAGGCCGACTTTTATTTTGACTTATATATGAGGTTGAGTTGTACAGCACACGTGTCTGGAGACAACTTTTCTCGCCAAGCGTATTTGGATGTTTTGGAAAAATTAACTGCCGATGTATATACAGAAGCATATTTATCGGAGCCAAATATTGGGCCTCAAGATGTCTCAAGACCATATGAAGAGATTTTCCGTCTGTCGTCGATGTGTCACGGCTGCTTGTAGAAAAAATATCCGACTATGTAGCGTGTGCATAATTACAATTCGATCATCACAATAATGTCGTACTATGGTTTATTTCATTTATTTGAGGACTTCTAGCGGGTACATGACATATAATGAAGACAATGTTGTAGCTTTTCTCGTATAAGCTATTACAGTTTACGTTGTGACGAGTTCCTCAATACAGAAGCCCACAGCGCACTTTCAACATTATGTTTACCAATATTTGACATCCTCCGTGGCGTAGTTGGTTAAACGCCGCCTGTGAAACGAGACGCCGCGGGTTCAATCCCCGCACCAAACAAATGATTGTGTGACCTACAATTATTTGTTTCGGGTCTGGGTGTTTGTTGAAAAGTCTCTTGCAGTGTCTGATACCCACGGCACAAACCTCGATCTTAGTGTGGGGTCAGGACTATGTATGTGACTGTTGGGTGTATTTATTAATTTATATATATACTATCTCGGCTACACTGCATCAAGTTGCATTATATTCACTTCTATAAAACCGGCAAATGTATTTCGGTTATGGGGCAATGATTTATTTAAGGCCTATTCCTATGGTAAGGCGCTTTTAAGCCGTGCATTATTGATGCGAACGTCAGTTGAGGGCAGTATGGCCTGGGAAGGGCTTAACTCCGAAAGGGGTCTTATGGGGAAATTGGTGAAGGAAAAACCGTTTCGGTTGTGTTAATTCATGGGATGTGTGACGTTTACACTGATTCGAATTAAAAGGGTCGGGTGTAATGAGGTTACTCTAACAAGGTTGGTATGGGTACTAAAATTATACTGTTATATTTAGTTTGATTAATATTTTGCAAAGATTATTAAAGACTAAGGAATCAAAGATTTAAACTAAAATTAATTTTTTGCATTCTTATTCGTCTCTAAATGGCAAAAAGAAAATGAATGTGATGGGTCGACCAGTAGACAAGAAATTAGCGTTTTGCACCAAACCTACGAGTCCGATAGCTGTGTCGATAAATATTAGCCACTTATATATTTGTCCCGATCTGTGGGCGAATACAATTGTATTTTATAAATCTAATTACGCTAAAAGTCATAATAATCATAGCTTTATAAAAGTTATTAAGTCCGTGCAGCAAATTATGTGATTGTATAAACAAAGTTAAATATGTTTTTTTTAAAATAGCCCATAAATTAAATACATATAACTTACATAAACATGAAAAAGATGTATATGTATATTAATAATATTATAAAATAGCTCTTATAATACGAGTTATTTCCAATATTAAACACTGCAAAAATATAGCACATATTGGAAGTATTCGTAGGCTAGGAAAGACAAAGAAATTATTGATGAATGTTCTGAACCAGCGAGGTCACAAATGTGGCCAATTCAGACGTATCCCGGGGATCTGTGTCAGATATCCGACGAATAACTCAGATGGACGATAACGCGACACATTCATCAACTTGCTATCGAGTGTAGTCATTTTGTTTTACAAGTTACATTTTAATTTACGCATGGGCTAGTACAGTTGACATGCAGTTTAGGACGAAATTCGGTAAAAAAGTGACGAAATGATTTTGCTATAGAAAGAATAAATAATAAAATTAACAATGATAGCAAAATACAAGTTTTGAGATTCCAATACTTTCTCAAAAAAAAAACGGAACAAAATGAAATAATGATATTTAACGCTATCGTTTCTTCGCTCAAACTGAATTCAAAAGTCATTCGAAAGGGACAAAACACTGGATAACTAAAGTAGGTTTTAAAACCGTCTATGTATGAATAAGGCCATGTAAGGACTTCTGCGTAAATCGGATCGCCAAAACCAATTAGCTTCTTAAATTAACTTGTAAATGTATTGATGTAAATATTAAATCAAATTCGCGATAAAATCCGTAAGAATTCGTTTTATTTCAAGGCCGTGTAAGTTTATAGTAACTTCAATTACTAACCACTACTTTTGAGCTGATCTTTCTCAAATATTTTTAAAAGTTTTTGTTTAATACGCATGTTCTCAAACCCGCATCATTGAAATCTAATCAAATATGTCTATCTTTTAGTTATATAACGAAAGCAGTATTCCAATATGTCCATCCAATAACGTGAATGTAATCGACTTAACTAAAAAAAAGCAGTTAACATAGTATTAAAAAGCTTCAACCCAATCTACAAAGAACCAATTTATAAGCAACATATTGCAATTTCATAAAAGGCTGAATTCGTTTAATGGACGCCATTAAAATACTTTCTTGCGAGTGGACATCACGTGACAGCTATTAAAATGGCCGCCGTATGAAATTGCCGTTGCATCTAGCCATGAATTATAAATCTATACAGTCGCAATCGATACGTCTTCATTCGGAATGGACGGCGTCGTGGACGCTATGCCGGACAATCGATACAGGAATTGTACTTAAAATATACATACATATATTAAGAGACAATTGGAAGGAGTTGAGAGAGACCTTTGCCCGGCAGTGGGACAATATAGGTTACAAAATAAATAAATAAGAGGTACCTATGTGATAAGTACAATTAGTATTAAGTTTTAGCTGTCCTAATATATTTTGTCATTTAAATTTAAGAAGCTATCTATGGTTTTGGAGCAATTTCTGCTTTAAATTTCTTTTGTTTTTAGTCATACAGATAAATAGACAGCGTAAAGATAATTATGGAGAATATTAGCAGTACAAAAAAAGTATCGAACTATTTAAGAAAACGAGTTTGCTAGTTTTCTAGTAACGGTAGATTTCAAACCACATCCAAAACTTATAGATATGTATATCATTCTAAAATCAACCTAATCATTTTACTATTCAATTTATTTTCCTTTATTCCAAGTCGTATATACATAGCTGATCTCGGAGCACAGCATACTTGAACCATAACCACTATCCTAGCTCATACAAATATCATTAAAAAAAATTATTCACGAAAACTGAAGGAATAGACAACAGTACAATTTATTTCCAGTGAGTTAAGTGAAAACTCAATTGGAATTACAGTCGGCGGATGGATGTCGTTTGATAAACTGGCGAGGGAACCGATACCGTTACGTAACTGCGGCGGTCTTTTAATATTTAAAACGTTATGGGTGAGTTTAGCACTGTCGCCTTCGTTACACAATATAGAACATTTCTTAGTTGTAAATTTTTAAAGCATGTGCATGAAATTTATGATATGATTAAATTACAAAATAAGAACCAATGGTGGAGTATAACTTTAATTTGTTACACACATCAACTCACGCCTTTTTCCCAGAAGGGGTCGGCAGAGACGCCACCATGACACCCACATTTCGCCAAACACTGGTCCCAATTGCACCATTAATTTGTGCGAAATAAGCTATTCCTTCATTACCTTTTTTGGTTCTGTGATATTCGCGCCCTTGTGTTTTAAGACAAGGTACCCAATATAATTATCATTAACCAATACATAAACCCACCACAGTGACTTACGCAAGTGTAATGTGTTTTGGAATCATTATATATTCTATTTTCATTATATAGCCTATTTTTCAGCGTGGTGGACTATACCAGCGTGATGGACTATATGGCCCAACCACTCTCAATGGTACTCTCCATTGTAGAGTAGGCCCGTGCCCTGCATGGGACGTATATGGCCTGATACAATAAAATATATTATATTTTTAACACGTGTGCATAGTTATGTAGGTCTACTTGTAATTGTTTCAGATCTGAGATTTCCGAAAAGTCCTCGTAGATTCAAATACTAAAGGCACAAATTTTATTATGCGGTCAAGACTACAAGTGTCCTAAATTATTTACATACAACATAAAATAATTATTTACATACATAATATACACCCGTAAATAATGTGAACTGCGTGACACGTCGCCGCGCGATAGATAACTGCCCCGATTCGACATGATTAATGCGCAGTCGAGGCGCGTTACACTCATATATACATCGCGACGCTGATTTCATAAACTCTGTTGGATGTCCGGCTATGTAATGGTTATTTACTACACGCATATATTGTATCTTTGACTACAGCAAACAAAAAAAATACACTGCCTGACCCAACGGGTCTTCAAGCATGAAATTATTTGCCTAATAGCTCCTTACCAATCTAGGTGACTATTACGAACGAAAATTTAAGTATATTTTTACAGAAGCTTGTCATTTTTAAAGGTAAGCATGATAAAGATATGTAAGGATTATCACAACATATAAAATAAAATCGCTTCCCGCTGTCTGTCCCTATGTATGCTTAAATCTTTAAAACGACGCAACGGATTTTGATGCCGTTTTTTAATAGATAGAGTTATTCAAGAGGAATGTTTATATGTATAATGCATATATAGGCTGTCTTAGTTTGTACGAAAAATAACATGTATCTGGTGTGGAATAAATAAACATCTGTACCCAAGCGAAGCTGGGACGGGCCGCTAATAATACATAAGTAAGGATATTTCATCGAACAGACATTCATACAAAATAAATTTAAAGCATTCATTCTAAATATCGCAATGAGTGCATAACATCGTATCCATTTAAAAATGACAACCCATTGAAAAGGTGAGAGCGAGGTACATCCAACAAAATCTATATATTTGTATGTGTGTCACATATACGGGCCTGTGTGTGTGTGTGTGTCTGTGTGTGTAGGCCGAAGAATCAGCGCGACATAAATTGCAAAAAGACGACGCCGTTGGCAACGGAATCGTCAAATGGTGCGAACGAGATACATTTTAGATATCGGCAGGGTTGCCGCGGCCGAATATTTTATATGTGCTTTTAAATTTACTTTAGCTTTTAATGGAAACAATGTTATCGTGTGGCTTGTAGATTTCCTCGCTAAATCGTGGAAAAACAGTAAGAATTCTTCATTCATTACGGATAAATAAATAAATACACTCAACAGTCACGTACATAGTCCTGAGACCACACTAAGATCGAGTCTTGTGTCGTGGGTATCAGGAACCACGAGAAACTTTTTGGTCTCACAAACACCTACACCCGAGACAAATACTTTTGGTTCACACAAACATCTGTCTCAGTGCGGGGATCGAACCTGCGGCCTCACGTTTCACAGCCGGTGTTCCACCAACTGCGCCACGGAGACTGTCTAGATAGTATCAAATAATATATTTTTTAGTGTGGGCGTTCGTGAGACGGAAAAGTCTGGTAGTTTCTAATACACATGACGCTGTATTTGTATTTAAGTGTGGGGTCATGTATGTGACTGTTGGGTGTATATATTTATTTCATATTGGAACAGCACCAGCCCTGCGTATAGAAGCGGTTATTGGCGCAGCTACACTGAACCGACGCTCACCGCGGCCAATCTACACGGGGAATGTATACGCTAGCTATCACACGCGGTTGCACTCGCTACGTTCTACGATAAATAAGACTTTGTAAAATAATATAAGCGAAGTCGGAACGATTGATGTCTTAAACATTAAACCATTAAAAATAAATAAATTAATACATCTAACAGTCACGTACATAGTCCTGAGCCCACACTAAGGTCGATCTTGTATCGTGGGAATCAGAAACTACGATACTACATAGTCGTGAGTCCACACTAAGGTGTATCTTGTATCAAAAGCTACGAGATGTTTAGGTCTGACAAACACCCAGACTTGAATCAATATTTGTGAGCTGCAAAAACATTTGACTCAGTGCGGGGATCGAACCCGCAGCCATTCGCTTCGCAGTCAACGTCTAACTAACTGCGGCACACAGGCTGCCACATATGCTACAGCTGAGCACGGGCCTCCTCTACAATCGAGAGTACGATTGAGAGCAGTTAGGCCATATAGTCCATCACGCTGGCCTAGTGCGGGTTGGCGAACTTTTACATACTATAGAAATTTATATCATCGCTATGGTAAGCAAGTTTCCTCACGATGTTTTCCTTCACCGTTATAGTGCGTGGTGATTGACTATCAATACAAACAAGGCAGTACATACCTATAATAGAAAATCTTTTTTAGACCACTACGGTATGCAAATTTCCATACGATTTTTCCCTTTGCCATTAAAGTGCTTCGTGATTGACTAACAATAAACGCATGACCCTGAAAGGTTAAAGGTGTGCCTTGGGATTTAAGCCTACAAATTATCTCGACAGTTACTTGATGAAGTAATTACTGACGTATATGCTTATTCATAACTGGGGAATTGTCGGTGCCTTTCTGAAGAACACACGACCTCGAGTCAATCTGAACATACTGGCCATAAAATAGAAAGAGACAAAAAGCAATCCTTCACATTTTATGCCTCACATGGGTCTCTTCGACCTACTCCAACTGGATCAAACAGGATCACGTAATACCCAACGTTAATCTGTTAATGTGGATTAAAGGGTTAACAATGTTTTAGGACTGTTTGTACAGCTTCCGTTGATTTATGGCGCGGCAGTTTAGGGTTATCTTAAAACTTTAACACTATAAGCACTTGCACAATAATGGATTATAAAAAAGTTAGTTTTGATAAAAAATCCATGTCTTTTTTATGAAATTAAATTTTGTATTAAAATTGATATTGGATTTTTCTTTTCATTATCAGCCCGGAGTTAGGAATTTGTGCCCGATATGGCGATAGGCTCGCTCCCTATCACATCGTGGGACGGAATATACAAGGCGAAACGTGGGTGTTCTGGTAGCACCTCTGCCTACCCCTTCTGGGAAAAAGGCGTGTGTATGTATGTATGTAAATTTTGTATTAACCCGCTTTTAAATAAAGTAAGTTTTGAATTATATTTAAAATATTCGATTTAATAAAAGAGTGGTTTGTTACCTTATGCACGGGCAACAGTTTATGGAACATACCTGTAACAAAAAGGACATGATTAAGTATGTAGTTTATTTGAAATAATATAAAGTGTGTATCTTTTGATTCTACTGAGGTATTAAAAAATACATATTTATTTTATTTATACTCTTTATTGAACATCTCAAGTCCATAGTGATTAAATGTAACAAATAAAAATAAAATAGTACAAAGAGCGACCCTATCGCATTGAGCGATTTCTTCATGGCAACCTTTGGATGAACAGGAATTGTTGGAATATGAAATGCGATATATCCAATACAAATATAAAATGCGATTGTTTTACTGAAAATATATAAAAGGGCTGATGTTATATGCTTGGGATCAAAATAGGAAAGAATACTCGCAGTCATACTCAAAGAATTTCAATTGTTACTTAAATGAATAATAAAAAGAAATACTGCAAAAATGGTATATTTTACGCGTTTCATTATGTTTACAACACATGGTGGGTGTTCGCGTTGTGAATTTTAATTTAATTAAGGATGAGTTTTATGTCTCGGGTCTGCATATATATTACGGAGTCGTAAAAATTTTTGCATAAAAAATCCTCGTGATGAAACGTAAAGATGCGTATTTCATCACGCGAGGCTTTAAATGGAGATAAAAGTCTTTATTTTGCTTCATTGGTTTTGGAGCAATAAACCAAAAATAACAGACGGCAATGTGTGCCTGAGCCTCAATATTACCGGATCTCGACCAAGGGGTAGAACAAAGAAGCGCTGGCTGGATGTCGTCAAGGAAAATATAAGGGGCAATGGACTGACTATTGACGATGACGAAGATCGAGCGAAATGGAGGAGAATTAGGCGGAAGACCGACTCTGGCACCGGCCGGGATAACGCCAGGTAGCAGAAGAAGAAAGCAAGAAATAACAGGCATGGAATGAGCCGGTTCGAACCTGAGGTACGGGACTCTGCCTCCTGTAGTTATAGCTGCGTTAATATAATTTGCGTATAAAGCTAATCCAAAATAATTTTGAAGATACGTAAAGTCTAACTATCGCTATAAGGTCAGATTCATACAGTATGTTTTACCATAGTCGCCCACTGTTGGGCAACCGAAACTTAGGGCTTAGGTCATTATCCACCACGCTGCCCTGGCCTAATACTAAGTTCTAATCTTTTTAAATCGCAATGGAGTCTAAACTCAGTAGTACGGTAATTGACGAAGAATTACAAAAATGATATTAATAAATAGAACAGTACAACAAACATTCAACGCAAGTCAAACCTAAAAATATAAATTGAAAGATAAGAATACACGATGATGCACAAAATCGATTTCCATTACGATAAACATACCTGACACGGAATCGGCGAGCGCCTGTCAATCAACACGCTTTCAGTGGGAAGACGTGTGTTCAGCATACACCTTTATAGGGGTATAGAGTGGGGTGTGTTTTATAACAGCTCCTAGTTTTGTTTGTATGGATATTTTAATAAATTATATTTAACTTTGTAACTACTGGACAAAATGAGACTTAACATCTTATGTCTTAAGATGACGAACGCAGTAGAATGCCAAGCGTTGCTTTGTAATTCATGGTGTTTGGTTTTGCCATGTCCATGAGCGGTCGTATCGCTTACCATCAGGCGAATGTCATGCTCGTCTCGCCTTTCATTGCAGTAAAAAAAGATCATATAGCAACTATGTTTGTAATAGGGAATTTAATTCAAAATTCTAAGGATAAAGAATGATACCTTTTAATTTGGGATAAAGCCTAGATATTAAAATACCTTAAAGATATTAATATACCTAATATGAGACATAAAAAGAGGAGATAACTGGCCACTTATCTTTATGAATAATTGTATCACAGGGTTTAGCGAGTAAGAAAGACTTTTCATTAAAAAAATATTTCGAAGTCAGGATAAAATTCAAACATCCCATTTTGTTTCTTTCCGTTTCTAATTAAGCTAACGCTCATTAAGTAAAAAATTCGCTGTAAATAAATTATTTGTCTTTATAATTAAGAGTACAACAAAACGCCTTTGTCTACGGCTAAACTAGTTTATTAAAAGGCAATCTTACACAGAGAACTTGTTTACCGGATGGAGAAATAAAACGCAAAAGAAAAACTACAGCCAAAGGAAGACTTAAAAACAAACCAGGAGAAATAAGTTCAGAATAAAGAAATGCGAACTGTTTTTATAATAATCCGTACTATCTCCGCTAATATTATAAAAACGGAGTTGTTTTTTTAAACAACAACAAATACCAAACTATTTTTTTCTTCACGGAGAATTTATGAGCTAAAGAGACAGGTTACTTTTTAAAGTGAAAAATATTTGTTACTACTTAGTTTGCGTATATATACAGGGTATATTCAGACTGCGATTGAAAACGAAGCCAGGTGGTAGTTTTAGTACTTTAGACACAATGCAACAAAATTTTATTTAAAAAAAGCGAAGGTTTTTTTTGTAATTTTTTTCCTATCGTCGTATTTGGCCGGTAAATACATACATTTTCCTAAAAAAATAATGTACACCCTTTTATTTTTAAAGACGCTATAGTATGCAGGGCTTTAAATTATAATTTTAGCATAAACTAAGGATTTAGCATCAAAATACGGTAATATTAAAAAAATGGCAAAAAATATCCTGTCGCTTTTTTTGATACATTTTTAGTTGCATTGTGCCTGTAATCACTAAAACTACCACCTAGCTTCGTCTTCGGTCGCAGTCTTCATATACCCTGTATTTTTTTTTATTGCCGTTATAGGCAGACGGGCTAGCGGCCCGCCTGATGGAAGCTACCGCTGCCCATAGACCTTCGCAGTGCCAGAGGTCCAGCACAACAAAGTCGCTGCCTACCTTAAGGAGAGTACTCTATTTAAGCCTTGTTTGAAGAAGGACAGGTCATAGCGTTCACGAAACATCGCTGCAGGGAGTTCATTCCAGAGCTTGCACGTATATGTATGTATGTAGGTATATTTTAAAAAGTAGGAGAGCGAATCTGCGATTCCGATCTACGAATCGGGACAAGTGTGTGCGAATCGGGAAATCGACAAATATTTGTTTAGGATCCGGGTGTTGTTGGATTTTCAGAGTTTCTTATATCGATTAGTGGCAACCGTATTGAAATGCGTTCAGTAGTTTTGGAGATATAGGGGCACTTACACATAGGTTTAATTATACAGAGGTCGAACTGAGAACTTATTACCTTTAAGGACTGATGGTAGGACTTTTTATCTACTCGCATACTGACCACCGTGAACAGCTGTTAAGGATCCGTAATGATGTGTATACGTTAGTGTGTCGTGTTTCAGGTTTATGTAGCCACTATGCCCTGGCAGTAGAAAAAAGGTTGGTAAAACATATTCCCCTTATTCCTAAGACAAACGTCAGAAAGGAGGAATCAAACAAAGTTTCGACTTATACGAGGGTAGAAGTTGAGACCGAGTCCACGACAGGTGAAGGGCCTCGCGTGAAGCTATCGATCCGAACATTCCCGATGTTCACAAACCTTACTACGAGTAGTAGGGTGCCGTAGAACGTCCAGTAATGTACAGGGTATATCCAGACTGCGACCGAAAACGAAGCCAAGTGGTATTAGTGACTTCAGACAAGATGCAACTAAAAATTTCGCCAATAAAAGCGACAATTTTTTGGTGTGATTTTATTCTTATCGTCTTATTTGGGTAGTAAGAACATCGTTTTCCCGAAATAATAATGCACACCGTTTTTTAAAGACACAATGGTGCGTAACAGTTTAAATTATAATTTTAGCAAAAACTACGGAGTGGTAAACTCAAACACGATATTTAAAAAATTGTAAAAAAATTGTACGATTTTTTTGAGAAAATTTTAGTTACACTGTGTCTGTAATCACCAAAGCTACCACCTGGCTTCGTTTTCGGTCGCAGTATAGGTATATTATGATATACCCTGTATGGTAAAAAATAAAAGTAATTGTGATGAATGTAAGAAAATAAAATGAACAGATTGTGAATTGATAGCGTCGGTGGCGTAGTTGTACTGCGGTAAGATCGCAAAGCTGAGTATTCGGGTTCGAATCTCGGGTCGGGCAAACTGATATTGGATTTTTTTTTTCATTATTAGCCCGGAGTCAGGAATTTGTTCCCGATATCGCGATAGTGAAGTCATGGATTCGAGTCCCAGACCATATTAAATGAACCCATCTCCTCATGTATATAAATGTGAATTGTTTATAATCACCGCCATCTTATTACACTGCAATTAAAAATAGACCTAAAACAAACGTGTTACAGCTTCTAATACCGTAAACAATGTTCATGGGCGACGCCACAGCCACGCCACGCGGCGCAGACGGGCCACAGGCTAGACCTAGACAACCTATATCATTCAGATAAAGCCCATACCATTCCAGCCGTAACTCGTAACTTACAACCTACGTGGATTCCGAAATGCTTGCTTTTAAAAAATATTCCAGTGTTTATCTCATGAATTTCACGTTTTTGTATTTTAAAGAATGCAAATATAATGCGAAAGTTATTGTATCTATATTTCGTGGTAAGGTGTTACGCTTTATTGGAGTTACAGGGCTTTTCAAGGTACACATAAGGATGTAGTAAAAATCACAACTTTCTAGTACACATCAATTGAAGCATTGACGTAGCAGTCCAAAAGTCACTCTTAGTATTATCGAGAATGTCAGAGCTGGCCGGCGGTCAAAAAGATTTTCATAATTTTAAAATGCAAACCGCCCAGGTAACATTCTCGATAATGTGGACTGCCGCGCCACCACTTTACACAATCTTCTATCAAAAATCTACCGGTAACATAAGGAGTCGGGCCTTAGTCCATCAGGCTGATCTATTGCGGATTAGTGGTCATTTATGATAGAAATTATTTTAAAAAGTATGATATGCAGAATTTCTCATAATGTTTCCCGTGCCGTGCCCGATATACCGATAGGCTCACTCCCTATCGCATCGTGGGAACACACAAGGCGAAACGTGGGTGTCCTGGTTTCACCTCTGCCTACCCCTTCTGTGATAAAGGCGTGATGTTTATGTATGTGTCATGTATACTTTCCCCAAACCTTCTTAATTAAATTCTTCATTATAAAATGTTTAGCACGCCGTTCAAGTGCGACAGTAGCACCAGAGATGTTATACGTGGTTAATAAATAAAATCAATTGTTTGCCTTTAAACAAAGTCTTTTGCAGTGGGACCTACACGTGTTGGATTATTACTATCGTTATCTAAAATATTGTAATAAAATCTACCACCTCAGTGAAACCTTCACTAAGCCATCGTCCCTATTTTTCTTAATTTCACGGCTCACTCACAACAGACAATAAAATTACACGATGAAGTACTGAAATATTCATAGCGAACAAAACAATTAAGCCATGAATTCCAGATCTTAATGAGCTTTAAATTTATTAAATCCAATTATGTCAGATTACGCTGTACTGGTACTGATTATTCTTTTGTCTTTATTATTGAGATATTTATTTTTGTATTGTATCAGCCCATATACGACCCACTGCAGGGCACGGGCCTCCTCTACAATCGAGAGTACGATTGAGAGTGGTTAGGCCATATAGTCCACCACGCTGGCCTAGTGCGGGTTGGCGGACTTACACACCGTAGAATTTACCGTAGATATTTATACGTGTAATAAATACGTCTCATAATTAAATATGTGGGTTGATAATATTCGTATTCTGAGTCACTACTGGGAATTTGTGCTTGTTTGACAAATCATACATGTTGTTCAACCATCTTGAAATGATATCTGCCACTGATCTTTTTCTGTTGGTTACGAATTCTTTGTAACGTAAAGATATTAATTAGAAAAAAAAGCATTTATAAGCGTAGAGAAGCAATTGAACATGGCGACATAATTGTTCTGAAAGACTTGAGTTTATCATATATCGCCAGCATTACACTCACTATCAAAAACATTGTCACTTTAAATAATAAATAAATACACCCAACAGTAACATACATAGTTCTGACCCCACGTTAAGATCACTTAAGTCTTGTGTCGTGGGTATCAGGAAATACGAGAGATTTTTCGGTCTCACAAACACCCAGACCCGACACAAATATTTGTGGGCCACACAAACATTTGTGTTGGTGCGGGAAACGAACCCGCAGCCTCATGTTTCACAGTCGGCGTCTAACCAACTACGCCACGGAGGCTGTCAAAAGCCTTACCAGACTTATTTAGTTTTTTTTCTATAAAAACTACATAAAAATAGATCCAATAAAGTCACTCATGACTGCCTCGGTGGCGCAGTTGTACTACGGTATGATTGCAAAGCTGGGGTCTCGGGTTCGAATCCCGGGTCGGGCAAACTGATATTGGATGTTTCAATTCACTGTCAGCCCGGAGTCAGGCCCGCGGATATGGCGATAGGCTCGCCCCCTATCACATCGTGGGACGGAAAATACAAGGCGAATCGTGGGTGTCCTGGTTACACTTCTGCCTACCCCTTATGGGAAAAAGGCGTGTGTTTATGTATGTATAAAGACAGGTAAAATATTAATCCTTCAACGCTCCCATAACTCCCGAACGTCAAAGAATATTTACCACCAGGCTCTCAGGCCGCGGTATCAGTGGAAACTTGTGTCACATTGGCGCCCGCCCAAAACCCAGCGATCTGAATTAAACCTTCGCATTTAATTTGGAAACAATACCGGATCATATTACCTATCTCCCTCTCTCATGTGGTTGTAGAGGGAGATGTCAAATCATATTTCATAAGGCTCTGAGTTAGTCTAGACAGCGTGGGAGTAAGAACGGACGTTGCTTTCTAATGTATTTCTTTTTAATTATATAAAATGAAAGTAATAAATATAATATTTTATGATCTCGCTCGATATTTTTAGATATATTCGTTTTTTACACGATTAAAAAACTAATAAAGATGTAAGAATTAACTATCTCTTACCTATTTAGATCTTATTAATACGGTTTGTATCCATTTTAATTATTAGCTAGGTTAGTATACAAATTGTACATTTAATGTTAAGAACAAGTAAGATTTTTATGGCTATTGAATGATTGATAAAATGGACAGCAACTGAATTTTGTGAATCACTGATTTTATGCAAAACGATACTATTTTAGCATTAAAATAACAGCAAATCTTCCTCAGCTTGTAATATACCTTTAAAAACAAATACTTAATTCATTACTAAAGCAACTTACTGTCCTAGTTAGTCTACTTATTCAGCGTGAAATGCGTGCGCGCCACGCTGTCTGTCAGCGCAACAATGCTTGATGCGGTAAATTGTTACTAGATGGCGCTGCACGCTCGATTCCAATATAAATTTTATTAGGTAATACTATTGTATTTTTTACATGGGGATAATAGCAGGACGGTATAAAGACAGCGATCGGCCCGCATAATTGTGTTCACCAGTGAGTCGACCATCTATAGCTAGTAAATACTATTTAATATTTTTGTATACCTCTTCTTATTAAGAGTTGCATTGTAAGTAATTGTGTAATATAAAAATCACAAAAACAAACATTTGCAAAAAATACACTTTATATCAAAGTACTGATTGTTATCGTCAATGTTTATATATTTTCCAGTAAGGAGGACAGCAGATAATATCAAGAAAAAAGGACAAATTACTTCAGTCCATTTATAAAACGGCGTTGATCTCTATTTACCGTCCGAAATAAATGTATTATTTGGACACATCACTTTTTTTTCACGTGACAAGGGCGATTTCGCCTTATCCGGTTACTGGCAGGGTTGCCAACTTACAAAAAAATAACAAGAAATAACCTTCTTGTTGTAATGACACTGTGTTTGAAATTGGAACTGTGAGGACGACTTCGGTTTCACAGTTAAAAAAAAATATTTTTATTGGTTACGAGCTCATGTGATCTGAAATTACTTTAGAACGCGAATTGTGGATGGATAGGAGAGACCTTTGCCCAGCAGTGGGATGAAATAGGTTAGTCAAAAAAAAATATGGTCCAGGACTTACACTTATGTTCGGTATGGTAATAGGCTTACTACCTATCACATCTTAGGACGAAAACTAAGTTCTCAAAATGAGAGCGGCAGTTTTATTACATAGAATCCACTTATTCTTTAGTAATAATATAATAAATACACCCAACAGTCACATATACAGTCCTGACCCCACACTAAGATCGAGTCTTGTGTCGTGGGTATCAGAAACTACGACAGACTTTTCGGTCTCACAAACACCCAGATACGAAACAAAAACCTGTGGATCACACAAACGTTTGTTTCGATGCGGGAATCGAACCCGCGGCTTCTCGTTTCACAGTCGGCCTCTAACCAACTGCACCAGGGCTTTGGTTACAAACTTGCGTTTACTAATGTCTATTACAAACCAACTTGTTTACAACCCAGCTATTCATTAGAGCCAATTGGAAAGCATTACAAAGCGTAGGCATGGACAATTTATTACTATCGCGAATGGTTCTTTCATTTTTCATTGGGAATAATAACGGTCTGTCCGTGAGAACTGCGAACACCTGGCCACTGGTGTAGGGTGGCCATGCAATCCGGTGCAGGATTAGTTCTCGTTTGTAAAAATACAATTTCCAATGTTCAGGTGCGGTGAATAAATGCCTTTGTTTGTCTACTTTTGCTGCAATGTATTGTGAGATATTTTTGTACTGTTTAATTTTAGTAATGCCGTTTGTGGTTTGGTGTTGTCTTTTAACAATCGTGGGAGAAAGTTGCTAGTATACGCTCGAGTTGAGGCTCCAAATAGACTTAAAATTCTCTAGCTTGATATCGTCAAGGAAAATACGTTAATATTATATTCGAGTTGAGTTTAGGAATCGACAAAAGAATCGCTAGTTACATGTGGTAAAGAAAAATATGAAAGTCAAGAGTCTTACAACTGTGGACGGTAAAATTAGTCTAATATAGCTTCCAATTTAGCAATTTAATCGGACACAACGCGTTACAGAGAACATTGATCATTTCCAATTTCCACGTCATTTCCATTAACCCATAAAATTAGATGCAAACTGAATCTTTAATCAGCAAAGATTATACGCGTGCTAGCCCATACATCTAAGGATACTACAATCATAATTCACTCTTCAAAACAGTATTGAGCAGTAAATAAAAAACTGCAAACTGGCAGCCCTAGCACGGTGCACCAATAAAAACTAGTCAACACGTTTACACAAGTAATGCTTGGGTCAACAGCGCCGATCCCGCTCGGGAATCATCCCGGAATCTTTTTTCCACTCGGCGTTTTCTTGCCGATATTCTACTTTGAATTGTGTCCAATGTTTGTTTGTGCTTAGTGCAGTTGCTGCGGATTAAAGATTTTTGGATAGGAGATTACTTTTAATTTTGTTAATTTATGATATGAACCAATGTAACTATGAATGGTTTAAAAAAATAAATAAAAAAAAAAACAAAAAAATTAAGACAGTTGGTGTTGCTGAGGGAGTTTCTTCTTCACATCTACAACACGTTCCGAAACGGTGGTAGCAGTAATTAACGATACAAAAGATCTTGTGAAGAACTATTTGAATGAAGAATATTTGATTTTGATTTGACAGCCTCCGTGGCGCAGTTGGTTGGACGCCGGCTGTGAAACGAGAGGCCGTGGGTTTGATCCCCGATAATTTGTAATAGGAGAGATAGAATGAACCACGTTTAATGGATTATAAAGGAGTATTTCGTGTTCTATACGAGTTGAGTGATGATCATGAGACTTCTAATAAATTTGCCGTTTAGATTATTCAACTGAACGTTCATAAAACATAGACCAAGAAATACGTAATAAAATTACAAATTCAAAAATAAATTTAAAACCTCCCACAATATTCCTAGCTCGGTGAAAGGTGAGATTTTAATCACCAGTGTCAAAGACCCGCAAAGCGCTTCAGCACGGCTCGATAATACTTTCACTGAACTATAAAGCCCTTAATTAAAAAATACATGAAGGCTGTCCGATAGCCGTGGCACTCGTGCAGCCCATGCATTACACCCAGAAGTGCGATTTGCATAATGCGTGCGCCGCGGTTGCGCCGACACGCATACTGTGAACATTGTTTTGCGTCACTTAACCCATCCCTTGCTTGCTGTTTATAAAACTGTGTATTGAAATGTGCAAATAATACGAAGGGGCAGTGAATTCTTCTGAGTTTGATGTGAGGTATGGGTGTTTTGTATCTTTTTTTATTGCCGTTATAGGCAGACGGGCTAGCGGCCCGCCTGATGGAAGCTACCGCTGCCCATAGACCTTCGCAGTGCCAGGGGTCCAGCACAACAAAGTCGCTGCCTACTTATCTTACTTGTTTTAATTTTGTATCAGTGTATTTGTACTTTAATGAATAAATAAAGTTTTTATATTTTAATCTATTTTACCATCAATTTTTTTTTCGATTTACCATCAATTATCAATTGATGGTAAATCTTAAAAAAAAATTACATTTGTGCAAAAAAAATACAAAAAACACATATTTTATTGTTATTTGTTAGCATACAATACTGGTAACAAAAATTGCTTCTTCAAAAAAAAGAAAAAAATCAGCATCAAAATCAGCCCTATCATTTTATTATTCGAAAAAATTGATACTTTCTTCCGCAACCAATATTAAAAATATAAATTATAAGATGTTACAAAATAAAAAAATGTCAATAAATCCTATGACCCTCACAAGACGGAGACAGATATACCAATGTGTCACAGATGACCCTGTCCTAGACCAGATTGTGCCTGACACCACGAGATGGAGCATTAGTCTTCATGTCCTTGTGCCACGAATTCAGATTTACCTAATCTGGTACGATTGATTTTGAGACTTAATGATAGTTCAACTGAGGATTGGAAGCGCAGTATGATGTTAGGAAGTAAGAACATATTGAATCAGCGATTATAAGTACCAAATAATTGACACAGCTGACAATATCATAGTTATAATGGTCTTGGACAGTAAAATATAGTGCGATGAAATGAAATGAAATAAAATTTGTTTAATGAAAAGAAATTTGTTTATTGGTCACGTAGGCAATTAAATAGCTCTTATAAGACATGGTACTTATTCTCTATTTACAAAATATTTGTTTCATATTATTTATATTAAATTTATAATTTTTCGGTAGTCGATTTTGGGTCATATCAACAATTAAAGGTTTTTGATATTTAAACACTAGACTCATGTCGATGACATAGAGACTTATCTCGGTGAAAGAATCGAAATTATCTAATCTCGTTTTGCAGTCACATCCTTCCATTGTGCCACACAGCCTACAAATTACACTTCACTACATTATTAGACAATTTTAGTTCATTTACTTCCTCTACCAGTCCTGTGACATGAAAATGAAAATAATTTGTTGAAATTATGAAAATGTTCAACATCATTTAGATTCAGTTTTTTTTTATTCTAACACCCGGTTCAAAAAGCGGTTTTCACTAGAGAAGAACGGGCAAGAAACACTACAGTCTAGACTAACTCTAAAAACTAAACTGTCATGTAGACATCACATAAATGTTTACGATTACAACAATCTTTACAAATTCGAAACCATTGCATTAAAATCCACGCAACTCCTCACTATACTATTTAGAGTTACCACATTATAACCATATAGGATCGTGCGGCCATTATGGGACGGGCTGTTACAAGTCACAAGAACACGCAATCACTTCCGCCTAATATGGATGTGGTACCGACGCTTCTACTTACAAATAGGATGTACCTAAATAAACGTTTTATAACTGGATCGATCTAGAATCGCCCACTTTTAAGCTCGGTAATACTTTCGATACGGGACACTGGATATTTACATAAAGATCTTGGCCTTATTAATATACAGATTTAAAATCTATTTTAACTATCGCATGCTTGTCCCTTTCTAACGACATTTGAATTACGTTTGAGCGAAGAAGACAGGCGGTAAAGAAGGCCGTATTTTACAATGTTAGCGTTACATAGGGCAGAGAGCATTAAACGTATTTTACACAAAGATTTGAATTACGATTTTAGTTTCTGCCAAAAAATGAAATTGCCTATCTGAAATTCACAGGATATGCTCTTACCCAATATCTATGATCTGATAACCAAAATATAAGATTAGTAGATTTTTAAATCCATAAGGTTTTTACGTGATTTTTTAAAAGTTGATTTAGGTTTTAACGTTTAAGCATAGCAATAATAAATGTAATCGGTTTTTTATACACAAAATTGCAATCGATTGAGACAAAACAAATTTCAAGGAATTCTTTGGTCAATCCATAAACATATTTGTCAATTAGTACATAAATTTCTGTTACTATTTAAGTTAATAAAAAATATCCATTGTTTTTAATAAGCCCTCGGGGGGGTGGGGGGCGCGGGGGTGCGCAGATGCGACGGGATTACCACCGGGACACGAGCAGCCAAATTAATTTGCCGGCAATAAATTCCGACGCCTGTGTACGAATTATGAACGCAATATAAATTATAATGTGGCCGGGCACTTATTGTTTTTGCGTTGTATTTGCGGCCGGGTAATTTACATGGGGTTTCGGGGTGGCCCGCGGTATTTTTAGTTTATCCCAGTGTGGGGTTGTTATCTATGTTCTATAGGATCTGTTATTTGTGCGGAGAATAGACGGAATTGTTGGTTAAGGTTGCATTGCCATAATTTCCGTTTATGTTATTGGGATAGTGTGTTACTCGGCCTAACCACTCTCAGTCGTATTCTCGAGTGTAGAAAGGCTCGTGCCCTGAAGTGAGACGT
This sequence comes from Theretra japonica, assembly GCA_033459515.1. Lineage (NCBI taxonomy): Eukaryota > Metazoa > Arthropoda > Insecta > Lepidoptera > Sphingidae > Theretra > Theretra japonica. The sequence goes on from CM065949.1 coordinate 13,016,307, forward strand.
ATCTGGATTGATACAGTACTCACTATAATGTCCACGTAAAATATATAGTTTTGTTCTAGAACATACAACCTTTAGAAAACTAAGGGATATATTAGTTCTTACGTCACATTCATTAAAATCTCAATTAGATAAATATTTAAGACGACGTTTTCGTGCATATTTATCACCTTAATTACTGAATAAGCCCATTTACTTTTTTGTAAGGAAAGAAAAAAGGCGAGAGAAGGAAAGGGTCTCATGCCTCTGGCAATCTCATTCAACAAACAGAACACGACTGACGACAGCAAAGCCGTCGCTTTAGCCGACCCATTTCTACATCACTCCAAGGTAACTACTAACTATTGTACCTGTATACTTATAAAAACCTTTTTCTAAGTCTTAGAACTATATAGAGAGTAAGTATAAGAGTCTTATCTTAGTCTTATATTATTTTATATACTTAACAAATTATTTAACATTTCCATCTTAGGGCTGAGTTTTCCATCGTCAGGAAAAAAAAGAAAAAATACACCATTAACAAATTAAAGAAAGTTGTGTCATGAATACTGGTGAAGTACTGCATTTTTATTGAGTTTGGGTGTAATTAATTTGACGGATAATTTTATTTGAAAATTCCAGCCTTATAACAGACTAGCGGCCTGGGCCGGCTTCGTCTGGGTGTAGATACACTTTTTTTTTAATATTCTATCGCCTATGTTTATCCTGGACAAAATAGGATTCTAATGCTGAAAGAATTTTTCAAATCAATCCTGTAGTTCAGAACCTGTTCAATGCAAACAATCAAATCTTTCCTCTTTATATTAGTTTAGACAAAAATATCCTATACCATCCTTACTATATTAGCTTTTTTAAAGAGCAAAAATCTTGGATAGTTTACAAACAACCGTCAGCTTTCATATCACACAAAATTAACCCAATTTAAGCCCTCAAACGTAAACTCCCAAACACTGAAACCGACACAGTGCCTCTGTGTGAAATATTTACAACACGTTTTAGCACACACAAAGCTTGTTGGAAACATGGAGGTGTGTCGACGTGAAACTGTGCGTCGCTTTAACTTGCAACTTCAGTTATTACGTTTGTTTGAATTAGTAGATGAGGATTATGTTTTAATGTACAGCTGGTCAGAAGTCGGGGTTAATGGGAATTTAGTGCGAAGTTATTGGGGTCGGAATGAAACTCGCTTTGATACGGAGCCTGACTTTTGTTTTAATGTAATATTCTGGCTTGAAGTGTAACGGTGCATTAAATATGAAGTTTTCGTTTGTAAATATGAATCAAAGATCTGGGCGATATAAATATGATGCAAGAGTTCAATAGGTGAATTATTTTTTTCGATACTTTTTTCTTCCGAAGAGGAAGAACAGCCTCGGTGGCGTAGTGGTACTACGGTACGATTACATAGCTGAGGTCTCGGGTTCAAACCCCTGCTCGAGCAAAGTGATATTGGATTTTTCTATTCATTACCAGCCCGGAGTCATGAATTTGTGCCCGATATGGCCATAGGCTCGCCCCCTATCACATCCTGGAACGGAACATACAAGGCGAATTGTGGACGTCCTGCTTACTACCAGGAGAACCTCTGCCTTTCTGGGAAAAAGGCGTGTATGTAGAAAGAGCGTAGAAAGCAATATTCCTCTCCTCCCATATTCCGTTTTCATGTCTCAAATATTCAGAGGCTGGTAATATACCCACGACTCTTTAATTTCCAAAGACGATAGAGACTACTATTTATCATCAACAAAGCTTCTTTATCCCTCAAAAATTACTAGAAAGCAGTCCAAACCCTGCTCCTTGACCCCACAGATCTTAATTAATAAGATATAAACAGTATAGGCGCTCGACGCGGCCCGTTAACTGCCAAATGTCCGTGGATGGGGCAGTTTCAGTTGCGATTACTGGGGCTCGTAAAAAATTCAATTTAGCCGAGGAACGTCACAGATGTATCTTGAATATTATAGTTGCCTGATGTTATTGTCAACTATCGGGGATATTGTATTATGGCGGCGTGAAGTGAATCAATGTGCTACATTTTTTATGTTAAATATAAGCTGTGTGAAAAAAATTATAAAGGATAATTATATCAGAGAAATTTGAATTGGTTTGATATTGTACTGTACTGTATCAGCCCATATACGTCCCACTGCAAGGCACGGACCTCCTCTACAATCAAGAGTACGATTGAGAGTGGTTAGGCCATGTAGTCCATCACGCTGGCCTAGTGCGAGTTGGCGGACTTTTACATAACATAGAAATTTATACAAATCGCTATGGTATGCAGGTTTACTCGCGATGTTTTCCTTTACGGTTATGGTACGCTGTGACTGACTTTCATTACACACATGCCTCCGAAAAGTCAGAGGTGTGCCCTGGGATTTGAACCCGCGACCACCATGAACATGTAGCTAGCTGCGTCTGGTCCGTTACCAACAGGCCACCACGCACTTTTAATTGGTCTGATAGCTGTGATGTATTAGATACACGAACATATGTTATGTCTTGGATAATTTATAAACGTTAGGTCAATATCCATCCATCCATCCATCCATCAGCCAAAGGAAGTCCACTGCTGAACATAGGCCTCTCCCAATGATTTCCACAGTGACCTGTTGGAGGCAGCCTGCATCCAGCGACGTCCCGCGACCTTTACCAGGTCGTCTGACCACCTAGTGGGTGGACGTCCCACGCTGCGCTTTTCGATTCGTGGCCTCCATACACCAATATATATACCAATATACCATTCACCTATTATATAATTTCCTTTCAAAGAATGTCACAATCATAGGCTACATGCATTTTATTAGGAGACCACGAAGATCCAAACAAGCTTCGCTACGCAGGCCCGTTCATACTGAACAAAATCTAACTGCATCAAACGATACAAAAGTTACATAAGACAGTTTATAAGAAAATAACATAATAATTACAAAAGACTGTTCAAATATCTTTTTACATCGCTGTTAAATCGTTATTGATTTAATAACATGCTCACGTGATACGTGCGGGTAACCAGCCGGCGAACACATGTTTAAAACTTTTGTTTACCTGAAACAAACGACAAAAACATGTTAATTACCAATTCGATTTCTAAGTTCAGTAGAATTAACTGGTAAGGAGTTCAAAAAGTTTGTGCATTTATATGATATCAAAACAAACAGCATAGTATTTAGGCTTCTTCTCTTCTACTTCTCTTCAGCCACAGAAAGACTGCTGCTGAACATAAGCCTCCCCCAAGGAAGCGTATTTAGGCTTATGAAAGTAATAATGCTCTGAACGGAGCTCTTCCGATTAAGAGTGCTTAGGCTGTGGTCCACCGAACATGGATCTAGTGTGAGCTGGTGGTACTTCCACGTTTTAAAATTCCGTAAAAACGCTGGCTGTACAACGAGACGCCACGGGTTTGATCCTCGTGCTAAGAGCATGTGAATGAATAAAGTGCGTGGTGGCCTATTGGTAATGGACCAATCGCGGCTGCCTACATGTTCACGGTGGTCGCGGATTCAAATCCCAGGGCACACCTCTGACTTTTCGGAGTTATTGATAGTCAATCACCACGCACTATATTTGTATCTAAAAGTTTCTTAGTTTCTGGTATATACCGATATCATCAGGCTTCTCTGATGTCTCTTATTGTATGGCCAGTATATTATATAGAGTATTTATGATGAAAAGCATATTCTTTGCAATAGGTTCAATAGTAAAACTCTCAATAATTAACATATGTATGTACATGAGTAATAACGTATGACTGGTGAACTTGTTTGAATAAGTAACACATATTTTTCTCGACAGTGCAAAAACACACGTCCGCTGGTTCGTCATCGATATTAATACACAGTGCATGCGTTGCAGCTGTAATGCAGTATAGGTGGTTTGCATTAAACTTAAAGGCTTTAAATGAGAAATAAATGCAGTGTAAATATATCGGAATTTTGTTTAACATTTGTTGTATTTCTAACTTATATTGTAACCTGAGTTTTGGTCGTGTCGTATATTTGTATGTGGTGTTTACCTATAATAGTGTATCATACTTGATTTTGTTATTAATTTTGTGTAAGTTTATAAGTGATAGTGTAATAACCGCTGGTAAGTCTTAAAAATAAATAAATAAATAAAAAACTTAAATATATTATAGTCATTCAAATTTCTGACGACGTGGACGACCTGGTAAAGGTCGCGGGACGCCGCTGGATGCAGGTTGCCTCCAACAGGTCACTGTGGAAATCATTGGGGGAGGCCTATGTTGAGCAGTGGACTTCCTTTGGCTGATGGATGGATTGATGATTCCAATTTCTGTGCAGTACCAAAGAATATCCTTCAAAAGTTAAATTGTAATTTATAACTGATTTACCTACAGCGTACGAAAAAACGTGGTATTTCCACGTAGTTAATCAAATTAATTCACTATTAATTTCTTCTGGTTTTAATTTTAGAAGCATATTTTGTCGATATAAATTGTTTATTTTATATTTGGTAAAATACGCTACTAACACCATGTAAGCAATTAGACTGTTCAAATAAAGGCCAGTTGCGCAGTTTCCCGCGACGCACATACGTGCGAGCGACCACGTGCGCGGCCTTGGTGCGGTGCAGTCGCAACACGTGACCTTGCGCCGCGCCCTGCCGTGACCCTCCGCAATCACCAACCGGGGCCCATCTCAACATTACAGATACTAGAGGTGCTGCATTGGAGCACAAAACTACCTAAGATGCATCACACGATAGATAACTGTATTTGCCTATAAAGGGACCAAAAGGTCCCAACTGTACATGGCATTTCTTTATTTTATTTATTTAAGAAAGACACACCAACAGCATATGCAACAAATTCACAATAATAATTATTAAATAAAATTCTGATGTATGCAAATGCCTAATACAGATGTGTTATATTGTGTCTCATAGTTTTTTATTACCTACGACACAAGATTTGGGATCTTACTGTAAAGTTCAGCGTATGTGACTATTAAACATTTGGAAAAAAAAGGAAAAAAAATACAGATAAGACCATATTCACAATGATTATCTTAATAATCGAGATTAAATTCACAATAAGCATCTCATTTTCTATCTAAGGTCAATATAATTAGGCGCAGTGTAAGTGTAGTTTTTTTAAAGTATTCTAAGATCAGACAGGGTTTTATTAGGGGGAATAACCCAGATACTAATATTCATCACAGTTTTATTAGCGCTACTGACCATCAATTAGTTATAAAGCGGGGAATTACCTTGACAATAGTTTTACACTTTATCTAGGTATGTGTCAGTTGCAAACCATGTTACAAATAAAGGTGATATGTATAAAGGTATGTTGACTCACGTCCGCATTCCCGAATTCCCGCCATTGGCAGAAACGAGACAAAATATTCGTCAGTATTTTCAAGGCGTGAAGATAATTGCACTAATCCTTACTTTTTAATCACCAAATTATCTTCTCAAAGAGCCTTATTAACCCAGAGATTTAACTATAAACTTTGCAGTGCAATAAACCATCAAGTACCATTAAAATATCGAGCTACCTAAACATCCAATATGATTCGGCAATAATAAACGTTTTTTGTAAACATAACAATTAATTTTCCATCAACGATACCTGGCGAATACGTTTCCCCACTCCTTCCATTCCCATAAGCAATAATAAGGCTCGTTAACCTGTCACCGTGTTGGCGAACAAATAAAAGAGGCCATTCACAGCCGAATGTTCGTACCAAAACAACATCTGTACCGGAGAAACACCTGTTTAAATACTAAGGAAACTCGGTTTCTACGCGTTTTTTAACTCGTAATATTGTCACTTTTATTTTTATTATTAAATGCTATTAAATGTGTATTAGTGAGCACAAACCCCTACAAAAGGCTCGATAGTGATTTGTTGGTTATGCACTGTATCAAAAGACGTTTTGCAACTGCTATAAGATAATTTGTCTATCGTGCGGTGTAACAGTTAATGCTGAGCTCACTTAAACGTGTTCTCTACTCCAACAGTTTTTCGTTCTATTTGCCGTAATTTCTAAGCACAATGTATTATTTTTTTACAAGCGCTGAATACCATACGAAAAGAGCTAGCGAGTAATATGACGAAATCTAAATTATTACACAACACATGAAAAGACCTCGTGATAGGCCGCGCAGAAGGTGGAGAGATGACTTGGACCATTTTGATAACAACTGGTGGAAGAAAGTCTTGGATAAATGAGGGTGGAAGAAGGAATGGGAGGCCTTGCCCTGCTGTGGGACAGTATAGACTAGAAAAAAAAATATTACACTGAAAATGAAGAAATGTTAGGCTAGACAAAGTTAACTTTGACTGATCCTTAACTTTCTCGCTAACATATAAAGAAGGATGTTTCTTTAATTCGTCCTAGACACGTTGGAGGACGAAACCGTGTCGGGCAAGAATTATCATATTTACTAGTGTTCCAACTGATTATAGATTCCAATATTAATGTATTAACATAATTATCACTACATAGTGTAAAACAGAGTAGCTTCCCGCCGTCTGTCTGTCCCTATGTATGCTTAGATCTATAAAACTACGCTGCGGATTTTGATGCAGTTTTATTTACTAGATAGAGTGATTCAAGATTAAGGTTTATATGTATAAAACATATACATAGTTACATACAATGTTTGTAGTTTCTATCAAGTCAGCCACATCCTTTACTATTATATTTACTAACAAAATTACTATAGAACTTACAGCAATTAAATCGAGGAATGATACTCTAACGGCCTTATTCATCGACAAATTTAAAACCTATTTTAGTCATCGAATGTTTTGTCCCTTTCGGACGACTTTAGAATTCAGTATGAGTGAAGAAGACAAAAAATTCGATAACTAATAAGGCCGCAAGTGTTTACATTTGTCACATTCTCACAGAGTAAAAGTCGAAATATTTTTAACGTTACACTGTTTTTTGAATAAACAATATTTATTGAGTAATGCCTATAAAAATCTTATAGCCCTATTCCTCCTCACTACAATCAATATATAAAAATAAATTTTATAAAATATATACAAAATAAGGTGTGGACATATGTCTGCCAAATTCAAGGTCGGGGGTCAACGACCGTGATAAACTTGCTATCATTGTCACGGCCCGCGTATAATATATCGCTTCATTTCACAAACGATGAATTTTCCCATTAATTATTCATAATTATGTGTAAGAGTTGAGACATAAATCGATTCATTACTGTATCGTATAATACCAAGTATTTTAACCGACTTCAAAAAAAGGAAGGTTCAATTCGACTGTATGTTTTAATTTGTTATTTGCCTATTTTATAAATACTATATTACAAACATATTTAAAAATCAATAAACATTAAATTGCGATTTATTCTATGAACAACTAAGGGTTTCTGTCCACTACAACCTCAATTTTTTTAACTAGATACGGCCATAATACGATAATGGTATACTACGCTGTAATTTAGGTAAGTAACTACCAGTATCATAGTAGTATGCGTGGTGACTTGTTAGTAACGGACCATACGGGACTGCCAACATGTTAACGGTGATCGCGAGTTAAAATCCCAGGGCACACCTCTGACTTTTCGGAATTATGTGTGTATTGATAGTCAATCACCACGCACTATAACGATGAAGGAAAATATCGCGAAAAAACCTGCATACCGCAGCGATTGTAAAGAATTTCTACGGCATGTAAAGTCCGCCATCCCGCACTAGGCCAGCATGGTGGAGCATAAAGCCTAATCCCTTTCAATCGTACTCTCGTTGTAGAGGAGGCCCGTGCCCTGCAGTGGGACGGATATGTGCTGAAACAGATACAGATATACACGCAACACCGAAAGCCGAAAACATATATTTCTCAATCACAAACATGTGTGCCACAAAGCTCAAACTCACAATGTTCTCATAAGATCGTGTTCAAACATGTCTAATGAGTATTGTGACGTCATAACACTGTAGTTAGCATGCGAAGCCGTACGTGCATGGATTTCACGTTCAGTTTACTCTATTTACTGCGTGGAAAGACAATTATGCTGAGTAAAGTCATTACTGTATCTATTTCTATTTCTAATTAGATAAATACTGAGATAGGAGCTTTATTTGTGTAGTGTTCTGTTGTTAACGCAATGGGACTTCTTTTGGACAATCTATTTCGAAGTAAAAAAAGACACGTAAACAAATATACACACAAATATGAAATATCATTCTTTAACATATTAAAACAAGACTTATTTCAAATGATGATATATTTTAATAATTTTTTTTTGTGGATCTTTGATATGGTATAATTTAAGCTAGTGTTACATTTTCAAGCCAACCGTAGAGCTGGTCCGATTTAACGATGCAATAAGCCAAAAATTACCAAAATATTTAAAACTTATCTACCTCAGGAAACCACACAACCGAACCCATACACACAACCCAACTACCACATCCAACGGTTGGTCCAATCCCTGTGACGTCACTCGATCGAGTCCGCCCGAGTGACTACGTGACTCACAGTAGCGGCCAATGTCATTGCCAAGTTCGTTCATCGGCACATTAATATACGAACAGGTGACTATCGGTCACGTATGCAGCAGATAAGGAATAGTCTTCCAATTCCCCCCACAGCTCTTACGTAACCCGACCTCGTGATAAGGGCACTTGGAACTATAAAGAAAGATTTATTCTCAGAGGGCGGCCTTGCGTTGTTTTTATGACATTTTAAAATAGATTACGCTTTTTATAATCGCCAGTGTTTGTTGTTTTGTGATGTAACGTGCGATGAAACGTGACGCTTAACATCACTGTTAAATAATTTCGATAGCATTATCACATGAAACAGCAAGTTGTTGACTGAACGAGTGTGTGATTAAGTGACTGTCAATTTTGTGAAATTATGTTTGTGGAATAATATTTCAAGGCTGTTTTGATGACATGACAATAAAACGCACTTTAACAAATTACTACAAAAAAAACATAATATGGTTACACGAGTACCGAAACGTCAAAGGCGTTACACTGTAGTTCCTTATTAAACAAGTTGTGTGACACCCGCGCTGTCACTGCAGCACCGTTAAAAAACCCCGATGACGCGGGCTGTCAGTTTGACAGTGACGCGCTGTCACCGGCGCGTAATGAATACAAATGGTTTGAAAACATTATCAGCAACTGTTTACGCGTCGTGCAGTGAAATGCCAAAAACTCGGCGCTAAACGATATAAATCATTTTATGTAACCCGTTTTTTTTTTTGTTTGAAACGTTATGTAAGTTTGATAAAAACACGCATTGACGTGCACGTATCACGCTTGGATGGCTGTTTGTTTTCATTTTGTTTTGGATTTCGTAATACGGTTTGGGATTGATTTAGACTATGGTTAAACCCTAAAGTAACAGATAAATTCATCTGCCAATTTAAAAGACATAGCAATTTTGCCTGGAAGCCGTCACAAATTCACTCACGTGTCAAGTTGACATTCATGTGTCAAAACATACGAAACTCAATATCTCTGTGCTCCTTATAATTTTAAGTGTCGATTACAATCACATTTTAATTTGACATTGACTACCGATTATATTTGATGGCATTCAGAAATAACAAAGCATAAAGTGTAGATTTCACAACACTGAGAGCTACTGATAGATACTTCATAAAATTTTCTTTATAGTCAAGTACCAAACCGGCCAGCTCTAAAGAGAAAAATAAAATTTATTTTAACCCTCATAATTGTTCGAGATGCATCAACCAACTTAAAGAGGTACTTATACGAGGAGTGAACTTCGCACAATCGTTTGAGAAATAAAAGAGAAATACCCGCCACTTGTGCCGGAAGCGGAAGTGAAATTCCTCGGACTTGCCGGCGACTTGCAGTGTTGTTTACGTTTACGAGTATTGTTTAGTTGTTATCTGTTGGATTGGTATTGTGTAACGGCTTTTGATATTGCCAATTGAGGATTTTCGTATCGAACACCCTTTTTTGCTTTACAATATTTATCGTTTTTTCTCTGGTAAATAACGCCAAGCAGTTCACAACACCTGGAGAATATCAAAGTCTTCTTTTTTATTATTCATATTTTTAACTGTAAGAAATTAGAGTATGTACCTAAAAGACCCGTATCTTTCTGTATATGTATCTGTATCAGCCCATATACGTCCCACTGCAGGGCACGGGCCTCTTCTACAATCGTGAGGTACTATTACCGTATCTTTACTAACATCTAAATAAAAGGAATAAACTGAAGTCTTTCAAAAGTTTATGTGTCGTAAAAAACATATTCGAAAATAATTATTTTTTTAAACTTCACTATAAATTAACACTATCTCTAGCCACAAGGGGTCTTTGAGACAAAACGTCTAAGGACGTCTGGCTTAGAGATTTAACCCTTAACATTTCACAATTTTATTACGCCAAAGGTCGAGAAGATATCACGAAAAACATGCAATTATATAATTTGTTTGTGCGCAGCGCGGTGCGGAGTGTAAAAGTAGAAAGTTTGATAAGTGGGTATCAGTGGTCGGCAACAATGGCGATAAATCGATAGACCGCGAGGCCACGTCGACGGCACACCACTCGCGAACCCATTGTGTGTTTGTTCGTTTGACTCTTATACTTTTTTAAATTTTCGAATTCAACCTCGTTTGTCCCCGTAGTTTAGAGATGACATTGATTACTCATTTTAGAAATGAAATGGAGCTGGCAACCTAACTCATACTATGTCTATATTTTGAATTAGGAATGTGAAAAGTTATAAAATATATATTTTTTATTTTTTCAATTTGTTTGAACATCTAGAAATGGGTAGCTTCATGCTTGTTTTTTTTAAATTTGTTTTTTTAATGTATTTATGACCACCCATAGAATGCGTCCTGTGAATCAGAGTAACTTCTCAGGTATCCAAAGCGACCTATTAGAAGCCACTTGCATTCAGAGATTTTCTGCAAATATCATGTTGTCTGCTCGTCTTATGGTTGATAAGTATGTATATGCACAACTCATCATAGGCAAATAAAGCCGTTTTATTAGCATAGTATTGCAACACAAACAAATTTCATTTTTTACGAAGCACGATAAACAGATAAGAGATAGTTTTCACCTGATAAACATTTGGATGATAAGCAAATAATGATAAACGCTAGGTTACATAAACAAGACGAAAATGGGTTTCGAAAGTAGGATTATAGATTAGCGGACGACCTTTTTTGTAGGACATTTATTACGAAAATAATATATCGTCACGCGTGATATGAATCAACAACAATAACATAAAGCATTCATTATTTATCATTTTTTACATAGTATAAATATTTTACAAAATAAATACCTCAGTGCCTCAAATCGAAAGTCTTCGATAGTTGTGTGTCACCAGTGATGACATACGGCACCGAGACGTGGCCTCTTACTATGGGCCTTATTAGGAGGCTCAAAGTCACTCAACGAGCTATGGAGGGGGCTATGCTTGGGGTTTCCCTACGAGATCGAATCAGAAATGAGGAGAACTAAAGTAACCGACATAGCCCAGCGGATTAGCAAGTTGAAGTGGCAATGGGCAGGGCACATAGCACGGAGAACTGATGGCCGATGGGGCCAAAAAGTTCTCGAATGGAGGTCACGAAGCGGAAAGCGCAGCGTGGGACGTCCACTCACTAGATGGTCAGACGACCTGGTAAAGGTCGCGAGACGTCGTTGGATGCGGGCTGCCTCCAACAGGTCACTGTGGAAATCATTAGGAAAGGCCTATGTTCAGCAGTGGACTTCCTTTGGCTGATGGATGGATGATGGATGATAAATATTTTGCAACGTACAAACAGCTCACTCCTTAACCGCTGCCCATGAATCAACAATATGTTGACTGTATAAACGTAGCACGCTTATCAAAATGTGAAGAATAAAGGAAGGAAAATGGACGAGAGATAGGAAGGTATCTTGGGTCTTCAAATAATTCAACTTATAGAACGAAACACACTCTCTCTCTCTCTCTCTCTTCACCCATAGGATGTCCACTGCTAAACATAGGCCTCCCCCAAGGATATCCACATTGACCGGTTAGAAGCGGCCTGCAAACAGCGGCTTCCTGCAACCTTAACCAGGTCGTCACACGAAACACTATAGGCAAATCATTTCAAATGAGTCTTCCTGTGACAGTAGTACCACCAGCCAGTCAATACCTAACAGTCGAAGGTAATTTAAGCAATACTCAAATCCACAATCGCACAATTTACGTTTAAAGTTTTTTCCATGAATCAGTAATCGAACCTGCTGTCGGTAGAGGCAAGGCCGTTGTCGTGACGTCATCAGTCACGGTGCACTGGGTGGATGGTACGCGCCAGTGCCCCCAGTAAGGTCTAGACGACCCTCCAGAGCTAGGTCATAGTTTGAACCTAGATTCTAGTACGATCGTCGTATTGCGGGTAAAATGTTTGTTTTATAATCTTTATATTACAGATCAAGGTGTTTTATCCATTGCCTTTGTAGCATACTTAGAAACATGCTGGTTTTGAAACAATAAGCTGCGGTTTCGATTCCCGCATCCAGACAATTATTTGTGGCATTCTTAAGTATTAGTTGCAAGTATGTTCAGAAATCTTTCGTATTTTTATATTGGAATATGGTCAGTAGGTTATACGACTATTGGGTTTTTATTTAAAAAAAAAGAGATACACCCAATAGTCACATACATAGTCCTGACCCCACACTAAGACCGAGTCTTGTGTCGTGGGTATCAGGGACTACGAGAGACTTTTCGGTCTCACAAACACCCAGACCCGAAACAGATACATGTGGTTCACACAAACATTTGTCTCGGTGCAGGGATCATATCCGCGGCCTGTCGTTTTCTCTTCTGAGTATTAATAAATTATAATCAGAATTATTAAATTCTGTTAAAAATAAATTCATTTATGTAAATCGGACTCCTATGCCGCATCTGCGTGACTCCTAAGTGATTTAATGAGATCATGCCTATGCATGATATGCATGATGTCAAAAAGCACCTTTCTGAAAAAACCGGTGTCATTGACCTTATACAATTAAAATATTTTAACAACCATTAGCCAAATACCTCGCATAACAACCGCTTTATGCAAAAACATAATCAGAGAATAAAATTTTATAAATATTTTATCGAAATGTCCTTGTTATATAAATCCGTATTTTGGTTTAATAATTTACACTTAAACTCAAGCCTGTATTATTTTGGAGTAGACAGAGGTTATCAACATTTATAGATCCAATACAACGAATAAGTCTTCGCCAAAGATTTTCACATCAACTTATTGGAAACGACCTGTATCAAGAACATATCCGAGATATTTGTTAAGTCGTATGTACTGTTTTTGGTGGTAGGTATCGCCACTTTGGAGCTATTGAAATTTAAGTTGCAACAATAATATAAATCGGAGGAAACTTAATTTACTAATAGTGGTTCACTCATCGAGAGGTTTTTAGTCAGTAAGTAGTAAGTCAGTCACCGAAAGGGGAGCTAACGGCTTTTGCTCCTTACCAAAAAAAGGGAAGTTAACTTATCCTGTCATGATCAACAATGAAGTTTTTATGATTTAGAATAATGATGATCTATAGATTCTTATGTCGACTGCCTCGGTGGCGCAGTTGTACTTCGAAACGATTACACCGCTAAGATCCCAGGTTCGAATCTCGGGTTGGGCTAAGTGATAGTGGATGTTTATATGCATTATCAGCCCGGAGTTCGGAATTCGTGCGCAATATAGCGATAGCCTCACCCCCTATCTTGTTACGGAAAAAACAAGACGAAACGTGGGTGGTTGCATTTTTGCCTAACCCTTCTGCAAAAAGGCGTGAGTTTATGTATTCCTATATGCAAACATGCAAAAACATGAACCCCAATTAACTCCAACATATTCTAAAAAGCACCAACTTTATGTAAACATGGAAACTACCTCTCGGCGGATAAACATAGCCGACGTTAATCACAACAATTTCCTCGCAATTTAGTTGATTGATATCATTCAATCTATGCTTATAGTTGGATTGTATGGGGAAAATTGACATGCAATTACATCGATCGGTCGGTTTGTTTGTGAATCCGGTAAGTACACGTAAGGAGCGTCGCGTTGTTTTAGGTATATTAAGATTCACCCCTCGTAACACGATGGTATATTTTGAGGATCGCATTAACTCTGCCAACCCGCACTAGGCCAGCGTGGTGGACGATATGGCCTAACCACTCTGAATCGATTCTCTCGATTGTAGAGTAGGCCGTGCCCGGCAGAGGGACGCATATGGGCTGATAAAAAAAAACTCTTAAAATAATTATATTAATAGCAGATGTATTAGGTGTGATTATTTTCATTTTGACGTCAGCTGGCTGTGAAACATATATTTTTGGTCACACAAAAATATTTCGTCAATATCGAGTCGTGTCTTTCTTCCTCTACACGTCGCTTTTAACCTGTCAAATGCGTAGATATAAAAATATATTTTAAAAGAAAGTCGCCTGAAGAGATATTTCAACATTTAGCTCTGCCCCAAAATAATAATAAACACACCCAACAGTCATATACATAGTCCTGACTCCACACTAAGATCGAGTCTTGTGTCTTAGGTATCAGAAACTACGACAGACATTTCGGTCTTGCAAATACCCAGAACGGGGACAAATATCCGTGGGCCTCATAACCATTAGTCTTCGAATCTTTGCTTCTGTCAAATCTTTGCGAAATGCTTTATGAAGCAATGGAACTGTGAGACCCACATGTTCCTTCCTTCCTTTAACCATGGATACACCGAACCAGAACAGAAATAGGGCTCAATAACCCATTTTGAAAGATGTTATAAACTAAGACAGTTGAACAACGCGCGGTATCTTTATTACGGAATATTAGCATAAACCCGAGTTAAATAATAATTCACAACGATGTCGCAGGGCGCGGTTAATTAACTTTTAAGATATTGCATTTAACCAGATTTTAGTTAGTATACTATGTATTGTACTCTACTGTATCAGCCCAGATACGTCCCACTGTGGGGCACTCTGGATTGTAGAGGAGGCCGGTGCCCTGCAGTGGGTCGTATAGGGGCTGATACAATACAAAAAAAAAATGACAGATTCAATCCATATCACTTTATGACATAGGTTCTAATATAACGGTTAGTGAGCTCTAGTCTCATTTCTGCCTAACCCTCCAGAGACATGGCGTGATACCAGACTTCAATTAACACTTACACTCGGAAACTTTCAACCCGTTTTACAAACCCCCCACTGGTTGGAGGGTTGCCCTCCCCTCCCCCCACGGCCCCGAAAGCTCTCAATTATTCCTGCCCACTCGGCTGAAATAAGTAATTTGAATTTTTTCAATTCTTTATTACTCCGAGTAACAGTTTGTTAACTTAGCTTACTTATTAACGAAGATAAAAAAATAAGTTCGGATAAAAGTGTTTATTCATTAGCATTTTGCCTTCGTGGCGCAGTGGGTTTGAACCCAGCAGTGAAAAAAGAGGCTGCGGTTTGACTCCTTGGTCAGAGGTTAAGAATAGCGTGGTCCACAATTCTTTTTTCGGGGACGATGAGACTCACGCTATTCATATAATTTTGTTAGTTCATGATTATATGTATTACTTAATACATTCCCAAATAATGAGTAATAAATATAAAACGAAAAACTTTAACAGCGACGGAAATATTTTTACATCCATCAAAAAATGAACTGAACTTAGGACACATCACGCAAACAACACAAATGCATGGCAATTTGAATTGCAATTCACAAATATGCGGTTTGATTTCAATATCGAATAACCGAAACATTAAATTGTCAAATACAAAGCATAACGAATCGAGTATTTCTATTCAACTATTACATTTGCAATACGCAAAATCATCACATAATGTCTATAGTCAGACAAAATCAGGGTCGACCGAGCTGCGGAAGGGATTTACGGGAGGGAGACATACTACGCCATTTTAGTATACAACAGAGATAAAAATAACACACAATAGAATGCGTTTTCTCTACCATGAAAAAGATGCAGGCCGCTTCAAACTGGTTAATTTGGAAATCCTTGGAGAAGGACCATGTTTAGCACCACTCGCCCTCTTTTTAGTCACAGAAAGTCCACACTTTCTTTGGCTCAAAAGAGACCAAGAGACAAAAAAAATTAAAAACCATCCCATCCGACTAAAATGCACCTCTTAATAAGTAAAGTGAAATCCAAAACTTGTAACCACTGAAAGGAGATGATCATTTGTCTCGGCCTTCTGAGTACGCCCCAAAATCATTAAAACCATAGGTGGGTCGTGCATGAACGTGTCGGTCTGTACTACAATAGAATCAAACTGAATTAATAACGGCTTTGAACAAAACTATTGGCATCTAACAATCAATAAAGCGTTAGCGAATAGCGCGAATTGTTTCAATTCGGGCGGAATTTTCGCGGAAAACGGTTAATGCACGCGTTACATTATGCGATCCTGATATTCGTTTTGTAATGTGGTACGCGGGATGAGGAGAAATTATTATTACGGATGTTTATAGTAAAATATATTATTATTATTATAAACCCTTTAAGTCCCACAGCTGGGCAAAGGCTTTCCTTCCTTCCTTCCATTTGTCACGGTCGGATGTTAGTAGCCGCCAGTTCGGAAGATATGATTCGAGTTCGTCCCGCCTTTTCCTTCAGTGAAATATAGTAGACACAAATTTTAGCTCAAGTACCTTTTTAAGTAAGCGATGATCATGATGTAAATGCACAAACATGGAGTTAAGTGAAAGAGGATTTGTAATACAGAAATTAACGATAACCCCGCAATGTCATTAATTAGGAGGAATCGCTATGACTGAATTTACAACACTACCGATTTTTTAATATATTTTTTCTATGTAACCCTTGGTGTATTTAACTGAGTTTTTAACACACATTTTAACATCCTTTTCACATACGGGACAAAAATCATCCGACTATTTAGCTCACAAAACAACAAGCGTCCACAAACCGCACCAGATAAAAATGGCGAAGTGCGCAATTATGCAAATGCATTTAAAACGCGCCATTGTCTCCTGCCACGTGGAGAACGCGCCAATTACCTGACCTGGTACTTACTGCTTCTGGCAGGTTCTTTTACTAGCAGGCTGGACGATTGTACATCGCGCGAAAAGATTATTTGATAGAATATTTCATTCTGTCACCTTTAAATTTTCCGATACTGGTCGGATGCAGGGAGAGGTTAATGCAAAAATTTCCATTATCTTGAGATTGTAACTAAATCGATAAAGACTACTCCTGCCGGTGGGTCAGGCTTCTTCGAGATCGAATTGAGGAGAACCAGGGTACACACCTTGAACACGGCAGTCCACTTGTGCTGTACATGACGAGCTTAAGCATTATCCCTAGCACAATAACTTTGTGAACCAACTGATGGTAGGATATGAGTGACGAGAGCTTACCGAACACAATATGTCACCCCACTAACTGAGAAACGTTCATATGTCATGTTACGGATTCAGCATAATTTTGGCCATTCCATCTGGACTGCATATTCACAAACACATTTATTGTAGTCACTTCGTAGACAGTATAAAAATACCACAATTACCAAGCTTCATAATTTTACATTTAAGTCTCAACCCAAAGAGATTAATCTTTTTATGAAATGAGTTTACCCAGCTTGCTAACTGACAAAGGTTTAATATCAAGTTAATTAAACCCGGCGTTGTCATTGTGAATTACTGTATTTAAGGTCTTATGTTCTGTTTGGTAGTGATCCAGATGTCTTCGAGACAGTAATGAACTGGGTGTTACTTTCAATTACTTGTTCATACGGAGGGTTTTAGTTTTCTTGCTGTATTTTATTGTTAAATCTCGCTTGTTAGAGAATAGAGCCTTTATTTTTAACTATTGTAATATTTTATTCAGTATTCTCTATTATATGCGATAGTGATTGTAATTGTTTCGGTCTTTGCAAGGCCTGTAATGGTGTTAACGGAATAAATAATACAAGAAAATATTAATCTTCGTATATACCGCAAAAATTTATTAAATTAATTGTAGTAAGATATTTTTGACAATATTTTTGAATTATCAAATGAATACGACAAAATCAAATCCAGAAATTTAGATCTTACAGTTGGCCTTTTCATAAATCCGCTAAACCTTCACTTATTAATGATTAATATAAATAAATGCACTAACAGTCACATACATAGTCCTGACCCTACATTAAGATCAATGAAGTCTTGTGTCGTGGGTATCAGAAACTACGAGAGGCTTTTTGGTCTCATAAACACTCAGACCCGACACAAATACTTGTGAGCCGCGCAAGCAATTGTCTCGTTGCGGGAATGGAACCCGCGGCCTCTTGTTTCACAGCTGGCAACCAACCAACTGCGCCCCGCAGGCTGTATAAAAGGTATTATTAGGTATTCTCTGTCGTACGGTATTATACTAAAACAGCCATTACTCACATGTCTTTAATGGCGTATTCAGAAACGTGTAAACACGAACTGTGCACGACAAAATCGCTCTATTGATTTAGCGCCATTAAATTGTGCCCGAGTTGATCGGTGCTCGTTTGTCATGCACATTTTGACAATGTTAATGCATGGTCGGGGTTCTAGTAAGAACATTATACGGTAAATGTATACATTGCTTTTCAAATTTTTTTATTTTACTCATAACTCCGTCCAGTCACATAGGTAATATAGATGCTCTGACACCACAATAAGATACATAGTAGTATATACATCCGAATGTAACTGTAGAAAAATAATTAATCTGTTTTTTAATGTATATACTGTTGGGGAACCAAATTAAATAAATAAATATAAGTGTTTTGTAATACTTGAAGAGAAAAAATGCTAGACTTTGGGCTCACAACACCCAGGCCTATAATATATACTTGTAGATGACACAATATTTATTACGGTGCAAGAATAAAACCCATGGTCTTTTGTTTAACAAACTTAAATATTATGACGTTCCTTATTTAAATTATGTACATTTTGAATTTTTGTAAATATTTTTTTCTGCTCTCCACACACTACACACTCTACCTCAAAATTTGCATTTAAAAATCTGGTGTTACAATTAGCTAGCACAATTATCGATTTGATAGTCGCTACTCGGTTGTCCCGCAAACAGTGCGCGTCACGGGTCAATTTGTATGGTAATCGCTAATTATGCGGGGAATGCGTTTAAAATTTAAATAAGTGGACGCGTGACTCATACTGAAGGGTCTGTTCGAACCGGACTTGTCAAATTGATTTCGTTCCGTTTTACGCAAACTCTCATTAATTTTATGAATAGGTTGTTAGTCTAGTTGGGACAGACTTGAAGTTTTGAATAATCTTTTGGCTCTTAATTTAGTTACTATTGTAAAAGTTAAAGATTTCAAAGTTAATTTATGAAATTAACACAGCTTTCAAACTTTATAAAGTAAAAACTATATTTTTATTTTTACTTTTCCCTGTCTCCTCTACAATTCCATAGCTTACCTAAGATATTGTCAATATGTAGATGATCATAGCAGTTTGTTTTTTTTTATACATTAGTAATTTAAGCAAAGCCAACTACTCGTAAACCAACCTCCTGCATCCCTGGCCTAAGAAAGAATTAAACATGCCGACATATGTATGACAACTACTGCACTTAACATCACACGCAGTCACTTAGCCCCAGTAAAGAAACAAAGCAGTACATCAACTCTATTGGCACCGACGCAACGTCGCATAATTGTCAAAATTGCTGTTGCGTCGATCGTAGTTAAATTAAATGCTCCGTACTGAATACAATTACTGCACCGGATCTGATTTCAACGTTGTATTAACCGGTGGAATTGCAACGTACGTTCCTATTACGGGAATACTCTCCCAACACGTGCCGTCTGTTCTTTTATATGCTATAGCGCCAATTCTGAAAAAAATGTTTATTGTGATTTCCTCGGGATTAGAGTTTTCGCGAAGTATTGATTGCTTTTAATATATACAGGTGTTCGATATAGTTTCCATTTACTATGTGCATATTTTTACTATTAAAAGGTTTTTTGTATTGCTACTATCAAGTGACTACAAAGCATGCGATGTTAAACGAAGTACAATCCGAGTGCAGACTCCTTCGGCGATCAATCCTTATTCCTTGTCGATCTATACAATTATGCCAGCTGTTTGCAACTGAATCACATAAGCTTGATCCGAAACGTAACACACTTGTAAAGGTTTCTTTGACAAGATTTCCACCAGTATTGACAGTGATCTAAAACTTGCAGTAATAAATAACAATACGCATTATAATAGGAAGAACTACAAAACCAGACTCGGCTGTTACCACAGCATTCCTATCCGTGCAGGTGCGATTGTGTGCAGACGGCGCGGCGACACACTTAAAAACCTCTCGTTATATCCGAGACCCAACTCCAAGGAACTGAATAAATATTTCAAGACTGCGCTGACCCTACTATCGGTTTCCAGACGAGACGAAACTCGATTTTTAATCCTAACGTTTCTCTCTCTCTCCCCGACTGTTAATCCCACATGGTGGTCAGCAATCTTCTTCGCAGCTGGCCATTTGGCGGTACAATAATAGCAGCAAAAATATGTATATTATATAGAATGTGTTTTTATGAGTGAACTTCTATGCGCTTAAGATGGCAATAATTTATTAATATGGAATTAATATATTAGTTTATAGTATGTCATAAACATTAAAATACAATTCCGATCGACATAACATCGAGTTACTGCAGTAATGTCTATCAGATAGCCACCGATCGCTATGGAAATGTTGTAATATGGCTGTTACATTTATTACCGGTGCAGTGTTCGTTATTGGCGTCTCGACTGTGTACACAACGTGGAGCAGACTTTATTCACTGAATACATTTCCACTGTTGCCGTTTCGAGTGGAAAATGGAGATTATTTAAATTTATAATAGTACTGTGAATGATTGGCTCACTTGTTTATGAGTTAAGACTCTGTGTAAAGAGGTATTGAAATAAGTAAAATTTTAGTTAAATAAGACCTGTTTTCGCAAGATATTCTGACCTAGCGGAAAATTTAATTCCAAGCTTATTAATATCACACATAGTATCTTTAAGACTCCAAAAAAATAGCTTAGTCCGACTTCGAAACCACTACAGCATTCATATTTTGTATACTCTACCAATAAAGATTAACAACTACAACCTAATAGTACCCAAACCATCCCTACAAGACCTCACCCCTTCATCCCTAAGTTATCATTTACGTGTAATTACGTTTTATTCAAATATAGTACCATCTAACGCCATGCCACCCGGGCCGGTCTTTATCAGAGACCATAAATCACCCACACTTTAATGCGCAAGGGTGGTCGGTTTTATCCCCGTGGTCGTTTCTGGTTTTCCCTGGATGGTATCACGTTATTTTTTGTGTGACCATCAGATACGGTCTTAATTAAACCGGTCTATAAATAAAAAGGGTAAAAATAGACGCAGCGGGCACGCGATGTGCTAATGACTGTTCTATTTTGGTAAAAAAAGTTAATTTTGTTATTTTAAACTTTGTGTTCGGTTTAATGACATATATTAGCTTCCGTGGTAGTTGGTTAAAAACGTATTGTGAAAAGAATATTTCGATATGATACCAGTACCGTGTAGTAGTAGTCGAATATTTGTAGCCCTCAAATATATTTAATTTCGGGTTTAGCTATAGTTTACTAAAGTTTGAAGCTATAATATATAATTTTGCCAGCTTTATAGCATAAGCTGAATTTTATTTATATTGCAGCTATCAAAAGTGTTTCCTTGGTAGCCGGACAATCTTGATGGTTCTTTCATCTAGCCAGACACATAAAAGCTGATGACTTCCGAAGCTCCCACAACTGGAACTTCATAGCTGACCGTGTGATGACTATGTCAGGGGCATGCGTAAACTTTCAGCTTTTATAAAATGACAAAAGTCTGGCGGCCACGGTCTTGCTCTATCTGATTAAAGAGTTACATATTTATGCGTGACTTTTGGATATATTTGTTTATTCAACTTCTATACACTCGTGGGGTACTAGTTCCCATGACGATCGCTTCGATAACCACGTTATCTGCATTACACAAATTAAATACAAATATTTAACAGCCCGTTTACCCACAAATTATGATACACATTCGCTAATTAACATTGAAATTACATGCCCGGTGACAGCATTTATGGTCTGTGAACTGTTAGTTGCTGGTTCGATACCCAGGTCAAACGCCTCTATTTGTCGAAAGCGATAACTTGACTCAAACCAAACAACATTAGAATTTTAACAAAAAAAAAATATAATTCAGGATTATCTCGTTTAATACAATATTTAACATTTTATTATGCTTAATATCTTACTAGAAATTCTATGACTTGTAAAGTCCGGTAACCCGTAACAGGCCGTCGTGGTGCACTATCTTGGTGGCTAATATTATTATAATTAGCAGTACGCTACCGTGTGTGGCGGTTTAACACTGCTGCCCGCGCGGCCACAGTGCAAATGAGCAACAGAATAGCAAAGCGGCGCGCTATTTCGGCGCGGCCTTGACATTGGACTCACCGCGCATGCGTCATGGACGCAACCGCCATGCTTTACGGGAGTGTATGAGGGATAATTCTGCTTTTATCACGTTTTCATACCAATAATAAAACTACAATGGCCCTGAAGGTAAGTGCGGTGCAGTTCAAATAGTGTGCATCAATAGTCCACAAATAATTATAGTCATAGGTAAAATTAAAATTCACGTAAGTGTGCCACAATTTGGGTTCAGCGTGTGAAAATTCGATTTTTCTTAGTCCGGCACATCAGAATCTCGGTCTATTTGGATTCCACTACAATTGCTCAATATAAAATAATGAAATTAAACTCCGGATTATTATGTGACATTCACGAACGACCACAATTCATAAAGCCTTTAATTCATTCTGAAATTATTTCATTCACCAACCCGATGGTCCACAACAAAGTCTCACCAATGTAGCTATTTTGAAAGTGCAGATATTTTCTCTGGCGCGTTGTAAATAATATACATTAACAGTATAGCAACCCGGCGCGCTATTTCAGTACTGGCCTTGACATTGGACTGTAACGCGCATGCGTCACACGCGCACTCGCGCGCTTCAAGACATCCACGGTGGGAAATAGGATTGCTACCGGTATATTGGTACCATTATGTGTTTATGGGAACGGGTAGAACAAGGCATAAAATACGGATACAAAATATTAGAATATAATATTTCTAATATACATATTTATTCAAAAAGAAAAGTGGCATAATAGGAGAGAGGCCTTAAACAGCAGTGGGTCTGTGGAAGCTGTGGTTCATGCTAATGATGATGATATTTATACGGTCATATTATGTGACACTTTGACCCGCGTAAGCCGAACGAACAAATATGAATTTCAGGGTATTTAAACTTCATCAATTTATTTTTTATTTTTTTCTGCCTAGGAATCGAATCTAAACACGTTCTCACCAGATGTACGTGGCAAGGTAATACGAGGTGTGACACAAGTACCAGTCCGTGTCAAAACCACAAGGAAAATGGAGTTATTATAAAGTTGAACAAGTCCGCGGTTACATCAGCTGCGATTAAACTATAAATAAACCGAGAAACTGCAGGTCGTAAGTTCACGCAGTTAAGGTAACTATGTACTTATGCCTTTCAGGTAAGATATAGTTTGGAATACAAAAAAAAGAAGATACAGTCGATTTGAGAACCTCCTCCTTTTAAAGTCGGTTAAAAAGTGATAGTTCACAAGAAAATGACCATAATGCACAAGACGGCAAGTATGGTAATTAGTTCTAAAAATATCATTATTTCCATAAGCTTGGCGAAATATGGATAGCACTATTGATACCCCTAGGTCCCTACCAAGTCTACGCCAGTATACTGACTAAAAACCTCTTGATTATCGTCACACTATTGATACCCCGATATAAAAGTGCGTGACATATAAAAGTGCGTGGTGGCCAACAGGTAACGGACCAGACGCGGCTGCTTACATGTTTACGGTGATCGCGGGTTCAAATCCCATGGCACACATATGACTTTTCGGACTCATGTGTGTATTAATAGCCAATCGTCACGCACTATAACGGTCAAGAAAAACATCGTGAGGAAACCTGCATACCATAGCGATTTGTATAAATTTCTATGGTATGTGAAAGTCCGTCAACCCGCACTAGGCCAGCGTGGTGGGCCATATGGCCATACCACTCTCAATCGAACTCTCGATTGTAGAGGAGACCCGTGCCCTGCAGTGGGACATATATGGGCTGATACAGTACAGTATAATATAACAAGATGCAAGAACCTAAGCTTGTAGCATCACATAATATATCTGGAGTGTATGTATCATCGCATGATATCGCCTGAACTACTGTCCCTTCAGAATAGCGTGAAGACAAGCCGAGACGATTATATGCACGAGGGCGGATCACGCGAATGTTCTAAATATACTGCTTCACTTTACCGACATTAGGTTATTATTTACTGTTTTATTACCGTGTTGGCTTTTTCAATGGCGTCTGCTATTTGGTGGTGCAAATTATTGAAACCACATTGGCGGAGTTACTTATGTAGTATGGAATAAAACAAGAGGTCGCGTGTTCGATTCAAACACCAATTACATATCGAGCCTGAATGACAGAGATCAAAAAGTATCTAGTTACTGATACCCACTGCACCAGACAACAGAGAAGGCATCTTTTTGAACGTCTCTCTCTCTTCAGCCCCAGGAAGTCCACTGCTGAACGTAGTCCTACCCCAAGGCTCTCCACATTGACCTGTTAAAAGCGGCCTGCATCCAGCGACTATCTGCAACCTTAACCAGGCTTTTTTGACTGTAAGTATATTTAATTTGTTCTTATTAAATATTATTGTATCAGCACCCCATGTTTTCTATCCATGTTCCAAAGCACCTGTTTGACTTATAACCGGTAATCTATGTAAGGTCTAAATTTCAAGAAAATATGTTAGACGGACCTAAAAATCATTGTTACGACATAGACACTTCAAGCTTTCTCTCCCTGTCTCTATCTCTTCAACCAGTGGACGTCCATTGCTGAACATTAGCCAAGGATCTCCACATTGAACTGTTGGAAGTGGCCTGCATCCAGCGACTTAAAGCTTCACACGACCCAAAATATAAACCAAGCATGTAAACATTGAATACGGATTCGAATTGGCGACCTCCTCTGATCACAAGAGATCGCCAATTAAATATATCTATTTATCTAATACACTAAGGTCGTGCGAAAAGGCCATATTAATGGGAGCTGTGTATTTTAATTTCGTAATATTTCTTCTTACATAACGTGGCGGTGCGCCAAACGATGACAAAGTACCACACGTCATCACTCATTTAGATGATTCGCGCCAACGCTGTCAACGGTCAGATGTAATAGCTCTTGTGTTATCTGCCTCTATGCAACATCTAGCGTACCAAATGTTGTATAATAGCTATTACTTTGTTGTCAAAAAAAAAAAACGATTGAACTGATAATGTCTTCGACGTCACCTCTATCAGAAAAAAATTAAGCTCAGTTAAACCATACTTTTAAGACTGAAGATCGACCGATTTTAATACCAGATTTTATCCATTTTGTAAGGGCATCAAATGGGCTTACCTCATGGAAAATGAGCACAACCAAAGAACACTTACAATACGTGAGACTTTTCGGAATCTTCGGCGATCGGGGTGAAAGAAATGCGGCAACCAACTGTAACTTTTCAGGAAGATGAAAACCAAAAATAAAATCAAGGTGAGCCTCATTATTCGCGATCTCCAAGAACGAAACCTTGAAAAATGATGCTGTCATGTTCAAGTCAAATTTTAATTTATCTTGGTGCGTGCTTCATCTGCGGTGACCAACTACGTTGAATCTGTCAAGGTCTCGGCCCGGCGTCGAACCGGGAACCGCGTTGTTGATGCCGCAACTGCATGCTATAATGGCTTTTTAAATAAACATACAACAGAGCAATATGAATGTGTTTGTAAATAAAATAACGAAGCATTGGGAAGTTTTTGGAGTTACAAAGGTATAAAGGGAAATACAATGATTTTTTAAATAGGATGGCTTTGTATTAAGAATGAGAAGAACACCCGAGATAAAATATATTTTGTATTAAATGTCCAATTGGTTGAAGAATTAGTTTTCGGTGTGGAAGTTGTTGAACCAATCCATGCAAATACAAAAAAAATAGATTTCTATATGCCTCGAATGCCAGTATAAGCTATGTCTTTGTTGTCATGTGACAACGACAGCAGTCTTAGCGAATAATTAAAAATATGATACATATAAAACTATTTTCAAATATGTTACGACAAATAAATTAGGCACATTTAAGACAATCACAAAAACTTAAATGATAGTCATCATAAAACAATGTTTTACACTGCTATAAAAGCGAAACATGTCATTATAATATTGCGGAGTTTACATGTTTACGCTGCATGTGCATACAATAATTTTAATAACGTGACGTCAGTTTTGGCACAATTCTGACACAATTATCGTAGGTTGCGACCGGGGCGAAACAGTTTGAAACTCGTCAAAAATAGAGATGGGAAATAAATAAGAATAAAATAAAAAATCAATTACGACACGTTCAAGTTCAATAGATAGTCTGTAGACCCGAAACAAATACTTGTGGAGCGCACAAACAGAAGTGTTGGTACGGGGATCGAACCCGCGGCCTCTCGTGTCACGGCCGGCGGTTAACCAACTGCGCTATGGAGGCTGTCTGGGTGTTTGTGAGACTGAAAAGTCTCTCGTAGTTCTTTCTTCTTTTCTTTCATACACACGAAACAAACTTGATTTTAGTATGGGGTCAGGACTCCGTATGCGACTGTTGGGTGTTTTTTTTAGTTAATCGGGTATACTTGTTGTTTTATTTTATTGTTTATTTATTATATGTGTAGTATAATTAGCTGTAGGTGTATACTTGCTGTACCTGTAGATGTAGCTGTAGTATAATGCCGCCTTAGTGTTAAAACCTGTTTTTTTAATTTTTTTTATCAGCCTATATACGTCCCACTGCTGGGCACGAGCTTACTCTACAACCGAGAGAATCGATTGAGAGTGGTTAGGCCATATAGTCCACCACGCTGGCCTAGTGCGGGTTGGCGGACTTACATACCGTAGAAATTCTTTAAAATCGCTACGGTATGCAGGTTTCCTCACGATGTTTTCCTTCACCGTTAAAGCGTGGTGATTGATTGATCAATACACACATAACACCGAAAAGTCAGAGGTGTGCCCTGGGATTTGAACCCGCGACCACCGTGAACATGTAGGCAGCCGAGTCTGGTCCGATACCACGAGGCCACCACGCATTTCTACGCACGCACTTAAAAGCTGTTATGGTATTATATTTAAGGTGATATAAATAAATAAATACACATTTTTATAAGCTGTGGAGCTAATTATTGCCTTAATACCTAAACCCGATACTAAATATGTTGATAAAAACTGTTTATCCCGTTTCACAAAAGGTTTCCAGTTAACTGTGCACTAGCATGTTACCAAATGTCAATTTAATGCCTGCTTCGGAAGAGCTGAATAACGAAGATAATCCACAATGTCATCTCCGATGCATCGGCGCTATGGTCACATCTCTAAAAAATTCTTACGTCACTTATCACAGATTTGAGATTCTGGCAAAGAATTAAAAGAGTCCAATGTTAATGGGTAAACAAGTTGTTTTGCTGGCCCGTGTCATCGTAATGTCGTGTTTTTTACATTCTTTACTCGGAATCAAAATGTAAATAATTCGAGCATTATGTAAGGACCTTACGAAATTCTCTTGGAGTTCGTTGGTAATTATAATGCATATTTTTCTATGATATTGAGTATAGTACGCAAAACGTGAAGGAGTTGAGCAGGTCGATATAATAATATAATTGCTAATAAATAATAATCGACTCGAATGCAATCAATAAGCTCGATTAATAAACACCTAGGAAAGATAAATTATGACGAATGTGGGGGTGAATAGGAAGAAATGTGGTCGAATAGAGTTAAGTACTGCTGTGTTTATTGAAGAGTACAACGCATAACCTCAAAATAAACGGAAATTGAAAAGAATACTAAGCGTTTGCCGTCCACTTTAAAAGCAATCGTACTCTACGTTAAAAACTCGTCTAAATACATCTAAATTCACACTACTAGACCTTGTAAATTATAAACACTCCTAATAATATATTTTTTACCATTAAGTCACAAAAGCTAATAATATAACTTATATTTCACACATAAGTGCATCAAGACAGTCGGATAATGTCTGCAATTGGATTAGCCATGTATCGGACTCAATGACGCATTCTCGCAGGGGTCTGTGTGAAACAGACCGAAACCTTTCATCCAGACGACCTAAGCAGCGCTAATCCCCACCCCTTTCTACATATTAAGTCTTCTGAAAACAGATTTTGTAAGTTGTAAAGTGACAGTTCACAACTAACAAAAATTATCCGTTTAATTTATTTTCAGTTGTGTCGACCAATTATCTTTTATCCTTAGATTTGCTTTTTAGCGTTTAACGAATAAAGTACTTGTAAGTATGGTGAACCATGTATAATTTGTATATTTATTTTACAGAACTCATAAATAATTAAACGCAGTTGTTTCTGCGCTCTCGTATCATGAAAGTATGCAAAACAATTTTTTTTTTATTTTGTATGTCCGACAAACGAGCAAACAGGTCACCTGATGGTAAGTGATCACTGCAGCCCATGAGCATCCACAACGCTGAATCATGGCTGTGTTGCCGGCCTAATTGGGAGGGGAGCGGGAAGGTAAAAGATGGGAAGAGGAAAGGGGTATTGGGCATCCGACAATCACATAAATTGATAAATCCTTTCTATACCCAATTGCACGACCGGGTGCGTTCTGATTGTATGTTTCTTGCGGTTGGTGGAGTAGCAATTCAAATAGATTATCCACGGGTGAAAATGATTACCTCTCTTCGGTCAACATATACGGGCCGCTTGGTAACCGGATATAGTACATAGGCGGAAGTCTGAACACGAAACGACACACTTGCTTTTGCCACTATTTATTTGAAATGGCGGCCTTATTACACTAGGTAACTTCTTACAGGCAACGATGAGAAGGATATATAAATAGGAGAAAGAAAAGCAGTCTAAAACTTAAATAAAATAATAATAATGTACAATTTATAAACGTAGACTATATAAATAAACACACGTCAAAATGCATATATACATACCTGCAATACATAGATACATTACATACATATGCGTAAACATATGATATACCTATCCTATCATTATCCTAAGATACGAAAGAACAGGCATTTCACCATTGTACCGAGGACTTTAACATAAAGGCAGCTGCGAGTATCTTACATACACCTTCACCCAGCGCAACCCAAATACGACACAATAAACAATCAAAACTACGTCATAACCGACCTCAATATACCGACAGACACATGTGACATTATGGAATCAGATCAAACATGTACTTTTTGTTGCAAGCGCCGCACTAATATAAAAACAGGGACAAAAAACTGCTATACATAAACGGCGGGTGCTTTAACTAGGGCTTGGGAAAAAAACTTGTGTTAATTTGTTAACACGACGCATTAAGCTGTTTTTTTGTTTGGTCATTCATATTGATGTTCGTAACCCTTATAATAAGTAAGCAGAGTATAAATAAAACATGTCCTGCTGTCATCAAGATAGTGATATCAAAAATCTAGGATCCTTTTTCATCCGATTTCAAACAAAGGAGGAGATTCTCAATTCGTCTGAATCTTTTATGTATGCTCACCGATAACTCGAATTCACCGATAAATTGTACCAACGAACCTGTATTACCTCACAGCGTACTACACATGTTCCAACATTTAAAAAACGATCACGGAATCATTATAACAATATGGAGATCCTAAACCTGAGCCGCTAGTCGCCGCCCATAGTGTGCGTGTATCGCGCTTCGATGTCCGGATTGGGCACCGTTTCCGCGCGGGGTCAACGACCGGGACTACGACTGTATGTCGGTTGTCAAATGTGTGTTTTATGCAAATTTTGGGTGGTATTTCATATATTAGTATAGGTAGGGCAAGACAAGCAGTTTTGCCTTTGTTATAATTTAGCAAGCTCGTCCAAAATAATTTAACTGTCCCATAAAAAAGTCAACTATAATAGCATAAAATTTGACAGCCTCCGTGGCGTAGTTGGTTAGACGCCGGCTGTGAAACGAGAGGCCGCGGGTTCGATCCCCGCACCGAGACAAATAATCGTGTGAACCACATATATTGGCTTCGGATGTGTTTCTACTTTGTGAGACCGAAAAGTCTCTCGTAGTTCCTGATACCCACGACACAAGACTCGATCTTAGTGTGGGGTCAGGACTATGCATGTGACTGTTGGGTGTTTATTTATTTTATAAGAGCTTAAATAACGCTAACAATCTTATACGATTCTTATTTTTATCATCTTTTTTTAAACTTGGTTTTTCATACTAATACGACGAAACAACATGGTATTTAAATGCAATCCATATTGAGTATACACAGCGACAGTTTCTTCTGGTCGGAGAAATAATTATGTCGAGCTGAAAGGTTAAAATCATAGAAAACAATGATCCAACAGGTGAACTTCTAATTCCGATTGTATAGTCTAGAAGTATTTAATACTCGGGCGAAGTCGCAGGTGTCGTCTGTACGTATTTTGGGTTCACGCATGGTCCACGTATGGCCTTCCCGGAAATAATATCACGCTGAGCAACAACGGTACTTCTCGTACAAAGAATTTTGGATTAGCGTATTTTTAGTTTTTTGCTGTGTTGGATTTTGGAGGCCTATATTCATCAGTGGACTTCCTTTGGCTGATGGATTGGATTGGATTTTCGAGGTGTTACATTGTAAATCGTACTCTCAATCGTACTCTCGATTGTAGAGGAGGCCCGTGCCCTGCAGTGGGTCGTATATGGGCTGATACAATACAATACAATACAATACATTGTAAAAATACAATAAGTTTTTTAGGTGTTAATGGTCAACAAAACACGTCATGCGTTTAAAAATAATGTTGACGTGTCATTTAGAAAAATATCCGCAACTTTTTATCATGAGTGATGTTGGAATTAATGTAGTTAAGAATGAACACGATTTACATGTAGATCCTAAAATTGTTTGCCATAAAAAAATAAATTAAGCAGAAAGATTACCAACATAATTATCATTAGTTATTATCAAGAGACAGCTTACTCACAATATCCGTAGCACGAGGGTCGGGACAAGATACTTTTGCCAGCAACTAAAGTCATTTGACATGTACAGTATAAACTTCAAATAACAACTAACCAAACATCAATGTATTAACGATATCTAAAGTCATTTGATATGTATAACTTCAAATAATAACTTTTTAATATAACAACAATGAAGGAAAACATCGTGAGGAAACCTACATACCGTAGCGATTTTAAAGAATATCTACGGTATGTAAGTCCGCCAACCCGCACTAGGCCAGCGTGGTGGACTATATGGCCTAACCACTCTCAATCGATTCTCTCGATTG
This sequence comes from Theretra japonica, assembly GCA_033459515.1. NCBI lineage: Eukaryota > Metazoa > Arthropoda > Insecta > Lepidoptera > Sphingidae > Theretra > Theretra japonica. Next base: position 13,047,788 of record CM065949.1, read on the forward strand.
TAGAGTAGGCCCGTGCCCAGCAGTGGGACGTATATGGGCTGATACAATACAAAAAATAACAACAATGTATTAACAACGATATTTCGCACCGTTCAACCCACAAAGATATCCAAACGGCCGTATTTATATTCTAATAACGTTATCTCGTCAAAAAAGTCTTTATATTTGATTTATGCCACGGTCATACATCATTCGAAATCGTTTCGTGAATAAAAATCACACGTCGAATCGTAACCTCTTGGCTTTTTCTGTTCAAGTTTCGTGATATACTGTATTTTACTTTATTGACGATTTGAATGCTCAATAACTTAGTTTATTGCTTTCAAAACGTTTCTCCACAAAATGATAGTAAACTTGAGGCAGAAATTGTATGCTCAATTTATATCAACAAATACTAAGATTCCAGGTTTCAAAGACGATTTGTGTCTTTTCTAGCCTGTTTTTCTATCAAACTTTTTTTCTTTTCAGACAGAATCCTAGTCACCGTCCGACTGTCACTACAAGAAATTATCCTTCACATTTAAAATACTTGTCTACTTTTATTTATTACCGTAGATTCCATTTCGTTTCCATAAACTACATATTAAGCAACAGACATAACCAGTATATAATGATTTTTTGAATTTACGCAAACGTTACACATTGGAATAAAACGAATTCTTACGGATTTTATCGCAAATTTAATTTAACATCTGCAAATAAAAAAATGTAAAATTTAAATCAAATTCTCAATAAAATCCGTAAAAAAACGTTTTATTTCAGTATATTTTAGGTCTCTTAGAGCGAAAGAGAGAGAAAGATTTTGTCCCGTCGACGGACACTATGTTGAGATTAGGCACACTACCCATCGAGAGCATCAGAGTATTATTAACTGCTAGTAAAACAAGTTCACAATGTAACTATTAGGAGTTTACCATTAAAAACCAAAGCATGAACATGACAGCCACAATTGTTTACGAGTATCGCCCACACGACACTGATAAAATCTCGCGCTGCGTCATAGTTCTTCTTAATGCAAGATCAGAATGACACAGATCTACAAAGGTGGAAGTAGTTGAATATTACAAAATAGGTTGTGTTATACCACACTGCTGTTTAAAAATGTGTACAAACGTTAGTAAACATTGCCTGCCTTTGACTGCCTCGGTGGCGTAGTTGTAAAGCTGAGGTTTCAGGTTCGAATACCGGGTCGGGCAAAGTGATATTGGAGTTTTCTATTCATTATCAGCCAGGAATCAGGAATACGTGCCAGATATCGCAATAGACTCGCCCCCTATCACATCCTGGGACGGTACAGACAAGGCGAAAGGTGGGTGCCTGGTTGACTACCAGGAAAACTCTGTCTACCCCTTCTGGGAAAAAGGCGTGAATTTATGTTATGTTAGTAAACATTTCCTAACAAACATTTGATCACAATGATAGAAAACGTTTTCATGTTAGGTAATGTTAGTAAATATATTTCTAAATAAAATTGTTACTTAACAAATTGTAACAAATAAAATATTTTTAATAATTTATTTGTGAACATGGATACAATCGACAGCATGATCATGTCATATTTTCAAATTTTATAAAATTGTTGCAAACATTTTCCATCAGTATAGGAGAAGCCAAATCATCTAAAAATTCCTAACAGAATGTAACAATTTCTTACATTTATGAATGTATGTGTTTAAAATTGTTTGACAGTGTTTGAAAATGTGTTTAAAAAAATTTGTGTTTGATAATCAGCAGTGTGGCAGCACCAGTAGATTAAAATTGTATCAGTGTTCACTTCAAAACTAGTGTGAAGCGAACTTAGATATCGCCTTTAGTTTGATCACCATTACTGGAATATTAATCTGTACCAGCCCATATACGTCCTACTGCAGGGCACGGCCCTTGTCTATAACCGAGAGTATGATTCTCTCAATTAAGGTTAGGCCATATAGTCCACCACGCTGGCCTAATGTGTGTTGGTGGATTTTACACACCGTAGAAATTCTTTAAAATCGCTACGGCCTGCAGGTTTCCCTACGATGTTTTCTTTAACCATTATAGTGCGTGGCGATTGACTATCAATACACATATGACTCCGGTCAATAATCCTTGTAATTCCTCCCCTCAGTTGTCGAGACCGAACAACGATCATGTTCAGCTTCTAACTAACGAGTCATAACTATATCTATTTATCCTATTTCTGCATCTGGATTGGACTGCTCTCGTTATAACATTTAATCTAATCTATAATTAGGAAATCCCAGGCCGTTATGAAAAAATATATTTTGGGAGTTATTCGACACGATTTTCAACAATTCATGTATCCTGCATGCAGGCTGCCTCCAACAGGGCAATGTGGAAATCATTGGAAGAGGACTATGTTCAGCAGTGGACTTCCTTTGTCTGATGGATGGATGTATCCTGCACATTCAAGAAATAACATAGAAAATCGTTATTTTAGTCCTATCTAGAAAACACTAGCCTATTCAATATTAAGTAGTTATTTACTACTCATAATGACCGTTTGATTGGCTCGTAAACGTTTACAACGCGTGCAGGATTTTTACGAGATCTTCATTTGTCATCCAACGTATATTATGAACTAACTGCATAGTAAAAATTGTTACTGCTATATAAAATACTAGCGACCCGGCCCGGCATCGCCCGGGTGCAGATATTTTTTGCAGTGAACTCATTTTTGAATTTAAACCATTCTCGGACTCACTCGGACACAAAAACAATCATCGAAATCGGTCCAGTCATAACACACGTACAGAAAAATTATATATAAAGGCTATAGCATAGGCTAAGATACGTTATAGCAGGCAGTCCCCGTTTAGCGTTAAAGGTAGACACACAACAAAGTGCGTTGCGATTTGAAAAATACGCACATTGACACTTGATTAATTTTATGGGAATTTTTGTGGTAGTATGCTTCTTGTTTTCGGATCCTAATTTTATATGACTGTCTAAAAGACAAGGTAATTTATTACTATAATTTTGCTTATATTCGTAGTAGTACTGTCTCCCTACAAACATTCGTCTCGGCCCAATGAATAAACCTAGACATTTCGTCTTAAAGCGTAGGTACGGCTTAATTCCACATTTGTGTGTTGCTTATTTTATCTAATTCCACATGAGACAAGCTAGTTTGTACATGACATTTGATAATACCACGCAATTCTACACACATCAACAAGAAAATCTAATAATCCGCCCACGCGAACCAGAATATCTTATACGCCACCACCATACTACTCGTAAACACAAACGTCAAATTACTGGAAGGGTTATATTCGATTATAACACAATTAATACGTTACTGAGAACACTAATTCATATTAACATTCATCCCACACGGAGTATTTGATATATATAGTGTGTACTTCCCTTAATTTAGTTAACCATAATTCGATTTCAAATGTTTTATAGCTGTTTCGTAAGGCGTGTAATTGTACTTAAGTTTAGGTCAATGCCGCAAGCCTAGATAATTAATTTTACGTAATGGCTTTTACAGATTTTTTATAACAATTAAAATAAAGAAACTAAATAAGTTGGAAGAGGGACAAACTGCCGGTCTTAATTTAGATTTAAGGCTTACCACTGATTTTTTAGACATTTTAGGAAAGATCCAAAGACATATTACTGACTTTGTAGTCACGCGTATAGCATGCTATCAATAAGTCAGACTTTTCATCCCACAACATCCAAATCCAAAATAAATACTTTTTCATAGTTTGTAGGCTTCAAACCCATGATCTTTTCCTACCTAAATCCTTCACATAGCAACCTCAACAATGCATACAAGCACCCTGTATACACCCTGTATGCGTCCGTCAAACCTCTCATGCCTAAACACCCTGTATGCGTCCGTCAAACCTCTCAACGGGAGTGTATAATTCCGCGCTGCACGCGAGCGCCGCGCGCCGTCACTCTCAAGCCGTAGTAATTACAAAGGTTCGGTGCGCGCTCGGATTATCCTTGTTGTTATCCGTCTAATCCGTGGGGTGTGGTGCAAGTGTAAGACACGAGCGGGTTGTAAGACGGTGGTGTATGTTGGAATCGTGAGTTGTAGATAAAACTGTTGGAAAATAGCAGGCTTCGTGTACCAGTGGCGAAGGGTGATTTTTTTAAAAAGGGAAGCCGAAGCTCAATACGCGAAATAAGTGTGTTTATACCTCTACGTCTACTGGTCCTACATAGGGAAGACAATGCGACTGATACTTGATAGTAAACATAGTGCAGTCCGGATTGAGTAGATCAACTTATCGTGAGATACTTCAGAGAATTAGCCCGAAACGCGACACATTTACATAATATGTACGTGTATCCATCCTTATATCCGGACGTTTGCGAATATCCAACCGCCAGCAAATTATTCCTCCGACAATCTCACTCACCAAACGAAACGATTGCGTTTCGTATGATGGCATCTACGTACAAACAAAAGTTGCAATGTCATCATGAGAAAATTAAAAAAGTATATTTTTAAACCGCACGTGAATATAAGATTAATAAAGAAAAATTAATGATCTAGATACAATGTTAACAAGTACGTTAGCCGCGCTTTTATTAGTTGTATTATTAGTAGTCGAGCACTTCCTAAAATCTAAACAGTAACGTTATTTCCGAAATTGACAATCTAAACATGTATGTCCCTCACGATTATTAATTTCCATTACAACATAATAATACTATTAATATTTATGTACATTTTGTAATTTAAAACATTAAAAACAAAATGTTTATACAACACTTATAAATGTAGTGATATTTACACAAATACACACATAAACACACAAAATGCTGAAGAGTCGCAGCATGCCTCCTGCTTTTTTAACGGAAATTGAACCTTAAACCATTATAAGTTTAAGGCACAACTTTGCGTGATTTGTTGCAAACTACACAACCATGTCACACCAATGCGTAACATGCAGCCGACGCGGGCGGTCGGCGCACGGGCCGCGACATTGTTAGGTATTCAATAAGCCGAACAATTTTGGCAGTAATTCGCCAGAGGTCGCAACGCGGCGCAATCTAATTATGTGTTTGCTATGCGCCTCCGCAGTAATATATACCTATGTGGCCGACAGATGTCGTTGAATAAAATGAGTTTAGATATTACATAATTTTGAAAAATTTGCTTGTTTATAGTGTAATGATAAATTACAAAAGGTAAGCCGCAGGGAATCGAGTTATATGGAGCCTTCGCCACTGTCGTGTACACACATTATCGATAAGATTTACTGTAATATGTTTCTTAAACGTATTTCAATCAACAATATAATATGAAATTAAATAATATTTATTTCTATTTTTAACGTATAATTTGAGTTCAAATGTTTCCTTCATATGAAAAATGATTGGCATGTATTTTAGAAAACATGTGTCATTACTTTACTAGTACCTTACATGAGCTTTGGCAAGGAAGGACCTGGATTTAGAATATCAATGAATTTAGTTACAAACTCGAATGTTAATTCATTCTTTTTAGCGTTATAACACAGTAAACAACAGACCATTTATTCCTCACAATTCGGCACACCTAACAGAGCAACAGGAAAACGAATCTTCTAAATAGAAAGTTCACAACTGCTACAATCAAAAGGCAGTAATCATCAAAACACGAGGAAAATGTCGATGAGGTAACGAATTGAAATCAATCGGAGGCAGGGGATCCACCGGCCGGCATGGCGACAGCCACATAAACCTTAATTACACGAAAACATTACACATGAACGTTTAAATTGATTTTGTCATGAATACGGATAGTGCAGCGTTTTTAGACGTGTTTGTGAACTGTGTGGTCTCGGGTTCAAAAAAAGTATAACGATGTATGAAGTTTAATGCATTATGGATATGAAACCGTTAGCCACATCCACCCGACATTAATATCTGTCTCGGAACGGCGATTGAACCCACGAACTGTCATTTTATTATCAGCCTTTATCATCAATATTTTATTATTACCCGCTCATCAAGTAGTGCTGCAGTATAATACGAGTAGTACAACGTAAATAAAAACAATTTGACATACATTACCTAATTCGTATTAGCAACAAAAATTTAGAATTATATTTCTAAACCGATTAACGCAATGAAAATCAAATTAAATTTAAAAACCGAATTGACCATTTAAAATCCGTACTACGCATTGCAATGGACTGGTCAAACAAAAAACATTCAAAAATAGAACAGACACGTGCCAGCTATAGGCATTCAAGTACCAAATCTGGAGGTGATCATAACCGGTAGCCGCGAGCGGTACAAGCGGTATAGGCGCGCTTTAAGCGTTGTGAGCGCTGTGTGCGATATGAGCGGAATAAGCGCCGGCGTCCGTCGTTTGCGCCGCGGGTAACGGTAGGTGCCAGTGAACAGGCCACTCACCTAACGTTAATAGATGCTCGTGTTGCTACACAACGAGTGTACAGTAAGACACGTGCTAGACGATTTAGGTACGAACTTCTATTTACGTTGGTACAGAGGAATATGATTTTTATATTTATCATACGATTTAGGTTGTGACCATAGGATCTGATGTCAATTCTGACGGAAAAATCATTCAAGAAAAATCATTTTTCTCGAGTCGGAAAACTTAAACAAAATTTTTAGTTTTAATATCAAAGTTGATTCTCAATATTGAAATAAAACGAATTCTTACGGATTTTATCGAGAATTTTATTAAAGTTTTACATTTTTTAATTTCCCGACGTTTCGATCACACGATTCTCAATATACTGTGCTCTAAATTATTTCAATTAATTCTAAAACAATTCCACTTAAAACATTATAAATAGTTACACGAGTTAAATAACCGTATTTTTAAACAGTGTCTATTAATACAATTTGCTTCGCAGGCGCCGGTTATTAAAATGAGTCACTGAGACGGGTCTTTGACCTCTGAATTTGATTGTAGCCATCCAGACACATAGAATTGCACTGGCCTTCGCTGACAGTAAACAGACTTAGAACCAGCCCGAAATAACCAAGACCATAGTTTTAAAGCTATAAAACCATCTATTTTGTCATAAATTCCCAGCGAAACTGTAAAAGGCATTAGTCTAACAATCCAAGCCTATAAAACTAATAAATCACTAGACTTTCCCTCTCAACTAGGTCTCGACTCTCGACCCATCAAGTTCAACGCACTCTAAAAATCCAAATTTAATGAAGTAACTTTACAACATAGAAGAAGCTAAATAATAATAGCGGCAGAGTCTATTTATTTGCTATAAAGTTCGTGGTGTAATGGACGAGAAGCCAACTATAAAACAAAAGAATGCAGGTTCAATCTCGCTTCGAGATAATTATTTATGTTGATATACTTTCTTCGATTGCAATAAGTAACAGTGCAATGTAATCACTACTGAGCTTGTATAAAACGAGAAATATATTTGTGCTGACATAATAATTTACCAGGATTGCACTAAACGTTAGATCAGTGTTGCCCTACCTGTATCAAAAAAATATTTTTATGACTCTTATCACCACTTACAAAAGTTCTTTTTCTCGTCGTGCCAGAGTAAAACAGTTCATCAATCCTTTAGCTACAACTTACAAAATATTTTTTTTTGTTTCTATGACCACGGTAACTTGCCATACTGTCCACTAACCCTTCAGTATACGTTGTTGCTACCGCGGTACGCAGTTCACGCGGTTAACTTCGCGAGGCGCGTTTAAACAGAGTTCAGTTGCCATGTCGGTTTGTTTGTTCGCTCTGTCACATCCTCTGGCGTATAAGGTCATTGTCGCGGTTTAGCGAATTTCGGGTATTATTAAAAGTTTCGTGATAATATCACGCTATACAAATTATGTAACATTTATTTTTGGGCAAAAAAAGAAACGCAATATGTAAAGCAATATAATATGACTGTATAAAAATATGTAGTAAACAGTTCGTTGGAGATATAAAAAAAAATTGATTGCATCTTCCTCGCTCGCTCGGCTTAACCCCTCTCAATCGAATTCTCGATCATAGAGGAGGCCCGTGCCCTGCAGTGGGACGTACGTGGGTTGATACAGATACTACCTCGCTCGGAATTGAAGACGCGACACCACAGTTTACAGTCTATAGACACATCTACAATACCATTAAAACATTAACTCCCCCATAAAGCTTAATCTCCTATTAATTACACATCCCTTATAACCCGCATTAACCGCGGAATGTACATTTGATGGGATCTTAATACAATCATCAAATAACTTTATCTCGGATAACTATTTTAAAAGTACATCAATCCGATCAATCAATCCAATCCATCAGCCAAAGGAAGTCCACTGCTGAACATAGGCCTCTCCTAATGATTTCCACAGTGACCTGTTGGAGGCAGCCTGCATCCAGCGACGTCCCGCGACCTTTACCAGGTCGACTGACCACCTAGTGGGTGGACGTCCCAGGCTACGCTTTCCGCTCCGTGGCCTTTTCGAGAACTTCTTGTAAGTACATCAATCAATACAAAATTAAAAAATAAACATCTTGATGTATTTTTTAAATAGTTGTCCGAATATTTTTACGATTTCACGAAATCAATTTTGTGGACTGGTCGTTTTTATTTATATTATGTAAAGTTAATTCGATTTATTTTTATATACTAGTTCAGTTCATTGATCTTTCCTATGAATATGCATTAAATAGCAGTGTTTACCTTGAATATACTATTTTGGCTTTAAAATACTACGCCAGTCATCAGTGTACCAACTTCCTTCAATTTTCGTGAGTCAACATTATAATATTAAATTTAAACAGTCATTCGATGCTAAAGGAAATGGTGCTATCGAATCAGTATAATTTATAATATTTATATTTACCTAATAATTTTACTAGCAGTCTCCTACTAATAAACACTCGGGAAATGTTTTCAAAGCTTCACCATTTGGGAATCGAACCCAAAAAGCTCATCATAGGTTGTAGATACCATAACATTAGGGCAGCAATAGGCCAGCGTGGTGGATTATATGACCTAACCCCTCTCAATTGTACTATCGGTTGTAGAGGAGGCTCGTGCCCTGCAGTGGGACGAATCTGGGCTGCTACAGTACTATAACATTATTAAGAAGGAACTACTCGTACTGTGTGTCTTTAATCTTATATATTTAATCGATTACGAAACATTTAATTCTCAACAATAACACTTAGGGTTGTCAAATCCGAATCACAATTCACACGTGGAAGCGAAAATTTAACGACGCTCGGTCTAACCGCCGTTCCAGGGCTGTGCCGTAAAATAATTTATAGCCGACATTACGTTCGGATCGGCAGACGAAGACATCGGCCTCTATCGACCAACGTTTACGCGCGCGTTTACGTTTACGACAACCGGCGCTTTTTACGAGCAGCGAGAAAAAATATCGCACCGAGAAAAAAATATACACGACAATTATACGAGGCGTAGGGTTGCCATTTAGCTGTTTGACACTATTTGAGTTGCTGAGTGTAGTGAATGCAGCCATAAGACGTGAGTGACGTTGCTGCGCAACGCGCGAAATGAGCGGCCATTAAACAGTTTGTCATTAGCAAGCAATCGTTTCATTTATGTCCGCGTTTGGCTATCTAACAGTGGCGACGAGTATATACGTTACCTGTAAATAAATAAAGAAAATGTCTTTTTGTGGTATTTTGCCGAGTTTCGACCATACCACTCAAGATTGGAAGTCGTGTAAACATCGAATCTTACAATGGTTTATAGCCAACGATATAAACAATACGTCGGACTCAACGGGAACGAAGAGGCGGGCAGTCTTGCTGACAACACTCACGGATGGTACTTACAAGCTCGCTGCAGACCTGGCGTTGCCTAAAGAATTACAGGAGGTACCTTACGATGACATAGTATCACTCCTAGATGCCCACTTCACGCCGAAACGAAACGGGTTTAGTGAGCGCCATAAATTCCATACGGCAACCCAGCAACCGGGTGAAAGTCATCAACAATGGGCGGCGAGGCTTCGGGGACTATCCGCGGACTGTGGATTCAGTAATGTAGAAGAGGCATTACGAGATCGGTTCGTCCTTGGACTGCAAATAGGGCCCGAGAGAGATAAGTTATTCGCTCAACCTACGGACTCACTCACATTACCAAAAGCGGTGGAACTCGCAGACAGCGTACGATGCGCCCGAGCAGGCGCGAGCGCTTCGGCGACTACGGGTCAACAACTCGATCAGCTGTTCAAAATTACGCAACACGGTAACCGCAAGGATTTCGCCCGTTTCAACACAGAAAATTGTGCAGTGTGCGGTCGTAGCAATCACAAAAGTGCTCAGTGTCGTTTTGCAAAGTATAAGTGCAATAAGTGTAACGAAAAAGGGCATTTACGTAAAATGTGCAAAAATGTTAACCACTTGGGGGTGAGTGACGTGAATGCGGGCGATGATGGTAAGTGTTTCAATATTCGGACATTGCGAGGCGAACCCATGACAGAGTACGTATTTATAGGCGATATATGTATTCAATTTGAAATTGATAGTGGCTCCGCAGTAACCGTTATTAACGAAAACACTTATAAAAGATATTTTAGTAACTTTAAAGTTTTACAGTCCAATAAGCAATTGCTATCTTACACGGGTAACCTAATGAAATGTATAGGCGTTATTATGTTACCGATAACATATATGCGGTACACTCACGAACTCGAAGTCTTTGTGGTGCGCGACGGCGGGCCGCCGTTGTTGGGCAGGGACTTTTTAGCATTATTTAAATTACAATTGTTACCGTGTAATTTTCTCAATAGTACAAATACGATAGTTAACGACCTTCAAACGCAGTTCCCGCAATTATTTTCGGATAAATTAGGAAAATTTAATAAATATAAGGTGAAATTACAATTAAAAGATAACACAAAACCGGTTTTCTTTAAAGCTCGCCCCATTGCTTTCGCGCTGCGTGATAAAATAGATAAAGAAATTGATAGGTTAGTCGATCTAGAAGTTTTGAAACCCGTAGACCACGCGGAGTATGCGTCACCTATTGTCCCTGTTTTAAAAAGGAATGGTTCAGTTAGATTGTGTGTAGACTATTCGTGTTCTATTAACAAACATTTACTCATAGAACAATACCCGCTGCCAACTATTAATGAATTATTTACTAAATTGCATGGAGGGTTACAATTTTCTAAATTAGATCTTTCAATGGCATATAATCAATTTGTGCTAGATGAGGAGTCCCAGTGTTTTACTTGCATCAATACGCACCGCGGATTATTTAAATATACGCGCATGGTGTTCGGACTAGCGAGCGCGCCGGCGATATTTCAAAAGGCGATGGACATGGTTTTATCCGGTATGGACGGAGTGTTATGCTTGCTCGACGACATACTAATTACAGCAGATAGTACTGAATTACACTTAAAAAGGCTGCAGACCGTTTTACAAAGACTGCAAAACGCTGGTCTGGTCCTACAAAAAGAAAAATGTTTTTTCTTTCAAAATGAAATTAATTATCTTGGGTATGTGATAGATAGACACGGTCTCAGGAAATGCCCTGATAAAGTTAAAGCCATAGTAGATGCCCCGGCGCCAAGCGATGTTCATAAGTTGCAATCATTCTTAGGTCTGGTTAACTATTACAGAAATTTTGTTCCAGCTGCTTCTACTATACTTAGCCCTTTATATGACCTGTTGAAAAAAGGAACCAAATGGTCTTGGGATAAATCGCATAACGCTTCTTTTTGCAAGATTAAATCCATATTGGCGTCGGAACAAGTACTGGCTCATTATAATCCAGACGAGCAAATTATATTGACGGTAGATGCGTCTCCATATGGGTTAGGTGCAATCCTGTCACAAAAATGTAAAAATGGAACCGAACGACCTATCTCATTTGCCTCTCGGACATTAAATGCAGCCGAGAAACGATATTCCCAAATCCAAAAGGAGGCCACGGCAATTATTTTTGGGATAAGACGGTTCAATCAGTATTTATATGGTAGATCAGAGCCTTTTGTTTTAAGAACAGATCATAAACCGCTTATTAGTATATTCGGGCCATATCGGGGCATACCGGAGATATCAGCGAACCGTTTACAAAGGTACGCATTGTTTCTCAGCGCATATAATTATACGATCGAGTACATACGTAGCAAATATAATTGTGCGGATTTTTTATCCCGCGCCTGCCTGCCTGTCACAGGTACGCTATCTCAAGTGACCTCCGCGCGGGACGATGCAAGTAAGTTCGATACCGGGATTGAAGATCGCGCCTCATACGTCAATTTTGTAATCGACGGAAACGCTCCGATTACCGTAAAAACTCTACGTGACGAAACTAGGAAAGACGCGGTTTTGAAGAAAGTTATCCAATTTATTGCAAAGGGTTGGCCAAAAAAAGTAAATATCTTGCAAGTTAAACCTTTCCACTTGTGCCGAACGCAGCTATCTTACGAGAATGGCTGTGTGATGCGCGGCCATAAAATAGTTATTCCAGTGGGGCTTCGCCACAAAATTGTAACAGAGCTTCATAGATCACATTTAGGCATTGTAAAAACTAAAGCGGAGGCCCGGTCACGTTTTTGGTTCCCCGGAATAGATAAGGAATTAGAAAAAATGATTGGCGCATGTCGGATCTGTAGTCAATTGCGACCGACGCCACCCCGTGCGCCATTGGCACCTTGGCCATACCCCCCTAAACCGTTTTATCGCGTGCATATAGATTTTTTAGGCCCGATAAATAATCGAAACTATTTAGTCATTGTTGACGCATACTCCAAGTGGGTGGAAGTGTACGATATGTGTAACACAACTACCTCTACTGCTGTACTCGATAAAATATACGAATTTATGTCGCGATTTGGTGTGCCAAACGCAATAGTTAGTGACAATGGGTTGGCTTTCGTATCACAAGAATTCCAAAAGTTTTGTTTATCTAATGGGATCTCACACATTACATCGCCAGCATACTATCCTGCTAGCAATGGTCAAGCTGAAAGTTATGTGAAAATTGTAAAAAAGGGTATTAAATGTAGCATTTTAGGTACAAATAATATCAGGGATAGTAGACTTATGCTACTAAAATATCTTTTTGATTATCGGAATTCAATACATTCAGTTACCGGTTTTTCACCGGCCCAACTTGTTTTCGGGCAAAAACTCAGATCGCATTTAGATTTGATTAACCCTATAGAAACAGCTTCGCCAGCATCTACGTCACTTACTCACACAGTGGAAACTAAACAGTGCTTACAGAGTAAACATTATGGCGGGAAAAACTTACAACATTTCGATACTGGTGACCAAATATTATATAAAAAATTTAAAAATAAAAATAATTATCATTGGTGTAGAGGTACGATTTTAAAACGATTAGGTAAAGTAATGTACTTAGTAAAAGATAGTGGATCACTCTCACACGTAAAGAAACACAAAAATCAGTTAGTACTCTACAAAGGTGATATGGAAATAGCTGGCTGCACTCGCAATCCCGACTACAGCGTCTATAATGATATAGACCTACAAGACGGAAACATAGAGAAGGGCGAAGGTAACCTACGAGAGTACCCTGGGGAAGAGACAGGCGATAAACAAGAAACACGTGACTCATCGATCCTGGCATCAGACTCCAGCGCGGCTATCTCATCTCCGCAGGTATCCAGTCAGATCAACGACAGAAGCGTAAGTGATGCACCGTCAGCGGACCCTGCCGTTCCGGAAGAACCTTCAATGCTTTCAAGACATTCGTCTAGACTTTTGCGTAATATACCAACAATAGATCATAAGAGATTTTTTTGAGATGTTATTTTAGAATATAAGTATAGTAATTTAGAGGTTCGTAAATTGTCGGGGAGAGAATGTAGTGAATGCAGCCATAAGACGTGAGTGACGTTGCTGCGCAACGCGCGAAATGAGCGGCCATTAAACAGTTTGTCATTAGCAAGCAATCGTTTCATTTATGTCCGCGTTTGGCTATCTAACACTGAGGTTTTTTGTTTTTGACTTTAGGTCCATGAGAACATATCTCTTCATATTAATATGCAATTTGTTAAATTAATTACGCTTATCGTAGCTTTCTATTAGTAATCGTAATGTTGTTTAACTCAAAGAAATTACACATTTTGGTATCAAATTTAATTACTATAAATAAACATTTAACATGTCTTTCAAATAGTCAGAAATTTCCTTCGACAAAAAAAAAACTTAAATAAATAATATCAGTCTTTACACCCACTGTTGAACACTAGACTCCTCTATAATCTATGCTCAATAAAACAAAATAAATCAACACCACAAAACCGAATCCCTTAAATAACCAACACCCTTGGATGCCTAATACCCCTTTCCTCTTCCCATTCTTTTTCCTTCCAGTTCCCCTCTTAACTGGGCCGGCAACACATCCATGGTCCAGCGTCGTGGATGCTCATGGGCGGCAGTGATCACTTACCATCAGGTGACCTGTTTGCTCGTTTGCCGGACCTATGCAATAAATAAAAAAAAAAAAAACCAACCATGCGCCACTAGAAGTAAGCCTAGACGAAGTGGCCGTGGGGTCCTTGCCCCCAACGCGAATAAAACTACACGAAACCAACATCGCACGTGATCCCAAACGAGAATGGGCGGAGATTGTCACTACAACCGGTTTCGCGGAGATGTTCCGGCAAATTAATTTATGGCATTTATTTACTTTGCGATTTTAAAGAATTTCGACGGTATGTAAAGTCCGCCAACCTGCACTAGGCCAGCGTGGTGGACTATATGTCCTAACCCCTCTCAATCGTACTCTCCATTGTAGTGGGACGTTATAGGCTGATACAGATTTTACATCACGTCATCCAAAATTGCCCGATCCGGGACTCGAACCCGAGACCTCAGCATTGTAACCTTACCGAATTACAACTTCGCCACCAAGGCAGTCATTTTCCAATTATCTATTAAAGTTTCTACACGTAAAGTAGGACCTGCCAGGGTTTAATTTTCGTTTGACAGTTGTTGGAAGTAGATCGACATTTCATTTTCCATCATAAGACGCCGTTCATGCATCTATTTTTCTAATTTAGTGCATTTATAACTAATGTTTCGTCTAATGTACCGTTTTTATTTTCCTTTCTTGCTATTATTGAAATAAACTGGCCTAATTAATTTCCATACGTCTGCGAAACGGCATACAAATTATACTATTAATATCATAATTATCATAAATATGTAATTTGAATGTAATTGTATTTATATTCGAAACATGAAGCGTGAAACATTCAATTGTGTTTCTAAACAGTTAACAATTTATTCAAAATACAGCTATTTTTATTATAAACTAGACCGAATTATATCTAATTTGACTGCCTCGGTGGCGTAGTGGTACTACGGTATGATCGCAAAGCTGAGGTCTCGGGTTCGAATTCCGGGTCGGGCAAAGTGATATTGGATTTTTCTATTCATTATCAGCCCGGAGTCAGGAATTTGTGCCCGATATGGCGATAGGCTCGCCCCTTATCTCATCGTGGGACGGAATATACAAGGCGAAACGTGGCTGTTCTGGTAGCACTTCTGCCTACCCCTTCTGGGAAAATGTCGTGTGTTTATGTTTATGTATGTAAATAAAATAATGCCCCGTACGAACGAGGAAATTTTGCGATCTTACATTTTGAAGGCGTGAAGGAGCCACATACCTGAAACAAAACAAATATATGATTAGCAAAAACACTAATTGTTCAAACAGTAACAGTATTTATACAAAAAAAATATTTTAAAATACTATTTTTGTATTATGAAGTTGACGGACCACGTGAATAACAAGTAGGTGAGGTAATAATAACACATAGCATTAAAAACACGATAATCCGTTTTAAATTTAGATAATACTTAATTTTATAGCCATCCCCGTTTACGTACAGTTAGACTTACATAAAAATCATGCAATTAACGCAGATTTAGATACTTATACATCTAAAAATATATAGTATAATGTTATTTTAAAATTATACAGACTAATAACGAGCCATCTGCTTATAAAACAATAGTTTTAACCAATAGTTTTGCGTTCCTGTAAAACATTTTTTTTATTGCAATGAATGGTGAGACGAGCATGCCATTCGCCTGACGGTAAGCGATACGGCCAATCATGGACAGTAGCTAAACCAAACAACAACATGAATTATACAGGAATGCTTGGCAGTCCATTCATTATGTCCAGAAGATACTCTGGCTACAATGTCCTCCAAACCGAAACACAACACTGCATTTACACTGCTGTTCGGCAGGAGAAATATACATCGTAGTGGTACCTACCCAGGTAGCCTCTCACATATGAGAAACCTACCATCAGTAAAATTCAAACCTGATTTGACAAACACCAGCCGTAAGGACTTAAACATACCAAACATCGTCAAGATTTTTTCAGATCTGATCTGAAGAGGCTTTACAAACAGCATGACAATGTTATCGCGAGTAAACAAACGTATTGATTCTGCACCGGATAACAACACTCTATCAATACGAAACACTCTCGCGAACATTCACATGAGGCTTGAGTGTTCACACAGCAAATACAGCGATGTAAAACTATTAGGAGCTTTGTCGGAGTCTTGTGTTGTATGCGATATGATGTTGGGTACTTTCGGCCATATGAACCTGTTACTACATCAATCTTTGTGATGGGTACTTTTGGTCAAAAGGGGGAAGTCATACAGATTACTATGCGTGACTCTGTGTAGGATAAGGCATACTAGAAGACTATAAATATGAATAGTTTTCAACGTAGTGACCAGGCTTGTATGACGCTGGTTAATTGACAGTCGAAGAAAATTAAAAGACAGGTTTGACAAAATCTTAAGTTTTCAGAATGGTTCATAGTTAAAGTCATTGTTAAATATTAAAAACTTTAATCAAAAGCTTAAAAGACTTTTGAAAGGAAGTGTGTTATGGCTTTATTCATAGACTGTTTTGAAATCTATTTTAGTTATCAAATGTTTTGTACCTTCCAAACGACTTATAAATTCAGTTTGAGTAAAGAAGACAAAACAATAACTAAAATAGGTTTTAAAACTGTCTATGAATAAGGTCTTAAATTTATCACGAAAGGAACTGAACTCGAACAATACATCTAAATGGAAATAAAATTGATCGCATGTTCTTTAATATTTTAATCCTTCATAAACGCTACGGTTTGTAATAACTCAGATTAATTCAATTATCTTAATCCTTATCATTCATTGCACTTCTAACATAATCCTGATAGAAGATAAAGCAATTGTTGTGTTTATTTTATTAATAAACGATTTGCCTGAGGGAAAGCGGTTACCGTATGGACTTATGGAGGAAGTAGAGAGGCGAGAATTGTCCGAACTAATCAATGTTATTAAGATGAGTGCAAAAGAAACTCTTTCTGTTTATTTGAACGATTAAACAATTCAACCAAATGTTTTTTGTTTCTTGGGATACTTAGTTTGACATAGATGACTCTGTATAATGGAAGCTTTAGGATAAACATTGTTTATGGTCAGATCAAGAGTTGTAAGGGTTGAAAACGATAAACACAACTGAATTGGGGCGGGTATGCTAGTAAATTTTTTTAATATTTATATTATGGCTACATATTTATAATCAACAGGGTTTGTTTACTTTATAATTATTCAAGTCAATGCTATCTTCTCTTCAAAAATCTAATAACGCAAAAAGACTACGTTGAATCGTAGCCTAGAAATCCAATACTCACAATTTTCTCCAGCCCTTCTAACTACCTAGTACCTATGCTAAGTTATCTAACTATCTCCCAATGTCGTTGTAATATTCCATCAGTAAAACGTGTGTTTACGTATAATTACGCTAACGGTATGGATACCGCGATGACACTGTTCTTGCATAAGGTCAAGCGAGCGTAATGTGCATCGGTTATACTGGAATCACATAAAAGGTGAATATTTCATGATCAACAGTTTAATCACCTCCTGTATTAATATATTGATTGCCATTCGTTCGCTTATATTTTACAAGTTATCTCTGTAGTTGTTTCTAATTTATACGTGTTGAAGTGTTGTGTATGTATGTAATATTTAATAAGGAAATAAATACACCCAACAGTGACATACATAGTCCTGACCCCACACTAAGATCGGGTCTTGTGTCGTGGGTATCAGTAACTACTAGAAACTTTTCGGTCTCACAAACACCCAGAAACAAATACCTGTGGTTCACACAAATATTAGTTTCGGTGCGGGGATCGAACCCGCAGCCTCACGTTTCACTGCCGGCGTGTAACCAACTACGCCATAGAGGCTGTCGAAATGAATGGTTATCGTAGAATAATTTGTAATCTATGAATAATGCATTGGTAGGACTGAATTGAAACGAAAAATGACAGTTACGTTAAGAAAAACACCCAACTGTGATACATTTACACTCAGTATCACTTGATCGATAGATTACTCATAAATAAAAAAATCAACTTTTTTTTTTTAAATCTCTTACTGCTAAGTACAGCTTAGTGTTAAGACTTGAGATGTACAGCGGCAAATCAGCACGCGTCGGCCACGCGGTGCGGAATCCGAAAGTGCGCTCGTATATTTGCGTAACACAAGGCGACGGCGGGAGTCATTCACCCCGACACGCACTACACTAGCGGCAGATATTCAATCTAAATCTTTTTATATCCCGCAGTTTGTACAGGCGATGTGTGATTTGGGAAAACACGGTTGACCTATACTGTTTGATGTATATTTGTATTTTTTTTTATTGGCGAGTCGTGCCTTCGCTTGATGGTAAGCGATACGACCGCTTATGGACAGTAGTAAAACCAAACAAATGAAATATAAAGTAATGCTTGGCTTCCACTGTGCTCGCCTTAGTGCGACATAAGATGTTAAGTCTCAATATGTCCAGTAGTTATTTTGGCCACAGTGTCCTATGAACCGGAACACAACAGTACATTTACACTGCTGTTTGGCGGGAAAAATAGGCGTTGCTGTTGGTAGCATATGCGTACACGCCCGGTTATCGAGCACCGTTCGTAGCAGTTGAGAGCCCGTCGTAGTGACGTGGTTCGCGTTTGGGGTTCCTCCTGTGTATATTGAGACACAATTAGAACAGCAAAACTGCAACACACTCCATACTGTCAAATTAAAAAATAGGAAACAGGAGTAAAACAGACACGAGCATGGAATGAAAGTCCGTAATATCTAATTTTTACAGAGTGATATTCACATATGGTATTTATCTTAAATTTCAATCATCTAGTCACCCCAGGTAACATTGTACCAAGTTTGAAAAATCTTGTCAAAAATAGCGATTTTAGTTACCAAGTATATCTGCATAGGTACGATTCTTTTTACGGCTTAGGTAAGTTCCCCAACCGAGCTGTGAAATTCAGCTAAGCGGTGTAAAATGCTCGTATTTATAAGGGGTGGCCAAAAAATCGTGAAAATTAAATTCACCGATTTTTATCAAATTTTGTACAATGTCACCTGAGGTGATGAGAAAAATGTGCGTTAAATTACGTAACATAATACGTCAATACCACCCGCATAATATAGAACTAGACAATTGTTATGTCTAAGCGTCTCTATCATAAGAAAAGTAAGTAAACACACCCACGATACACGAGAAATCCTAACAACACAAAAACAAGACAATCTAAACAAACGTATTTAGAAGAAAACAATTCAATCTCAGCTTCATCTATATTTCAAACTTTATTACTTCAATTCTATAAAAAGGAAGTACATTTTCCCCTTTGCATGGCACAAAAGAATCTCCCGGTTTATGTTGATCTATACTTTATCTATAAATTGACCATAAACCGGGATGGGGTCCAATGAGTTATATTGATGTATGCCTCCTTTGTGTTTTTGTTACGCCTGAAAACGGCAGGAATTGTTTGTTCGCAGAGTGCATTTCCTGTATCAATGTTTGAGCTCTCGGCTTTTACTGCGTTCGGTTCCGGGATTTTTGGGTATGACAATGTTATTTTATCAGTTTTGTATACGGTGGTGAATAAGGAAAATGTTCACTGCACCTGGAGTCATAAGTGCGGCCAGACTTTGAGAACGCAGCAAGGTATAAGTTCATACTATACTATTACTTCTTACATATTGTGGTTGGTCGTATGTATGTGTTAAGTAAACCGTATGTACTCTGAAAATAAATTCATGCAATATATTTCATATTGATCACCCTAAAAATCAAATATACTTAGCGCTCATCAATTGATTGTTTAATTTAACTTGTAAAGATAAACAAACAGACAGATTTAGTCAAATCAAAAAGTAAAGTTTACCGAAACGCTAATTGAAACTTCAATTACTATATCAAAAGTCAAAACAACGGATAGAATTTCACATCCCTTTTGAGTTTAAATTGTAATAAAAAATACTATGAAACCAATGTAAACCGAATGAATTCCGCATGGCAAATGGTTGCGGATATCCGACAATTGAAAACTGCTTATGTAGGCTTAAATAAACAAAAGCTGTGTGAATTCGGCGCGGCGTGCGCTGTCCTAACAGTTTACTACGGTATTACATGTTTTTATCAGCCCATATACGTCCCACTGCTGGGCACGGGCCTACTCTACAATCGAGAGAATCGATTGAGAGTGGTTAGGCCATATACATATAGTCCACCACGCTGGCCTAATGCGGGTTGGCGGACTTACATACCGTAGAAATTCTTCAAAATCGCTACGGTATGCAGGTAACCTCACGATGTTTTCCTTCACCGTTAAAGTGCGTGGTGATTGACTATCAATACACACATAACTCCGAAAAGTCAGAGATGTGCTCTGTGAATATAATGTATATTATGTAAGTTCACGCTTTTCCTGATGGGGTGGGTAGAGGTGACTATAGTTCTACTGACAGTTTATAGGAACTTACTTGTGTGTTAAATGTAGGAGCAAAGGTGAACAAACAAAGCTATTACAAATTCCAAGGCAATATCTATAATTTTTAAAACACGAAAACTCACACAACGGAGGTTACCATTTTGGGATTCGAACCCATCCCCTCACTATTCCCAGTCTATATTATCCCTAAGCCAAGAAGGTAACAAGATGGATATGATCAACATAATGTACATACACACATATATACATACAAACATGATATTATCATTACATCAAGTTCATTATCGCAATTTTGTGACATGAACTAGAAAGTCTATGACAACCCAAAACTATACCTATAATGCACTTCAAACCGGACCACAACAGTGCATTTACACTGCTTTTGGCCGTAGAAATAGACAATGCGGTGGTACCTAACAAGACGGCTTTTCACTCATGAGAGACCTACCAGCAGCAAAAAGCACTAACATCCATTTAGAGTAAACTATACTCTTAAAAAAAAAACAAAAATCTGATAGCATCTGCTGATTTGAACCCAGGGCTTGTTATAAAAAGCCTCACAACCGGACGGCATAGTTACCGAACGAAATTGGATCGGATAAAAAGTTTGCGCGAATTTTTTTCGGCAACTTGTGAAGACATCGCCTGCGTTGGGGTGTTTGGGGATGGGAATTTCGCACGAAGCTTGTTAAGATACAAAATTGGTGTTGAGTTTTACTATTTAGTTTATAACTGATTAAAACGGGACATATAAAGCCCCATTTACATGAAGAGTTTCTCGCGGCGAGAATCGTATGCGATTATCGCATCACATAACCGCCATATATTTTAGTGATGTGACAAATGTTTACACGTTGCATCTTTTTTATATTCTTACGATAACCGTGTCTTCGAGGCAAGAAACTCTCCCCATGTAAATGGGGCTTAAAGACTACCAAATAATATTTATTTTTAATCAGTATTGCAGATTCGATTTGGGAGGTAGTGGGTTCGAATACAGAAGGGGTAGGCAGAGGTGCTACCAGGACACCCACATTTCGCCTTGTATGTTCCGTCCCACGATGTGATAGGGGGCACAAATTCCTAACTGGGCTGATAATGAATAGAAAAAACCAATATCACTTTGCTCGACCCGGGATTCGAACCCGAGACGTCAGCTTTGCAAACATACCGTAGTACAACTACGCCATCGAGGCAATCACTTCTTGTTACTTCAGTGGCGTAATTCATGCACGCGGTTGCCATTTTCTTAATTATTTAAGCTACTCCAAAGGATGTTTGATGTACATTTTGATTATTATATCATACATTTTTACAAGAATTTCTACGTTATGTAAGTCCGCCAACCCGCACTAGGCTAGCGTGGTGGGCTATATGGCCTAACCACTCTCAATCGATTCTCTCGATTGTAGAGTATGCCCGTGCTGGGCAGTGGGATGAATATGGGCTGATACATACATACAGGCAATAGTCTCACACATATTCCTGACCTCATCATTAACACAAATTTTGTACAGTGTCTTATGAAATCGAGTGTCATATGAAACCAATTTTTATGACAGCAGTATTGTCTAAGCAAGTTAACCTATTATATTGTAGCCAAAATTAGGTACAGCTAAACCCTACCACGTGATTAAACCCCGCATTGTTTACACCAAACTTCAACCCTTGAAAAGACAAAAACAACGCCTCAGAAATGACAATTTACGTAAAAACCACTCGTAATTTAGCGTCGTGCAGCGGCCAAGACAGCCAAAATTAAAATGTACTGACATTCACCAAAATTACAAATCAGGGCCCAACAGACCCCGCGCTGACGGTAAAAATATTTTATGCAAATTGCGATTTATACCCGCGCCTGGGGGACGCGCTTTTGAAAAAAATGTACAAGAATATACCAAGAATATTAGCGGGTTTGCGCAGCGACGGGTTAAGTTTTGAAAGAAAGGGTTGGGTTGGCGTCCTTGAATGTTGCGGAAAATCTGATATGAGCGTGTCTTGGGCTGGTGGATGCGATGAATAGAATATGTAATAAAGCTAATTTAATTTTTGGTGGTTATAACTATAAGATACTAAACTACCTAAACAGGTTGCAGGAAGGCGTTGAATGTTGGCCCAATTCAAGAGAGCGCTGTGAAAACCCTTGGACTCTGCTGTTGAGCACAACTAGTTTAGTTTCTTGTGAAGTGAATTCGAATCTTAAAACCTAGTCTTAAATGTTAGATCAAGTTAAATCTGCGAAGACTCACGATCCTCACTTACAATCACTATCAAAACTACACCATTAAAAAAACATTTTGCATTAACAACATGCGCCCTAAACCACCAAACACTAGAACTAGATTAAGGAATATAATTGCACAAATTGAATACATCGCAGCTGAGCACACAATGAGAGCGTGCCTCCACAAGAAAAGCGTAGGCAACACTCGACGCTAGCGGATAGGGACTCGAGAGGATTGGCCTAAAGGCACTCCTCTTGCTGACAGGCTCACAATCAATACATGTTATAGACATGTCAGTAAACAAGCTACGGATAACGCACACGAGGCGGCCAGGGTTGCCAGGATAGAGACCTACATTTACAGAATAGGGTATTTGAATTTTTTATCGTATTGATCAAATTGTATCCATATCCAAAATCTAGCAAACAAAGAATTTTGCAAATCTTTTCAGAATTAAACAACTTAGAAACGTTTTAAATCTTGCAGTGGCAGTAAAAGAAAAGGTACGCAAAACAAAACTAATGACGTCACTAGTCTTAATTATCCATTTCAATGAGCGCGTGTGAAAGAGACGGTAGAATGACCGCACTTCAGTATCAGCCCAGATACGTCTCACTGCAGGGCACGAGCCTCCTATACAATCGTGATTCCGATTGAGAGTGCTTATGTCCGCACTACGCTCCCACTTTATTTTAAAATACTAATATTTACCTTTTGTACTTTAATACGCAAAATAGTAAAAAAATCGACCATATTTGTATTGAAAAATACCTTAATATTACTGATGTATTTGTGATCACTGAGATATATGTCGTGTCGTATGTAAAACGAGAGACTTTCGAAACGTACAATAGGCATTGCTATGCATTCTAAAAATATCCGTTGTTGTAACGAACCCGCGGCCTCTCGTTTCATATCCTCTTGCAATGCCCTCTCCACCTCGCGGTCTATCTTAGGACAACATAATATTAAGCAGTTTAATTAACTATAACGACCAATTAGACGGGCCAAATTAACCGCAGTTATTACCTAGTCAATATAATGGGATATAGTAAGCTACTCAAGTTTATCAAATTACATTTATGTTTTGCATTATCTGTATTGTATAAGTGGCGGGAGTACATACATCCAACTTACATATATGTATAATAATCACTTTTGGTGTGTCCTACAGTTCTCGGGAACAGTAGGCAAAGAATTCTCCATTCCACTTCATCGCTTTATAGATTTTTTTATTGCAAAGAATGGCAAGACGAGCATGCCATTTGCCTGATGGTGAGCGATACGACTGCTCATGGACAGTAGCGAAACCAAACAACACCAGGAATTACAAAGCAATTTTTTACATTACACTGCGCTCGCCATCTTGATACATAAGATGTTAAGTCTCATTATGCCCAGTAGTTACTCTGGCTACAATGCCCTTCAAACCGGAACACAACAGTACATTTACCCTGCTGTTTTGGGGGAGAAATAGACATTGCGGTGGTACCCACCCAGGCGGACTCTCACTTATGAGAGACCTACCAGCAGTAAAAATCTTAATGGTAGTCACTGATATTTTTTCTATATTTCCAGTAGTCTAGAGCGCGGCAACCCTAATTGTACGCGTTTACATTACCGGCTTACACATCCCACTGCCCCACCTCATATTATGGGGGCAAATTGGAATCCCACCACACTGTATCTTCTGTACTCTGTGTGATCGAAATAGCGGTGCACCCAAATTTGACAAATTATGACCAATCCCAAACGCAATTGGATGACAATTGAAAGGAAAATGGATTAACAATATTTTGTAATAATATTCATCTTAGATAAAAATATATTTTATGAAGCGATAATATATTTTCAATTATAAAACTATCAGGTCTGTATTAAACTGGCTCACTCTAATCCAACTCGCTAACCTGACCTTATAAAGAACAAAAACAATTAAATGAACAAAAATTATATTAAAAGACTTACGGCCTTATTCATAGACAGTTTTAAAACGTATATTAGTTATCGAAGGTTTTATCCCTATCGAACGACTTTTGAATTCAGTTTACGCGAAGAAGCCAAAAAATTATATAGCTAAAATAGGTTTCAAAACTGTCTATGGATTCTAATCCATAGACAAAAGGTCTACCTTTACCATTCAAAAATTAAAAGCGTATACTTTACAACTAAACTCGCATGATCAACACCCAGTGTCGTTAATATAATCATCATGGCTAATATACAACTGACAAAAAAAAACACCGATCAAAAACATCAAAAACAATCCCAAACGACTAAGCCTTCAACTCAATACTCATCTATAGAAGCGCGGGACAAAATTGCCCATCCCGAAAGTATTTGCTGAAGGCTTAATAAGAAGCGTGTAATTACCCTCAAATCCTCAGTCGGTTGAACCTCATATCCGTAAAAGACTTGGGCAAACTCCGTTTGGGACCGGTCGGTAATAACTTTTTGGCCAAGTACACTCGCTCTGTTAGTTATACGACGGGATCCGAAGTTTTTAAACGTATGCCCACGCCTTCAGACCGAGTGGGACAGTTCGCGTATAAACTATACCGTGGAAGCACTTAACTTGCCAGCCAGGCGTAGTTAAATTAACGTGTTTGAAAAAGGACGTTTTAATTTCAGATTTTGTGGTTTTAAAGTGTGTCTTTTGAAAGTTTGTGTACATGTCCATATTACATGTTGTTGGAAATGATGACTGTCCATAGTCTTTTAAACTCGATGTGTTGTACATCGGTTACATAACTACGATTTCTCAGACGAACTTATGTAGGTGTTAATAGCTCTGCCACCCACAAATAATAATGTGATATACTGTTACGTCTGCACAAATCTTGGACATAGGACAGACAAAACAAACTACAAAACAAAATGTAACAAAAAATACGGCAAATCGCAAATTAAATTGCACTAAATAGCTCACGTTTCAACTACAAACTTGTCAGAACTGCAGCTTAAAATGTCTTTAAAACAAATCGTGATAATACTAATAACGCGTCAAGTTAGTGAACTTTGCGACGTCAACTATGCACGCCACTGCTTCAAAATAAATGCGATTTAACAAGCTCCAGTTATTGCATTTAACAACGATACCAGAATAATGTACAAAAAGAAAAAATGTTTTAATTTTCGTCGTTGTTCTTTAAGCTGTTCTTTCATAAAATTATTTTTAAGCATGTTTATTATATTGCCTCAATTTTACGATTTGCATTTTTTTTAAAAAGAATGTCAATTTGACAGCCTCCGTGGAGCAGTTGGTTAGACACCGGCTGTGAAACGAGAGGCCGCGGTTCCGATCCCCGCACCGAGACAAATGTTTGTGAGGCCCACAAGTATTTATCTCGGGTTTGGATGTTTATGAGACCGAAAAGTCTCTCGTAGTGTCTGATACCCACGACACAAGACTTAATTGATCTCCATGTGGGGTCAGAACTATGTATGTAACTATTGGGTGTATTTATATATTTATTTAAATGAACAATCGTCTAGCCTGATGGAAAGTGGTCACTCCACAAAACAACAAACAATTATTTTCATTTTCATTTTCAATGAATGATAGTTGCGTTGTTTTAAAATCTAGGAACGAAATGTCAATGGGAAAGAAATTGATTATTGAGAATCTGAAATTATTATACATGATTGCAGCAATGGTCAAAAAGAGAGATAATTTTTCTTTTTCTTGTAGTTCAAAGACATGTCGTACATGTAAGTAGTATGTATTCGTTGATTAGTTCATAGTTACATATGTACTGTGCTCATCAACGCGCTTGCCCCACATAGACAAATCAGTCTTGATTACCGCTCAAGGGCGTAATCTCGAAAATGCCCATGCCCGATAGCGAACGCTTATTAATGTATGTACAAGAGTAATATAATATTACGTTCACATTAACATGAAGACAGGTACGATATAAGACTCGTCTTGACTTAAATTTGTATTAGTCACCGCACGCAATTCCACTGAAAAACATTATTCCCTGAAGATATGTATGTACCTTTTACATTTAACAATTTAATTTCCCACTGTCTCTAACTGTTAATCTTCAAGATGCTGAGGCAAAAACAACTTGAAAAATACCTTTTCAGAAATAAAAATATGAGAAACATCACAGTGGAGGTAAAAACTACGCTCAGTCACATCTCTGGGTCCCGACTCGCCGCAAATTGAATCGTGACGTAAAATTTAACGTAGACATTTTGCAACCCCGCCGTGGAAATTACGCGACTCAGCCCCCCTCCCTGCCCCGTCCTTGCGTTCCCCGCGCCGAGTCCCCCAGCCGGGAATAACTTATCATATAGCTCGTTTAACTCTGCCATCAATAAGTCGGCGTGTAATTTTATTTTGATGTCATTGGCTGTTCGGCTACCTCTGGATATTCTGGGACAGGAACCACGTTACAGGGTGGGTTGGTTTTAGTGGGAATCGCTTTAACGCTACACTAGAAAACGGTAAAAAAATCGCATTTATCTAAAGCAAAATGTGGTACCTAACAAACCATAAGTAATTCGGTTAGTATTACAGACTAGACAACCTTGTTGGCGCAATTTGCTAAGACATGAACTGCTCGAAGTTCGATCTCTTAAGTTATTTCCGTTCCAACTCAATTTAAGAGAGAGCTTATGACCGAAACATTCTCGGGTGTAGTCCAAACGAATCCTCGGACGTCCACAACGTGAACAGACGATCAAATAAGGGTCGCGGGATGTTGCTGAAAGCAGGTAGCTTTTTTCAAATCGCTGCGGAAATGGCTTTCTGATTGATGATGATTGATATATTAATATTTGGATAATTAGACTCACATTATATAAAGCACATTTTTAAGAATATCCACCCTTACCTCCCTTTTATAAAAAAGATGTAATACCAGACATAGAGGACGAAATTGCCGTCAAGTATGAAGACCAATTAAAACCCCCACGCGGCGCCGGCATAAAATAAAACAATCACGCCTCGTCCTTTACAGGGCAGACGCTTTCTAAAACGCATCGGGGATAGATGAAAGAGACGTGATGTAAACATATATTTACCTTTGAGGGACGAATTCTACTAAAAATATGTTTCGTGGTACTGTTAATTGATTCTGGTTTGTTAGTTTACTTTTGAGGTTATTGTGTGGAAGATCAAGGTTCGATGTGTTTTAAGAAAGGTGAACAAGTAAACGTAGTTATTTTTGAAATTGTTTGTACTCTTATTTACAACGGCAGTGGTAAAATTAAAGCCATTTCGTGGCATACATCATGAGATTCTATTTTTTAAAGAAGACAGTAATAGACACAATAAAATACCTATACTCCCGCACAAAAATATAACCACTAAATACCAACCCCGAAACACCTACGGCGTTATTCATAGAGTTTTTAAACCTATTTCAGTTATGTAATGTTTTGTCTTCTTCTCTCAAACTGAATTCAAAAGTCGTTCGAAAGGAACAAATCATAATAACTCAAATAGGTTTTAAAACTGTCTAACAAGGCCGCTAGTTGAAAGCTTGTAACTGCCAAAAAGCTTCACAACGAAAATAGATTAACCGAAGATTTTTTTCTAGTTGTACTCGTAACATATTTTGTAAAACCCTCTGCGATTCATGTCGGGGGTATCTTGTGCCAGAGCCGTTGTTTATTTAGACACGCGTTCGTGCTGCAGTTTCAAATGAAAAAATATATCCCACTACTGTAATAAATATGAAGTTATAAGTTGTGGCGCCGTTGCACTACGTACAATTACAACGGTGAGGCCTCGGTATCGAATCCCGGGTCGGGCAAAGTGATATTGGATTTTTCTATTCATTATCAGCCCAGTTAGGAATTTGTGTCCGATATGGCGATAAGCTCGCCCCCTATAACATAGTGAGACGGAACACACAAGGCGAAACTTAGGTGTGGTGGTAACACCTCTGCATATAACTTCTGGGTAAAAGCGTGATGTTTATGTACATATGTATATAAGTTGCTCTGTTTCTAATACTTGCTATGTTTTCAGTGCTGTGTCAATAAAATGTTACTAAATACTTTGTAGTTTGACAAGCATGTCGAATGGTTAAGTGATCTAGTATTTAA
The DNA here is from genome assembly GCA_033459515.1 of Theretra japonica. NCBI lineage: Eukaryota > Metazoa > Arthropoda > Insecta > Lepidoptera > Sphingidae > Theretra > Theretra japonica. The sequence goes on from CM065949.1 coordinate 13,076,817, forward strand.
CTGAATAGTATATTTTAGTTGGTATGACGTATATTGGAGATGTTAAAGACTGATATCGACGTAGGTTCAGAATTAGCATAGGGACATATTCCATATGGTGTGTTAAAATGGTCATTTTGTGCTTAATTGAAGACGAAATTACTTAATGAAATTAAGTTTTGACAGCCTCCATGGCGTAGTTGGTTAGACGCCGGCTGGGAAACGAGAGGCCGCGGGTTCGATCTCCGCACCGAGACAAATGTTTATGTGAACCACAAGTATTTGTCTCGGGTCTGGGTGTTTGTGAGACCGAAAAGTTTCTCGTAGTGACTGATACCCACGAGATAAGAATTCATTGATCTAAATGCGGGGTCAGGACTATGTATGTGACTGCTGGGTGTATTTATTTAATTGTTATGTATGAGCAACGAAAACTGTTGTTCATGGCAAGATCAACTAACACTGATTTTGTTTTAAAATGCTAACATCTGATGCAAAGTACCACAAAAAAAAATGCAAAGTACCATTAGCTTTAAGGACTTCAAAATAACATATCACCTCGTATAAAATACACACAACAAAGATATTCTCCCAAGGAAGCAACGAAAACATGTTGGAATTAAGTCGTGCCCACTTTATCTGAAACTCGCGTACGTAGACATGTTTGTACGGAATCCCTTTTACCAGATGAGTTGTATGCGCGTGCATGTGCGGGCACTCGCTGCGGGCCCTTAGGGACCGGCCACATGGTAGGGCTGCGATGTTGTGCGACTTTTTGTCGGAGGAAATAAAAAATATGTAGGATTTATGAGATATATACATAATTATGTTGTGTGTGTGACAGATTAGTAGAGATGGAGGAGAGATTGTGACGGATCTAATAGGTTGGAAAACAGCCACACAAGTAATATTTTTTACAGATCTAAGAGTTAGTTAAACCATATTTACACGTTGACGGAAACATTGAAGAGGTCACGTACGTACTCCATTGTTTACCAAATTCAAATGTATTTGAAAAAGTATGCCAATGTACTAGCAAACCTAGGTGGACTAAGACCTTACTCCTTTCAATCATACCCACAAATATAACTTCCACACAGAGGTGTTCCCCTCAGACATCGTTATCTTTTCTGCTATCAATAAGACTATCATTCACATATTTCTGGCTACAAAAAAATCGCGAAAAAACCGCACATCATACACACACCCTTACTCTACAAACTGTGAAGTGTTTGCTCTCGCGGAGTCGGCGCGAACGTATCGCTTCCCTGATATCGGCAAACAATTTACACGTTTCCTACACAATACTCGCGCGAGCATACACGTCAGCAACATGCGGGGTTTTTGATGGAATATATAAAAATCTTACTAATATAAGATAAGATTTACTAGTAGTAGGTCCCTTATATGTGAGGCCGCCTGGGTAGGTACTAGGTATCACTGTTACGTCTATATCTTCCATCAAACAGCAGTGTAAACGCATCGTTGTGTTCTGGTTTGAAGGAATTTGTAGCCAGAGTAACTACTGGACATAATGAGACTTAACATCTTATGTCTCAAGATGGCGAGCGCAGTAGAATGCCAAGCAATGCTTTGTAATTCATGATGTTGTTTGGTTTTGCTACTGTCTATGAGCGGTCGTATCAGTTAAAATCAAGCGAATGGCATGCTCGTCTCGCCATTCATAGCAATAAAATAAATTATTCCTATACGATTAAAAAATGATCACCGTACACGATAGTAGAAAACTCGTTATAGTAACCCACGCAAGTAGATATGTCGCTGTCCAGATTTACCTACCTAAATCGTGGTTGGAATGAGCCGGCATAATTTTGTCAGCCGATGAGAAAAAAATATCTCTTTCCTTTCGATTCTCTATCTGCACATATTAAGCGTACCAACAAACGATTTTTCATACGAATATTGCCACTTACAGTTAGGAAATCTCGAAATTCAGAGTATCAGACGGACCACCCCCATATTTATTGATATTCAAGGACACATTGTATAATTTCGGTAGCTTCTATAATAGTAGACAGTGTATATTTGTCTGTAGCGTCACTACCACGTGCGGGTTACAGGAGCGGGTAAAAACTACCCCCGAGTGCGCTTGAAAGGGTTCAATGTTTGAATGTTCCGACACTATGTGAAAGGGTTGCCGTGTACGCGTTTCCTGATATTGGCCTGAGTTTAGGGTTAAATATGACTGGTAGTTTACTAAATAATTGAGTTTGGTGTGTAAATCAATCCAGATCTAGGGTTTTTATACAAAGATATGTTATGTCCATATCATGTTAAGAACTACGGAATGTGTTTTTGAAAAATGGGTCAATTGGTTGCGAAGAGGCATTAAACGCCATCAGTCTTTTAACAGCTTTAAAATATCCTATTTATTATTTTTATATATTTTACAATAATTAGCAAAAAAACTTAACTTTATAAAAACAACAATTATGAATTAGTCTTTGCTATATTAACACGAATTGAAAAATCTTATTACATAACAAGAAGTTTTGTACAACACAAACGTACCACACATTACGAAACATTGTATCTTAAAATTAGATAAAACTCATATAGCTACAATAAACGTTATAAATTATATTTGAATTGATGAGGAAATAAATAAACACGTCTTGTGTAATGCAACGCATTTGTTGTCGACAACATACGTCTTATAAATCATTGGCGATGATATTCGCAAACGGAGTTTATCGGTTCATAAATCAACATCCATCTCCATACATTGTACAAACATATACGTTGCATGTAATGGCGACAACTAATATTATAAATGTGAGTTTGTTTGTTGTGATTTAATGCTTTAACTGCTAAACCGATTGTGATTACGTTTTGGTACATTATTAGGGATACAGAAAAGGGCAAAGGGTACTTTTATCTAGAATAACCGATGGATAATTACTTGTAATTGCGAAAGAAACTCTGCCAGTTATCTTAGGAAATGTACTGGACAGATCGTAACGAAATTTAGCTAACGAATAAGCTGGACCCAGGAGATGCAATTTTTATTTTATAAAATTGAATTTTTGAAGAGAGAAAGGAGGACGGGGTTGATAAGTATCTAATAAATAATTCATCACATTTATTGAAAACAGGGTATTAATGAATAAGATCATCATCATCTGCCCGTTACAGTCCACTGCTGGAGATAAGCATCTCCCAAGGTACGCCACAGAGCCCGGTCTGCTGCTTTATGCATTCAGTCGCTGCTGGCTCTGTTGTGCAAGTTGTCCCGCCATCTGGCCAGAGGGCGTCCCACGCTACGTTTCCCAAGACGCCGTCTCCACTCCAGAACTCGCTTACTCCAGTGGTTATCCATTCTGCGACTTATTATGTAGCCAGCCCATTGCCACTTCAACTTACTAACTGACATGCCAGCCTCCGTGGCGCAGTTGGTGAGACGCCGCATGTGAAACGAGAGGCCATGGGTTCGATCCCCGCACCGAGACAAATTTTGTGAGGCCCACAAGTATTTGCCTCGGGTCTGTGTGTTTGTGAGACCGAAAAGTCTCTCGTAGTTTCTGATACCCACGAGACAAGACTTCTTTGATCTTAATGTGGGGTCAGGACTATGTATGTGACTGTTGGGTGCATTTATTTATTTATTATTATTACTAACTTTCAGAGCTATGTCAGTCACATTGGTAATTAATTAATATGATGTGGTATAATTGCAACCGAGCAAAACCGTGTACGACCTCTAGTATGTGTCTACTGTATCGGAGTGTGAATATAGTTTGATTTTAGTGGCAATATAGTTTATTTTCTACTCCCCCTATAATTTACGTGTCGTTAGAATAGCCTATATGATTTTAATACACTTTATACGACATGAAAATGTGATTTAACGCCATTAAGCATCGAATGATTAGGCTCGTAATTTTACGACTAGCTTACATAAATTTTCGAAAACAATAAATGACACAAAATGTATGGCTCAAACTAAGAATAGAAAATATAGAATATTACAATTCATAGCTTTATATATAACGCTACAACACCTAAACCATAACATAATTTTTTTTTTTACACAAAATATACCGTTACAAAAAAAAAATATCTTCCCTTTATCTCATTTATTTACTCGTACTTTACATGAACCGTAACAATTTAAAAGACAATGAAAGTACAAATTGCCGTCTCAGCGTTCTATAAAAATTTCCACTCAAAATCGACCTCAAATAAACACACCCCAGACAAAATTGCCAGTTATAGAAACATGTACAATTTGCGCCGCTGTCGGTACGGTAGTGCGGCCTGTCGGAATCGATCCCGCGACGAGCGCTCGCTTGTCATATCACCGTGCTCGCCAATTACTCAACACTAGGGGCGCAACACAGAGGATATTTTGTAATTGATGAATCGGGTGAGAAATTGGAGGTTGGGGTTCAGAGGAAACATAATTTTGAATGTAATTGAGTAGACTGAGTAGAATATTGGTGGTTTGTTGCAAACATTTGTTGTTTGACTAAGTTTAATATTCATAGCCTAATGAGAGCAATGCGTCTAGAGGTAGCTTCTGTGGGCTTTAATCAGTCAGGTCCTAAGATTCGATTCCCTGTTCAGTCAATCGACCACTTAAATTATCTCATATGTGTGACTTCAGATTATACGATCTGTTTAGACGTTTCTACTACATTTAGAACAGAAAGAGCCTCGACCTAGACACGTATTATTTTTTGAAATTATCCCATTAATAAAACTCTACCATTCAAAATTCAACAAAAAAAAAAATCCGGTAATAAACACAAACCGGGAAATTCCGGTACGCTCCGCAGCGGCTGTCTGAAGCAATCAACCGGCGGCTGTCATACCCGCGCTCTCGCCAATTACTCAGCACCTGCGACCTGGCTAATACACCGGCTTTTCGACACTTTAATCTCGGTTAAGTTATTTACGCGGCCTTGTAGCGACCGGGAATATTAACTTGGCTAGTGCGCGACCGGAAAATGGATTGGTTATGTCTTTGCTCGGGTGTATTGATTGTTTCTTTATACATAAACATACATAAACACACGCCTTTTTCCCAGAAAGGATAGGCATAGGTGCTACCAGAACACCCACGTTTCGCCTTGTATATTCCGTCCCACGATGTGATAGGAGGCGAGCCTATCGCCATATCGGGCACAAATTCCTGACTCCGGGCTGATAATGAATAGAAAGATCCAATATCACTTTGCCCGACCCGGGATTCGAACCCGAGACCTCAGCTTTGCAATCATACCGTAGTACCACAACGCCACCGAGGCAGTCGATTGTTTCTTTATTGTTGCGTATTTCTTTTTATACTACAAGTCCGGCAAACGAGCAAACAGGTCACCTGATGGTTAGTGATCACTGCCACCTATCATCCACACCGCTGGATCAGCGTGTTGTCGGCCCATCAAATTAAGAGGGAAGCGGAAGTTGTATGAGTATGTGTGTAGTTTTTTCATCGGTTATGCAACAATACAAAATTACCTTTATACTATAAAAATATTGATTGGTAAGGTAATATAGGATTTTTCTATTCATTAATTATCAGCCCGGAGTCAGGAATTTGTGCCCGATATGGCGATGGGCTCCCCCCTATCACATCCTGGGGCGAAACAGACAAGGCGAAGCGTGAGTGCTTGGTTACTAATAGGAGAACCTGTGCCTACCCCTTTTGGGAAAAAGGCGTGAGTTTATGTATGTATGTATTATAAAATTAAAAAGTAAATAATTTGCACTCATCGGTCCCAATACTGCCGTGGGCGGATGGCCCTCACTGCGGACACTAAAGCTTACTACACGACTGATTTACGACGCACTGAAAACTACGCTTCATACTACCCAACTGTTACCTGAGACTGACTTACTACATATAGGAAATATTGAAAATCCTCTTACGTTTGGTGGTCGGTAAATGCTTAAGATTCTGTGATTGTAAAAGATTGTGGTGATACAGGAACAATCTCAAATAAAATCTTTCATTGCACCACGTGAAACCATCATGGTGGACCACAGCAATAATGCCTATATTTTAAAACTATAAAAACTATAGGTATAGCTTTTGAGCCAGCCCCGAGACGAAAATAACCAAAAGAACAGAATTTTAAAAGCAATATTTCCTCAAAAACAATTTTATTTTAAACTGCAGCAATTTTACAAATAGTCCAATATCAAATATGCCACGCGGGAATGTTAAACGATCATTCTTGACTGACATGCCCGGTGACGTCATCCGCCTGACGGAGTGATGCCGCGCGCTGTATCAATAACAAACGTGTTGACGCGATAAAATTGAATATTTGGCATCAAACTACATTTCAACATTCAAATGTTGATGCCATCTTTTTTCTCGTGATGCATTGCACACCAAGGATTAATTTGTAATTCCTTTGTATTTATCTTGATTTACGTTCCGTTAACTGACACTTACAAGGGCTTAATGCCACATTATGATTTTTGAACAATAAACAGACGGATTGGCATGTAATTTTAAAATAACACTTTAGTGTTTGCACAGTAGGTACAAGAAAAACTATCAATCTGCAGCCTCACATACTTTTTTATCCATCAGACGTGTCTCAGACCTGATTCATGATTTCACAAACGATCTCAGACATCAGTTGTGATCCCTAATTTATAATAGTGCAATCCCTTAGATTTGACAAGGCCCGCAAGCCATATCTGTGCCTAATCTTGCTACACATTACCACTTTCTTCCATCAAGCATGTCTGTCAAGCATCTCCATACAAACTGTGCGTGTACATCTCCGCCATTCGCGAATGCTCGCGTGAAGTCAGTGATCCCACGTGAGACTGAGGAAGCCCTCCGAGATAAATTACTTAGTTTAGACATCGCAGGACTGCTTTGTCTGGCGTCGGATTGAAACTGTCCATGGCGCACCTTACGATTTACATTCAAGAGGTATTCGAGTGTGGTTTTTATAATCACTGCGGAATATACATGTGTTATTAAGATATTTGGGATTGTATTGTATCAGCCCATATACGTCCCACTGCAGGGCACGGGCCTCCTCTACAATCGAGAATACGATTGAGAGTGGTCAGGCCATATAGTCCACCACGCTGGCCTAATGCGGGTTGGCGGACTTTTACATATCATAGAAATTTATACAAATCGCTATGGTATGCAGGTTTCCTCACGATGTTTTCCTTCACCGTTATAGTGCGTGGTGATTGACCATCAATACACACATGACTCCGAAAAGTCAGAGGTGTGCCCTGGGATTTGAACCCGCGACCACCGTGAACATGTAGGCAGCCGCGTCTGGTCCGTTACCAACAGGCCACCACGCACACTGGGATAAGATAATTAAACCACCTGATCATTCCCTAAGATTTGATTCCGAAAATTGAACAATTTAATATGATTTGAATTATAGACATTTAGTGGTCGAAGTAACCAGAAACATAGAATGACCATTGTCAGATCATCCTTGCTTGAAATTGTTCCACTTAGATCACGGAAAAACTAGTCTCTAAGCGGATATTGAACCCGTAACGTCTCGTTAAATAAATGTAACTAACTTTAAAGTGCTGCTTTAAATAACTTAAAGCAGTCAATGTACGTCTTCTATTCAGTTAATTCTACGAAAACCTTCAAATCGTCAAATTAAAATAAATCCAAAAATTCGACTCCAAATCACTATACATTTTAATACAAATGTTAGAACATCTACATCCAGAAATCGACTCCCCTATTTTACGATATTCGAAATGTCCTTACCCCCATTTGAATCCGTTACCCCGTTGGAAAATAATAAATTCACGCGAGACGCGTTTACACGTTCATATTCGTTATGAACGGGGTAGATGCTAGATAGGGGTTGGTCAAGGGTTACGGATTACGTTGGGGTAGGTCGCGGACGACCCCTGCCAAAATTTTGATTTAAGCACCGCGCGGTTTATTGATAAAAATATGCGTGTAGGAATATTTATTGCTTCGAAATTCTCGTAGATGGGTGGAAAGCCTACAGATTAAAAATGTTATTGAGAAATATGTATATTTGAAAATCACAATATTTTTTATTGCACGAAAAATCCTGTACTACATTAAAAGTTTAATTTATTTTAGGTTTAAAGAGACGGCAGAGTTACAATGACTTGTCAAATCACAAAACCCTATGCCAATTTTAAGAATAAAACCTCTTCTCCAATGATATATAAGGTTTATTCATTTCCATTGCACAAAAATTACATTTTTTCATTATAGTAAAATATCGATTTTATAAACTTTACAGTTTCCATAAAAAACACCATACAAAACAAGTGATTGAAACATTTCCACGCTTTCCATATAACATTCACTCACAATTGGCAACGTAGAATTCCCGGCCATTCCGGCACTCGTTTTAAAAGCGCGAGACGCTCGGGGCGACGGCGCGTACGGCCAATCCGGAGCACCGGCGGGACCGGAGAAATAAAATATATCCGGCGGATCCGGTGGAGAGTGGAGAGTGGAGACTGGTGAATTTATTTAAGACAGTGGTGGATTTTAGTCGTAAATAGTAATCGTTAAATGAGGTCTAAAGTAAAGGTACTAATTTGAGAAGTCCTTATACACTTTAACTGACTGCCTCGGTGGCGTAGTGGTACTACGGTATGATTGCAAAGCTGAGGTCTCGGGTTCGAATCCCGGGTCGGGCAAAGTGATATTGGATTTTTCTATTCATTATCAGCCCGGAGTCAGGAATTTGTGCCCGATATGGCGATGGGCTCGCCCCCTATCACATCGTGGGACGGAATATACAAGGCGAAACGTGGGTGTTCTGGTAGCACCTCTGCCTACCCCTTCTGGGAAAAAGGCGTGTGTTTATGTATGTTATACACTTTAATAGTTTAATGCATTTTTTTGCAAACATCTTAGAAATTATTGCCTATCGCTTATCCGTACTCTATCGATATTTACATAATTAGCAGGTAATAAGTTCTTTTTTCGGTTATACAGGGTATATACCAGACTGCGACCTAAAACGAAGCCGGGTGGTAAATTTAATGGCTACAGACACAATGCAACTAAAAATTTCGCAAGAAAAAAACACGACATTTTTATTACGATATTTTTTTGTGATGTTTTAAATATCAATGTGTTTGGGTAGTAAATCTATAGTTTTTGCTAAAATAATAATTTATACCCTTGCGCACCATAGCGTTTTTATAAATAAAAGGGTGTACAATACTATTTTTGGAAAAACTATGTATTTACCACCCAAATACGACAATACCAAAAAAAAGTCTTTTTTTGCACAAGTTTTAGTTACATTATGTCTGTAGTCACTGAAACTACCATCTGCCTTCGTTTTCGGTCGCAGTCTAGATCTATACCCTGTATAATAATTTTCATATTCATAGTTATTTCGCTCTTTCTAAATGTGTAGTACTCGTAATATAAAAACAATTTCCATTATAATCTCCCAGCTTCTTGCACTACTTTAAAACTACTCACAAAACACGTCAGCTGTCATCTCACTTGGATTCTCAGTACTGACCTGCAACAAAGAAAGAATATTTAGAACAACATTGCGCAGCGTCATGTCATACAAGATATTTTAAAGGCTACTTTTAAAACTGCATTTTTCACGTCAGCTCACGCCGCTGTAGCTTATGCATAGTTTTGTTAAAATAAACAAGATATTCGCGCCGGCGAAATTGAAAATAAAATATGGTTTGTGTTATAAAATATGGACTGAAAAATTCTTTCATATCCCGTCGATTATTTAAGAACAAATTTGTGCATGAAAGTCTAAAGTATTAGGAGATATTCTCCTAACATATTTATTCTGAAAATATATTGTTTATTTTATCCATTAAAAGATTAAAGAAAAAAATGATTCCCACAGAAAAAGTGTCAGGTTTTAAGAAGGAACTTTAAGTACCACAAAATAATCACAAATAATATTTTAACTTTTCATCAATTCATATTTGTAAAAGCGGGGCTTTATGTGTGGGTTCTTCTGCCACTACAGAACAATATTTTGACGAAAATACGTACTATATATTTCCGTGTTTTACAAAATTAACCTCTTACAACAATTTTTTTTTGTCGGAGAAACATAGATCATGTTATACGCCCCTTTTTTTTACACAAAGGAGTTCTGCTAAAACGACAATATTACAGAACACGTAACCTAGCTTAATAATTCAGCTATTCATAAATAAAACACATTATAAGCGAGCGAGTGAGCCACGCAATATTCCTAACTGTTATATCCTTTTTTAATTTTTGTTTTTTGGTATATATATATATATATTTTTGTTGCATTATATTAATTTTATTGTGTTCGTATGCGACTAAGTGCGACTAATAAAAGCTTTTATTTCTTCTTCTTCTATAATATTGTTCAACAAATACATGAATAGAACTGACCGAGCGCAAGCGAGTGCGCTTCACTTACAGCCAAGTTAGCTGAACTTTATTTAACCGACAGTACAAGAGTAGGTACAGTTACTTACTCTTTGCAAAAATACTTTGCATTTTTGTACGATGACGGTATTAGAAACTTTACGAGTAGCAAAGGATTACAGAAACACAACGGTGTAAATGTATGTACTCGTAGTGCTATTTTTGTGCAAAAATGTCATGAGTTCTACAGTCTCATATTAAAGGCCTTATGCATAGACAGTTTTGAAACATACATATTTTAGTTATCGAACATTCCTTTCCAACAACTTTTGAATTCAGTTTGAGCGACGAAGACAAATGGTTTTGAAACTGTCTATGGATAAGGCCGTGACAGTTACGGTTTAAACCTATAAGAATTTTGATTTTAAGTTTATGTGTTAGTATCTTTTACCAACAATTTATGTTATAGACATTTTATATACCAAAAAGCGACTAACAAGGTCTTACAGTAAACGCCCAGCTTAGCTTCCCGTCTACAGTATTGCACTGCGTTTTTTAGTACATTATTTTCATTATCTTGAACCTAAAACTATCAAACTACGCCTTCCGACATAGACTACGAGAAATCCAGAACCCAAATATCTACATCCAGCACTCAAACCGGCATCTTCAATCTTCAGAATCACACGTCAGTTGGGGTGTGTGCGGCAGCCGAGGGCGCAGGGCTGTAGGGCGCGATCGATACCACGTGCGCCCTAGCGAGCATTCTTTGTTCTCGACTACCACACGACACCCTTTCACTTCCGCCGTGTTTGGAGTTTCGCGAGCCACGTGTTTGCGAACACGTTAGCGTGACATCACTCGGTACTTGGGTACTATCGTTAATCGTCGTAAGCTATAGTAAGATATGTAATCTTGGCGTAAGGGTAGGTGAAATAATAGTCTACTATGAGTTATCGAATATAGAATAAAAATTTGAGGGTAAATAATTAGTCAAACTTTGAATGTGTAAAACATACCGATTCGTATAAATTAAGCATCCTCAAAGGTGATCATCGCGCCTAGAATTCTGTGGGCTTGTGGGTGTTCAGAGTGTTTGGTGTGGCAGAGTTACATAATTGTATACAAAGTACATGATAATTATTTATTATCTGTTGTATACAATTTCAGACACGGGTTTTATCATACTTTTTTTTTTTATTCTGGCACGGCATGATGACTGCACTGCACCTGATGGTAAGCGCAAATGCCGTCCAGACAGAGTATCGAATGGCATCAGACGGCGGTCACATACCATTCGACACAATTATGCCAGCCTGCTGAGATGCTTCTTCACACTACGGCGGAAGGACCCAGGATTATAGGAAGGAGGGAACACGTGTGACGGCAAACAATTCCACAGCTTCACAGTGCGGCACAAAAAAGAATTTGCGAACTTTTTTGTTCGCGCCGAGATGGTTTGGACCGTCAAGCTGTGGCTTCGCAAGCCAGCACGCGTGGTTCTGTTAAGGAAAGGAGAGGAGGGGATTAAACTAAACAATTCCTCAGAGCATTCACCATGATACAGACGGTAGAACACGCATAACATAACATACACATAGGCAAATATATCAATTAATAAAATTGTAAGTAAATCTGACCACTTAAATAACTAGCATCTGCAACAAAGAAACGTCAATGATTAAACGCGACACATAACAGATGTGCAACAAGTGCGCCGGCGATCACTCTGCCTATTACTGCGAAATTAGGTGTCACGCGCCACCACTCACGGAAAAAACATCACGTACGCACGCGTGACTCGACGCATCGACTGTAGTGTAAGGATAAGAGCATGCATATTCCTCTTATTCTGTAGGCATTATTTTATTTCCTAAGTGTATTATTAACTTATGTGATTGTATTGTATTGTATTGTATTGTATCAGCCCATATACGACCCACTGCAGGGCACGGGCCTCCTCTACATTCGAGAGTACGATTGAGAGTGGTTAGGCCATATAGTCCACCACGCTGGCCTAGTGCGGGTTGGCGGACTTACACACCGTAGAATTTTTTTAAAATCGCTACGGTATGCAGGTTTCCTCACGATGTTTTCCTTCACCGTTAAAGTGCGTGGTGATTGACTATCAATACACACATAACTCCGAAAAGTCAGAGGTGTGCCCTGGGATTTGAACCCGCGACCACCGTGAACATGTAGGCAGCCGCGTCTGGTCCGATACCACGAGGCCACCACGCACTTATGTGAACTTATGTGAACTTTTAATTAATTAATTTTTATTTAATAATTACAAAAATATACAGTTTCTGTACAGTAAGCAAGAACCCGGTTATTAAAACAAGGATCTAATCGTCGCAAAGATTCGATTTTTAGTTTCCAGTGTGATATTTGTTACTAAGGTCTGGATTATTTTTGTGATTATTAGTTGAAATAAATCGATATTTCTTATTTATCGTATTTTATTTTTCATTTGAGACTAATATAAAGATTTAACACTCTGTAACACATATTCAGAATTGCTTAAATTGCGGCAATTTTATGCGGAAAATGGTACGACATCAAACATTTGAGGTAAATAGTATTGTTATTGATAGACAAGGCCAATTTGCGAGAATACGCAAGGTAAAATTCAAAATAATATACAAGTTATTTTTAATTTTGCTATATCATCATACATTAATAATTTCAATAAAATTGACAAATGAATTGGAATGTATGTAGGTACAGTCAAATCTTATATTTACAAAATCGGACGTTTCGAAACCTTAAATCATCTGGTACGATGCGAAAGGCTATTCTGACAAAACTTCGAGTATACTTAAGATTAGGTATAGAAATAAACAACATCTCTCTATCTCTCTTTCTCTCTTTCTCTTCTCTTCTCTCTCTCTCTTCTTCAGCCATAGGAAGCCCACTACTGAACATAGCCCATAGGCCTCTCCCTATGTTCAAACAATATAAAAGAAAATAATCATCATCATCTACAATTCAAGAAACTGCAACAACTACACTGATTAATATTGCAGCGTTTAAATAATAAACCGAATTAACCACACAAAATAACAATTTAAATCACACTTTATCACTCTCAAAAAACTAAATTAAAAACAAACTTTCCGTCCCTATCGTGTCGTCCAAAACTCTAAGGAATGTTGTATCTCCATTGTATAATCTATGGCTGTTTTTGTGGCTTATCAGTGACCACTGTCGCGACTCGCGGGGGTGGCGCGTGATAAGGAAGCCTACTTTGTCCGCCGATAAGCGGGGCGTTATCAATCGCATGTTGAGCTATCAGCTGACACAGCCTTTTTGTGGAATGCCTTTTAAAAGTAAACCAAAAGAGTACAGTTAACTGTGCAAGTTAGTCACGAATTGTATTGGAAAATAATCCTGATAATTGTTGAGGTAAAATCTAAAAAAATATGCCTGCCTCTATCATGCTACTAATTTCGGGTGATTTCCACACACACATTTGTCCTAGTCCTGGACAAATATAGATAAACTAAAATGTAACCCGCAACTGTATGCATTCCCATTCTCCCCTCTCCCACAGGCGTGAAGTGACGTCACTCATCTTCATTACATAGTAATCCACTAATATCCTTAACATAGCTGTCCTCCCACGCGGGTGTGGACGCGCCCCGTGGCCATGGCAACGAGAGATCACGTGCGCTTACATGACCGACACCAAGTTGATAATCACTTACATGGGGTTGTTTTAAACATATTAATTTTTAAATACATTTTGGTACTAAGATATTTGAAATAAAGTCTTCTAGCGTACTACAAAATAAGACAGACATACTTTCGCTTAATTACTTTGACAATATTGTGAATCTTGAGTGATTGAGTTTAATTCTAGATAGACTAGGGTAATCAATGCTGCGTCAAATTTTTGGGTATAAAAAAACTAATATTTTGCCTTTTAATGAAATATGTGTCTTACATATAGATAAACGAGCTTATCATATCTTGAAATTAATATAAGCATGGGGAATTGTCGCTGGCACCAATTGCATCTCTCTCTACCCTACCAGTAATACAAGCGTGAACTTATGTATACAGTACCAAAGCTAGTAATTACAAAACACTATATCTCCCTAATCTGAGTAACAGTAGTAACAGTAGCGAGTTGGAAACAATGTGTCTCAAATAGTTGTCTGAACTCTCAAGCCAACCCGTCCGCGCGACTCGGGGTGCAAACGGCCCTGATGTGACCATTTGTTTTTACGCACTGGGACATCTAACTACTGTGCTGTAATGTCGCAAACATGCGCTACGGATTAAGGGGAGTTTTAGTGCTATATTTGGATAGTTAGTGCTTTTTACACGACTGTCTAAAAATGGAATGTTATGTTTCTTTTGATACACTATACTGTTTTCCAACATCATTTGTCACAAAACTATAATAGTAAAGGATAATAATTTATTTTGTCAATGTGTAGTCGATTAAGTTTCGTTTCATGTGTAGTAAATAGGACAATTAAACTTTTATGTTTTTTGTGAGTTATACCCACGATCTTACTCAACTCAACTATATGCTGATATCTTACGATTTTCCTAAAAAAAATCCAAAAATACCACACACAGTAATAACCCCAAAATATAACAAGATATCCTACAAACCCACAACTTCGTGGTCACCATACCCATCCGTCATCGATTACGCGTCACGTCGGTAAACATTACGCGGCCAAGTTTCGTCGTTAGCCCCGAGTCATTAGTCATTGGGATTACGTCCGCTGTCCACACGTCGCGTATTGATTGCCGCTCGGGGTAATATTGACCGGTGGCGTGTACACTACCGCTTTTATGGGCCCCCGCGCCGGACGGTTGAGTGTCAAGCGTTCGCGTTTCAAAATTGCTTTGTTATGTTTGATTGGCGCTTTATGAAGGTCTGATTGTTTGACTGTTACTGTTACTGTTTGTTGGTTAGTGCTGGAAATTCTAGTTGGAGTTATACGTGTGTTTTTAAGGTCCCTTTTCATTTGTTATAATTGGTTTTAATTAATGGGTTTGAAGTACCTAGTGAGATATTTGCTCAACTTTTTTTACAATGTTTTTAATGTGAAAAAAAGAACCACGGTTGGAAGTGACGTCATTGATAGCTACTATACCTGTAGAGAATTGTAATGTCTGTGTATATTTATATGTGTCATAACAAAGCACCTACATTGCAAAGAAAGTATCCACATAGTGTCTTTCGCCGATTGACATAATTATACATACACTTGCTAAACCTGAAATGATACGCACTTACATCATACTGCATACACAGAACACCATGTCGGGCTTTCTAAGTTCTAAATTGTTTTTAATTGAACACAATCCAAAAAAAATATCTCATTCAATTAATAATAAAAAACAACATTCTTTACAATACACAAAACATATTAATTTACATATTAGCAAAAAAGGCTCGAACCCAAACTCCTTCACACCTGACAGATGATCTCATATGTCATACGAACACGCAGCGGTCACCTACAGTATTAGGAGAAACCTCCATTCAAAAAAGGTCACCTGTTGTTACGTAAGCTGTTATCACGTTATCAGGCTCGCGTGGATCATTATCATAGTCAACACTTGAGTCATCGCGGTGCGATTCCGATCGGTAGGAATAGTACGTGGCCTGTTGGTAACGGACTAGACGTGGCTGCCAATATGTGTTTACGGCGGTCGCGGGTTCCAATCCCAGGGCACACCTCTGACTTTTCGGAAGTCATGTGTGTATGTATAGTCAATCACCACGCACTATAACGGTGAAGAAAATCATCGTGAGGAAACCTGCATACCATAGTGGTTTATAAGAATTTCTACAGTATGTAAAGTCCGCCAACCCGCTTTAGGCCGGCATGGTGGACTATATGGCCTAGACCTTCTCAATCGTGCTCTCGATTGTAGAGGAGGCTTGTGCCCTGCAGTGTGACGTATATGGGCTGATACAGATATCTGCTCTCCAGCAGACCGACAAAATTGTGTCGACAAGAGACAACCATTACTCGGCGATGATTAAATATCATCAGTTAGCTGAGCCCAAAAGGCGAGACTTTTGCGTAGGTCATGACGGTTTTGGCACGTTTGTGTACAGAGGTTTCTACCAAAACGCATACTAATAAAGAAAGACCGGATTATATACATATTTGCATATGCCATTGCATATTTATCCCATTTTTAGCGATATTTGCATTTTTGTATTGTATCAGCCCATATACGACCCACTGCAGGGCACGAGCCTCCTCTACAATCGAGAGTACGATTGAGAGTGGTTAGGCCATATAGTCCACCACGCTGGCCTAGTGCGGGTTGGCGGACTTACACACCGTAGATTTTATATAGATAGATATTTGCATATTTTGCTTAAAATCTAGTGATCATGCATATTTTCGCTATATTTACTACATAGTTTACCCTCTTGATAAGTGTAAAATTAATTGTTACAATTTTATAATTTTTCTTGCATATTTGCATGCATATTTTGAGCTTTTTATGATGCATATAATCCGGTCTAAGCAAACGTAGCATTAGACGTCCTCTGACCAGATGGCGGGAAGACTTGCACAAGAGGGCCGGCAGCGACTGCATGCATATAGCAGCAGACCGGGCTCTGTGGCGTACCTTGGGAGAGGCCTATGTCCAGCAGTAGACTGCAAGGGGCTGATGATGATTATGATAATCTGGTCTCTACTAATAAACATTAGAATTGCAGGGACCACCAGCTGCAGTCAGTCTCCAATATTAGATTAATATTGCATAACCGCTCCATCCATATATTCCACCGTCCATGACAGTCCACGTAACACAAATGAACCTGACGAGCGCGGTGCATGCTAATTATCTTGTGAAATGCCAGCTGTAGCGGTCCGAAGGCTTCGTCGTTTGTAGAATGCTAAACTTATACGTAATTGGCCTGTACATTACTTATCCTTGTGAAGCACTAAATCAAATATTAAATGATATCTCAATGGCGAAGTAGAACGTGGTGAGGAAACCAGGTGCATTCATGGATTTCTTAACAATGTCAAAGGATGTGCACTAATTCACGCTATGCCAAAGTTGTAGACTTAAGTCTTTTAGCCTCTCAATCAACAAAAACGCTGTGCCTTAATATAAATAAATAAATACACCCAACGGCCACATACATAGTTCTGACAACACATTAAGATCAATTAAGTTTTGTGTTGTGGGTGTCAGCAACTATGAGAGAAGTTTCGGTCTCACCCAGACCCGACATAAATATTTGTAGGCCACACAAACATTTGTCTCGGTGCGGGGATCGAACCCGCATCCTCTAGTTTCACAATCGGCGTCTAACCAACTACGTCACGGAGGCAGTCTGAAATTAATGGGAAAGAACATTTCGAGTAGGCCGGTATAACTTTATCGACCGCCGAAAGATGAAAATCATCCATATATCTGGACAATGCTGCATAACTCTACCAAAAATAGAATATCCAACATATCTATTCTATGCTGTAATAAAGTAGAAAGGCGGACCTAATGCCAAACAATATCTGACACACAAGATCCGAGATATCACGATATGGTACCATTATCGGGAAATTAACTGAAATTTCGTGTTGTTTTCAGAACACTGCCTTGCCCGTGAACTTGGCGGCCTTAAAGACGATGTAGAAAGTATACCCAGGTGTTACATCGCCAATTGTTTCACAAACTGATTAAACTGTTTTATGTGTATATTGTCGAGTATATACAGGAACAAACAAGACGTCTATATATTTTTTTATCATAAAATATGTTGAGGTTATCCAGTTTCCAAATTGCAAGTAGCATTTGTTTACATACTTAGTGTTTATTTAACGTACATGATCATCTAAGTTATGTCAAAATTCCCAAATAAATAAATAATTAAATTAAAGGAGGCAGTCACCGTTATCAAAACATTCTGGAACACCAAAGGTATCGTGTATTTTCAAATTTTAGCCTTTACGGATGAAAGTTGACTGTTAGACAAATAGACAAAAAGCAATGACGTGCTTTAAAAACATCTTAGATTAGAAGTGTCAAAGGCAACATGAATAAAGCAACAAAACGCAGCACAGAAGTTGTTAATCCAAGTTTTTTGTTCGTAAAACACTCGCCAGACCTTCCTTAGTTCTAGCAAAGTATGGCCACTATGGTAAGTAAGGTCTCGCAAAGGTCGCTAGATGCAGGCTGCCTCCAACAGGTCACTGTGGAAATCATTGGAAGAGGCCTATGTTCAGCAGTGGACTTCCTTTAGCTGATGGATTGGATTGGATGGTCACTATTCTTCGAAGACCAGTTACAACATAGCTCTAGTATGTATGGACAAAAAAAAACATTAAAGAATATACTGTCCGTTGAATTATTGGCGTATGACTTTACGATCAGCTGTCTGCCCGACCTCTTTCCTTGAAATGTCATAATTAATTTAAGCATCACCTTGAATTATCATTGGACGCGTATAAAACACATTTTGGGCGAAGCGGACGTGAGTTATTTGCCACTGACTAGTGACTAGTGATAAGCAAGTTGAAGTGGCAGTGGGCCGCGCACATAGCGCGTAGAACTGATGGCCATTGGGGCCAAAAGATTCTGGAGTGGAAGCTACGTATAGAAAGACAAGTGCAGTATCGAAGGTTGCAGGAAGTAACTGGATGCAGGCCGCTTCCAACAGGTCGATGTGGAGATCCTTGGGGGAGGCCTATCAGTAATGGACTTTCTGTGGCTGAAGAGAGAGAGAGAGAGAGAGAGAGAGAAAGAGCGACTAGTGACTACCGACTACACGAGACGAGTAAGCGACTAACGACTTGTGAATAAATATCAGACCACGTGTCACGTCTCACACAACTGTGATACGATGGCAGCGCAGTACTGCATGTAGGAAAATAAAATAAATACACCCAATATCCTACATAGATACATAAACTCACGCCATTTTCCCAGAAGAGGTAGGTAGATGTTCTCCTGGTAGTAAACCAGGACACCCATGTTTCGTCTTGTCTGTTCCGTCCCACGATGTGATAGGGGAAGACCCTATCGCCACATCAGGCAAAAATTCCTGACTCCGCGCTGATAAACAATAGAAAAATCCAATATAACTTTGCCCGATCCCGGATTTGAACCCGAGACTCAGCGATGTAGTACAACGATGCTACCGAGGCATTACCGAATATCCCAATGTTACAACTTACAAGGTAGGGCTGTTATGTTCCGGGTTAAGCGAACTTTTCGATCGCATAACTCTATGTCATAAAATATTTTCTTAATCACACAAAAAGTGATTTCATTTTGTGTAGGACACGATAAATAAGATTTCGCACAGTATCATAGAACGTACCACGCCATCTGCGAAACATATAGCCTACCTCACATAATGTAAGTTCAGTGTAATGGAAAATCGTATAACAAGAATGTCAAATAACATCACGTTATCATCTGTTCAATTAATCTAATATACCGATTTATTTACTTGATCAAACACAACCTTCTTATTTACACCTGACATACACACTGACATTCAAAGTGACACATTTAACAACGGCGCGGGTCACACCCCCAGTGCGTAAATCACGCGCCGCCACCCGCCGTATGCCAAATAAATTAACAGCGAAGCGGTCGCCACACGTTCCCATTTTGTCGGGACAGGTCCCATCTTGAACATACCGATTTATCAATTTTTACCCGAGTTTTAATTACACCGAGCAAACATTTAGATTGTTCTATTTATTTTGTTCTATTGTTGTTTTGCTAAAAATATTTAAAAAACATTTATACAAATCCTTTTGCAAAATCAAATAGAGATTGGAAACGTCATTGTAAGGGATGTAAGTTTTTAAAACGTATTTTGATATATACTCGTATTCGCCAATTGACGACCTGGAATTGACTTAAGTAAACAATTATAGGGTTTATGGAAGACCTCTGCTCAGCAATGGGAACTTCTATGCTTATTTAATTTAGAAAATGGCAGTAATTATTTCAAATTACGTCATCACTTGCAAAATAAACTGCCACCGGGTCTGAATGTCCCAATTTTTTTCCAAAACTTGGCAACCCTAACGCGAAGGTCGCCGGTTATTTTAGTGGTTGCAACATAATAGCGTTAACTGAACGCACGTAAGAGTTTTCTCAAAAACTGTATTATATTTAGAACGTTTTTCATTTCACCTTCGCGATGAGTGAAAGTCAAACGGTATAGGTTAATTCTGGCAACGTTTTTGCATGTGAATTTTAGCCGACGCTTCGTAAACAGCTGTTTGAAGTTGAGTTGTTTGATGCAGTTTTTGTTACCGTGCTAAAATGACGTGGAAATGAGTTTTAAAATTGTAAGCAGTTAGGGTAAAAACAACGCGTGAATTTCACATTAAATAATGGCTAACATCTATCATGCAAAGTGCATTTAATTAATCATATTTCCAGCTACATATTTTGCAATTGTTTCAAGACAAATGGAATATTTAGATTCAGTGATTATAAAATCAAATTAAAATTGCGCTTACAGAATAAAACTACTACATAAAAATTACATAATATTTTAATATAAGCTTCAGGTTATTTTTATACGAACGCTACTAAACGAAGTACCGTCAGCAAATTACGAAACATTATTATCATATAATTTGTCTGCGTTCACGCGTATATTGACATCATAACCTTCTGTTTACATTAATTAATGTTGGTATATTTCCTTTGGAGTTTCTACTGGTTTCCTACAGTGAAAGGTAGCTGGAAATCATTTTACCTCTGTAAAGATATTTTGAAAAGGTTTTGCGTCAAATATTAAGCGTTCAGACGCTGCCATACGTGTAGCGACCTACTGGGCCGGGAAATTGTAAGTCTTAGTGCAAACAATTTTGAGCCATTGACGCGAAAGCAGAAAAAGAAGATTAAGCGTTCCTTTTTTATTGCCTGCGTTGATAGATAAATATGGTGAAATGGTGCACATTGGAAGAGGTATGTCAAGCCGTGGACAGCTATAGGCTGACGTTGATGATGATGATTTTAATAGATGAGCTAGATGCCGACCTGATGGTAAGCCACCGACGCTTGCGCTATTCGGCAATGCTACGGTCAAAGACAAACCTCTTGCTACTTTAAAGTGAATCTCTATCTCTAAAACCACTCTGGCAATCTTTTTTTACAGACTTTTTACTTTTTGTATTCCAATGATTGGCGAGACGAGCAAGCCATTCTGATAATGGTAATTGATCCGACCGCTCTTGGACAGTAGCAAAACCAAACAACATCATGAATAACAAGGCAATGCTTGGCATTCCACTGCGCTCCCCATCCTGAGACATTAGATGTAAAGTTTCATTGTGTCCAGTGATTGCTCTGGCTACAATTTTCCTTCAAACCGGAACACAACAGTGCATTTACTCTGCGATTTGGCGGAAGAAATGAACATTGTGCTGGTACTTACCCAAGCGGCCTCCCACATATGAGAGATCTACCACCAGTAAACTACAACAGATAACTATATTTACAATCATAAAATAGGCCTTAATTTCTGGATACATTGTCTCTAACCATTTAGTTATACAATAGTATAGCACGTTTTGAGATAACGCGTTTGGCAAACAAATTATTGGACAAGTTCAAAGACCCCGTTATGAGATATACGTTTATCTATTTAACAGGAACTTTAGGCTTACAAAGCGGCCATTGTATCTCGTTTTATTTCATAAATATTTATGCGTCTGCCGTTTCAAATTTGTTATGTGGAGAACAGAACACATTTGTCATAATTTAAAAATGTTTTAACTAATCGCTTAAGAATTTCAATGATTTCACGTCGCTATAATAAGTTATCATAAAACAAATGGAATTCTAACACCACATAATCACATAAAATACTACTAGACACAGCTAATTGAAGAATCTCTACACCAATCATTATATTTTTGAAGAATATTATTAACTGATTAACACATGAACGACTCTAACCTTACGAGAACTCGTAATTTTTTTAACTATCATTTTTAGCCCAGCATCACCATGTCCACTAAAAGGCCTCTGAAAACCAACTGCAGTTATACCTCGCCGATCCCAGGTACGTCTAAGACAAGGCCAGGCAAATAAAAATTAAAAACACAGCATTTCTACTATCTTTGCTACCTTTAATATCTTTATACGCTCCCTGCACGCTAAGTGTATCAAGGAACATCACAAACGCAATATCCCTACGAACATTATTTTCATATACCCATTTAAAATACGTTAAAGAGATTGAATGTGCGTCTCGGCTGTATTATTAGCCACTCAGGCTCGCGAGGACGATATAACCAGGCTCTGACGCAGGCCTTGATGAAATGAATTTATAAGTTCTTAGGAGGAAGGATTTAATATGAAAAGCTGGGATGTTATGCATCAATGTGACCTTTCTGAACACGCGACCCCTTTTTAGGTTAAAAACTTCTGGCGACTCCCACCTACCCCCATCTGTCTATGGCACCACCATAGACAGACAAAAAGTTAGTAATTTAGAAGTCCTAGACCCGAATACTCAAACGCTACTTAAATATTAAGTTTTATTTAACTACGCAAGTCCCGCTTAAATGTACTGGCTAAGTAGGACGTGGGTAGTAAATTAACTTAATAATTAAATGGTGTTTGAGTATCGGCGTATGTTTATTATTTTCCACATTTTTGTACCCATATTTACTATTAATACCTATAATCTGTAGGAACGGCGACACCTTGAGTACGACCCCTTGGGGGCTCGCTACCCACAGGTTGAAAAACAATGTGCTAGACGACATCTTGTAAAGCATTTGGTGGAGAAGTTAAATGGAATGAAAAAAAGAGCAATGGTCAAATTAAAAACAAAAAAAACTAAGCTGTTAAGTTGATGCTTATGAAGGAACAAGCCTGTCAATTATGTTATTAAATATTTTGTTTTAGTGAACATAAAACCACACAATCAATTTCATGACATCACTATCAGAGTTAAAAAAACGCTCTCTGAAAAGCATAAACAAATACCCAACCAAAGAAATTGTCCGACATTCTTATATACACATTCAATTATATATAAATACGGACTACACAATGTAATACACACACGTAGTTACATTTTCCGTCGAGTAAAAAATACTACAATAACAACTTAGCAAAAAAACACTGTGAACTCATTCTTGATATGTAAACTCACGTTAAAACATTCCGCAGAAACGAATTTTTATCTAGTTTCATTGAGCAGTGTGAAAACTGAATATTTGCTTTCCGTTCCGTCTGCTACAAACGCGACCTGAATTACTCTCGCACGCGTAGATAAGCCAAAACTACGTATCCACAATAAAAATGTGTTACTATGAAGTTGGTATTTTATTTCCTTCACCTCAGAATCTCTGCTATTTACATAAAGGAAAGTATTTTTTATTTACAACCAATTAAAAAAACACTATAAAGTAAAAAAAAAAAAGACATTAAAATTTAAATGAATATAAAGGATAAGTCCACATGTTTGGTACTTGGCGACCCGCCTTCAATATGTTACACATATACTTTGATTTGGTGGCTAGTCAAGTCAATAAGCAAACTAATCAACGCGTACAAGTACAATGAAATGGATATTATGTTTTACTTTGTAGTACAAATCTTTGTGTATTAGGATCGTCCCATAACAGTCTCTCTCTCTCTCTTTCTTCAGCCACAGGAAGTCCACTGCTGAACACACAAAGGATGTCCACATTGACCTGTTTTAGTCTGTGCCAAGTGGCATGCATCAAACATAAAATCATAACAGGTCCTACAAGAATAAAATAGAGGACATGCTCAAACAGTTAAATTAGGGACTAATCGTAAATGAGAAGAGTACCTAAAAACAATGACACCAGTTCATGAAGCGAAAGAAATATGTTTGAAAATGTACACTTGGCGCCCTAGATTTCGTCTTAATTCACGTCCGCAGCGTGAATTTATGTATGTTCTTCAAGAAGATAACTATACTTTAATTACTACTTTGTTACATGGATAAGTAGCTTTATTTTTAGGCATTACAGATATAATCCCCACAATCCAAATCCTTATTGAATACACCTTTCGATCCGACCGACTCTAAAACCAACCTTTTAAAAAGTGTGTACTTTTGATCGTCCATCTGAAAGTTTAGCTCATAGGTCGCATTAACCGGAGCCCTTTGTCGAAGGCTGTATAGTGTACACCCCCCGTTCTCCCCCTGCCTCCTTCTCCTGGGGGGCGTCGGTGTCGCTCAGATAAGGCGGAACAAAGCGGCCGCGCCGGAGTGCCAATTCGTGGCTGGTTGAGACGCGGCGGCTCAAATGTTTACGCTTTATTGTGTAGTTTTTGATGTTTTGTATGCGTTTAGGATGGGTTAGACGGGTTAGTTGTTAAGGATGCGGGTTCGATTTGGGATTACAGTTTTGACTATAAGCGAAAGTTTTAGGTAAGACATTTATTTCTGAGATTGGATTAGGCACTAGGCAGCCACCTTTGTAGTTAAATGTAACACTAATACCTTTATTACTTATTGTTTTAAAGATCGCTAATAGCGATGATAAATATTTTTTACAGGTTTTATATGATTACAATAGAGTAAAATAAATTCCAAAATTGTTACTGTCAGGTTGTTACGTGAACACTTCCAACTGATTCGCAATCTTTAATGAGAGTTTTATGTCATCTGAGCATTAAAATTTACTTACACGTTTTACTAAACCAGAGAAATTACTAGTAATTTCCAACATATGTAGCGTTCAACGCGTACGAAGTTAGTTCTCACGTACGCACGGAACAAATTGAACCTGTTTATTTTAACAACAGTTTACTAGTTCAACACGCCAACACGCCACTCGGTTACTAACCTACCCACTATCCCATTAAAATACTAAAATTAGATATCCTAATATTGTTCGTCCTATCGTCGTAATTATCCTAATATAATATCAAGGCCGTTGAAAAATTATTTTATGCACGACATTGGATATTACATTCAGTAATATATTATACACATCATATTGCGTTTTATTGTTGCTTTCTTACATTTTTTTTCTTTTTTCAATTGGAATAATATTTACCCATTTCCTTCATGCTTTTAACCAATACCTTCCCTCTAATGGTTTTCTGTTTGCGATAAGTCTGCCGATTACCCTATTTTAAGCCCTTTTATTTTTCATTATTAGTTATACTTTTTATTACTTTGGTGTATAATACAGGATGTATTAATATAGTAAGTATATTGATTTAATCCTATATACTATTATACGGCAACAAACAAAATAATATAACTAGAAAACGTGCGAAAAGCGTGTAGTTTCGCGCATCGCGCCGCAGTGATACCGCGCTAAAGGTCGTTCACCCGGCGCGCGCGCTGCTGCCGCGCAGGCGCGGTAAAAATATCGCGTGACGTCACTTGTTTATCAACGTACAGCGTACACCGCCGTACGCAAGGTTACGCAGCGCGGCGCGCCCTCAACGCGCCACGCACCGGCCACGCGCGAAACTTGCGCTAGCGTGTGTACCGCACTTGTGTTATATCATAAAGTGTGGATTTAATGTTTTTTTACAGAGGGAAATGGTGAAGGTTTAGAAGTTTCAGATGGTTTTTGGTTTGGCAGAAGACTTGAACCTAGTGGTTATTTGTTTTTAATTGGTGAAATTATTTATTCTTCGCCGTGACCTGAGAAGCCAATGATTATCATGCTAATTATGTTATTATTTGCCTTCGGTATTCGTCAAGTCCTTCACGTAACATTTTACGTAATATTGATTATCACCTGATTCAACACAATTCTAACCCAACCAGTACCCGAAAATGAACATCCTCAATAGTATATACAAAATAGCATGGTCGAAAGTCAGAATGGTAATTAGTAATTACTTGTGTGAAAACTTTAGTTTTATTTACTTCCGCTAGGGGCGCTGTTTGTTCACGCCGTGCCGGAGATTTACGAATTACGATGAATAGTTACATCAAGTATTGCATGATGGATAGATTTGAAAAAAACGTTGTTTTTATCCTACAATAAAATTCTACTTACTCCTGTAACACCAGCGACACAATTTTCTCGACATAATTATACAATCTATACCTCCGTTTGGCTACAGGAGGTTCACAGCTGAACCAAGGAATTCTACAATGACCTATACCTACGTGTACAGCATCCGTGGCGTAGTTGTTTAGACGCCAGCTGTGAAACGAGACCCTGTGGGTTCGATCCCCGAACCGAGACAAATATTTGTGAGACCCACAAGTATTTGTCTCGAGTCCGGGTGTTTGCGAGACCGAAACCGACTCGTAACGTTAAGATTTAACTGATCTTAATTTTGCAAGGAATGTGTGACTGTTGCGTGTTGCGTATTTACTTGAAGCGGCCTATAGTAGAACATATATACCCCAATACACCAGTTAAAAGAAGATTAAACAACTCCGTCAACAACTCCGGGCAGAAGCTCAGTCCATTATCATCCACTTGTAAACACAATAGTAGAGATAACACAAATCCAGAATACAAGTACAATAGTACATGCAGAGTCAACGAACTCGCAATCAATGTGTACCGACTGCCATGCTATACATGTGTCAAATTAATTTAATTGTGTAAGCTATTTATTGTTACATAGGATTGTTTTATATAATCCTTATCTATTATCATGACTCAGAATGTGCAGGCCCGTCCGGGGTGGTACCACTGTCTGATGGTAACGACGTGGAGCGACCGCTATACTGTCGCCGTTGCCTTAGGTGAGTGAGAATGCCGGGTGCCCAATACCCTTTTCTTCTTCCCATCCTTTTTCCTTCCCGCTCCCCTCATGTTTTTGAGGGCCGGCAACACATCTATGATCCAAGCGTTGTGGATGTTCATGGGCGGCAGTGATCACTTACCATCAGGAGACCTGTTTGCTCGTCTGCCGGACCTATGCAATAAAAAACCTTTGGTGGATTTGACTTTCATAAAAGTCACCACACCTCTTTTTAAATGGAGATGCTCAAGGACGTTTGGAATGGTCAGATCCTCCACCGCTGGCATTTGTTTTGTCTCGTTGCTCGCAAGAATTATGCCGGTCAGTGTACCTATATTCGGCTTCGAGGCTGGTGGAATCAGGTCGATTATTTACATTGCACTGTACTGTATTATCGGGTGCGTTGTAATTATACTGCGCAAAAAATATATTAAATAGTACATACAAAAACATCACACGTTTATCCCAGAATGGGTAGGCAGAGGTGCAACCAGGACACCCACGTTTCGCCTTGTGTGTTCCGTCCCACGATGTGATAGGGGGCGAGCCTATCGCCATATCAGGCACAAATTCCTGACTGAATGGATTACATAGTAACTGAGGACTATTTAGGACGAAACAATTATGGTAGCCGGCCCACAACGGGACATTTTGCTGATCCCAAAACGCAACACTCTCAACCATTTTCTCACCATATACGGTAACACCCAGGCGGACGCAAACATAGCCAAAACCCCATTTGAGTACTTCACAGATAGAAGTTTATTGGTATTCCGTCATGTCCCAACAGTTGCATCGCGACCGTAACTAGCCAACTCGAGTCCCGTGTAGGTACCGATGAGAAATAGCAACGATATATTTGTGATGTAAACCGTCGGAATCCGAGACGGCTGCCAAAGCTAAATATCGCTTAGAAAAGCACCAAACTGAAATCACCATTTGAATTATATTTAGTACTTGCACCGGAATTTCAAGCTGTTATTTATTATTTATATATACGTATTTGTACCCGATACCTTTTGCAAAAAAATAATCCGAAGATCATTATAGTTGGAATTGTAAAACGCACCAAAAAAAATGATATCTTAATATATATAAATCTCGTGTCACAATGTTTGTCCTCAATGGACTCCTAAACTACTTAACCGATTATAATAAAATTTGCACACCATGTGCAGTTCGATCCAACTTGAGAGATAGGATAGTTTAAATCTCAAATTATAGTCGCAATTTTAATTTATTGCTAATTATTTGTCTGTTATTATTTGACAGTCACAATCATCTGTTAACTCCAAATGATTCTAACAGATGTCGATACCTTTCGACTGGGTTGAGTAAGTAATCAATAGATGGCGCTGCTATGGTAAATCTACGAACGTGTCATATAAGCTACATTTTAACAGTATAATTACCACGTGTTGTTGACGCTATAAAATTAATTAAATTTATTTTAAAGTTTTAGCAGGAATTTTGCAAAGTATTTGTGTTTGCGTATTTTTTTAATGATATTCGTCGTAGTTTCGTGTTTATATATTTCGTGTTTCGTGTCTATCTACAAAATAAAAGCAATTCCAAAAAATTGTCAACATGCCTATTTAGGCATTAAGGGATGAAATGGGAAAAAGTGGGACGAACGCGATGAGACCGGTAGATGGGAAATAATGGGACGGGATGTAACAGAAAGAAAAGGAGCCAGATGAGATGGGATGGGATACGATAGGAAAAGGGATAGTAGGTACTTAGGTTGAGTTCAGGAGTACAAAAGTTTGAACGGGAATAAGATATTTCTGGTGTGGAGTGGAGTCTAAACATCTTAGCACCCAGGCGAAGCTGGGCCGGGCCGCTAGTATATATATATATATATATATTCAAGCGGAAGGCGCAGCGTGGGACGTCCATCCACTAGGTGGTCAGACGACTTGGTAAAGGTCGCGGGACGTCGCTGGATGCAGGCTGCCTCCATCAGGTCACTGTGGAAATCATTAGGAGAGGCCTATGTTCAGCAGTGGACTTCCTTTGGCTGATGGATGGATATACATATATTGTGGTTATGTTCAATTATCGTAACATATAGTGTATGATTAACATTATAATTATGTTACTTATCGTGGTATATAGCGTGATACTTAAGTTAATAATGACAATATCGCTTTAGGTATAAACCTGTAATGATATTGTAGAATTCATTGATAAATAAATAAATTATAATAAATATTTTTTTTTATTTTCCAAAAACACAAAATATAAATAATACTTATGCAGTAAAGAGTAAATGACATAACCGTGTACCTAGTAGATAATATATTATGTAACCTCCTGTGCTCATGTTAACATGTTAATGAGGCAGAAAGACATTTAAATAAAAAACAACGCAATGAAATCATCAAAACAACTAATCCCATGCCATGTTTTTCAGCGATAAATTCAATAATTCGATGCCGAGTAAGTCACAATTAAAATTAATTCTACGCTGTTCAACATCGCCATAGTGATATTACGCACCGCGGCGGCGCCACCGTCCGTACATATCGCGAAATACGCACGCGTCCGTCTAGTTTTCGCATTTCGCCATACGCAAAACATAAAGTTGTAATTCGCACACGCGCTTTTATGTGTCCGTTGACCCCCGACTAGCATGTCGTGTTTAACAAGCCACCATTCCTATTTTTTTAATTTACGACCAGAGCGTTATGTATTGTTTCGTCTTGTTAATTGAATTCCGTGGCTTGTGTAACCACCTACCTTTACAAATACATACAATGACGTTGCACACAACGGCTTCGTATTTTCAAATTGTTTTGTGAAAATAAATTTCATTTTAAATTTTATTCTGTGTTTAATTATTTTTATTTCAAATGATTTATCTGAAATGTAATTTAAATCTAGCAAATCAAAATAAAATTATATTATTTTCTCTAAATTCTATTTTAATATTATGATGGATTGGACAAAATGCGTAATATGAAATGTTGAATATAAATATTTATGTTTGTAAAAACATGATATAGTAGAGCAAACACATTTTAAATACGAAAAACACGACTTTGCAATTTCACGACTAAAAATATCTACTACATTTTTACGCGCGTCGGCCGTCTTTCACGACCAAGGTCACGAATTCGATTCCCGAGGTCAGCGCTTTCTGTATTACCTAACCTACAATTACCAATGACTCAGTAGTTTGTTACCGGTTCAAACTGGTTTTTCTGCGGTGGGAGTGGAGTTCAAATCACATTTTATAGGCCTACCTTTAAAGGAAATTCTATAATTATGCATATAAAACACACGTTTTATAGGCAATTTAAACAATTTATTGTTCCCTCTAAGTCGTTATAGGTATAATGTGGTCCCAAATGTTACCATTGCCTTTGGATTAAAAAGGTATAGTGTTTCATTCTTTCAAAAATACATTTTTTTACCATAGAAGCAAAAATTGAAAAGTGTAAACTGTAAAATGGAAACTTTACAAGAATTAAACAAATAAAATACTTCGATAACATTTCTTGTATAAGTAAACATATCATACAATTTCTTTACACTAAGTTAACTGGTTTTCTGATACCTCCTCCGCACGGTAACAATAACATAGTATGTACTGGTCCCGTAGTTCAATACAATAATTATACTATTCGAAACTCACACGTAGACAATGGAAATCGAGGAGCATCACAACGGGATAATTTCAATAAAAATATTATCTTTGAAACAAGTAAACAATAGTTTACTCGCATGTAATTCAATTTCAATTAATTGCATTTGGATTTATGAATTTAGTTTAAAAATGAAAACATACATTAAAATTTTAATTTCGAATTAATTATTATATTTTGAACATATCACATTACGTTCCAATTTCAAATATTCCAACAATAACATCCGCACGTTTTGATTCAAAATTTAGAA
This sequence comes from Theretra japonica, assembly GCA_033459515.1. Classification (NCBI taxonomy): domain Eukaryota; kingdom Metazoa; phylum Arthropoda; class Insecta; order Lepidoptera; family Sphingidae; genus Theretra; species Theretra japonica. The sequence goes on from CM065949.1 coordinate 13,107,745, forward strand.
CACGTGCAGCCAACATCCGAGAGCGAACTTTGTCCCAATTACGCATTATTCGAACTTTGTATTATACAAGTAAATTGACAATAACGGCCATCGAACACCGAATGTTTAAATTAACGTCTTGCACACAAAAGGGATCTTGCTGAGAGCTAACAATGATGAATGGTGTTCTGCAAATAATTGTCCTTGGGAAGGGCGGGGCTCGAGGGCGGGTGTGTGAGGGGGAGGTAGTAGGCGCGGCAGGGCTGTGACGTCACTAGCCCTGCGGTCATCGAACCGAACAGCTGACGGTGTCGGCCAGTACCTGCACACGTAACGCGTCTGACGTAAGTGTGCTATTGCTTGTTCCGTTTTTGTATGTCGATTGTGTTATTATATGAAGAAATTGGGATGATGTGTTTATTTGTAACAGATGTTGGGTATAGTAGACCTGGCATACTTATCAATCAGAAAATGATTAAAATAAAATGTTATTAAAAAAACCCCATTGTAACTCCCAAGATTATTTCTGCATCCTGCATGATTTTACAAATACTCGCGGATCATATAAACATTTGTCTCGAGAATCAAACCCTGAACCCGTAGTTCCACAGTTGTATTATCGGGCTGCACTATTTAACACAATACAATATGTGCGCAATACTGTTTAACTTATGATAAGGAAAGTACACTATAAAAACTCGGGCACTCGAAAAGCGATTACTTACGAGACCTTAATAGTTAAACAAACAGCGGCCCGAACGAGATCACGGCAACTCGAACCCACTACCCGACGCTAAGTACTTGAGCCAACAAACTAATCTCGCTGACCTATTATTATGAAAAGTTTAAATAAACTTGTGTGATTGTGGGAGGGTATTTCAAGTGGGAGTTTTCGTAACTATTTTTTAACCTCTGACGCAAAAGATGTTATAAGTTTGACGTGTACATGTATCTATCTGACTATAGCATCGTAACTACTAAAATTATGAACTAATTTTGAATTAGTCTATTTTTCCCACTTGCCGATGTATCCCCTTCAGTTGCAATTGGCTTAAGATCTTTTTCGGCCTTGTCCAAAAACAGATTTAAAATCTATTTTACGAGTAGTTATCAAATGTTTTATCTCTTTCAATCGTATTAGAATTCAATTTGAGCGAAGACAAAACATTCAATAACTAAAATAGGTTTTAAATCTGTCTATGAATAAGATCGTTGTTATTTACATTAGCAAGTCAAAGCGACTAAATAGAACCTCACTGGGAGCAGAAAACATCGTCCTGCGACACATGATTATCTCTCGCATGTCGTCATAAATACGCCGCCCAGTACTAAATTCTGTCCGTCATTCCAATATCCTGCCACCAGACAAAAATCTTAAAAAATGATTGAAAATATCGACGTTTTTAAAAACGCAAATGTATGGCAGCACTCCCCTTATATTATTAGTCTAAGAAAATTACATACCAACCCAGCAATTCAATCACTCCTTGTGGGATCATTATGGATTAACACGACAGATTTAGCCTAATGGATCGTATTCGGGCTGGTGTTGTTTAGCCCAGTTTCATGTATTTGGCTTGATAGATTGTTCTTAATTGCATATAAGCGAAGTCTTGTACAGTCCCGGGTTCTTTATGGAAGTTTCAATTTAGAATAAGTGGGAGCTCGAGGCTGCATTTACATGTAGCAATAGACTTGGCTACTATGGAATAACCAGACGAGTAGTACTAAGTTGTTTATTCCAAGAATCGAAGAATAAGCGGCTGCATGGAAACAAATAGACGTGGTCTAAGAGCCGGTAAATTATAAATATTATTGATTAACAACTATGCCTATGGTAACTTGCCTATCGTAAAGTGCTTATGGCAATTTTTAACAGATTTTTTCATCAATAATATTTGATAAAAAAATATGTCTCATCTGGTTATCAGATGCCGTGCCGTGTGTACTTATTTATTTACATAAAAACTAAAATCTACAATTCGACTAATATTATAAAGACGAAAGTTTGTGTGTTTGTTACCTCTTCATACAAAAACGGCTGAACCAATTTGAATGAAACTTGGTGTGGAGGTAGCTGACACCCAGAATTAACATACAGGCTACTTTTTATCTCGAAAAAATCAGCGTTCGCAAGGAATTATTTCAACAAGTATCTGAACCCAGGCGAAGCTGGGGCGGGTACCCATATCAGATAAGTAGAGCACCGTACATCACCACCGTGTTTGCCTCGAGTAAAAAATACAATATTACAATTCAGTCCGCGTACGCCGCGTATGTAAATCACTAATTGAATCAAGTCGGTACATTTTTTGTTTACGATGCAACAAATTAAGCCGCTACCAACACGTGGTAAAGCGGCGAGACATGATTTACGAGCGCCAAGAGTCCGTCGAGTTCCGATGAGTCATTGACTCGACAAAGCGGTCTCGGCGGGCCGCTGAAGGGCCGTGACGTCACTCAAATTAAGTATTGTTTATTAAACGAGCGCCATGACCGAGTTCGTGTGAGTCGTGACTCGCGGCTTGTTTTCGGATGTTTTTTGTTTACGCTCAGTGATTGGTGTATTGTTTAAAAATTATGTTTTGTATGGTCAGATGGTTGCCAGTAGTTGTACGGGAATTAGGCTCTGTGGTGAGAACGTAACGACGGCTGTGATATGTAAGACCGCAGGTTTATCTTGTATGTATATACTGTATAGCCAATGTTAATCAACTGAGTTGAGTGTTGTGCAACTGAGATTCACCTCGTTGCTTTAATCAATCACAACACAAGGGACAACCGTATCCACAATACTAACATACATACATAGATAAACACACGCCTTTTTCCCAGAAGGGGTAGGCAGAGGTTCTGCCAGAACACCCACGTTTCGCCTTGTATATTCCGTCCCACGATGTGATAGGGGGCGAGCCTATCGCCATATCGGACACAAATTCCTGACTCCGGGCTGATAATGAATAGAAAAATCCTATATCACTTTGCCCGACCCGGGATTCGAACCCGAGACCTCAGCTTTGCAATCATACCGTAGTACCACTACGCCACCGAGGCAGTCACAATACTAACACTACACCAATATACAAAATCAAACACAACCACGATAAACAAAACTTACAAGTCATACAAATCTTAATTCAGCGCGGCCATTACACCCCTTCCGCGGCGACAGTTTCCACAACAATTAGCAAAGTATCAAGTCGAAATCACCCGGCCAACTACCCAACTGGCCAACTATCCAACTCGGCCAACTACCCAACTATCCGATGGCCAACTATCGACAAGGGCCATCAACGGCCGCCCTAATCAAATCATCGACACGTTATTGTGTTTAATACGAACTTCGGAGCGAAACTTTCGCGAACTAACTATAAGTATCGATATCTAGTATAGCTCTTTGGATTGGGATAGAGATTAATAAATAAGTTAGAAAAGGAAGTCTTCTAGTCTACATGGGGGAGGAAAACTGTCGCAATCGATTTAACACTATACCATAACTTAAGACTACAAAAATCTTCGATGAATTTGATCTCAGATAAAATCAACGAATGTTTCTCGTTGGTATATCAGACAGCTTTCCCAAAATGTCATTAAAATTTAAAATAATCTTAACATACAACGAATAATTACCGATAATCATCTACCAGTTGAATAGTTTTACCAACCGTTAAGACAAAACTCCATCCCATTGAAGTCGAGTATGTATGCAATGCTCGCAATAACCCTCGTAAGTAACAATATTATGAATCCAATACTAGCAATATTCGTAAATGCAAACATACAAAGGAACAGTACGGCATGTAGTAAGCTGTTAGAAACGCGCGGGACGTGTCGCGATACTCGTAGCGCCACGTGTCGCAGCACACGCACGAGTACCGAGCATTACTTCTGATATTTATAGTACAGATAAACATATATTAGCAATCCAGTACTTCCCAAGTTAAATATATTCTACACATTCTAGCAATTTAAGTGTAAAGACAAGTAACAGTCACATGCATAACCTTACCCAACGAGATACAAAGTCTTATGAGATGGATATTAGAAATTATAAGCAAGTTATTCAACTAGTTCAATCCCAGCGGCCCACAAATATCTGTTTTTTTGGTTGTTGTGACACTAAAATATCTCTAATAGGTCCTGATACCCACGACAGAAGACAAATCTTATTCTAGGCTAGGACTATCTATATGACTGTTGGATGTAATTATTATCTACTTATATGCTAGCGACGCATAATCCGCCAGGTGTGCAAGAAGCCTAAGCACTAAGCACTGAGCAGCGTGTTCGACAACGCGCGACAAACTCGCGCGACGTGACACGACACTACGCCGTCGCGCGCCGCTCGCCGCATGATGTAGCGGAACAACGTGCCGTACTGAACATTATTTATACCGGGTTGTACTCTACGGTGGAAAGAAGATACAACAAATTAGAGACTATGTTTACCGTTTGTACCAATTACTACAACATTCTGATATTGCAATGTTATACGAGTAAAGTATGTGCAGGCAAAGATAGTTATCTCACGCATACATGCATACTCTTGAAACCGTATTGTACTGTATCAGCCCATATACGTCCCACTGCAGGGCCCCTGCCCCCTGTGCAATCAAAAGTACGATTGAGAGTGGTTAAGCCATTTAGTCCACCACGCTGGCCTAGTTCGGGTTGGCGGACTTTTACATAACATAGAAATTTATACAAATCGCTACAGCATGCAGGTTTTCTCACGATGTTTTCCTTGACCGTTATAGTGCGTGATGATTGACTATCAATACACACATGACTCCGAAAAGTCAGATGTGTGCCATGGGATTTGAACCAGCGACCACCGTGAACATGTAGGCAGCTGCGACTGGTCCGTTACCAACAGGTTATCACGCACTACAACCGTATTATTAACAGTATATACAGCTGAACCCGAAAAGCAACACACTTACATATGTCTATGACAATCTTCGCACCATTGTGCACCCCCACCGACAAGACCTAAACGAAAATCCTCCAACACCGTATATTTCAAGAGCCGATTATTTAAGGTCATCGAGGCATAATAAATCTGATCGTATCCGAGCTCCCCCAATAATCCCTTCATAAAGCCCAATATAACTGGGTATTAACACGGCGGCATAAAGGTCACTCTCTATTTAAAGCGGTGTATGACCGCATAGGACGTAAAACCGAAATAAATACGCTGAGGTCGCTCCAACGCCTTGACATTACACGCTCTCACTAATATAAACACACGGCGGATTGAGGATAAAGGTTGTTACAGCTTTAATATGATCCTTCTGTGAAAGGATAAAAAAATACCAAAAAATTTAAGGACGTTTTTCAGACGATCTCACTGACGATGTCACCGATCTCAGACGGAATAGTCTAGTAAGAACTAGACTTTTCCGTCTGAGACGTTCTCTAGTGATTCCAAGAAGATTCCTAGATGACGGAAACCTTAAGAATGCAAGACAGCATTAATTCTTTCGAATAAATGACGCTGTAGATCAGGCGAAGTAGAATAAAGTGGTATAGCTCCAGAGATTCAAAATAAAGTTTGACAATACTCGTAAAATGGATAACTATATGGGGTACTGAAAATTTAACTTTATTGTGTTCCACAGGTTTTTCCTAATGTTCTCACATACAATTAAAGTATTAGTGGCAGAGTTAAATTCAATGTTCGAAGTAACACTGAGTTCTGTACCTAAGCAATAACATTGTACATATAGGGCCTTTGTTGGTCAGTGAGTGTTGCTTACTCGTGGAAGGTCTCTCATATGTGAGAGGATACCTTGGTAGGTACCACCGCAATGTCCATTTCTCCGGCCAAACAGCAATGTAAATGCACTGTTATATTCCGGTTTGAAAGACATTGTAGCCAGAGTAACTACTGGACATAATGAGACCCAACATCTTATGTCTCAGGATGGCGACCGCGAAGAAATGCCAAGCAATGCTTTGTAATTCATGGTATTGTTTGTTATTGTCCATGAGCGGTCGTATCGCTTACCTTCAGGCGAATGGCAATGCCGTTTCGCATTCCATTGTAATAAAAAAACACTGATTTTTGTATCTATGCAATAACATTGTAGATACAAGGCCTTTGTTGCTCAGTGAGTCAACAGCCAAAGATGCAACCGCAGTCCATTCGATGTAATCAAATGCGTGACTCTTACGTTTATTAATATAATTTGTGATAATAATGAAAAAGTTTACAATATAAACAGCGCACAATTGTTTGTGAAGGCATTTGACAGCGTGTCTAGTACCTACTGTTTACTTGCAAAGCGTATACGAGGACAGATGACTCAGCTCTGAATAAACATTAATATATTCAACGAATAAACATTATATAACAATGTTCGGCTGTTGACTACTCAAAGACAACTGTATAGGAAGAGGAAATTTGATCTTGATACTTTTAAAATTTCAAATTCAATTTGAGAAAGTTGCGAGTGAATTGACAAGGACGAGACGTTACCTCAGCATTGGGATATATATGGGATATATATAAAATGAATAAATAAAAAAAAATATTCCGATGCTAAAAAACAAAATACTTTTTATGGATATCAAAATAGGTCATAATAAGAAGCTATGGAATCTTTTGTGGGAAGCTTGTGTGTAACAGTTAAATTCCTCCGACAGAAAATGACGAGGATAGAAAAAAATATGCTTGACGCTTGTTAATTCATTATTTGAAATTTTCATATCATCGATTAAGGACAAGCTAAAATCGTCTACAATGTATCAAAAATGCCATAAATAATATCAATAGATTAATAGAACCACCATCCACGGATCAAAATATGAATTCCCACGTTCTTATCTGTTAAATAAAACATATTTCCATGCATATGTAGCTATTATAATAAACACACCAGTTTAGTTCCACGTTAGTAGGTGCGAACCAAGTCGCGTGCGCTCGCTAGTAATTGCCCGTTTGTACATAACGCCGTGTAATTAATGTAGATAAACGAGAACTCGCGTGATAAGATTAAAAGCGCTTTAAACCGGTGTGTTGGTTTGAGCTGGACAAACAATTTTTAATATACTAGACTGTCCCCTTGCTAGCCACTGCTACTCCTGTAAGCCAGGATCGACAGCACGCGCTGTAATGGCATTTTTTTATCAGCTTGGTAGGTAGAGCATGTGGCCTGCCTGATGGTAAGTGGTCACCGCCGCTCAGGGACCTTGTAGTGCCTGTGGCCCAGCACAACCAACCAACCTACCGCTAAGTAAGTGAAGTTTAGCGAATTTGGGAATGTCTGAGTTGTCTTTAACCCGCAATTGAACTAAACAAATAGTAAAATAAATAGGAGTTGGTATATTTTTTAATACCAACTATATAATGGTTTCTTAGATTTACGCGAATGTTACGCATTGAATAAAAAACTACTTTTTACGAATTTTATCGCGAATTTTGATTTTTTACATATTTTAACTTTTCGATCACTTTGCAGGGATCGTGGTCACGGGGCGGGCTAACAATTGACTAATTGTCGGCACGGAGCGGACTCGCTCCGTGTTGATTAGTTTTATTTCAATACTAACTACACGTGAAGGAACTTGACTTACGTGTATAACGATGGCGGCGCTTAGATTTTACGAGTTCCACTAAGCTGTCGGCCAATTCTAGCTTTATGTCATAGATTAAACTAGTTGTCTATATTACAATAGTAAGCACGGTTAACACAAAGTATTGTCTGAAAAGATTTAGTTGTTGATAAACTCCAACTCGTTTACCGTACTTAAAGTATGAACATACTTACAAAATTAATCTCTCAGTACTGACCTGCAACAAAGAGAAAAATATTTAGAATAAAATTGTTATATTTCAGACATCATGTCATAAAAGTTGAACGTACGTATAGCTTCCAATTTTTTTTAAACTATCGGTCGGGCAATCACGTCATCTGATGGTAAATGATCATTGCCACCCATGGACATCCACAACGCATGGATTATAGATGTGTTGCCGGCCCATCAAATCGGGAGGGGAGCGGGAAAGAAAAAGGATGGGAAGAGGAAAGAGGAATTTGGCAAACGGGCAAATTATAACCGAATTCATTCTTTATCACCCACAGGTATAAAAAAATAATCGTGTAACATACAATAGTTTTAAGTTGTGTAAAGCGCACAACACACCAAAGCCGCCGAACCGCCGGCATACGTCGGCAACATTCTGTTGGCGGGCTAGCCGGCGGCTTCAGTCATTGCAAGTAGGAAAACTTTGACGGCGACGTGGCAGCGGCTCGGTATATTATGGAACATTTTATGACATTGTTAAAGTTATGACGAGCAGCGCTTGCGTTGTAGCAATGTCATGTCGGCGGGCAACACGTGTAGCCGACATGATGCTTTTTTATAGGGGGCCGGATTGTGTCGCCGTGTCGGCGGGTTTGGTGTGTAGAAGGCTTAACATTCACGTAAGCGCGTCACGTTTTAGTGGTGGTCGGTTTGGGCGTAGCGCGTGCGAATCCAAGATAGTTGTGCAAGCGGGTAATTAGCTTGCACAATTATACCTGATGGTACGAGTACGTGTTACGACACGGTACATGCTGGGTTGTGGAAACAAACGAGAATTTGATGAAAAGTGGCCACCACTTAGGTGGTTGTCAGTCTGCTAGTTCTTGAAGTATTATTGCCTGACTGAGGATTCTGTCTAAAGTAGGTAAGTATGTAACTCGTTAAATCAATGGTGTCATAAAATATATTGTTATAATTTGAAAGGGACAGTATGGTGGATTACCATTGTAAGTTGTTCGCGGTGGATGATTTTAATTTTCAAATCGATTTTTGATAGTAAAACTGTTAAATTAAACTACTTTAATTTACATACGGCTATTTTATGTATATTTTTCTATAATTTAGTAACCTTTGTCCATTGACCATTTTATGACCTCCTATTTCAATAATCACTCCTCCGATAGTCTAAATAAATTTTACGTAGATCAAAACACACCTAAACGGAACTATCCTTCAATCCACACATATGCCCATCAGTTTCTATCGAGGTTGTGTGCCAGGCGGTCTAACGGGCCGTGCTCGGTACACGCGCGGCGCGGCGCGGAGCTCCGGCCCAATGTAAACAATCCACGCGGCCGTTCACCCCGCGGCCCGCGCCTTACCGAATCGCGCCCTACTTCCCTTATCCGCCGATTTGACGGATCCGAGCGAAATTTCACGGGATTTGTGTGTTTAAGGATCGCGGGTGTGATGAAAATGTTTCGTAAAAAGGATGTTATTGAAATGTCTGGAGTATGAAAATCTCTGTTAAATACTAATTCTATTTTTCATCTCTCCGCCGCTGTAAGTTCGACTGGTGCAGAATGCCTCAGGCATTAAGGCCACCTATACTCAATTTGTGTAGTCTTAAAAATAAAATAAATAAATTCCAGTATTTTTTTAAACTAAACTTGCTTTTTGAGCAAATAAAATAGCTACACAAAATACTTTAATGTTTCTTTTGTATGTTCTAAACTGCTGCCAAAACTTAATCCTAATGGAATTACTGTTAATATTTACGAAAAAAGGTTGCATTCAAATATACAATAATAAAAACAAACTCTCCTATTTCACACAATGCGTGCCACATAATTATACATGAATTCGGGACATATGGTTTGGAAGTGCGACGTGTAACACTCGCACTGAACTACGCACAACTCCTTTGTTACTTGTTCGACTGTTGGGACCAAATGCTAATCTTACACGTCGAATTTACATGCAAGCCCGCACCTGCGGGGTTACTCTGTGATCCGAAACGATACTCGAATGTTCGGACGTTCGACGTCTGCAGTACGTTTTTAATTTTCCACTTCTAAAAATGAACACTATTTTCTATGATACTTATTCACTCCGAACTAAGTCTATAGTTAGGACGTACGATAGAGGATTCGAACATTTTGTGGAGTACCTAGGCACATTCGTACAGTTTCAGGTGCGACGTCCGAAGTTACGAATTTCATTTCGGATCATAGAGTAGTTTAAGTGGACGAGCAGGTAGAATTCATAGGTGAGGTTTATAAGTTTCTGATATAATTTATATTCCAATATATGGTTGAAAACGAAACTACCGCCTTTAGCTATTTTTCAAGCCAAAAAGGAACTCAACTGAATTATCCTAATTAGGTATCGAACCTGGGATTTCTATTTACAGCACTAGATTTCGCCACTAGACGTTTTAGGTTCCAATTTGACAGACTTATACTAATATAAATTACTTAGTCGGATGTTTATTCAAGATTGCCAAATTCCTGCGCCTCTAAGCCTACGCCTGCGAACCGTGACCGCACATAACGGTCGCCGGCGACAAAAATGACATTATTATATTCAAGTTTTTAACAAACTGTTACCGTAGAGCAAACTGTTAACTTCGCCGTAGTGATGATGATTCTGTCTCTCTCTCTCTGCAGTCGGTCCCTCATGACTGATGATCGTGGTCATCGTTGGATGTACCGTATTTAGAGTGGATTATTAGTCTCCACTGGTTTCGGTGATGATTATTTGGCATGACTATTAAAATATCTTTGGCAAACAGAATCAGGGATAATGAAACGGTATTCGTTATTACGATAATAAAAATACATTTAAAATCAAATTACGCGCTTTAAATCTTTATTATCCAGTTTATATTTTATATGAAGCAATGTTTCAACAATTTACAGCAATTACGTGACAATAAAGTATAGGTAAATAAAAGTGGCATTGTATACCAACAAAGGATAACTATCTATTGCTGGATAGTATTTTCGGATTCCACTGCACTTATCAGGCCATAAAAACCTAAATTGACATCATAAAAAAAGCAAAAAATAATTTTAAAATATTTCTATTATTTGCTAATATTTACCACCTCATAAACTCATCTCAAGCCTACCGCAAGCCTATAAAACAATCGTAAACGCATGTGAGAAACCGAAAACCTTTAGCAATCACGCTGGCGAGGTAGCCGCAGATCACGCCCGCAGCATCCGAGCAGAGCGTCAAATGTCAGGAGCAAAGGGCAGACGCGTTGCGAAACTAGCGCCGAGTCTACGAATGGATTGATAACAATATTAAAGAACCATGGTAAGCATGGCAAAATTGTGTCTAATGGAGTCGTAATCGCAGTCTCGCTTCTCATCAGTCGATACTCAAGTAACAGTTAAAATGGAAAAGGAGATTTTTATACACTATTATGCCTATATACAGGGTATATAGTAGTTTAGTGACTAGAGACACGATACAAATAAAAATTAAAAAAAAAACGCGACGATTTTTTTTGTAATGTTGTAGGATATGGTGTTTGGGTGGTAAATCCATAGTTTTGATAACATTGTAAATTTAAACCTTGCGTATTATAGCGTCTTTAAAAATAAAAGGGTGTACATTATTTATTTAGGAAAATTTATGTATTTACCACCCAAATACGATGATAGAAAAAAAAATACAAAAAAATCGTCGCTTTTTTGCAAACATTCAAGTTGCATTGTGTCTAAAGTCACTAAAACTACCACCTGGCTTCATTTTCGGTAGCAGTCTTGACACCCTGTATAACTGGCGGTCATATCGCTTATAGCGATAAAACCGCTATTTATATCGCCAATTTTATGCATTTCTTCTATGATTACTGTATTCTTTTTTCTATTTTCTTATTTGTTTTCTTTTGTATTCTGTTTGTTTAATGGTGATATAATAAAGAGTTATTATTATGTCCAAGCAATAAATTATGTAGTGAATGTGCAGAGTAAAACGTAGATCAAAGTTTTCCATCTATGCCTGTGGATTGTACGCGCAATATAATAGCGAAATTATGTAATGTTCGTTTGTTAACTAATCGGTTTTAAATTAATTACAATTAATTGATTATATGGACTGCCTCGGTGGCGTAGTTGTACTACGGTACTACTGCAAAGATGAGGTCTCGGGTTCGAATTCCGAGTCGGACAAGTGATAATGGATTTTTCAATTCACTATCAGCTCGGAGTCTGGAACTTGTACCCGATTTGGCGATAGACTCTCTATCACAATATGGGACGGAACATATAAGGCGAAATGTGGGTGTCAAGGCGGCGCCTCTGCCTACCCCTTCTGGGAAAAAGACTTGAGTTTATGTATGTATGCAAGTACATGTAGTACTTGTAAAAAACATCTATGATTAAAAAAATACTTGTCACTCACGCCCAAAAAGTAAATACAGAATACTTAAAACAAGTAACTTTTTTGTACGTTAATGTCAAACAAATTGATGCATGATTTTTATACGTCATGTACCATTAGACATGACTAATAAACAAGACTGACCGGTCAGTCTAGAAAGCGGGCACGCCATATACGCAAATACGCGCCATGCATAGAAATAGCCGCGTTGTACATGCTTGCAAGTGGGGCGTGGGTTCGTACCCCGGCCGAGCCTTTCTAGACACGAGTTATGTACTGTTGATTGGATAGATGTGTGTGGATATTTTGGTAAAGTATGTATTTGGATAAAAGATAGGACACTGGTAACGCTGTAATAGACAAATGTGATGATCTTAGAGAACATGCTAGAGATATTGAAAGCGTATTTAGAGTAACTGATTGAAAATAGTTAAAAAGAGGGAGATCCAAAGCACAACGTCTAGTATATATCAGTTTGTGTCTTATTGCCACAGATAGTAAAGCCACTATCAACTTTTAAATATATTTTTTTCACATATATATTTTTATGTACACATAATCAGTCATCATCAAAATTGTAATAATGATCTGAAAACTGAATTATAAAATTTGTTTTGAAGTAAAGACAGGATAAAAATATACAATGAGAAGTAATTACTTATTCGTCCATTTCACTACAAGCATTTCAAAAGTGGAAACCACACGTAACAGTATGTTCAACGAAACATAATTAAAATAAATTAACAATATTCATATAATAACATAAAAGAATAATAAATGTTAATTCTGTTACAATTGAACTAATTTAATTACGTAACTTGTATACCTGAACGAATTCCGACATTAATATTCACGTTTCGTTTCACAAAGGTTTTCGTGGTAAATATAATATAAACGATCACTTTGTTATTACTATAAAATAATTACATATAGGTACATTTGATTACTGCTTTATACCGATAAATTCATTATTACTCTATCTATATAAATGATTGTATAAACTATAAATAATAATAAATACACCCAACAGTCACGTACATAGTCTTGACCTCACACTAAGATCGAGTCTCGTGTCATGGGTACCAGGAACTACGAGTCTTCTCGGTCTCAGAAACACCCAGACACGAAACAAATACTTGTAAATCACACAAACATTTGTCTCGGTGCGGGGATCGAACCCGCAGCCTCTCGTTTCACAGCCAGCGTCCAACCAACTGAGCCACGAAGGCTGTCTAAATGAACTGTACACCTCAAATTGCGACCGAGCGGTAGTTTCAAGCTCCGACCTCATTCTATCACTGTCCTAATGCAGATTGGACAACATAAATCTGAATTAAAAACACATATTATATAATTTGTAGACGGGCAAGAGGTGCGTGAATTCCAGCGTCAGTTATATATAACATTTACATAACATTTGCGTAGTACATAAGATTAATATGCCTCTGTGATGGACAGTCCACGGTGACACCACGCAAATGATCATTAAAATAGTTCTGGAATCATCTCGTTTTAGGTCAAGGTGACCTCGTGAAAAATGTTGAATAAACAATTTATTATTTCAAGATCTTTGAAATATTATTTATTTTATTGATAAGTAGGCCACGGGATGTTGCACAATCCTCAATTGAAAATTGGAAATGATTTAATTTTTATAAATAAATTTACATATACATACGTAAACATCACGCCTTTTTTCAGAAGGAGTAAGCAGAAATGCAACCAGGACACCTATATTTCGCCTAAGTGTTCCGTCCCACGATGTGATAGGGGCAAGCCTATCGTCATATCGGGCACAAATTCCTGACTCCGGGGTGATAATGAATAGAAAAATCCAATATCACTTTGCCCGACCCGGGATTCAAACTCGAGACCTCAACTTTGTAACCATACCGTAGTACAACTACGCCACCGGGGCAGTCCAGTCATTAAAAATAGTTTTAAACTATAATGATGTCGTCTCGTTGCTAGGCAGCGGTTTTCTTGTCTCATTACCTGATAATTTGGACTAATACAAGTTGGTAGACTTCACAAACTTGAAATCTTAGGTTCGTAAGTTTCCTCATTAATGTTCCTTCGCCCCTTTATTCATAGTTTATACAGGGTATAGATATCAAGACTGCTATCGAAAACGAAGCCAGGTGGTAGTTTTAGTGACTTTAGACACAATGCAACTAAAATTTTTGCAAAAAAAAAACGACGATTTTTTTTCTATCATCGTATTTGGGTGGTAAATACATACATTTTCCTAAACAAATTATATACACCCTTTTTTTTAAAGACGCTATAGTACGCAAAGCTTTAAATTATAACTTTAGCAAAAACCATGAATTTACCACCCAAACACCATGACATTTAAAACATTACAAAAATAAAAGCTGCATATTTTGCAAAATTTTTAGTTGCATCGTGTCTGTAGTCACTAAAACTACCACCTGGCTTCGATTTCGGTAGCAGTCTTGATATACCCTGTATAAAATATTCAATAGCTACTAAACATGATGTTTACGAACCAATAAGAAATGTAAATATTAAAACTTCTCCTTAATACTTCCAGGCTTAAACTTTCACAATAAAACAACATATTTAAATAATTAACCGCTGGGTTATGGTTTCAGTTTGAAAGTCCGTACATCCTCTTAAATACTTCAAAAACGAAACTTCAATAAGAAGACAAGCTTTTAATTATCCAAGTCATTTTGCTCCGGCATAAAAACAAAGTATTTTTTATTAAAATTACCAATTTATTAATCTTAATTCACATCCGAATGTTATTACCGCGAATGTTCACATATAATAAACTGTTATATTACTTTAAACCGTTTGGTGAAACATATTTTTTCGATCGAAAGCGAAAGCAAGGCTGAACGGTGATTTCAATCGCAGCTGTTAGGTGCTAATGTCAATGATTTTTAATGCCGGCCCGCACTTGAAATATCACACACTCATATCTTCACGACTTCACACTAGATACAATACTAAATGCGCATTTAGTATTAAAATTTTTGCCTCTTTTATAGGATTGGCAAGACTGCTTGGTGGCGTAATCGTACTACAGTATGAATACAAAGCTGACGTCTTGGGTTCGAATCCTCTGTCGGGCAAAGTGATATTGGATTTTTCTATTCATTATCAGCGCGGAGCCAGGAATTTCTACCCGTTATGGTAATATCTATCACACCATGGGACGGAACACATAAGGCGAAACGTGGGTGTCGTGGTTGCTCCTCTGCCTACCCCTTCTGGGAAAAAGGCGTGATGTTTATGTATGTAGTTTCATTATATCCGTTATCATCTAAATTGAAATCAATAAAATTTGCAATAACTGCAACCATATAACAAAAACAATTCAACTGGTTACCATGCCTACAGAATAACCAAGCGTTGCCAATACCGGAGATTATGTGTCACGTGTAAGATAATTGTGTGGTTTACGAAGTGAATGTGCAGCGGACTTGCTCGTTATCAGCTGAAGTAATGACGCAGTGGAGATAACACCTTTCTTTCGTAACGAGTCAGACTCGTACGCACGTTTCTGTGACTTACTGCATATTTACTTTGATGCAGTATACAAACAACAGGTCTATGTGGCGATTCATGGGGGAGGCCTATGTTCAGCAGAGGACTTCCTGTAGCTAAAGAGAGAGAGAGTATATAAACTAAGCTCTTATCTGTATGTTCGAAATACCGGCTTGGAGATCAACGGACACATAGGTTCGAGAACTGCATTTTACAAACAAGAAAAGAAAACTAGAATTATTATTAATGTAACATAAGTAAGTAAAGAAATTGAAATGTAGTAAGTTAGACAGGTAGAAGTAAAATAACAAACCAATCCTTTCTCCGTGGAAATTGAAACAATGACCCGACCCTGCAGACATGGAATAACAGAAAGCAGAAATAACATTCCTCTCCAAAGGAGTACCAAGCACAAAACAAATTAAACAAAACCAGATGATTGATGAATATTAAACGAACGGCTCGCTGCAGACGACAACCAAATGAAATGACGTCGAAAAACACCCATTCTTCCGGACTAATTAAATCAAAGCGCGCAATAACACCGCGATTCCCTTATTCCAATTGCTTCCATGCAAATCTCGACGAAGCCGGGAACGAATTGCCAGTCTGGAATGTCGGCAACTTTATAAATTATTATTAGTGAGCCGTACAAACGGACAAAACAATCCGCCGGCCGCGACTACATAACGCGGCTACAAATTGAATTGTAAAAGTTTGCGGCCGCGGACACGGTCAAATTTACTGTCGGGCGCTGGCAACTTGCACGGCTATCGGCAAAATCCCTGGCCCTGATCAGGACATTGTTGCCGGGAGCGTATGCACCGCAGTTACACATTCAGTTATATTTTCCACAGTTGTCGGAGCAAAATTGAAGGAATTGTTGATTACATTTCTGCTACATTCAGCTTTCAATATTGTTTCAATTCTAGACAAAGAGCTAGCCACGAGTAGTAGGTAACTTTCCTTTGTTCTATTTGGTTTGGTGCACTTCTATCTGTTTTCACGAACCTTTGAGATGAATTTTGCTGACTTTCATCCTCTATATCTAGATGAAAAATAATAAACTGATTTATTTATTCCCAAATGGGGCGAAAAAATCTTAAATTTTCGAATTTGTAACAGCGCAAAACGTAAAAAAGATCTTTCTAGAATATCTCCCAACAAACCTACAACTGTCTAGATTTGGGAAATACTCATCTACACAAAATCCACTACAAATAGTCTAACTTGGTCAAAACCGAGCATAAATTCCAGCGTTTAACACCAACCGTCTCGAATTCTCTAACAGCACGTAACTGGTAATCTCCAAGCTGCTTATCCCGGAATACCCCAGCATGTGCACGTTCATTACGCGCCATCAGATAATACACGCGTAATGAACACCGACCACGCGCGGCGGTGGTTTTCTAACGGTTTAATAACGTTGTATTAGATACCTGGACGACCTAGTAAAGGTCGCGGGACGTCGCTGGATTCAAGCTGCCTCCAACAGGTCACTGTGGAAATCATTGGAGGCCTATGTTCAGCAGTAGACTTCCTTTGGCTGATGAATGGATGGATGGATTTATAGACACCTGGATAGATGTTAGAGGGAACAGGGCGAACAAAAATATGTCTGAACACTTACGGCCATATTCATAGTCAGTTTTAAAACCTATTTTAGTTACTGAATGTTTTGTCCCTTGCGAACGACTTTTCGTTTTAGCAAAGAAGACAAAACATTCGAAAGCTAGAATAGGTTTTAAAACCGTCTATGATGAATAGGGCCGTAATTAAGGACAAAAAAAAATCATAAAGTCATCTCACACCAACCGCCATCATTTCACTAACTATTGATAAATAACATACCCAATAGCAATAATATATTTCTGGAAGACAATTTTGAATGGATTGGTATTCTAAAAACGAGAATATGTGGACGACGCAAACAGTGTGTACAGCCCTTCCTAAGTAAAGCGAGGGTGTTTTTGAAATCACCGACGCTATTGTAACCTAGCGCATTCATTGCTGCTTAACCATTGTGCAAAACTATTCCTTTGATCACGAGTACGTGATGTACTTCTAAATAACACTATTGTACGAAGCAAATACAAGTATTTTCAACAAAAATTCCGAACTAGCTAGCGAAAACCTTACATCTAAGACATCTTTTCGCAAAACGTAACATTTAGATCTTCATTCTCAATACAATTCATAATTTCGAATTTTCCCCTTCCAAATATTTGTCCAATGGCGAATACATCCAACAACCAACATCCAATACCAACGTCCAATACAAACGTATATATTTAATTGACAATGTATGTGACAGAGAGACGGGGCGACCACACGACTCACTAATAGGGTCAACGGAATTGAGAAGAACCCGCACACGGACTTTTATAACCGGACGCGGGGACCTCCGTCCATCCGATGTCGATACAGCTTCGCTCAAACGGATGAAATTCAGCTCATTCCGAATGCAGGAATAAAGATTTTGCAGTCACGGGATGGTTGAGAAATTGTGAGTGCATCTTACAATTGCATGGATGTAGATTTTTCTGTTCAAATGCTTAAAATATTTAAATAAGCAAACATAATACTCGTAGGTACTAACAAATTCATACGCGAAGACTTAGATCAGTACATAATTGACGATAATTATACTAGACATCATAACGAAATGTATTAATATAGTACCGAAAAATAGATAGAATTTGAAATTTCATTGCTATTACATATTCCTGGATACCTACTAAGGAAAGAAAACAAGGGGAATTCATTAGTGTCACGAACAAATAGAACGGTCAAACAACGGCAGAGGTGAACGTCACTTTAATTAAATCTCTTTAAATTACATCGACCCTTTGTGAATGGAAATTCTACTGCTCTTTGTAATATTAAACTACGTCAAAAACTAGTATTCCTAAGCGTGTCTGCGCAAGACGTTTATTCGTTGGGAATTAATTAGTTGTATAGACCGCGCGGGCATCGTCGGCGCTCACTTCGGCGCGGATGTCGCCGGCCATCTCGCAGCACCGCTCCGTTTATAACTACTATAAATAATTAATTAGCCGTACAGAACGGTAGCACGCCGAGGGTGGGGAGGCGGTTGCGCGAGCTTCGCCGCAGTTTACCCACATCAAGCTTGTGACATTTTAATGGCCTTTTAAACGCGCATCCACGTGAGCCTCCGGCCTATTGTGTAACGTATAAATAATTGAATATCAATCGCGCCGCACGCCGGCACCGCGAGCCGCGACCGAGACGCACGTCTCCGCCAGAAAAGATTGGATAATTATTTCCGCTTCCAATATTCGCATTCGCATGCACGAGCCAACAAAGCCGGGGTCGGTTACTCGGCCGAGCGGCGAGCGGCGAGCGGCGGCGGCCTGCCTCGCTGCGCGCAATCACGCCGCGCCGACGCCGACAGATCCCGAGTTTCAAATCAGTTTGCCACTATTGAATTATACGAGAGCTGCAGCCGGGACGTCATACGCTAAAGTTTAATCTCCCGGAGCGGCGGACGGGCTTATTATGCAAATAGTCGACGAGCCTGCTCGGTCATCTCGGAGTCACGTAGGGCGCGCACGTCCCGCCGCGGTCGCTGGCCGCTCGCCGTGCCGCCGCTGGTCGCCAGTCGACCGCGTGCTGTTTACACGAGGCAGATCGGCGACATTAATCTGCCGCGATCGGGCGCGCGCCGAAATCATTTAGCGAAACATCTTCATTGCGATAACACGCTCCGCCGAGATAAAATTATTCGACTGTCAAAAGGCGGCAGAAAGTTCGACGCGGGCAATTTATTGGCTCCGAACGGAGTGCGATCTGAAATACGAAATGAGAGGGGCGACCGGCGGAAGCGCACGGAAGCGGGCCGAGTTCTAACTCTTTCTTGCGAGCGGCGGGCGGCGGCGGGACCGGCAAGGGCGTTAATTAAGCGAAAATCGAAACGTCAAAGCGCTCGGGCTTTATGCAAATTCGCCAGAATGGAGTCGGCAGTCGACAGCGTTAGAATTTTTACCAGACGTCCGCGTCTGTTTGAACGAGGTAATTAGAGGGCGACGCGAGCGGAGTGCAGAGCGCCACGCGCCACTCTCCTTGTGAGCGCGACCTGTGTCCACACACAAATTGCACTCGCCATACACCACACCGTTATACCGGCCAGCTTTGAATGCATTGCACACTTTGTGTTATGTATAATAGACGCTTAAAAAATACGGACCTTAATTGCTTCAAAAACATTGTCCTTAAAAATCATACATTCTTGCAAATAAAAATACATTTCACAGACATCGTCTATAACGATCATTGGCGAGATATTCTAGTTATACGGTGTAGACTATAGAGTACGTACAAGTGCGTGAGCCAGGAGCGAAGTTTTTGCCGGCCGCATACCGGCTGCAAACACCGTTAGAGGGACCTCGCGTGCGACCCGCGCTCCTGGCCTAACCTGCCTTTCCTGTTCCTTAGCTATAATTATTAAAACTGTTTACACGCGTTGCTGGCATAGTTGATACTACACAATAGCTTATAATTGTTTTTTGACAGGCTCCGTGGAGCAGTTGGGTAGACGCCAGCCAGCTATGCAGTGACTGCGAGCTCGATCCTCGCACAGAGAAAAATGTTTGTGCGATTTATAACGCCCTTATTCATAGGCAATTTAAAACCTATTTTAGTTATCGAATGTTTTGTCTTCTTTATTCAAACTGAATTCAAAAGTCGTTCGAAAGGGACAAAAGATTCGATAACTAAAATAGGTTTCAAAATTTTCTATAAATAAGTCCTTAAGTATTTGATGGTGTGTCAGATGTAGGTCCTTGTGCGACCGAAAAATCTATTGTAGTTTCCGATACGCTTCGGTTTATTTTAAACTTCGAACACTTTAGCTTTCGTGGTCACGGGGCGAATCGAAGTGTTAGTCATCCGCAAAGTTAGTGTTACAAGCCCTAATTTATTTTCAAATTATACCAAATTGAAAAAGTTTGACTTTGACCGCGATAAAATTCTGAAAGTTTGGTTTATTTCAAAAAGTGTTACACATTAAAAAGCACCATACTTTTGTAGTTTTCTAATTAGTTACTGGTAGGCGAATGGTTTACAATAAGTCCTGGGTTTAATGACATAATTTAGCTAAGCATGGAAGCTTAATAATTGAAGTATATTGAGCCGTAAAACATAGCCATTGTCTATCTTTATTGGCATGAATATACCGTTTATTACGTCCTCCTGAACAAAGCGTAATAACACTAAATCTTGCGTCCTAGATCAAATACTATGAAACCGAGTCGCAACACCCAGACCCGAAACACAATACTTATGGACAAATAAATAAATACACACAGAGTACAGACACATGAATAGTCTTCATAACCACATTAAGATACAAGTCTTGGGTGATAATTATCATAAACTATGAGAGACTTTTCAGTGTTATAAATATCCAGACCCTAAATCTTTTTTTTATTCCGATGAATGACTAGACGAGCATGACATTGGCCTGATGGTAAGCGATACAACCACTCATGGACAGTAGCAAATCCAAACATCACGATGAATTATACAGCAATGCTTGGCATTACACTAGGCTCGCCGCCATCCTGAGATATAAGATGTTTAATCTTGTTATGTCCAGTAGTTACACTGGATACAATGTCATTCAAACCGGAACAGTGCATTTACACTGCTATTTGGCGGGAGAAATAGACATAGCCAATAGACCTACCCAGACGACCTCTCACATATGACAGATTCACCACCAGTAAACATTTGTCGACGTAACATTTATTTTACTGCCGACCGAACCTGCGGCCTCTATTTTCCCAGCCGGTTTCTTTACCAACCCCACGGAGGCTGTCATAACGATCTAACCTACATCAAGAGGATCGTAAACATTCACCTAAGAAATCTCAACACTACCAACAAAAATC
Source organism: Theretra japonica (assembly GCA_033459515.1). Lineage (NCBI taxonomy): Eukaryota > Metazoa > Arthropoda > Insecta > Lepidoptera > Sphingidae > Theretra > Theretra japonica. The sequence continues at coordinate 13,129,299 of CM065949.1, forward strand.
CCATACAATCAAAACTCGATCGTGCGCGTCACGCACGCGCTATAAAAAAACTTTTCTAATTACCGCGCTGGAATTAGCAGAAGTACCAGCAGCTACAGGGGTAGAGGTAAGATGCCGTGAGAACCAGCATTTAGCGCCTTAGTTATTGGTTAGTTCGCGTGACGTCACACAGTTATGGCCGACAAGAATCCGTTTGTCACTTAAACGGTGCGTTTGTGTGCGGGTTAGTGTCTGTTTGGGCGTAAAAGGGTTATAACCCATTGTTGATGATAATTGAGGTGTGATTATGAGCGCGATATGTATGGTTATTTGCTAGTATTTGGGGTAGGTGTTAAGGTGTTTTTCGTTAGCTTATTTCTACATGTATTTAAGAGAAGCATTCAATGAAATTATTCTAGTCACTCCTTTATAATCTGTCACCTTTTTTTACTTTTATCCAATCAATCCAAAGAAGTCCACTGCTGAACATAAAGGTCGCTTTAGGTCGCGGGACGTCGCTGGATGCAGGCTGCCTCCAACAGGTCACTGTGGAAAACCTTGGGAGAGGCCTATTACATTTATATTTATATCAAAATCCGTAACATAATCTTCTCCAGTTTACACATCATCCAACTATCGACCCGAAGAGATTCCCAAATCTTCATGAACCAGAGCAAAATCACCACCGCTACTTCAAAAATCTCTATTGACATGCATATATTCCAGGTAAATAATTTCCAAGTCATAAGTTCCATTATCGGTAAATATTCAGAAACGTTTCATACATCGTGGACTAACGTTACAGTTGTTATGAACGACAGTCATACGATTTATCTAAAGTCTAAACCATAATCAAATCATTATAAGATAAAGTTTACAAATAGCTACTTTTCCAAACATCTCACTTCGACTATCAACAAAATTTCTCCATTCCTTTGTCCATTCCTCGAACTAGATTTATAGCCAAACAATAGGCACTAGGTATGTTAAGGCGCATGTGTCTGGTCGACTTGTTTGTCTGTTTAGCATTATATCACAAACGGGCGGCGTCGGGTCTGCGCACATACGTATGTATTGAGAGCAGACGGCGACTGTCTTTGTTGCAGTGTTTTTAAATTCAAGACGGATATTTGTGTTTTTGTTGGATGATCGGTGCTAGATTTATTGGTGACTTGAGTTTGGCAGATATTTAGACTATACTTTCTCAGAAAAATTCTAAATTAGTTCGTACCAAAAATATAGAATTGAATAACCAGAAAAAAAAGAGATAGGCAACATAAAACGATAAAAAATATAAATGCCTTTATAACTCGACAATATCTTTCATCTCTTGTATCATAGCCGAAGCCATCAGAAATAAAAAAAAAGCTTTTCAGTACAAAATACTAAGATGTGAAAAATCCAACTAAACATCACAAAATTACATCAACCCTGACACCTTTCATTATACAAGACATCACCAATCACAAACTATCTAACCAAAAAACACACAGCATAATTTCACACCATAGTTAAACATAAAACAGCAGCGCAACTATGTACAATGGGTGGCGCTCTTGGCTGGCGACTTGAGGAGTGGCAGCCAAGAGGTGTTGGCAACGTGGGACATCCGTACTCGAGCGTGTGATGCGCTGATGAGGCTGGCGTGCCAATGAGAGAGGGGATTTAGGGAGGGTAGAGTTTGATTTGTGAAAAATTGCTGTTCAAGCTGTGGCTTTTGGTAAAAATTACGATGATGCGTGATTTAGTTATAAGATTTGAATATACTCGTCTGAATAAAAAATAGTTTTTATTTCGATTACTTTTGCCAGTGAAATATACGTGACCGATTAAAACAGTCGTTATTTTATCATTTTTTATTATTAGTCAGACATTACAATAAATAAAATTATCTTAAACTACGACACGTAATTAGATTATTGTTTTCCACGTGTAAATAGTACATTCATAAATCAATTATTCCGACATACCTTTTCAACCTTCTACATCAATTAATCATACATCCATTACTATACTCCTAACCTTATTAATTTAGATCCCAAAAGTCTTACAATTCAAATAATTAAAAATAAAATAAAACGAAGAATAACTTTGAAGCGTGGAGTTATGTGCATTGGGCGGTGCACAGTGCAGTGTCGTAAATATTGTATGAAGTTGATACAGAGAGCGCGGCGCCAATAAATACGGCTCAGCGAGTTGCCGCACTGCTACGCCGCAACTGTACCTTTACCTATTATTCAGTACTTTTGTTCTGAGGATATAGTTATGTGGAATAAGAATTTATGTTTGTTTGGTATTTGAACGTGAAATAACTTCCGAGACTTTTACACTTTAGAAGTATTGACTATTTACACACCTGTGTCCTTGATAAGGTAAGGGAAGTTATATGACCAAAAAAAATCTATATTTAGTCTAAAAATAAAAAGATAATTTCTGAAGTAAAGACTCAAATTTGAAGCCAATAAAGCGACTATCACATCAAATTCCAAAATTGTTCATAACCTATTCAAAATTAGCAACACTAAAATTTTGCCATCAAACGTTTTTTTCTACATTCGACTCAACAACACCGCAACTATGATATCTTTATACCAACTAAACTATGACCCCCCTCCCCCCTGGGTCCCCAACGTTATCAGCTGATAGTATCAAACATATTATAACATATGATTACGTGTGTATAGTACAGGACATTACCACGTCCGTACATCGGCAAATGAGTTCCACCTCGCGGCCACAGAGACACGCCTACCGACGCCTGTACCAGCTTGTTTAGGGCTGCGCGTTGTCTATCCAATTTGCAACATACTTTCAGCTCTACAAAACAGGTTTTTTATCGCAATAAATGGCGAGACGAGCATGCCGTTCGCTTGGTGGTAAGCGATACGACCGCTCATGGACAGTAGCAAAACCAAACACCATGAATTACAAAGCTATGCTTGGCATTTTACGGCGCTCGCCATCCTGAGCCATAGGATGTTAAGTCTCATTATGTACAGTAGTTATGCTGGCTACACAACAATGCGTTTACACTGCTGTTTGGCGGACGCAAACGTTTAGCCACTTATGGCAATAAAAAATGGACTTAAAAAAATCCAGTACAATGACCTCACAACCAATACAACATAAAATTAATAATACAAACAAAAATACAAAGAAACCTGTAACATCTGTGAAATCAAAGTATTCATCAAAGTATTAATGTGATTACATTAAAGCGAAAAACTTGCGACACTTTCGTTATCATAAATCAAATGATTGGCTCGGCGGTGTGGCAGCCCTGGCGGTAATGGGCAAATAATGCGCCCCCCGCCCATTATAACATTATTTGAGGGCAAGGTAATAATTGCTGGGTATTATTTTGTACGCCATTCGTGTCTTAGTTTCCTGGGGTATTTCATTAGATTTCTCTGTTTCGCAAGGTGAGCTCAATATGAATACTAAAACTTAATTAATATTGAAAGTATTCAACTAAATTTGCGGTGCAGTACGTTCGCTGTATTGTAACATGGAACTGAAATATAAATCATGTTTGTAGTAACAATATTCTGTGTTAAATAATGATGTTTTTCCTTTTGCTTTGTTTCATTCTAAAATGTATAGTGTTCAGAAATGTATCAGAAATTAATTATTGTTTTCGCTCATAACTCATCGAATTACAAAAAAAATTCATTAACAATTTTTAATTAATTAGAACAACATTTCCTGGCATTAGCCGACCTTGACAATGAACTTTGCGAAGGACAAAAACATGGGAAATTCCATTAATCTATCCCCAGACAGAAGAGCCATGGTCGTCACGATCACGCATTTACATAACTTGATAAGTAAAGCTTAGCGCACATTTCAACATTCATTATTGTGGAAAAAATATTATTAAAAGCGATCTAGCAATTAGAAGAACCACAAAATATAAATAAAATGATTTTAACAAACTATAAAAATAAAACAACAGAGTTACAGTATCGTAAACTATGACGAACATACTTATGAATCATCGACGTTGGAATATCGTAAAACATTAAAAGATAAAGGCTTTGTGGGACATTTTATAATAAAGAACATTATCAGCCTATAACAAAGTTCTTTACGATTTTATAACAGAAGAGATAAGTATAGCGATCAATTGCCTTAAAGAAACGTTTCAAGTCTTTTCTTTAAGATCTTTGAATAGTTAATACATATATAAACTCACGCCTTTTTCCCGGAAAAGGCGGAGGTCCGCTTGGCAGCAACAAAGACACCCACGTTTCGCCTTGTATGTTTCGTCCCACAATGTGATAGGGGGCGAGCCTATCGCCATATCGGGCACAAATTCCTAACTCCGAGCTGAATATCCAATATCACTTTGCCTGACCCGGGATTGGAACCCAAGACCTCAGCTTTGTAATCGTACTGTGGCACAACTACGTCACCGAGGCAGTCGATTAGTTAGTACTTGGTAAATAATTTGTCTGAAAATTGCCAGTGCGACCAAACCTTTACCTCATTCCAACTAAATTATAAAAGTGAAAGATTTATGGCGCAGCAATTAATTAATTAAGGAAAAACTTGTCGTTAAGTAAACATAATAAAATAGGAAATACATTAATAACGCTTTTTTGTTGTGTGTGAAATTCAAACATGAAAATTAGTTGTTGACATGTAACGTGTTATTACAAATAGGTTTGTATGTGGTTGTAAAATTGGACTATAGCAAGTGCGTTAAGGACGATAGCTTGTCGACTATGTTAATCGGAGTCATATGACATATCCATTTGCCATTTAAACTCATGTCTTGTGTGTTATAGTTACATTCATCACTTACTTAATCGAAGAGTTTTAATCGTACCTGGAAACAAAATAAAACTAAATTAAATACATTGCACATAAAACTGAAGTTTTATATAATTAACTATGGTGTTACGCATATTATATCTATGATATTATTGCTTTTAAATCCTTCTTCTAAACGAAATACTCCATATTCAAAATCGAAGCTGTTTTATTTAATTATAGCTCGATTTCACTTATGTGTTTTAAACCATACCGCACGCTCCCTAACTGACTTAATCTCTTCAAATATCTATAGTAATAGGGTAATTACATTTTAAATCAACCAAAAAAGCAAGTACTATATTACTGTAACCTCCCAAAACAAAAGCGAGATGAAACAAATTAACAGATTAGCACAAGATTGCTCTCTATAAAAAAACAGCCCTCGCTCTCGCAGTTCGAAATTAGAATTTTAAAACGCGTTCGCATTTTAATTTGCGAATGCGAATATTTGAAATGCGAACATCTCCGCACCGGCGCATAACAGCGGTGTATAAACGGAAAGCTAATTAGTGGCGCGACATCTCGCGGATCGCGGCGGTCCCGGTGCTCTAATAAATGCACGGAACTTGGTCCGTAGACGTTGGCTCTAGATCGAGCCTCGCAGCTCGGTGGCTCGACATCGAGCTAGTGCCTGTGTTTAGCTATAACTTTACCACGGTTACGTCTGTCTTGCATAGCTGAGATAGCCGGTGAACCTAGGTATTTTGTATTCATGTAATCTTTAATTTATGACGAGTGTTGTTTTAGAGGTTTAGGTGAGTTACGAAGCATATTGCATGAAATATACGAGTTTTCAGATGCAGATGTATGAATTATTCATGCCTTAAACACCTAAGAATTTTAATAATTACTGTTTTCAACATTTGAAGAGTGGTACGTTAGTATATAATAGTTATTTACACGACTAACTAGACACAACCTTGGTACAGTCGAGTGCAAAAATAATAAAACTAATGACTATTGTATCTCCAGTAATATGTATGTGACTTGAGCAGTACTCGTATATTCAGAAACCAATCAAGTAATTATTGACTCACCAAACTTTATTTTTCATTTATCCTTAATATTAAATGACCCGTAATCCGGTTATCAAATAAAAAAGGCGATTGTGTTATATATTTCTGGCAGCCTAATTTCGACCAAAAAATTATAATTACCGATGCCCAAGACTCAAGAAAAATTATAGTGAGGACTAACATAATTGTTGTTCTCTTGACATTTTGTTGCAAAAAGACGAATGTGCATCGAACGAGTATTTTTCCCATTTAAATGTCACGTTACAAAAAATAGCTTATCTAATGTTAGGAGCAAAAAATCACAAATGACTAACCGTCAACTATAGGTATAGTCGACGATTATTATAATGTTTGTTTACAAATTGAAGGAAACTATGATAAGCCGATCCAATCAACATTTATGTAAGTAATTGATAAATATGATTAGTGTGTGAAATCCGGCTGTAAATTATAATGATGAAGCAATTGATAAATTAATGTCGCACTGACGACGGAGAAATTTGTAATTTACATATTTTCGCATTATTTTTTCATATTAATATTGTCACTTAATCGTCCAATGCTGGGAAAACCACTCACACATATTTGAGGGAATTTAGGTCGAGTAACAACATTTAAAAACAAAGTAACGATTGAAATAAAACGAATTCCTACGGATTTTATCGCGAATTTAATTTAGTTTTTACATTTTTTAATTTCCCGACGTTTCGATCACTTTACAGTTTTCGTGGTCACGGGGCGGACTGCCGTCCGACGTTGATTCCGCCCGGTCACCACGAAAACTGTAAAGTGATCGAAACGTGGGGAAATTAAAAAATGAAACAATAAATCAAATTTGCGATAACCCCAGACAACATTACTAAAGTAACCATGAGATCTTAGGTTCGATATTAGATCAGGTACCCTGCTGTGTGATAGTTCAAACTTGTGTACGGCAGGTTTCTTTTCAGTATTAAATACAAGACAATAACAGACTATGTACACTCCCCAAACACACCTTATTACTAATCAAGGTCCTCTCCTACATATTTATTGACCTTTATCCACAAGAAAAGGCCATCCCATCAGATAAATTCCACCTAAAATCGAACAAAACCACTAACAAATAAACCTAACTACAATGGCATTACGTATTCAAATCCCGGGTCCTTGCAACCCACCCCCGCAGTAAGAGCCCTTAGTAATAACCTAGCGGTACTAACGAAACGTGGGCGTTTGGCGACGCGCCGCCATTCACACCCCCTCCCTTCACTACCCTTAGTATAAGGTATCTTCAATTGGAAAATGAAGGTGTTGCTTTATGATAATATCAGTATCTTAAACATAGGAGTCACTGGCGGTAGGCCGCCTGCGTAGGTACCACCGCAATGTCTATTTCTCCCACCAAACAGCAATGTAGGTACACTATTGTGTTTCGGTTTGAAGGTCATTGTAGCCTGAGTAACTACTGGACATAATGAGACTTAACATCGTATGTCTCAGGATGGCGAGCGCAGTGGAATTCCAAGCATTGCCTTGTAATTCATGGTGTTGTTTGGTTGCCACTGTTCATGAGCGGTCGTATCATTTACCATCAGGCGAATGGCATGCTCGTCTCGCCATTCATCGCAACAAAAACAAAAAATACGCCCGAATACTCAAACGCCATTTAAATATTAAGCTGCATTTAACTACGCCAGTCCAATTTGAAAAGTATATTTATGTACGTTTGAGTTTTCGATTTTCTCCACATTACATGAACAAGGTTTGGGATTGATTCAACGATACCGGCAGAAAGTCTGATAGATGAACATACATTCTTACAAATATGTAAAGAATTCCTTATAATATGTACACATTAATGCATTTTCTGAAACATGGAGCTATTTTTATAAGCAGATTACTTAGTAAACGTGGAATCAATTCAAAGTTTTCATTAAATAAATTGCATCTACCATGTCAACCAATTCTAAAAACATTTTTCAAGCAACATTGGAATCCGTATCACTATGATCTTGTACTCCTCAGCAACATTGCGATGAGCTAAATATTGTAGTTACTGAGAACGCGTCATCAGCGAAACAATCGCTTCTAAGAGTTTGTACGTAAATATTCGTTGTAGTTCGTACTATGTTGTGGACAAGTGTCGGTAAGGATGCGGTGAGAGTGCGAGCGGTTCGCAATTTACCAGCAATATCATTGTTGAACAGCCTTCGTAGGCTCCATGGTCATTTTGTGTCGTCTTTTTATGGACTTCATTTCCTTGGCGATATTTTGAGATCTTTGTTAAAACGCTCAGAATTATTTTACAGCTGTTTATATTAGAAATGATTTAATTAGTCTATAATTACTTGGAGTGACTTAATTACTACTGGAAGAGATAGACCGTATTTTGATTTGTTTAGGTCAAATGTTCAGCAAATTGAAATACATACTTTGTAATCATACCGGCATTATTAACAATCTTTTCACGGCCAACATATAAAAATCATGGCATTCAATGCATGAAATCGAAGCTGAAATTCCTTATATCGATATTTTCCTTATTATGTTTATATTAGCACGCCTATTCATTGCTGTTAGTGGGTTATCATTGAACAGAATTGTGTAGATTTATTAGTTTTAAATAATATTTTCCTGTGTAAAAGGCGATAAAGGGACGTGTAATTATTCCTTCATTTAACTGGAGGTCAGTATGTTTATTGTTTAAATCTGTACCTACTATACGTTACGATAGAGGACAAATTATCATGGGTTACGTTAACGTAAATTATAGCATTTTTTAAATGAGAGGGCGATTATTTCACATATGACGCTCCTAGAAGTAGATTACGGTCGCCGAGGATTACTCGTTACACCTTGGGAATTGTTCGCTGGTTTTTAAAGGTCGAATATAGATAGAAAACATTACAGTATGGGTCTCCTACGTAAAAAAGGCACGAGGGTCAATAAACTAGTGATACGTATAGACAGACTTTTGTACTAAAAGCATTTTGACAACCTCCGCGACGCAGTTGGTTAGACGCCGGCTGAGAAATGAGAGGCCGCGGGTTTGATTCCCGCACCGAGATATATGTTTGTGTGAAGCACAGGTATTTGGTTCTGATACCCACTTCATGAATCGATCTTAGTGTTGGGTCAGGACTATGTATGTGACTGTTGTATTTATTTATTCCTTTACTACAATATTTTGAATCACAAATCGAATAAAAGTACCCAAAAAACGAACTCTAACAGTTAAACAACAAAGTCGTTTTTCCAACAACTACTTTAAAACATTGAATTAATTCAAATTTTATTCAATTCCCCGCTAATCGCTGCAAGTATTGGCGCAGACAGAGCCAGTTATTACGATCGGCGGCTAATTATTAACACAATTAAGATAAGGTATCTAGGATGTTTGCTCTCGGCCGGCCGTCACTGCGCCGTACAATCTTATCTATATTGTGTTCGATGTTGTATGTTTTATAAAAATTGTAGGCTGCGTGGCGCGTAGGGATGAAACGGGTTGCAAGTCTTGGAGATTTCGATACTGATATTGCCTTTGGCTGCGTGGATAAGAGTCGTTTTGGTTTTCGGTGGGTTCATTATTTTAATAACTGCCTCGGTGCCGTAGTTATACTACGGTACGATAACAAAGTTCTCGGGTTCGAATCCTGGGTCGAGAAATGTGATATTGAACTTTTATATTCATTATCAACCCGGAGTCAGGAATTTGTGCCCGATATGGCGATAGGCTCGCCCCTATCACATCGTGGGACGGAATAGACAAGGCGAAACGTGGGTGTTCAAGTAGCCTGGTAGCTGGTCTGCCTACCCCTTCTGGGAAAAAGGCGTTTGTTTATGTATGTATGTTATTATTTCAATGACGTTTTTATTACTAAATGGCGAAATATTTTAATGGTATTTCTAATACCAATTTACATCAAAATACTTATCACAGAAATTAAGTGATAAAATGACAGACTGGTGACAAACTATGTCCTATGCTTGCCAATATGTCTGCTTAACCTAGAGGTTTCAAGCAGTATTATAGACCTTATTTCTGTCTCGATGTTTTTAAAAACAAAAGATCCATTTACATACTACACTGAAGTACCAAGAACCAAGATTTAAGCACATCCCGTTTCTCAACATCAAAAGATTGTAAACACTTTCTAAGCCTTTCATTTATAAGCGATGCGTGAATGCATTTTAACAGTAATACTTTTTGTTTAAGAATAAAGAAGTGGTTCTTTCAATTATAATGAATGCATTGGAGCTTAGCTTTTCGACTCCGTGTCAACGTTTTGTCAAGTTTTGTCAGCGATGTGCGTGGGACGTTATATAAGTTGAAAGATATTTATCACTTATGAGAAAGTGTATAAAAAACCGCCATCAGTACAAGGGGCTGCAGGTTCAATTCCCGTACCGAGACAAATGGCTGAGATCCATATACGAGTATATTTGATTTGAGCGCTAAATCACACTAGATGCAAATCTTGTGTCAATCAGAATTATGCCTGCGATCGTTGCGTGTATTATAAGAGTTTGCAATTGATGACGCTATAGTAACACATTGCTAGTGGTTAAGGCCCAATTGCACGAACTACTTTCCCCAAAACGTTGATTTTGAAAATGGCAATCACATACATCAGCAATGTCAAACAGACAAAATTGACAAAATTAAAGTTATCGTCAAAGTTGTTTTATGCAACTGTGTCTAACTGCCGTACTCAGAAACTTTTAATGCCTATTAAATCATTACTTGGTGTAGATTTTACATAGAGAACCTATACTAAGGAACAATTTAAATGACGTTAAATGTCTCTAACTATGGACGTAAGAGTCACGGAAAATAAAAGACGGAACTAAGACCACTAACCACCATATATTCCCTACAATCGAGACATCGATTCGCAATGTCGTGCAGGTGAGCGTTTAACTCTCTTATAAAGTGTCGTTTCACATTACGATCCGAGGCACTTGGCGAAACCTATCAAACAAATTTTACGCGTATAGTTAAACACGTTCGCGCCTACGTAAATACCTTTATGTGCTTTAAAAATTTTATAGTGTCGTAAATAAAACGCCAGCGTCTTACCTGTATCGCGTATGCTGAGCGGTTACACAACCCGTGTAACTACCCCCTTAGCATCTTCATCGGCGGGTGTGCCGGAGCTTTATATATTAAAATGTACGCTTGTGGCTAGGTTATTAAATTTAGTTTTATATGTGGCTTAATATTCATTGTTATTAAGCGGTTTAAGGACTGAATGGGAATTAAGTGTTGTGGTATTGGGGTAGATTAGAATTTATGCCCAGCAGTAATCTACAATGGACTAATGCTGTTAACGTTCATAAAAAGCCTAATTCAGTGTAGTTTAATTAAATTCCTTTAATTAACAAACAAGACGGTATCTTAAACAAAAATAAACTAATCTGGACCACTGCTGAACAGTTGGTGGAAGAGTTTAACATTCTATCTCAACTTGGGCATAAATAAAGCCAGCGGTATGAACTACCGATTTACTTTAAACCGACTCCCGTCCACAACTTCAACAAATTCCTGGCGTTTAATTCATTTCAAAGGGATAAGATCGTGGTAGGATTAGATTAGTTCTGAATTAAGTAAAATGCTTTAGAAGTGTTTGATATTATGATTCAATGAGGTTGGGTTTTTGATCTTTTCGTTTGTGTTGTATATATATCTGACGCAGACATTACTTTTATTAGTCAAAGCATGAGTTGTGAAATCAATTCGCAAAAATTCTTTGTTTTGGCTGGCTGTAACGAAACATTTTTTTTGGAACTGACAAGAATTTATCCTAAGATTGATGAGAGTTAATGAGGAAAATGGAGGTCCATAGTTTCTGCTTATCCGTATCAGAGACACAACTGACCATTATGTATTTTTTTATTTCGATGAATGACGACGAGCATGCCATTCGCCTGATGGTAAGCGATACGACCGCTCATGGACAGTAGTAAAACCAAACAACACCATGAACCAAAGCAATGCTTGGCATTCCAATGCGCTCGCCATCCTGGGACGTAAGATCCTAAGTGTCAATACGTCCAGTAGTTACTGACTACAATGTCGTTCAAACCAGAACACAACAGTGTATTTATACTGCTGTTTGACGGGATATATTTTTGTATTGTATCAGCCCATATACGACCCACTGCAGGGCACGGGCCTCCTCTACAATCGAGAGAACGATTGAGAGTGGTTAGGCCATATAGTCCACCACGCTGGCCTAATGCGGGTTGGCGGACTTTCACATACCATAGAAATTTATACAAATCGCTATGGTATGCAGGTTTCCTCACGATGTTTCCCTTCACCGTTATAGTGCGTGGTGATTGACTATCAATACACACATGACTCCGAAAAGTCAGAGGTGTGCCCTGGGATTTGAACCCGCGACCACCGTGAACATGTAGGCAGCCGCGTCTGGTCCGTTACCAACAGGCCACCACGCACTACTTACGGGATATATACTTTATGTTTATGAAAATTCGCCCTCCAAATGCATAGCATAAGCACAATATCTCTAAAACAATAACCTTATTCATTACAAAAAAAACAATACAGACAAAGTCTTACAAACATTCACCCACGCGAAACAGTAACAAAATTACGTTAACAAACAGTCAGTTGTCAAAAAACAAGAACTATATTCCCCGGACACTCGCGCGATACTAGGAATACTCGTATCCAGCGGGAAGACAATGGGAGCGCTCGGGAACAGAGCGTTCTTACAACACCGCTCCGCGGGGACCTCACACTTTCACACTCCGAATAACTTCCACAACAGCAAAAACTTGTATTAAAACTTGCGGATGCTATGTGCTATGTGCAGACTATGTACGTCCGCTTTATTTATCTACTGGCTTTCATGTTTTAATAAGTGTTTTAGTAAACTTCTTTGGATTGTAGTAGATTTTTGGAGCAAGCAGATTTAAACTTCATTCAAGCGCTATTGGCTCAATGAAACGTCATTGATTTAAGTTAGCTTGATAAAGCATGACCTAAGCTACTTTTAAAGATTGTTCACCTGATTGTAAATGAGCATTGTAATGAACATTCATAACACTGCACAATTTTATAGGTGCTTAGTAATTAATATACCGGGATGGTTGGCGCTTACTCGGGGAGGCCTACGTCCAGCAGTGGACAGCGTGAGGCTAAGTATATAGTAATGAATAGCAAATAGTAGCAAACGAGAGATTTTTATGCAGTCAAGACATATTTGTTTCTGATTAAATTCTTGTGAGCCAGAAACCTGCGTATTTTTATATATGCGATAAAAACTATCATCATGCAATTCATTATTCATGACTTCTGACTTTTAGGACACATGTGTGCACTGTTAGTGAATTACCACGCATTTTAACGTTGAAGGAAAACATCGTGAGACTCCTCGTAAAACTCCATTCGAGAACTATTTGACCCCATCGGCCATCAGAGAGAGGGCTATGCCATGTCTTACAGTAGTAGTGCAAATACGAATTGATTTTATAATTTAATCATTCATTAAAAATACTATTTAATAAGTTACTCCGATCAATCTACGTAGGCACCCAATATTTAACGTAAAATATAAAACAACACCGAAACCTTTTTAGCGTAATTACATTTTAACAATATTTAAATCGGGTGATAAGTGACTTTGATCGATGGCGAGCATTAACATACTGTCCCGGGTAATTGCAATTAAAATAATTCTAGCACTATTTGTATTCATTTATCTGGATTAGTTTTCTGCTGAATACTATTTGGAGGAATAATTTGTACGAATTAGGCGTTAGTATCGTGGTGGACTATATGGCCTAACCACTCTCAATCGCACTGTCAATCGTTGAGGAGACCCGTGCCCTGCAGTGGGACGTATATGGGCTGATACAGTACAGTACAGGCGTTAGTATTCTAAAATTCTTGGCTTCATCAATTATGACAAATTGATTACACACATGTTTAGAGGGTACATATAATATAATTACTATAATAACTCAGCCAAAATATGAACGAAATATTGCCGTAGAGTACATACGAGTATATGTCATTGAAGCGTCCTTTCAGATTTCCAATAAACGTTAAATATGAAATAATATGGTATATCCATACACCGTCATATAGCCATTAAACAGACTATTAAGCTATAAACATGGACGGTGAAGGGGTGTGGGCAAACAACGACACGTGCAATTACTAGTATATTACCAGTATCAAACTACACTGTTCAGAGCCACCATTAACAATCCTTATCGTTTTTCAAACTGCATAACAGTAGGCATACACGTTACATTTTTAATCGATCAAGTTTTATTTTCGACCAGTCTATTGAAGCAATATGATATTTTAGGACATTATAAGTATGTGAGAAAATGTTATATTTCGAAGCAATGCATTTTTATCATCTTCAATTTTGTTTAATTTCTTTTATCGCCACTTCAAGGATATACTTAAATAATGTTTTAAACTTTTCAGAAAATAATCTGTTTTTTAACCGACTTCAAAAAAGGACGAGATTGTCAATTCGACTGTGTATAATTTTTAGAATCGTATTAAATTCCTTACTCCGAATAATTAACCCACACATAGCTTACAAACTTAACCACGGCACAAAGACTTATATCCAAATATCCTCTAAAATCCCAAAAAAAAAACAAAGATCCCATTTCACAAGTGAAACAAGATTCAGCTGTACATAAATTCGATATAAAAGTAGACGTTTAAAAACCCTTCGTAATAATGCCTTACAGACGCGCAGATAAAACGAGATATCAGAGCAAAACAATACTGACGTGGCATTACCGAGCCAACATCAAACACCTGATTTATATTCAATAGTCGAAATATTCAATAGAATATTTCATTCCATCAAGTGTAATTTTTATACGAGGTATTTGGAATACAGACATTGATTTAGTTTGAAAACAGACGCGTATCAAACCGTGAAACGTGTTGGGAAAAAGGTTTCTTTGATGTGAATCCAAATATTCTGGTGATATTGACGTGAGTGCAATAGGCTGAAGTAAAATTTACCAGAATCGAACTTTTGATATGTATTTTTGATAGACTTTGTCGGAAAGATGTATCTACATGTTTGCTTAAAGCGCTTAATAATAGTAATGGCAAAAAAACATGCGTTGAGACAGTAAAATTTAGCACTTGTGGACTTTGCCTATCCCATCGGAGCATGGGCGTGAATTTCGCCTATACATATTTTACAGAGTGAACTAAACGTGCGAGTCCCAGCTTATACCATATTTTCACTACACTGCCCCACACTGAATTTAAAAACAAATTTTCTAAAACGCCTTCTCCAAGAATCAAAATAAACCTTTACAGCCGTGCGCTCAACTATACTAACTCAAGTTAAACATTTCCTCGAAAATACTCGTGACAAGCATTCGATCAGTTGACGACAATTCTCGATGGTGGAAAACAGTCCTTTTGAAGCCTTATTAAAAGTTTGGAAAAACAACAGCAAAAGATTCAGTCTCGTCGAAGGCGGTAAGTTACGTGGATCGGGTGAAGTATGCGTTTTCCTTTATCTGCTTGTTATTTAGTTAGCCGGGGGAGTTAGGGGGATTCTATTGATTGATGGCCTCACACTTGCACTAGGGTTGGCAGTAACAAAAGTTTGACGCGATTAAAACTAAAGAATACAAAAGACTTATGTAGGTCTCGTTTTATTTATGTATTTCAGTTTATCAGAATATAAAAAGGATTTTTCTTAATCGATGAATTTAGAAACAAGAAATTGAAAAAACCTATGTATGTCAATCATAGGTGAGATAAATTATATAAAAAAGAAAAAATAAAGTAGGGATTGTATGTAAATTGCGAGTCTGATAGGGCCAAAAAACCTTTCCTATGGAAAATCTCATTGACCAAACGCCAAACGGTTATTATTTAAATAAAATATTTCGTGTCGCTTATGTATTTTCTTGCTCTTTTTTTCCACAGCATACAACAAGGAATCGTTTCACGACCATCTAAAACATATCTACTAGACGATTGGACTAAAAATATTCGATTTTTAATTTCCCAGATAATCGAATAACCAGCCGATGGTAGACTGCGCAGAACCCTATACCAATCTAAAACTATGAATACTCAATTAACATCCCTGCGCAGGGCCGGAGATTGCGCGTTGTATCGCCTCCGATCTGACCTTTGCCGACGCATTATCCCCCATCAGCCATAAAATCAAAGGGGATATTCAATCACAAACCGTGTTCGAATGCAGAGACTTTTGAGACGATAAGATGTGGATAGCTATTTTTAACCGACTTCAAAAAAAAGAGGAGGTTCTCAAACGTCGGAATATTTTTTTATGTATGTATGTTCACCGATTACTCGAAGACGCCTGAACCCATTTGGAAAATTATTTGTTTGTTTCAAAGCGTATACTTCACGGGTGGTCCCATAAAAATGATCAAAATCTGACAATTATCTTCGGAGCTAGAGAGTAAGACTCCTCAAAATGGAGTAGGATTGCAATGGTTCTTTATACATAAGGTTTTTTATACTGGTAAGATGAATTAAAAATATAATTACTGATAGCGCGGTGGATATACATAATAAAGGTTCCAAATTTTTATACACCGCTATCCGGGTCAATCCTAGATATCCTACTACCAGTAAGTTTTATGCAATTTTGCCATTATCACGTCTTATACATATTTACACATTAACAAAAGATATCCCGGTGTAGTTTCCTTATATCTATATCTCGAAAAATTTCCAATATTATAGATCTTACATATGCCAGTGTATTCAAAATAAATTAAATCAATATACATAAATCCCAAGACAAGACTTCCGCAACAATACTTCGACAAAACTCAATATGCAAATCTGACTTTTCTGCAAGTTTACATAAATTAAGGAGCGGACAAAAGCCGGCGAAGTCTTCGAGACAATGGCGCCAATCAAACCAACGGATTGTACAGCATCCGACGCTTCATCCAACTAGCTAGCTTTATAATACAGAACAAGTTTCACTGGTGGTAGGTCTCTCATATGTGAGAGGCGGCCTGGGTAGGTACCACTGCAATGTCTATTTCTCTCGCAAAACAGCAATGAAAATGTACTGTTGTGTTCCGATTTGAAGGACATTGCCAGAGTAACCCCTGGACATAATGAGACTGAACATCTTATGTCTCAGGATGGCGAGTACAGTGGAATGACAGGAATTGCTTTGCAATTCATGGTAAACAACACCATTTTGTTTTGCTACTGTCAATAAGCGGTCGTATCGCTTACCATCAAGCAAATGGCATGCTCGTCTCGTCATTCATTGCAATAAAAAAGTAAAATAATTTGTGTTAGCTAGAATATACATCACCTCAAATATTGGTGGAAAACCACTCAAGTGCGTCGCCTTTCGGGTTCAGCCGAGACGAAACCGACTCAACTTTGACAGCTCTATTACAAACCGCTGTAAAACGACATGCTTAAATTATTTTTTCCAACATTGCCACTTTCATATTACGACTAGATTAGGATGCTCTGAAGGTGAATTAGTAGATAATTTAACATATACAAATGCCCTTTCTATTCCTCTTCGGAGATGGAGATTATAGGTGCAACGTTATAAGGCATAAGCCAAACGTCAGAAATTACGTCGCTCTTCGGACCGTGATTGTGTAATAAAAAATGAAAAACTACGACGTTCTCAAACAAAAATGGAACAAAACCTCATTGCTATCACTGCACTTAGCAGTACCGTGATGAAATTTCAGTCAATTTATACCTACAAATAAGGCTAGCAACAGGGGACATAGTGACAGAGTTATACCAGACGCAAATTAGGTTTACACACGAGAAGATAAACACTAAACAAACACATTCAAGGCCAGTGCAATATGCAACAGCAATTACATCACCGCGCGAACAAACTGATCACTTCAATTTCTTACTTGCAACAAAATTTTAGAAGTAGCCGATCTTTACAAATGCGAATATAAATATCGATTGAGTGTAGTGAATATGTATAGTCTTATATTTTATTTGGTATACAGCTGTTGGTATAATATAGTTATGCAAATGTGCTGCACATGCTGTACTCATGTGTTAATTCCGCAGTAAATATTTTAAGTCAGTTTCATACAAAACGATTGTGAAGTAACAACTGGCGTTTAGGGTTGGTGTAGATTTTAAAACCAAGAGTGATTTATTTTTCATGCTGTAGTATCGTATCACTGATATCAAAATCAACGATGCAATTTTTCTGTCCTCTAAACCCATATCCAAAATATTTCTTAATCAAAATTCATCTTGTACGAAGACAACCTTCGACAACGTCACAACTGGTTTCTCCTCCATCTATCTATCCTCGTAGGAATGATAAATCAAAGTTAAGTATATTAGAATACCGATACACCTTCACATTACACCTTGCAGTACTCCAGTCTCCACGCATTAGGCCTTAAATTACGTCATGCCACCGAATATCGTGGTAAAAAACGCAGCAAGGTCACCGTATTGCAGTCCGTTCACTTGCGATTTCAACCGGGTATACTGTACCCTCCTCTCCCTCCCACCCCCCACCAGTCCCCTCCCCAGGCGGAGTGGCGCGGGAATTGCGCGCCAAAACTCAAGGTGAACCGGTGTTGTTTACTAGGCAGAGCTAAGTGAGTGTACGAGAGCAAGTCGAGTGCGGCGCTGATGCACGAAATGTGAGGTTTGTTTTGGAGAATGTTGTGTGGAGGTATGGTATGAGAATAAGTGGGAATGGTGAGAAAAATATGGTCATAATAATTTTATACTTATGAAAAATTGTGTTTGTTGGTACGTCCTTTTTTAAGACCTATTTTATTGATAGGCAACTGATAGAGGCTAATTTTTACATCGGAATAAATCGTAATACATCAGATACAAATCTGACGCATATTTTTACGCACCCTTAATCAAAATTTGCTCTAATGGCCACAAACTATACTATCTTATAATTTTAATAAAATGTATGCATTCCGTAAACGTAGCTAGGTGTTTCCCATTAAAATCGATGAATCAATTAGCGCGGCACACGTGACGCTTCGCACGCCGCACAAACTATGCCCCAGACGGCCATCGAACACTGCCATTTTCAATATGGCCGGAGGACGCATGGACGAAACGTGAAACTACTTTTAATATTAACTTTCATTATTTAGGGCTAAATATTGTGTTGTATGTTTACCTTAAATACGTTGTCCTGTGATTTCTACATCGCAAAATTATGAAGTCACCGACAATCTTATATTCGAAAGCTAAATAATATTTATCTACGAGCAGATATCGAACCTGCTGCCTTTCGTCTCACAGCCGGATTTCTAAATAATTACGACAAGAAAGCTATATAAATAAATACTTTGGCATACATTTATCAGTTAAAATGTACGTTCACGGCAAATATACTTTAGTTAGCAATTCTACTCCAATACCATAGCATATAAACGTAAATCAGCTGAATGGAATTAACATTAGTCATTACATTTTTTTCAGTACAGTTAGCGGAACACGGAACCGTAGTTCCGCAACAGTACTGTGATATGCATTGTTCCTGGTGAGCAAACGAAACTGCCAACAGAGTTTGATTGAATTCACTATGATGTGAGTTTTGTGGAAGTTTTACGAATGAGCACGTAATAGAAAACGTTGGAATATTCCCGTATTCATTATGTAAAGATAATTTATTGACTGAGATTAAACAGACACGGCCTTATTCATAGACAGTTTGAAAACCTATTTTAGTTATCGAGTGTTTTGTCTTCTTCACTCAAATTGAATTCAATAGTCGTTCGAAAGAGACAAATCAATTGATAACTAAAATTGGTTTAAAACTGTCTATGAATAAGGCTGCCAAAGATCAAATTAAAAATGGCACCCCATGATAACGATCAGTGTTTCCAAAAATTCGCTAACGTCACATGTCTATTTCAAGTATACTGAAGCCATTTAAATAAACACCTTATGACTTCTAATTTTTTGTACAAATAAATAAAATTTAATTTTAAAATCGTGTATTGTGTCGTGAATGTCAAAATCTTTTGGGTAACACTTGAACCATGTTTTTGTTAATTAAAATTTTGTCTCGCTATGAAGGCCAGACTCATAGCTTCTCATACAATAATATAATTATCAAAAATAAATGATTTAGGACAATTAAAAACCTACTTGTCAACCCATCATATGTTTGACTGTGTTGGTAGTAGTTATCTGTGCGAAAAACGTTGAATATTGTGTCTACTTTAAGCTAAGTATTCACATGTAAGTGACTGTAGTCTTTTTTTGAGAATAAATTTCTTTAAACCTAAACCTACATTGGTGATGTGTAACAAGTATTCCTAATAAGGCACGGAACACGTCTGCAAACAACACATACACACTTACATACATGGTGTACATTATACATAGCGTACTTTCTGCGGGTAACCATGGTCGACGCATGCCGTTGGTCGCGATTTGCAAATCGAGTTGTACGTGCCAAATAAGCGTTTGTAGAATCTCGATGTAAACGACACACATACGTAACTTTGATAGACCACAAAACTGACGCCTAGTTCTGTTTCAAAGCTCACGTTTTGGATATCAAAATATTTAAAGATGAAAGTCAATTTTTTTTTAATTACTGATTAAGGTGGGTAAAGATAATCCAGTATCCCTACGAGATTTGCCGAGATTCAGTGTTCATTATCTACTGTTTGCGTGCCACTTATTTTTACGTCTAAAAGAAGATCCAATAGCGAGTGTGTGGGCGCACTAGTCTCGATACTCGGCAGTATCAATAAAATTAATAAAAAATACAACACATTATCAAAAAAATCAATAACCAATTGAAAAACGGTTTGAGCGAATCGCCGTCTAACTGTGCAACTCTGCCACCTACAGTCACCGTAAAAAACACAATAGCGTTTGATACAACAATACCAACACTTATGATACGAAATCATAAAAATGGCATTTACGACCGCCCGTCGATTGCTTTAATACGAAAAAAGAAAACGTTCCACCCCGTTGGATACGGTATAAAAAATATCTAGTGGGACAAACGTTTAAGGCCATTGATTACAATCAAATAACTATTGAAGTCAACTGCTACACATTGTGTGTTCAAAAATGAAATAGCCCTGGCAAGCTGC
Source organism: Theretra japonica (assembly GCA_033459515.1). Taxonomy (NCBI): domain Eukaryota; kingdom Metazoa; phylum Arthropoda; class Insecta; order Lepidoptera; family Sphingidae; genus Theretra; species Theretra japonica. The sequence goes on from CM065949.1 coordinate 13,150,211, forward strand.
GTTCTTAAAATCAAGCTCAATCTACGATCAAATTACATATTACAATTGATTATATTTTACATTTTGGTGGGTTTATAAAACCTATGTGGCACTGTTGGTTAAGTGCGTGGTGGCCTCGTGGTATCGGACCAGACTCGGCTGCCTACATGTTCACGGTGGTCGCGGGTTCAAATCCCAGGGCACACCTCTGACTTTTCGAAGTTATGTGTGTATTGATAGTCAATCACCACGCACTTTAACGGTGAAGGAAAACATCGTGAGGAAACCTGCATACCGTAGCGATTTAAAAAAAATCTACGGTGTGTAAGTCCGCCAACCCGCACTAGGCCAGCGTGGTGGACTATATGGCCTAACCACTCTCAATCGTACTTTCGATTGTAGAGGAGGCCCGTGCCCTGCAGTGGGTCGTATATGGGCTGATACAATACAATACAATACTGTTGGTTATGATTCTTAACTTAGATGTTCGGCTGTGATACAAATTCTCGCAGCTTCGTTCCCCGCACTAAGACAGATATTTATGTCATCGGCAAGCATTTACACTAATGTCGTGTTATCGTCATACAAATGAATCCGTGCTGCTAGATTCTGATTCTGGACTGATTTGACGATGTTCACACTCGATTAGATTCTTGCAAGATTCAATACTCATTTTAATATTAAAATACTATTGTAATCATGCTATTAGCTTTTAAATGTTTTCATTAGTTTTGTAATATTTTATTTTTGTTTTTGGTGTACAGTAAAGCATATATAAATAAATAACAAAATTTAAAATACTGCATGGATTTACGTGACAGTCATGTCCTGAGGGCGATACAGCTAATGTATGACGAAAATAGACACAAATTTGCCTTCCTTTCTATTTAATCCAACAGAATACAATAAAATCACGACCATAACTAACGTGAAACCCTGTTATAGTGATCAGATCTAAGACGCATCCACGCAAATCATACGTGTAAGATCCACATGATTTAGAAAGCTAAGTTTTCGCGATGTGCAAAGTGTATCGCGGGTCAGCGGCGATGCGCACGCATGTACACGTGGTGAAAGTTACAACTTCACGCGCATGCGCACAATACACATACTGCACAGCGCACACATACGAGTATGTAAAGAACATCGTTCACGCATCACGCACTCTCATAGCTACGAAACTATTTGCCAGTGCGTTTCATGCTTGATGCTCGGTCAGGTTTGTAGTTTCAAATAAATTATATATTTTATCTGACAGGATCACCTCCTCTAAAAAAATATATTTATCTATCGCAAGGACCATACAACAATACTTTGCGACCTTATTTGGTATGACGACCGTACGACCGTATGTCCGTTTTATGGGTTAGATCCAACAATATTAGATTTAGGATATTACAGAGAAAGATTGCAAGGAATGGTAAAGTTGACATCAGAATGAATTATATAGGTACCTACTATAATCTAGAAAGGATCCCAGTATCATCCAGAAGTAAGGGGACAGTATTTGCCAAATATTTTAAACAAAACGTCTACATACAACATAACTTTTGTACTTAACTTAATGCAAAAAGGATAATTGGAATCCTACTCAATTTTGAGGAGTTTTACACTCCAGGTCCGAAGACATTCGTCAGATCTTGACCAATTTTTATGGGACCATTGTGAAATATACGCTATGTAACAAAAAAAGCATTTATCCATATCGATTCAGGCGTCTTCGAGTAATCAGTGTACATAAAAACATACGAAGAATTGAGAAGCACCTCCTTTTTTTGAAATCGGTTAACAAATCTAAGTTGAATGAGGTTAAATAAATCACTACCAACACCATCACAAATTAACTAAATTAATTTACTTATTAAGTTGGTAAATAATAAACTTTGAACGCTAAACTAAATCTATTAAGCACGTTTATTTACTCCATACTTAAACAACAATTACCCAGAGTAGTGGGTCGACAGCTTATTTCAGTTTTATGTGCAGTATAGTTTAAATTGCTTTAAATAAGTACACGTATAGCATTTTATATAGTGTCGTAAATAATGTCTATTACATTAGTCATATCGTTTAAGGGAATTTAGTCTACATGGGCCTATGTGGGTCGATTGCCCAATGAATTACATTACACCAATAGCTTGATTATTGTCAAAATATTTTAGAAACCAACAGTCAGTTTCCTTTGTCGCATTATTCTATGAAGACTGGCAAAGCAACTACGGTTTCCAATATTGTAGATAAAACGGCAATGATGATGTACCAACAGGCAATATGTCGTTGGATGCGAGTAGCTTCCTCTCTCTTTCTGTAGGTGCCTCTCCATTGCTGAAGGTTGGAAATTAATTCCTTAAACCTCATAACCTCCAACTGCAATAACAGCCTATGTTCCAGTGAGCTTGGTGTGGTTTTATAATGCTTTTATGTCAAGGGGCAACGACCACAAATAGACCGCTCCAAAACATAACAGTTCCATAAATGTTCGCTATAAAAGTCACCCTCTTAGATCCGAATAAACACTAATTGCAAGACTAACAGAGTCTACACATAGTTCAAGCTTCTCTACAGAATACAAGTTCACATACACGTGTATGTAACGATTGACCAGACTAGCAAAGTTGATTGACCAGCGTAGGACGGCACCGATCGTGGGTGATCGCAAACATAGCGTTTAGCAGTCACAACACACCATTTCTAACATTTATATTTGTTTTTTGATATGATCGTAAAGTCACTAACTGTCTACGGGATACGGGCGAGGAACTTGCTGTGAAACTGGAGACTTCGATCCTTACACTTCAGCAAATGTGTATCAAAGAATACTTGTTTCGGTTCTAGTAGACGCTAAAAAGTCTGTCTAGTTTCTGATTTTTTAATCATTTTTTTTATCAGCCCATATACGCCCCACTGCTGGGCACGGGCCTACTCTACAATCGAGAGAGTTGATTGAGAGTGGTTAGGCCATATAGTCCACCACGCTGGCCTAGTGCGGGCCTAGTGGCAGTTTTTGATTGGCTTGACAAAATTAATGCACCCGTAGTCGAATTTATTTTACCATAATCCTTCTTGTAATAAATTCATTAGCCATTTCGAAGCCTTTTCTGTAGCGACCAGGTTTCGCCAGCATTCTATTGTTACCTTTGTTAATTTTCCTGCCGATTTTGCATTTAATTACAAAGCATATTATTTAGTTATTATTCAGCTAGTTCGAAATGACGTATGTACCGGGAATTGTTTCAGTAAATTCTGCTGAAATGTTTACAGAATGCTGCGGCGTTGCGTATCCTATTAATTGGAATTCCGGTTCAAAATAGAAAATAGAAATTGAATATCTGTATTCCATTGTTCATTAATTAAACGAGAATAATGTAAAAAAATTATGGTTAGATTTCCAATAGTATATTTTATGCAACGATGAGGAAAAAGCCTATTTAAAATAAGATGTTCTTTAGTGTCGGTGGGAATTCATTGCTGGGTTAGAAGGGTGGTGGCACCGACGTACATCTTTCTGGCCCTTCTGGGACACCAAGAATGGCGCATAAGTTTTCGATACCATGTATTTGAGCCTCTATTCAACCGACTGGTTTGAAACTTTCGCCAGTTGTTATCGGCAGTTTTGTAAAGGTTTCTGGCATAGGCTATGAGCGTATATTGGTCGATAAGTCGTAAATAGGATTGTGAAGTTTATAAAGTATATACTATGGCGAATTAACCGGACACTTAATATTATTCCACTCTTGAGTGTCAAAAATATAATTTGCACTTGGACGAAGCCGGGTTGGGCTCCTCCGCCATAAAAATAAGTTACATCCATATTTTGTTGTAAAGAGTACAATTGCCTTGAAAAACTTAATAAAAATAACAACGCGCTTACAAAAATAAACAAGATATTCTCACAAAATGTCACTGTAATTATCGTTTCCTTATTGTGCTCACTCACAAGCGAGCCCTCACGATGAATATTAACACTTAACCTTACAATTTATCTTTACGACCTGTCAGCCGAAAGAGTAGGCTGAGATTATCACTGCAAAATGTTTTAAAGCTTTTTTACGGTAAATATTCAAGCCACTCATAATATGAAAAATCACATAGGAATATTAACGCCTACGAGTCACGACAACTAAATGTTTTTTTGAAGATAGACGATAGAAAGTAAGATAGGAAAGATATATGTAGATAGTTTAGGCCTCCCGTCTTTTAACTAATCAAACCAAAAGTTTCAAAAAAGCTGCTACTCTTGTCAGTTTTGCTGTGAAATCGGGTTACTATTTTGACACAACCAACTGGCCATTCATACTATATTTGCTGCACAGGGCAACTCTAAAACTAAACAGTGTCACATCTCGAATCTGTAATCACCAATCTCCACGTTATGGTTTTGAAGTTCTCAATAAACATTAATAGATATGTATTCAAAGGTAACCACCGAAATTCCCGATCGCGAGGTAAAAGGCATTATCTTTTGTCCATAAAACAATAAAAACAAGCATCCATAACACGTTGCAATGCAATCGATTTCAAGTTAACAGCAAAACAATTCGCGCGCAAATTATGACATGACGTTAAATGAAATACACGCGCATGCAAATTGTCGGTCGGAACTCGCAAATGTGTTTGCTTAAGGGCTCGACGCTCTTACACGGGTATATTTTCCACATTAAACCGTTGTATTGGAAGTGTCACGATTTTAGATAAAATTCATACACAAACAAGGGGGCTTTAAATGGAAATGTGAGGTGGAAGAATGTTAAAACATCGCTCAAAATACTTTTTACGAGTTTTGAATGATCCATTACTGTTTTTTATGTAATATAAATTTAATTTGACTCCAAAAGGCAATTCCCAGGTAGATAAAAGAACGATGACAGAATTCATCGACATATTCGCACAGGATCCCTACAGAACAATAAACCTAGGTACTAGCACTGCTGATATTACTGATATGTACAAAGTATTTATACTAATTGACGATGGCTTAAAGATACAATTATAATAAGTGTATAGTTTCCTCTAGTCCGTTTCATTTCATGTACGCTCAATAACCCCAATTTTTTAACCTTTCTTCCTTGTCAAATAACACTGCGCCTTAACCATTATCAAACAAGACGCTTGAAGTTATTTTTTACCTGTCACGTAACAAGAGCATAGATTAAAACAACACGTTTTGTAAGTGCCAACGCCTATCAATTTAACATATTTATCAGCTCGTACTGAGAATGCAAATGAGCATAGTATTACTGATGCGATGTTGATACTTGTTTTGACGTGTTTAGTGTAACCTTTTGGATATACAAGGTTGTGTTTTCTGAAGCGTAAGGCAGACGTAACGAGACAACTAAGTATTTTCTATTTCGTCTCATGGATGTGACAGCAGCTATGCATTAATAATCTCGTTAAATAATATTCCTCTACAAAGTGACATGTATGGTCGCATCTAGACAACAACTAAACTATAATTTTATATATGGTTTTGTTTATATACTAGAAACATTTTCAAGAATAAGCACTTTAATATTTAATGGTCCATTAGTAATGATGGCAAATTATCTAATGTAAATATGTGGGATTCCAACATTTATATTTAATTCATAGCAAATTCAACGACTAATAGATCATAATTCGTGAATTTATTTTAAAATTAGCATCTGTAAAAAATCTCACATTAAAAAAACTCAAAAAAAAGAAAAATATGCGCAAATGATAAAATATGGACATTAAGCTACTTCCAACCAGAACTAATAAATTGTCTGTAATCTAACAAATATACAGCAAAAATTCTAACATCGAATTGTCTCTTCTACAAGGATTTATGCAAGATTTATACATGTTTATTATAAATGAACATTTATACAAAAAATACGGGAAAGCTTTCAATCGTGCACACATCGACGCACAGACAGAACCGATTAGTCACACGAGCTTTGAGATGAGACGAGAATAATACGAACAGATAATATCAACGTATTTATTACATTGACAGCTTGCGTGTCTGTTATTTTAACGTATGTCAACATTTTACATATGATTTTGGTTATTTTTGTTTTTGCAAAAAATAAAATACAGCTAATTTCTATAAAAATATGAATACATATCAATTTAAGTGGGTTGAGACTTGAGGCAGTAAATAATATACACGCCACGTTATGTGTTCGATGTAAGGTTAATTATCGTTTATATTTTAAATTATATATACTTTTTTATAAAATCAAAATTTCAGTAAACAAAACATACTTATTGTAGTAGCCTCTTCGAAAACAGAACAGTTCACATATTCTAAATTCAACTAAACTTAGAGTATTCATTGTCTCATTTAAAACAACTTGAACTAATAAAATAAAGGGCGTGATCACGAAAACTATTAAGTGATCGAAACGTCGGGAAATTAAAAAATGTAATAATTAAATCAAATTCGCGATAAAATCCCTAAGAATTCGTTTTATTTCAATGTGTAACATTGGCGTAAATCTAAGAAACCGTTATACAACTTGAACTAGTTCATAACCAGACATAAAAAGACATTCCATATTCAGAAATATATTACCCAGCGACAGTGCAAGAACATAATCACACGATCATAATAATTAACCAAGTATTATCCTTTATGCATTGTCTACACATAATTGTATGATTGTGACACGCAAAGCCATGGACACTTTATATATCAAGTGGAGGCATTTGAATTGTGCCCCTTTTTAGAGCATTCATAACCCATGAGAATTTTTGTGAAAAATGATAGTTAAAAAAGGAATTTAATGTCTGTCTTTATAGTTTCTGCCTGACCCAAAAGGACATAGTAATGAAATAGTTTAATATTTTTATACCGATAAAAATTACCTTGTCGTTTGCTAAGACCCATAATATATGACATTTCAAAACAAAGATGGTAGATTTTTATCAATGTCAATTTAATTTATTATGATACTTATAATAAATTAAAAATTAAGACTTGACCACGACTTCAATAAACAATGCAATAAGCCCAATCGGATATACATAAATGTCATTATTGGTAATATCAGTAAAAAAAACAATAAAATATGCAGCTATTTTCGATTATCTCTTTCTTGGAATTAAATACTTAAATAATAATTTTATAGGCACTAATTCTTGTATTAGTAGTGAGCTATCAATAGCAACGCATTAAATCTATTTTCGTACAAAATCGATACATCGCCGACACATTAGTGCAAAGATGTGGGCGTTTTTGTACCAACAAATAAACTCTATTATTTTAAACGAGCTACGTTCAATTCTATCGCGCGTTTTGCAGTTTCCTTTTGTATTACTTCACTATAAGACTATTTCTGTGACGTGGTGCGTTTACAAGCAAACATTGGGATATGATTTATTAAATTATAGATTCTCTAACTAATTTCAAGCTTTTGAGATATAACGTTAGGCCACAATGCACTAACTACGCTGGTTGATTACAGATTGGGAGATATTAATATCTTCAAATTTTTAGTGAGGTTTCAGACATACAAGATTCTTAATTATGTTTTCCATCGCGAATAAATATAATTTACTACGTATGAATTTGTGGGTCTTAAAATATTTTAAACGGATTTAAAACTGCAACCGCTTTGTTACCAAGAAGGCTTTCATACTCCGTCATAGAAAGTTTACTACCGAAACCAAATCTTAAGAATATTTCCACGTCAACTTCCTGGAAGCGACCTCACCAACACTTCAAGAACGTCTAAGCACGTAATATCTGAAATCTTCTTAAACATTTCAAAATACACGTTAAAATTAACGTTATTCCGCTGAAGAGTAAAGTCTGTACACAAAGTTTATACGCAGACGTTGAAAGAAGCAAGAACCGCTTGAGAACTGCCAAGTAACGTTAAGAAATACCAAGTCCATAGATAAGTACGACACTTGAGCGAGGAAATACCATAAGATTTTAAAAGAAGCTTGCAGTTAATGGCTCCGTAAGTTTTTCTTATTAGCGAACTCGGCGGCCACGAGCGCGGTCCCATTAACCGCCGCCAAATAAATTCAACTCCATTATTTTAATTTAAGACCCAACTATTCTCAGTTTCTAATTATAGCGATAGTTAACTCGTTTTAATGAATGTTTTTATTACTGAATTTAGACACAAACATTTTTTCCACGCTTTAAAAATATTTCCTTTGGAGAACCTAGATGGCTCTGGTTTTTATTTAAAATAGTAAAACTATTATCCTTATTAGAAAAACGTTTTCAAAAAGGACTTGAGAAAACGCAAACAGACATTTACAAATCTCCTTTATCTATATTTTCCTTAATGATTCAACACGCGATGTAAAAACATGAAATTATTATCAGAAGAAATTATAACCATTGTATATTTTGATATTACTTTTATAACATTGTAATGAAAATATTATAAATTACTTCATGCTTTCTTTTATTACATTAACAAAAGTAGATTATAGCCGAAGCTGCCAAGACGAAGATAACAGATTCAATATACAATATGTATATATGATTACGGACGGGTATTTTTCAATACACTATGTAAATACTTGTAATTTGAAAAACACTTAGCAACATGAATCCCAAGTTTATTCAATATATTCATTTAAAAACTACAAGTAGCGTAGGTTGAAATGTGTATAAATCGATAATAACATTATTTTTTACTGTTTCACTTAAGGAACGTTAGAAATTGGCGGAAAATCGCTGGCTATAGCCAAATAATTTCGGCGGAAAAAAACTCACGCCAGTGTCTTAATTCGGGACGTAATCAGTCTTTGTTATGAGAAAATTAATATAATATTAGTAAGTTATCAGAATGATATATTATTTTCACACAATACATGTACTATAGAAATAAGAAAAAAGTTCTAATAAGATAAATGTTATTCTACAATACAATTATCATGATTTTATACAAGTGTACATCTACCTCATAAAAATAGATTTAAAAAAGATATTCATGAGTTAAAAACAGGATTCCCAATGTAATGTTCTAGAAGGAGTAATATATTCCCTTTACAAACAGTTTTATTGCCCTATTTGTACCAACACACATGAGAAACAAATAAGTAACATAGAAATTTACTTTCAAACGGCACCACAAACTCCCAAAAAAACAAGTTATTTGCGACCGCCGATAAATCAGAGCAAACACTAAAAACGTATCTTGACTGATATCAGAGGAAAGAATAAAATCGCCATCGTTACGGTTTTTATAGTTTTGGTCAAGTCGATAAGCGGTTCGTAGGTGGGCGGGCGGTCGAACCCCCGCGGCAGTTTTCCTCATTCCGTCCCTGATGTGAATTGAGAGGCCTACTTAGGTAGCATCGTGAGCTTTTACGATAGGGCTTTACGATTTATTACTTACTCCACATTTTTAGGACTGGCTCTATTAAAAGGTTTCGTCCGGGGAACTTTATTTTTGTGTACATTTTTGCCGGAGTTCGGCGCGGCGTTAAGGACTGATACTTTTTGTTTTTATTGTGAATGGCCGTTGTGATGGGGAGCTTAATGCGGCCCTGCGTGTATGGAGAAAGTTTTTGTATGGAGTGATAGATGTAAGGAAGTTACCCCTTAATTAGAAATAACAATGAATGTACACGCTACAGCGGAGCATTTATTTATTTTGGTACGGGAAAGTTAATGTAGAGTGCCGGGGAAGAGTCGACACAATTACGCCGGCCCGCTTAATTGTTCATGGTTCGCGTACATGTTGTTCAAGAGACAAAAGCGCGCTTGTTTCACGTGAGTTACTGTTAGAACCGTCGGGAGTTTGAAAATGAAAATTACTTTAACTGAAGCGATGTTACACGTTTATTTAATATATGATACTACGTTGTTTTTCGTACTAGCATCACATAGTAGTAATAATACCTATGATAATTAACAAGTGCCATATTGTCGTCCAAATAAGTATTAACTGGCGACACACGAGTATCTCTAGCCGTTCATCGCGACTATTTCATATTAATATTAATTACGAAACATAATATACTGAAATTAATTGAACTACACGCGCCCGTTTGATAATCAGTGTGTGGCAAACGTTATTAGTTACTAGTGAATTGAATTGAACATCTCTGCCGGTGACAGCGCGCGAGTCGATCTATCATAACTGGCTTACACTAATCACGTGAGCGAAGGTCAATTAAATCATACACGTTACTCACGTAATGCATCAATTGACAGCTGTGTTACACAGAAACGTGTGAGCTAGTCTATAGTCTATACTTGTGATAGTACGGCATATGCTTGTTTCCATTAATTGATATTGTATACTATAGATTCTATGGGTATGTGGTATACATGGTTATTTTGATCTGAGTGTCCAAATTTTAACAGGAGGTTCAGAAACATGAATATAGCCCATTAATAAAATAAAATGAAATATTTTTGTTTGAAATTATTCCATAATTTTCGTAAGGGAACTGAACTTCAGTCCACCGGACTAGCCTATTACGACTTGGCAAACACATGACTTTTGACTTGTAATCAATCGCTAATGGTCAAACGGTAACGCTAACCGCCTTATTTAAAGACAATTTTAAACCCTATTTTAGTTATCCAATGTTTTGCCCCTTTCCAACGACTTTTGAATTCAGCTTTAGCAAAGAAGACACAAAAATCGATAACTAAAAAACGTTTTAAGGCGGTATCAGTATACGCAATTTCTGAACTTCAGAAACTGTAAAAAACAACCAACATTTCCAACTCTACTCCATATTGCCCAAACACAAATCAAAATCTAATACCAAAATAATTTCACGTCCAAATGATCGTAGACGGTTCAAACGTACAAACAAACATAGGATCTATGTATAGTTAACCGCGCGTCGGAAAATCACTAGGGGAGAACAGCGCGGGCGCACCGCTGTCTCTACGCAAACAGGGACACAGTAGATATTCACTCAGAAATGCAATGGGACAGATCACAGAAATACATACAATAACATACATATTTATTTTTAGTAAAATGAGTATTATTTCCATGGGTAAAGAATGTTTCGGTTCCACAACAACGAAACATAATATTTTTTTCCATAAAATCACTTTCATTTGTATCGGTTCGGGATAAAAATCGCGGCGTGTTTATTCACAATATGTTTTCGACATTGTCCTGCAGAAACGTACATGCGTGTTATACAGTCAGAACTCGGTTCTTAGCTTACATAACCCAGAAACTAATATCACAATTGCCTTTCATTACATGCGGACAGTATAAAACTTAAGAGTTATAAACAAACCAATAAGCGTAAAACACTTTATTATAGGAAAATAATTTTCTAAAGATAACATTAATGATAAGTGAAGTGTATCCGCTTAGAATAGTAATTAGTCACTGGATATAAAACGTTATCTACTTTCACAGATAAAACATATTAGTACGCAAAATACAATTCAACCTAGAACATTTACTTCTATAGGTTTTTAAATAAATCCTTGAGGCAATCAATCAAAATTATTATACCCAAATTGAATTAAATAATGCTTCATATTATTACCAGGTTAACGCTATCACCTTTAATAGATAGAATTGCAATTATCTTTATAATCGTCGCAGTTCTTTTTCGACTAATCGTAATTCACAATCATGACAATAACACCCAAAAAAATACGCAACAGTGCAAAAGTAAATAATTTCTACATATCGTGTAAACATTCGTATCAATTAAGCTTCGCAACCCGTTATCTGGTACTGCGAAATTCCCGTCAAGGTCACGCAGGTCACTGACCGCCGAACAGCTGATATCGCGAGCGTATCATAATAAATATGGATGTGTTTTATTTGCCGCTAGCCGCGACGCAACTCATGATTGCGGTTATATTATCGCGAGTTCGATTACTACGTGCGACATTTGTGACAGATTCTTGAGTGGCTGTTATGCAATATTTTATCAAGGTACAAAGTTTTATTAGCATAAAATACCGATGACTAGGAACTAACTATTATAATTAGATTGCGCAATTACCACCCTCCAAATAAATTTCTAAAACATAAATCAATACACAACTTTCCAATTTCTTTATTAATTTTAATCCACTCTTTATCAACGATTTTTTTATTGAATTCTTAAGCGACTAATCACTTTTTTAATACTACGCAGTATATGTAATATGTAATGTTGAAAACGTGAGCGTTAACAAGTCGTAGTAACTAGTAGCGACGTTTCCATTGATGAGTGTGACTAACCAATGACCTAAATATAGAACCGAGTTACGTAACATTACACGTGTTTACACTCATAACGTGATTAGTTTACTAACACGCAATACATTTGTACTTTTAATGGCTTTTTTTTGTTCTTTGTCCTTGCATCTGCGGTGGGCGGGTTGTTACTTGTTACTCAATACGTTGTACAGCGTACTATAGACCGGCATCTCAGAAAAAAAAACCTTTGGATGTTTATCTTAAGTACTTAAAACATTGCATTTTATGTACAGTCAAAACGGCTGCGGATTTAGTATAATTTCGAAACCATCTAACTTCATGTGGCTGCTGACAGCTGACTGATTAAAAATATCAATTACGCTAACAATGAATTAATACCTTTCTGCGAACATAATGTTTATTTAGATCAATTTATAAGAAACGTGTAAACATCCGGCACGCCTGTACATCTACGCAGAAATATTAGTAAACAACAATGAAAATAAACCCTCGCCCTTAAATTAGTAGGCACTTAGTACCGAATACCCAACCGTGGCAATGATCAAACTTTCCAGTTACGGAAATGTTCTTAGAACAATGAGTTATGATAGATTGTTAAACTTGTAATGCGAAAAGTTTAAACAATATCTTTCGGGGTGATTTTAGGCAAATTGATTTTCAAGTTGTAATGAAAATAAAATATGAGCAAGACTGGGAGATAATTTAATAAAATCAATCATCATACTACATTTTCATATTAGGTACTTTAACTTTACCAAGGTAAACTCAATTCATAGTCCATCAAAGGCGAATTAGAAATATCAACACTGCTGCATCACTTCACAAAACCACCAGTCTTACAGAAATCATGCGTTAATTATCAATTATGCTGCCGCATTTTTTGGCGAATGACATTTCAAAACGTTCACCAACCCGTACATCCCTTTTTTCAATCTCTACCGTTACCCAAGCATCCAACGTTCTGTAATACATCGACGATCCTCAAGTGTGACCACAGATTTTATATTTAATCGGCTTATTTGGATTAAAATACAATCCTCTTATTCTCCTACAGATTCTTTTAAATCACATTGTAAATTAGTACTTCCACTTCCATCATCACAATATATTTGAACATTGAAGCGGGCTGGCGCTACTGCACATCACAGCACTGCGGCGCGGCGCGGCGGCCACGTCACCGCATTATGTAAACGCGCTGTGGCTCGTGGCTCATTCAGCCGCGCGGGATGCGCGTGCGCACCACACACGCACGATAAAAGTGAAACACTTTATACAACATACTATATCAATTGGGTGATATTTAATGGAATAGGTGACTTGCGTCAATCATTATTTCCATGACAGCCTTCGTGGCCCAGTTGGTTAGAAGGAATATTTTCTTATGCACTTAAAGCAGGGATCGTGAAAAGACACTGATAAGTAGTTAATTGCACGAAGACATTGATGCAAGAATATGAAACAAAAATTGTACTAAAATTGAATAAAAATATCAAAGGCATTTATCCACGAATATCATGGTATATTACTGGATGGTGTAGTTGTACTACAATACGGTTACAACGCTAAGGTCTTGGGTTCGAATCCCGGATCGGGCAAAGATATATTGGATTTTTCAATTAATTATCAGCCCGAAGTTAGGCATTTCTGCCCGATATGGCGATAGGTTCACCCCCTATCGTCTTGGGACCGAACACACAAGGCGAAACGTGGGTGTCCTGGTTACTACCAGGAGAAACTCTGCCTACCTCTTGTGGGAAAAGGCGTTATGTATGTGCGTCTAAAATTATAGGCCTAAATAATAAATGTAATATAATTTTGCATAGACAATTCATGTATGAAATATGGATACTGACAAAGCTTTTACGACCAAAACCCTTGACGGAACACCAAACGCTTTCGTCACCATTACCATTGCATCACACGACCGTCATCGAGCCCACACGCTTTGAAAATGACAGAATGGTACAACGATGACTTCATTTTTAGAAATCCGTCGACAAAATATTGAAAACAAATAAAATAATAGTTAATACTGGAAGCCCTCAAAAGCCAACAGATACTCTAAAACTTGGTAGAGCGACGTTTTACAATGAGTGGTTGATAGTGATAGGTCATGGATGAGAAATGTCAAAGGTCATTCTCAGAGCATGGTAAATTTGGCCTTTGTCCAGCATTGGAGTTATGTACGTTGGGCGCGACGAAACTATACAATTTGAACTGGAAACTTACATATGTGTTGCGCCTTGGACTACTCCTCCAGAAAAAGAAGCGTATAGCATATTTGATTAGTGCGACTATAACGGTGAAGCAAAACATCGCGAGGAATCCTGCATACCATGGCGATTTGTAAGAATTTCTACTGTGTGTAAAGTCCGCCAACCCGCTCTTGGCCAGCGTGGTGGACTGTATGGCCTTACCCCTCTCGATCGTATTCTCGATTGTAGAGAAGGCCCGTGTCCTGTAGTGGGACGTAAATGAGCTAACACACATACAGATAGATTAATAGAACTCATACTAGATAGTATGATAATATGTAAACTATAGAACTTTTAGCTTGGTAATTTCTTAAACTGTTACTTTTTCACATCTATAACACTTTAGATTAGGAATCGGCGGTTATAATAACGAGTATTTCCGATTGAAAACATCCCGTAAAAGACTATTTCAATAAAGAATATTTTTATTTTGATCACAAATCACTTTACAAAAATGTAATAATCACAGTTAAACGACCTCTATTGCGTCAACTTTGAAAGCGTTAACCTTCAGACCATCTATTGTAATGAGCCATGTGTGAGTACCCGTGAATGTAGTTTTCGTGTTCAACGCAAGTAAATAAATAAACGGACCTTTTATTTATTTTATAAAACCAATTAGTTACCAATTATTTTATCGTAAAATCAACATTTAATTTAATTTTTAATAAAGATAACATCGCAAGTGGCGAGTGATAGTTGAATGCAATTTATTTATGGCAATATAAATTTTAAATAATCATAGAAGCTATGGGCGAGTAATTTATTTGTTCGTAATAAACATTTGCTTAATTAAAGCGAGGGTTGCCAACAAAAAGTCTATTCTAGCTTAAGCTGCTTATACCTCAAAACATAATAAATACTGACGACGTTTTTATATCTGCATATACGAATATCGTTAGAATCGACACTGCATTAGTGCAAAACGCATACTATCAAACGAGAATTCGTGGTTTTGATACATCCAACGAGAATAATGTTGAAGATTAGTAAAAATAATTTTGTTTTACACCTGGGTACTGTGAGGATCAAAATCCCTTGTTTTTTTCTATGTTTATCAGACAGCAGACTTTAAATTTAATGTGGCTCAGGACTATGTGAAGTTGAATGTTTTTTATTTGCCGTAATATAACACTAAAATCATATTACTGTTAAAATGTGCGCTCAACCAATACAATGTATAACCGTACTATCCATTTTCTTGTAAATACATACATAAACTCACGCCTTTGTCCCAGAAGGGGTAGACAGAGGTTCTCCTGTTAGAAATCAGGACATCTACGTTTCGCCTCGTGTGTTCCTATAATGTGATAGGGGCAGGATTTGTAAATACAATTTAATGTAATAGTCCACCGTGTTTGTATTTAAATTAAAATGAAAAAAAAACCCTGTAAAATAATGATCATAATCGTGACAATAATAAGCCTTTATTGCGCCCCACAGATGGTGATTTATAATCATCAATGATCTACTTCGATACGATATAAAACATAAACAATAAAACACTACCTGAACCCATAACTGATAACCAGCCAACAAGCAAAAATGTCTGCGCCTTTATCGTGGTGTACAATTATTTGTACCTTGTCGGAAACGAGTTGCTATCGGCCAATAGATCACGCTGATAGAAATCCATGTATTCTCATAAGTGCCTTTTCATAACTACGATACATAGAGAATATATTGCTATATCGTATATTTACAATCATGCACATCATCTCAAAAGTTAATCCACGCTTAGTACCTAAATAACACGAAATATGAGCATCTTAAAAATTAAATCAATTACATAGTTATCTTCCTTGTGCATGACAGCATCAAATCAGTTACCATAATATCAGTACTTATAAAAACTAACGAATACCAAAGCAATATATTTAATACGAAAAACCTCAAGTAAAAGATTTCCTCAGCAGCACGGAGTAGTGAAACCGCGAACGTCGGTAAACTAGCTACTTAATCCAACAGCACTGGTAGAAACTGGTAACTACATTTTACTAGAGATAGCTACGAGTATACGTGAAGCCAATTTCCTAGGCTCGGAGCACTTACATAGCGCTCGGGACGGATTTAGGACCTATGTTGGGGGCTACGACGCCCCGTGATTTCGGATAATGCATTTTGGTGCTGGATTATCGCACCTGATTTGAAACGGTAGGTTTAAGACACTCTGATTATTTTAAATGAATTAAAGATTATAACTAAGAAAGTAGTGGACTGACATATGTCATAACATTGAAATTTTCTTTACACCGTATACTTTCATATTCGTTTACATTACGGACTGTATATGTACATTTGCTTCGTATAAGGATAGGCGTGGTAATAGGGAATTAATGAAGGAATACATTACAACTGAACAGTGAATTTATTACCAGACAGATATATGTACGCAACGGCATAATTTTTTGTCCCAGACATCTCATAAAACATGACAAATAGCACAAAACATCATTAGAACATCCAAGCAATGAATTCAGGCATAATTTAACACTTAATTTATAAGCGTTACAAAAATTGATTCAAATTGTCACAAAACCTAATTTCGTTAAAGGAAACGGCACATAGGCTGGAACAATTAATTCACGATTATATTGTGTGTTAATTGATATTATCCACCACCTGGATTCCGACCATTGTACTTACGAGTTATAAAAGAAATAGGAATTCGTAAGTGATTTCCTTAAAGAGATCCACCTATAAATTTATATCGACCCATAAACGTCACAAAGGAACACTTGCATTTGCAACAAGATAGTTAGGGAGATAGTTTTTTAAATACTATTTATTAGTATCACAAGTACTAAGTCAGACAAAAGGTTTCTACCATTCAGACCCTTCCTCCGTTAGTTGAATGTTTTCAACTCGCAATAGATAAAGCAAACATAAATCTATGCCAAGCACGTTCAGACAACCTAGAAGGTTCCATGAAAAGGGTCCGCAGAACACTCAATAGGTGCCCGATTGAAAAGTTCAATAGAAATGTACACGCTTTTCACCCATTCGCGAAAACCTAAATACGCACCTGCGCCTAGATATTACGGAGAAAGTAACCTAAAAGTATTCACATGCGTTTTAGATAAAACCAGATGCGGAGAGAGGGAAAAAATATATTTTATATGATACAATGGGCCGCTTATGTTTCTGTCCATCAATCACGCCACCCTGTCTCCTGGCGTTGCGAGAGAATTGTTCCCGGCCGTCGCCATTTTTTCCTCCAAAACCCATTTGGTTAAATGGGATAAAAAAATATACAATCTCACAGGTAATTTATGTAATACCTATTCGTCTAGATTCAATTTGATATATATCGTTACATTACTTATTTGATACATTTACGTTGTTACGGAAAATATTCGGACATTTTCATTTTTAGCTATAAGACTAGATTTTTCTGGGTCGTTGTAAATCGGTTTACTAAAATATGAAATCATATTACTGGATATTTTGATCAGATCTAGTAGGTCTCGACAATTTCGTGAAATATGGTATCACTGCGCGTTTATATAGCTACGTTAGGAAATTATTACGATAAGGCTCTATTTAATAACATAATACTATAGCTTCACTTCTTATTTTCATTCTTACGAATCACATATTCTTATAAGTCTTAACCCGCCGACACGAGTTTACGCCAACAAAATTTTATAAACAAAAAGGTGTCTCGTAGTTTCTAGCACTTTCTATACACTCGCATTCACATTGTAGGGTTCGGACCATCTGTGTGACTATTTTGCTTATCAAACCCAATGTAAATAATAAACAATTAAAACTAATAACTCAAAACAGAACAACATACATTTATTTAAATAATCATCCAAAATTGATTCTGTTTCATCTTCCACGCTGTTGGAGGCGAGAATGCGCCGGTTCATACTGCTTTATCCACTTTTAAAACAACCCCTCGACGAGTATTTTTAGTAACTCCCAACCCCAAGAAAAGGGGTAACACTGGCATTGTCTAATCTTTAAAACATTTTCATTTTTATACAGAAGATTAATGGTTGTCATCTCTACCGGTTAATATTAGCCTTTTACTACTAAGAATAAAGATCCTTAATGATAATAATCCTTATCCTATCCTAATTGAGATCCTTGCGGGAAGCCTATGTTCAGCAGTGGGCTTCCTGTGACTGTAACGAAGAACTAATAAGAAAATGTGACGACTATATACTTTACAAGTGCAACACTATCTACAATATTGACGGATGAGAGATGGGTATCGTCGATCCTAAAACACGGCAGTTGGGTCTCTATGATGGGATTTTCATCATGATTTACGGTATCCTGTATACTCGTCATGAGTTGTAAGATTATAAGCCTTACACGGACTTAATCAAACATAAGAAAAGGCAATTAGAGCAAGAAGTCCACAACACGTGGACATTTGGTTTGCTGAATAGATAGGCATTAGTTAACCAGACTAGTGCCTAATCTGTATTGTACTGCATCAGCCCATACACGAGGCACTGTAGAGCACGGGTCTCCTCTACAATCGAGAGTACGATTGAGAGTGGTTAGGCCATATAGTCCACCGCGCTGGCCTAGTACAAGTTGGAGGACTTTTACATACCATGAAATGTTTACAAGTCGCTATGGTTGGCAGGTTTCCTCACGATGTTTTCCTTAACCGTTATAGTGCCCAATCCAGAATTCTACAATTACTCATAGTTTTTGACGCTGTTTAATAACTGATATCATTGACATGCTGTATTTTTCATCGGGAGTTTAGCACACATAACATTTTATTTAACAGCTGTTGACATAAAACACACATAAATGTTACTTTCCTTTATACCTATACGTGTCTTTGCGACACCGCAGCTGTTGTTTTCAAAACTTTCGCTATATGGAAATAAAAAAACAGAATACATAGACTTAATTAACTTCACTATTTACTTATTCCAATGACTCATCGTGAACAATGGTCAGTGTGTGATTATAAATTACAATTTAATCATGAATAGTCGTCATTGCTCGAATATTTTTCTTACTTAATTGATTAATTAATGTAATAAGTCTATTCTATAATTTCATAGCTATTGGAAATGATATGAAAATATTTAGATTCACCTCATTACTTTAGCGATAGCATGCGTGTTCCATATCGATCAATTCATTTTGTAGAAATTTTAATAAAAAAATATTTTTTATCCCTAAACACCCGTCAAAAATTCTAACTCCATGGTAGCTAGATAACACTTTGTGCCACAAATTACCAACTACTAAAATTGTATATTTTACCTTAATAATAAAATATTTTGTTACATTAAAATACCAGGAAACCAAAACTTATAAAATATATACGAAAACTATTTATTCAATTACATCAAACGAATCACATAATAATGAAGCCATTTTCCTTTCGTAATATAAATTAGTTAAACATTTATTCGCCGAATTTACTCGTCATAAAATACCGCTTTTGGAGTGCATTCTTCACTTACACTCAGCAGAGTGTTTATTAACGCCTATTTTTAAAGGGAAAAGTGAAATAATATACTTTCAGCATATTCCTAATACATATTATAGTAATCCCTTTCATACTCTCATCCTTTCTGTATAATATAACCGCACGCATCGACATAACACACGAAATTCACGGCGTCAAGGGCGCTTTTGTCACCAGAACTGACTTTCTATATACGCTTGTCTATTCAACCGAACTCCAAAAAAAGGATGTTAAATTCAAACAAAGATGCGAACGTAAGATTCATGTATCATGATACTTTTTACAAACTAACACTGCCCTCTTTTGGTTAGGGCGCGGTTGTACCATCGCTCAGAATATTGGAAATGTAGGGGACCGCAGGCCTAGTTTTACTGATTTTAGCATAGGTTTTAATGTTACTGAGCGCCATAAAGAGGCATCTAAGCGGGCCGACATGATTGTATCGACTGGTATGAGACTGCCGTCCGATGCCATTCTATACTCTATCTGGACAGCATTAGCACTCACCATCAGGTGCAATGCAGCCACTGTGCCGTGCCAGAATAAAAAAAATAATTTTTGGCTTTACATCATCTTGAATTTTATGCATGAAAATGCAAAGCATAGTGGATGTAATAATACCGTATTATTTCTACAGAGTGCCACTTTTTTTTGTGTTCAAGAGGAAAAGCTATTAAGCTCCCCTTTCGTTACACCGGGGGAGGTGGAAAGGGAGATGTCAGTTTCTCTGGCCTTCCAGCCCGGCACAATACGGATGTTTTGGCCAAGCTAGGTCCTTACCAATGCCTACGCCAGCGTACTGACTAAAACCCCTCGATTACCGGCACACGCACCGTGGGTGGCACCGGACATCCCAGGGTGAAAGGCACCCCGATTTGCCACCTAAAACTTCTTTAGTCTTTTTAATTATGTACAAAATATTTTTGACGTAGCCGGATAAGTTTAATTGTTTCGCAATTTTCTAGGCTCCGTGGGTGTGTTAATTAAATTACGAGTGCTGAGCGAAATCCAGCCTATTTGAACGGGATAACTTTTAATGTCAAGGAGTTTAATCAATGAGCACGGGTCCAAGTACTTCAAATATACGTTTTTGATGATTTCCTTCTAATTATATTAAATTATATATTTATTGATCAAAACTTTAAGACTGAAAATCGAGGAGCCTATATAAGTCACTGGTGTATCTAAAACTGTCATTATATTGGGGAGGCTTCCAACTTGCATTTATTTTCTTTTTGATTAAACTGTTTATTCAAGAAAATTTAATGTTCCATATAAAATACCCATATTTCACGACGTAATTTCATGTATGCCTGTAAACTGTTTGGGCGGAATAGGCTTCATGTATTATTGAGGGAAATGCATGAACAATAATCAGGTAAATTGAAAATAAAACTTATCATTTAACACGAGTTAATCTTCATAGTGTCAATGATTCCACTATTGGCTAGCAATTAGCCAGCGAATGCGTTAAAAAAAGTCTTCATTAGTAACACTATACGAATTATTATTGCTTAGTAAAACGTACTACACTAATAGTCATTGCTTTTGTAATGTTATCCTGCGTATTTACCTCTCGATTTGACTGGCAATAAGGAATTCAAGACATTGGATATTTTTCTTGTTGCTTGGCCATGCCAACGTGCAAACAGCTCGTTTAATCACAATGCTTTGCCAACCTCACAAAACGAGAAGAAAAAAATAAGTAAAAAGGACTAGACTCATAAATATATCAGTACACGAGACAGTAGCTGAGTGATAAATTACCGATTAACGCTGAAACGACAACCAAGTACATCATAGTTTATAGGAAATGTAACAATGGAGCCAGTAAGCGGACCTGCCTCTACAGCGTTTAATGATGGCGTCCATAATAATAACACGTTCATCTATGCAATTGTCTAGTCTAGGGTTATAAACTAGACGGCAAATGTAGTTTGCGTTGGCACAAGCATCGAGGTTCGATATGCCTACCATTTGTGAACATTAACCATTTTTTACGAGGCTCTTGGCCTACGACCGCTTTTGCTTTTGATGGTTAACACTTTTTAATATCACTTAGGCCACGCGAGCCGCGATCGGTAACCATAAGTCCAAATAATAGTTTTGAATTTTCTTTTATTTCTTTAAAACAAACGTTTTTAATTATTCTTACATACTTAATTTGATTCTTTAAAGTATTAAATCAATAAACTAATATTGTAAAAAAAATTATAACAGAAATAGAGTCTCAATAATTGCAGACGCGTTAATGGATATTTATAACACAGTTAACGTTTAGACGGTATAATTTATAGCAGACAATACAATTGAGTTATCATTATCCGATAGTCTATAACCGGTGATGAGTAACAACTAACAACTAACTGCCACGTTTGACCGCATCATTTTATATTGTGATTAACTATCTAAACATTGTTCAAGTCAAGCCCATCCTTACATTACCCTTTTAGGTACACAACACGCAAGTACCATTACGCATACACGTGGCTATGGTGCTGTTAGAATTACCGTTTTATCTACTTTTGTTTTTGTTGAAATAATAGTAGTTTCTAAATTTAGTTCGTATGTTAATATAACCGTGCCCGAAATAGTATTTTGCGTTATTGCTGTTTAAGTAACGTGTTACCATGCAATCATCATCACAGCCCAATCAAACTCAAAGTGTTCATAATAAGTCAATCAAAATCTACTAGAAATCACAATTTGCATACAATCACTAGAACGCCACAAAAAGACTGCCTTCAAGGCTCTCCTGAACAATTGAAATGGAGCATTTAAAAATACTCATTTACCACTAAACCATTACGTCATTTAAAAAAATAGGTAGCGTATAATTTCAGAGGATCTGTTTTTATTAATTATTGGTTTATTGCATTAACTAGCACCGATGTCGGCCGACGTTGTACCGTACCACATTTTTTATGTACACAATTGCGCAAATACAAAACTAGTCTAATTAGCACTGCATTAAAAATGTACTACAGAACTCCGTAAACGATAATCGGTGACGTGAACTATTGTCATAGATTTTTTTATCGCTTCTAGTCACGTGAACAGAATGAGAATTGTTTCTACAAAAAGTAATATCGCCGCAAGGAAAGTAACGTTCGTATATACGTTTTTAGCAGAGAAAAACGCCAGACGGAGCCCGTCAAACAATATACCGGTTTGAAATTTCTATTCATCGCGAGTAAATATCTATGTTGCTAGCAATTAGTATGTCACGTAGCCCCGCTTTGTTTCGTAAAGCGTAGGCCATATAGAGAGCGCGAGTCGCAGCGCGCGCTCCACCTAGCCAAACACGGCACGCCGCGCCGCGTAAACAACGCACCAGGTGCCGTGCCACACCACTACCAGCCCACCATGACTCGCGACCATCACGCCGGCACACCGGCGACGTGACGTAACCGGCCAGCGCCCGAGCCCTGCTGCCAAATGGGTTACGACAGTGATCCGTCGAGTGGCGTCGTCTCTCGTCTCGCTACACTCATGCACTCTCCCCTGTTGGCGAGCCGGCTGCCAAGGTCACCGCGCCGCGCGATAACACCGACCACGCGCCGCGGCCGGCTACTAATTCGCTCTATCGTTCACTCATCAACACACCGACTGCCGAGTCCACCGAGATACTTTCCACTCAATAACAACAAAACTGACTCACCTGTTCTTTTCCAACTCGTTATGAGTGGTCCTGGAACAAAAAACATACGTGGTCACATCACTGTCACGTAAACACTGTACATCACGTATGCACTTCACTGATGGAAACGATTCACTAGCAGGCCGGCGGGCGGCGAGCATTTGGACTCACCTGCTGCCCTGCGATTTCTTCGTCTTAGGCCGCCTGCCGCCGGTGCGCGCCTCCTCGTAAGCGGGCAGGCTCGACGCGTAACCGTGCTCCGCTTCTGCAACAAAGAACACTGCCATTCCGTCAAAATCAGCTGATTACCGCACGGCAAAAATAGACGGGAGCCATGTTTGACGTGTGCGTGAGCTGCACTCGATTGACAATTCAAACAAAGAAAATCCAAATCACCTCTATCGCGCCTTTCTATGTATTCAGCGGCTTCGAGCAGAGCAGCAATACTCATATTTATTGTGTCCCGGTTTAGCACAGGTATTCACAAACGTCACACGACTTTATTCGATTAAAACTATAAATAAAAGTATCTATGCACTCCGAGGTCCACGACTGCGTGCACCGATGTCAAAAACACACTAGGCGATTCGGGACGCGCGACCGTGTTCGCAGCTTCGTGATTTGTCGGCTACGTTCGGTTCTCGCTCGGCGGGCCAATCGCAGCGCGCCGTCGGCCACAATAAAATACCTGGGTCAATCACGTGAACTTTGTGTTTCCAAACAAAACATTTTTTTTTCTACGCGCACCGAAGGTGAACCTAGGTGTTACACAGTGCACTAATGAACTTTCAGATTTTGTTAACGATCACTCATTTATGCCAGAATCATGTTGGAACCTACTACCGTCGATGTGAATGCAGTTAATTTTATTTATTGCTATAAAAATACGTTTTAGCGCCACTATTCGTGTCAACAAGCACTTCGTCTATTTGGAAAGTAATTTATGTACTGTAATTTTGATAATATCATTAACAAGGCCAATAAAACACTCTATTTCACATTTGAGAAACACTTTTAATGTTCAGTATCCTTAAACAAGTTTTCAATGTATCATTTAATATCTTCAACATATGTATTCTGGCAAAAATGACTGGAAGGAGATGTTTTCTTGGTTCCTGCAACAAACATACCATACATTGTACACAAATATGCAGAATTTTTTTTTTTCTTAGCTAAACATGTGCTTGTACTTATTTTATTAAACTATTACTATTTTAAATGTTTCATAGCATTCTTGTTAGAATCCAATACATTTATTTTAATTTTATCAATATCTAATTAGATTCCAATAAATCTCTTTCTCTATCATTTAATTTTAGGAATATGAAAACTGAGAATTCCAATGGAAGCAAAGAGACTACTTTACTTTTTTAAATAAACCTTAAATATATCATAAATAAAATGCAGATATTGTTACATAGGTTTGGAAGTAAAATGTGGTATTTAGTTTTTCATTTAGCACATTAAATTGATTCCTCCTTTCTTGATTAATGCATTTTCATTTAAATAAAATGTTTTCTTGTAAAAGTATAGTATGTATTATTTAATGATATTTTTTTCCCACATAATACTTACTGTTAATATTCTCACTCTCCTGTAATATTGGCTGAACACCCTGACCATTGCACACAAGTATCCACACAGTTGATGTGGACGAAACTCGCAACTTTGCTCTTTGATCTCCACACAGCTGTTTAGAAGAGATGGCATGCCTAATATGTAATTGAAGATTAGGTTCCATTCATCCTAAAACAAAATAAAAATAGTTTTATCTTATTTGTCTAGTTATTAAGAAATAAATCTTATAGTTACTTATTACATTAATTCCTCATGTATTTATTTTTTAGTATTAGGACTAAAAATCTGTAACATTATAATTCAATAACTTTGAGCCAGCCAAGGTTAAAGTTTTCAACTTCGTTTTTCATATTAAAAATGTAATTTGCACCAAATTTCATTATAATATTCGTGATAAGGAGGTCTAATTATGTTAGTATACCTAATTTCACAGCAATCGAAGGTATGCGCTTTTCGGAAGTTTATCCACTTTGTAAATTAGCACAAAGTTATTAATCTTGAAAATTGTGTATGATTAAATTCATATTTGTGTGCTATTTTCATAAAATAATGTAAATAATGATGCCCACCTCTTGATTGAGTAGTGTTAAATCACAGTCATCCAATTCAGGTAATGGTGGATATGTTCCTTCTTCCACTTTGTCACTGTAAGTCTTCATCATAGTCTCCAGTCTTGCACAGTTGTACAGAATAAATGCAGCTCCTACAAATTAACATTACATTAAAGATAATCAATCAACAACTTAATTCTTACTTTATGGGCAAAATTAAAACCTTACTCAAGTTATAAAGATTACTACACAAATCAGCTCATTATGTTAATATTTTTGTGTTAAATATGAAATTTATTTAAAATATAGGAATTACACTAATGTAATTCTCATCAATTTTTTAAATAGTAGTGAGAAACTTAATGTAAAAAAACACCAACCTTTGCTAGATCCAGCTGATGAATTTTCAAAATTAATTTTAACAGCTCCGCTTGGCTTTGCCTGCAGCAGCTCAAAGGCAACTGCTGACTCCCCAAGATGTGCAATAAACTCCTTCCATTTAGAATCTGTTGCTACTCGAACACCATATTTATGTTGTGCTATCAGTGTCATGTCATTTTGCCTTAACCTGGAAAATAAAAATAAACTATGATAAGAAAAATGCTCTTAGAGTTAATCTCTATTGATTTTTATATATAGTTTTAAATGTTGAATGTTGAAAGTATGCTTGTATTCTAAAAAAAAATCATTTTTGTCACTGCATTATAAATGAAGCCATTAAGTATTATTTTGAATTTAAGATAAACAGATAAATTATATTTACCTTATAAATTCATCAGCAGATATCACAGTTTCTTTAGCTCCTGACTTAGCATTCAGCACTGCTCCACACAGCACTCTCATTTCATTGCTATTCTTAACTGTAGATTTAGAACTAACCGTTATAACCGCCGTCTGATCGCTTTGCGGGTATACTGCACATAAATTCTTTATGGCATTGCAAAGATATTTCACCCGCAAAAAGGTTAGGCATCCCGATTCTTCATCGACCGTTTCTACTTTAAATCCTGAGCTTTGGTCAAGTATTTTTTGACAAATAATTGCATTGTTATGCAAAGCCTCCGACAGACCAATTGAAATGGCCCGCGGCCGCTCCAGAAATATGTAAACACGATTTTTCACTTCCATCACATCATTGATCCGCAAATTCCAATTGTTTGACTCGTGTATTAAATCTGTTGTATTCTTTCCAATATAGCAGAGTAGTGAAGTCTCTGTATCCATTTTGCTTCCTGAACTGAGATATCCATGCCATGATTTGCTTGTATTTGGAAAGCTGAATTCGCCATGTGTCTGCAAATTTTCGGTGTGTTTCTTGACGAGCAAACTTCTTGAACACTTTGTCTCTCCGGTTATAAACGTAAATATTCGGTTTGAGAATTCCTCAATCGCATTTTCTATCATTTTAGACCGTTTTTAAACTAATCATCTAAATAAATACTACTTAACAAAATGTTGGTGGTGACATATTTTGACATCCATTTTTGACAGCCATTTTTGACATAGTCTGCCTTTTGACAGCACACGACAGCTCTAAAAACGACTATGGAACACAAACATACAGTCAACTCGCTAAATATTTTGTTCCTTTGAAAACATTAAAAATAAATACATTTTTAAAATGACATGATAATATCCTTACTGCATACCAAAGTACTCGTAAATGCCTTTAATTAAGTATTACAATTGAAAATGATCTCAAAATTAATTTTTGTATTGTATTGTATCAGCCCATATACGACCCACTGCAGGGCACGGACCCCTCTACAGTCGAGAGTACGATTGAGAGTGGTTAAAATCAAAATTAATTAATTATATCTAATTCAGAACGAAATTTAGCTGACGTCGCAATGACGTTGACATTTCAGTGGAAGTGCCAATGCCAAGGTGACAACTCGCCGCTACAAAACAGCTCAGTGCCGAAGGAATTGGCGAAGAAACCTACAAATCTATATTAAGCGCTAGTCAAAAAACATCGCATTTATAACTCCAAGACTATGCGTTAACACAACAATGGTTTTCCATTTTAAAATATTAGTATTTGTGTGCCTAACGTGGCAGTTTACGACGGTACATTCACACGATCATCTCCTCGAAGGCATTTATTGTGGAAAAGCTAATTGTTATGAGGTGCTGGGAGTGTCTCGAGAAGCAACCAAAAATGAAATCGCTAAAAGTTACCGACAACTCGCGAAGAAATTTCATCCGGATTTACACCGAGATCCTGATGACAAAAAGGTAGCAGAGGAGAAATTTAAAGAGATCGCAACAGCGTACGAGATACTGCGAGATGATGAAGAACGCGCCGACTACGACTACATGTTGGACAACCCGCAGGAGTACTATGCTCACTACTACAGATATTATCGGAGGCGCATGGCACCAAAGGTAGATGTTAGGATAGTAATAGCAGTCACCATCACAATCATATCTATAATACAGTACTACAGCGCGTGGTCCAAATACGACACAGCTATTAAATACTTCATGACCGTGCCAAAGTACAGGAATAAAGCTCTAGAGATTGCCAAAGGTGAAATGAAAGAATCACAGAACAAAAAGAATAGAAAAAGCAAAGCTGAGCTGAAAGAAGAACAGGACAAAATTATAAGAAGAGTTATTGAAGAGAATATGGATATAAAGGGAGCATATGCAAAACCAGAAATTGTAGACATCCTGTGGATACAACTTGTAATCTTACCATACACTATCTCATATTATATTTATTGGTATCTCAGATGGGTTTGGAGGTTTAATATTATGAAACAACCATATGGTACAGAGGAGAAGTTATACTTAATCAGAAAATATATGAAACTCGGTCACCATCAGTTCAATGCATTAGATGAAAAAGAAAGGCAAGAATTTCTTGACGAAGAGCTGTGGGTAAAAGAAAACTTCCTAATTTGGAAAGAAATCAAAGACGAGGAAGCCAAAAAAGCACTGGCGGAAAACAACAAATACAAGCAATACAGACGCTACCTCAAACAGCATGGAGTTGGCCGGATGACATTTGATGATTCGTGATATTTATGAAAACAATCAAATTATTTATTATCAATAAAATTAGGAACAACAAAGGATTTTTATTAATGTATAATTTTTTCACCAAACAATAAAACAAAATTTCTTTTTATACACAATCTGTTTATTTCTTTGTTTAATATCTATTTGTTTGAACATGTACTATGATTCAATTATGTAGTACGACACATTCATAATTTACATACATCACAAATGGCAATTTGTTAAGGCATACTGACACACCAGGTGCTTTAAACAACATACATACAAGGCAAGTAACGTCTCAACAATCGCATTTGTCTTGATTATGTACTCTGGAAATAAATAGCGGCTAACGCGATTGGCTGTACTTATTAAATACTATTTAAACAGGTGAGAAAGAGCATTGCAAAACAAAACCCTTATTCTTTATTTATTAGAATGTAAACTGTTTACCAATATTGTTTACGAAATTTTACAAACTTGTGTAAATAAAAGAAAACAGTTTATTGTAGACAGAAGAATTGTGAAAGGCTGAAATGTAATCATCGTTTCAAATGTTTCTTGGTTCACTGAATAATCTTTTTTACGATTCTATTACGTTACTTGAAACTTTCGTTACCGCTAGTTTTTGTCGCGAAATAAAATAAGGTCAGCAAGATCCGAGTGCCGCTATACATTTCCAAGTTTGTTGACGTGATAGACCTCGCGAAGACATCACGATCTGTTTTGTTCAGCTAATGTAATGACAATTCCGTATAGAATTGAAAAACAATAAACCTCGTGAGTCGCGAGATATATCATAAATCCATAGTAATTTAATGATTTAAAATCAAGAAAACTGAAATCGTTGCAGGCTATTCATTATTTAATAAATCTGAGATCCTTAAACCATATTGCTGTGACAAACACACAATTACACAATTTTTATGCATCGTTTGCATTGGCAGTGCATTTTCTAACATATGACGCTTAAAAATAATTTTCCTCACATCCGAACATCATAATGGAAAATATTATTATTTTTTGGAATGTTTCTACGACGAATCAGTTCACGCATACTTTGTAAATACAAATTTTATGACATTATTGTGTATGTTGCTCAAAAATCGATAGTCTGTGAGTACCGATAATCGATACGGCTAGTCTATATACCTATTTGGTTTTACTAACAGTTATTAAATCGTTACCTACAGTTCCATATAACGGCCGTATGACGTGTATACCAATTTTCTATTATCTTATAAACGTGGATCGAATATCGATTAATAAGCAACAGACACACATTAAATATAGAATAGCAGACTCAATTATATACTTTTCATATCCAAGCTCCAACGAGCATTTTTAACATTTGATCCACATAATATGATATTATGGCAAAAAATCAAAATCCACTTTTTAGTTTCCAATAGTTTAGGTACGTAAAATGATGTGTAGTAGTTGTTACCTGGTTTTAGGTAAATACCAAAATGAGCCACATAAGTTTTAAACTACACATCACAAAACGCAACTAGACATTTCAGTCAGTAATTATTTAATTCTGGATGAATCCTTGGTATATTTTCATTTACACAGGACACAGATATCAAACTTCAATAATCTTATGCTTCTCCTATTAGTTATTAAGGAGGTAACATGCTGATTTCACAAAATCGAATTATTTTAACATCAATTGAGCCGAACATAGGTGTAGCACCATATAATAACCACAGAAAGACGACACGTAATGAGTTTCCTAATAAAATATTTAAATAATATATGAATAATAGCAAACAGCAATGAACACTCAAAATTGCAAAAGTATAAAAAGTTCGTACACACATTAAGAAAAAAAATCAAGCAATTCAAATACATTTCGAAATTTGTTGGATATTTTCAAAATAATGATCAGATTTCTATGAGATATTATGTTCTACTAATAAATTGATTATTTTGCGTCATAGACATAGGTAAAGGACACATCACTGAGCGTTCTTTATCCTTAAGTGATAGAAATAAAAACAAGTAATTTGTAAACGCAGAAAGAGACAAAACCATCTATCTTACGGGCAGTTATTCTCTTTATGAAAATTTTAATTTGCCTGTCATAAGAGTAGAAGAATTATTATTAGATTATTAAACCAACTAAAAATAGACGCACATTGTCTACTCAATCGCTTTTGCTCTTTCTAGGAAACCATAAACAATGTTTTCAAGCCATAGCTCGGTCCACTATCTATGTCTATGATTAAAATATAACTGGCGTGATTTCATTTGCTAGGTTTTATTTTATGTAACTTGTATTATTTAGCACCAGCATGAGTGAGGACAGGCGCAACGAAAAACATATGCAAAATTATTGAATATCCATCTCGTACAAACATACATAGCCATCACGTGTAAATAGTTTCATGTGCGTTTAATCTATAACAAAATTATTATGTTCCTAGATACACTTTATCTCCAGACTTTGACGATATTAATCTAGCATTTACGAACTAAGGATGTAGATCTAAGGACCAAAAGGCCAAAGTTGCTGACACTTCTTTATATCCATTCTTAAAAATACTTTTATGTGCCATGGTAGGCTTAGTCGCAATACTAATTGTGTTCTTATACCATAGGCAATTTTCACTCTAATACTTGTCCATCGCTACCTTCTAAACCAGGCATCGATCTTTCGACTTTAAAATATACTTCAGTCAGCCATCTTGATCATACATTAAATTCTATTATAACTTCTCTGTTGCTATTGGTAATTCTAAATTACTGAAGATTTATTGTTGGTACAATCTCCAGCCCTAAGACCTCGTTTTCATCGATTAGATATTGTATCGATTAAAACGAATATATAAAATAATCATTTTGTCTATGGTAACTTTTATTTATTGCTTCAATTTGTGACGTGCAGGGTGTATTACTAGGACAATTCTATGCTATATGTACTTTGTTATTGTCGCAAAGACAATGTGATACAATTTATGATCAGGTACAATTTTTTAAGGGATTTCTTTGTAAATATTATGTCGTTTCCAGAAATAATACTAATTAGGAAGTAATGAAGGCTGGCACTGAATTTTAAACGAATTTAAGTGTTGCATAGAAATCAGTTTTAAAAACATATTACCTTTCGTATTATATATTTTTAAATATGCCTGTAACATAATGTAAGCACAGATAACTGATATAAATATTGAATTTACCCTTTGCATTGTTTTTATGAAACTTTCGAAAATAAGTTTTTTTATACATTTAGATTTTGATATCAAAGTTAAATAAAAATATCCTGCCTCCTAGTTCCATTATAATTATACATGGCTCAATGTTTTCATCCATACATCTAAACTACGCCCTTAATAATGCGATGACGATGAAAACTCGTGCTTAAGGCACTGAATATCTTTATAAATATTTTGTTGTCCGGGCAAAAAAATATATAACAAAACAGCAATAATGTGTACTTAATTTAAATTACTCTGCAAAGGGTTTACAGGTAGCATTATCAATTCGTAATCTGTATTTTCGTAATAATATCATCTCAATAGAAGGCATAGTTTGAAGTAAAATAGAAGTCATTTGTACATACAATTTACCTTTAGGGCGCTAAGTACTACGTCCAATTCGAATCGGTATTAAAACTTCCCAAATCGGTAAAAAATGGGCGTGTCGTTAAATCTTTGATTTGATTGGTCAAATTTTAGTATCAATCCTTACATAGCGGTGAAGGTCGTTTATTGATATTGGCCGTTATCCGGTTTATCAGATTCGAATGAGAAACAGTACGTTAGCGCCTGTTGTTCACAGTAGGTACCTTTTGCCTACGTATATACACGTACATTAACATATTAATATCATATTTTCCTTTCAAAATTAAGGTCAATTCTTCGATATATAGTAAACTCTGAATATTCTCGGCACCCAGGAATACAAGATTTCAATACGCTTTTGAAGCCAATATTTAAGTACATAATATACATTTTCGTGAGATTTTAATAAACAGTGAACAAATATAAAAAATCGAGTCCTGAACAAATTATTGAACCGTTAATTTAAATTTGAAAACTTTTACGAGTTTTTCACTCATACTTTCTGATGTCAGAATAAAAAATAATAATAATACAAAACCGATAAATAAATGATAAAAATAGTTGCGTTACCATCGGGGCTCAATATTTTTAGTTCCTATCCATATAATTTTTATCTACATAAATAGTATACACAAAATAATGCTTCTAGGATTCACAATGTGCTTGCTATACAATTATTTCAGATCAATATTTATCATTACACAAAAACGAATTCAAAAATAAACTAAACAAATTATTTTCCATCATGCAAAATTAAATTTGATTACACATTTCAAAGCTAGAAGTATCTTTCCAAGTAACAAAACGGGATCAAAAACAGATTTTATGCGTAAAACAAACCCATTAACACTTATATCCATGCGACTAAGATATCTTATAGTTGGTAAAATAGCACATTTTTCTGCAATGAATTAAAATATACCAAACTGCCAAATAACATAAGTAGCTGCACAACAAATATGAACAAACCCGGCTCGTATAAAACTAACAAGTCGTATGAACATTCACTTCGACACTATGATCATTACAGTTCACATTAACCTACACATCCACATTCAGTCAGTCTCTGCGGAATAATTCCGCGGTGAGTGAGGTGTCCGCACTCCGCGGCGAGCGAGACTGTCTCGGTAGCGCAAATCTCGGGTCAGGCAGTGATATTTATTTTTTCTTTTCATTACCAGGAATTTGTGCCCGAAATCTAAGCTCACCTATCACATCGTGGTAACACACAAGGCGGAACGTGAGTACACTTCTGCCTACTCTTTCTGCGAAAAAGGCGTGATGTGTGCGTGTACTCCGCAGTGCGCGTGCGCGTGCGCGTGCGCTCTAGCGTCGTGCGCGTTTGGCACGCGGCGGGCGGACCGCCACGTGCAGCGCGCGTCCTCACACGGGCGTCTCGTGGTCCGCCTCTTCTATCCGGCCTAAGCGCCACGCGTTTGGATCTGTTGCTAATGGACAAAAAATAACTATGAGT
The DNA here is from genome assembly GCA_033459515.1 of Theretra japonica. NCBI lineage: Eukaryota > Metazoa > Arthropoda > Insecta > Lepidoptera > Sphingidae > Theretra > Theretra japonica. Next base: position 13,183,846 of record CM065949.1, read on the forward strand.
CATAAAAAATATGGGATTCTTAGGGGTGTGATAAGTTGTTATTATTACGTAATTTAATATTAAAAGAATTCCAATTAAATTTAAATATTGTGAGAATTTCAAGACTCTTGTATTTCAAATTAAAATATTTTACGGTAAAAAGTTTCCAAATATCATCAAATTCTTTAAGAACTGGGTTATCTATACCATTAAAACACATACTAGCCAACATACACACAAGCAAACACCACTTATAAACAACAAATCGTGTCGTGCACGTGTCGTGTACGTGTGGTTACCGTTTAAAACAAATCAACCATTTCAAGTGAGTCCTTATCTGAAACAAAACACTCTTGTATATGCAAGCGACATGGGAAAGCAAAATATGTTATGTTGTGTGGATGTGAACTAGTAATTGTGGGTAAAAAATAGCCATGCATCGGTCCGATATTTTTTTTGTATGTAAGCAAGTGGTTGTGTGCCCTTTAAGCTTATAGGGAGCAAACAAATCACTTTTTATGACGACTTTCAATAACCCAAGCAAGGCAATAACTTTTTCTCCTAATAAGCATTTTCTTATTTATTATATAACTTTGAAGCCCAGGCAATTTTGTTAATATGAACACTTCCATTTTTAATATCATATACCAAAACACAAAACACTTTGAATAAACCCCTATAAAATTTCGGACCAACATCAGGCAACTATCGCAAAAATAAATTGAAATGTATCGACATGAACAATCATTTGCAAACACTCGTATTTGGGGGGTGAAAATAAATGATTAACTTAATATAATTACCTTCGGTTGTCGATCTTCCGAACATGCTACGGGATCGGATATACGGGGAAAGGATCACAGGGATCGTTATATTATAAAGCTATACTACTTATACTACAAATACTTATATGGTAGAGGTAACAACTATTCCATTAAAGCACAAAATGTTATGGAGTCATGATTAATAAGGTTCAGTGTACACTGCGACGCTATTCAAAGCTATGTTGGAGATATTTTAATGCAATTTCGCAAGTCAAAGCAACGTGAGACATTATAATTTACATTATAATTAAGATCTATTAATGTATTAAAATGTCAAGTTTACCAAATCATTAAACAATTTATATATTACACCATATAACTACGAATCTCAATCTATCACAATAGTGTTTTCAAATACTCAAATATATTTGGTTAAGTGCAATGTCTAAAACTTTTTTCTTGTTGACGCGGAGTAACCGAATTACTGCTAACGTCCCACCTTGGGGGAAAGTACAATGTCATACTAAACCTTACCATTATTAATCTTGACCCAAAAATGTAGATCACATGCATAATATCAAATGTGATTATATCGTAAGTTAAAAGTTAAAACAGATAGCACTACAGTAGACTAGTTCAATTAATACGAGTTAAAACATGCTAAAATATGTTAGTAATATGTACCATATGAAAATATGTGATTGTCATATATGTCGCATGCAAAAATATATAAATTTGTAATTGATAGTGTCAATAAATATCGAATACTGATATGAAATGTATATGTATCACTGTTGATGGTTTCTTATACATATATGCTGCATATGATATGCACGGAATATGTGGAAAAGGAAAAATATTGGAATATTAGGATTTCTGTTGGTTACTGGACAAATGTGTGGATTGGTGAAATTGGTTAATATATAAAAGTGTCTTATAGCTTGCAGTGGAGACGTGTCCTTAGCGCTAACAAGTGTGTTATAACCAAACTTCATCAATCCACTAAATACGCAATGATAAACATGGATATAAGGCCATTTTGCAGTTCTTTCACTTAAAAACAAATTTTAAAACTTAAATTGACGTTTTGGTCGTGGACGGACGAGTCTTTCAGCTTTTATAGCTTCGTTTATCAAATACCATAATATTAATAAAAAAAATATCCTAAATTTAGATTTCGTTAGTAAAAAGACCTTAATATCGGTCTGTCAAGAAATAATTTTAAGTAAATCGAATCTTAAACTAATAATCGATATCGATTAAATTAAATCGATATGTGTCACATAAATTTTATATGGCAACACCGCGAACTGCAAAAGGTTCGTGCGTAGGAGAGGGATGAGATGAGGAGATGAGGAGATGAGGGGAACGTCTTCAGCAGTCGTGTGGCGCGGGCGCGGCGCGCAGCAGCGGCGCGTGCTCGCCTGCACGACACGACACGACACCCACACGTCAACGACACGACACAACAACGATATCACACGTCAGGCACAACCCCATTACACTTCAAACGTGCTCGATTCTTTTTTTATATTTTAATGCTTCAAGCAGTTAATACCCAATAGAATTGCAGGGTGGTTACATTCGATACTACCGAATATATTTCAAGCCCTTTATACTATTGCAGGACTTCAATTGTTAGTATGTACTTAACATATGGTAGCTACAGTGAATAGATTGTTTCCTTGTTCACATGGGGTTGTGCCTACGTGTTGATTAGTAAAACATCAATATTTGAGCATGTCTGCTTACTTTCAATAATATTTCAAAGGTTTTCTGAAATAAGCAGAAGAAACTTTATGCAGTGATATTAAAATAAGCACCAACATTGACACTTCTGTATGTTAACTGGTTACTTGAATTATAAATAATGAAATCGACTACGCAGCTAAAATATTTAATCACAAGAAATAAAACTAATAGTCACTTTATGTGATACCACACTTTGTACATTCGTGTGTAATATAGATAGTTTATATAAAATAGTGTAGAATAAAATTAAAAAAGTTCAGAAAGTAAGCAGACATTTTGAAAGGTATTATTAGCTCAAAAGATCGCATAAATTTTAACCTACATAGGACATCAAGATAGAAATTGTCTACCACATTGAAAGGTAGATAGATGATATTGTAACTGTCCCGATTCAATGCACTATTCAAATCAAATATAATTATTTTTGAATGGCAACACTGATAAACCTTTATTTATTTCAATTGGCTACACTGCGTTACTTCAAAATTGAATATGGAAACTTTACTATTGATTCGGAACACCAACATCTTTTTAATATTATTAAGATAAAATATCATATAAATTGACAAGAATCAGTTTTCACGACATCTGTACTAATATTGAACATGCATAATATTTATTTTATCGTTTCAAGCATTTGTTTTTTGCAATCGTTTCTTAGTATTTTTTACATTTTTATTCGAAACGAAATAATAAAAATTAACTGCTTAATATCCACGACCGTGGGACATATTTTTTGTTATAATCACACCTTTGATGACACTGTTTTATTTATACAATTGTTACATTAGGGTCATTTTTGCAATTACAAATTAAATTCGAAATCTACTCCATCCTTTTTATTTCACGAAAAGACGTGATCTTTTCGATACGCAATACATTTCTAGTTTGCAAAAAAACAAACACTTAAAATCCCCAAGACTGTCCAGTGCCGGGCAACGAACCCACGTACCTTGCAGCTGCCGGTTGAGCAGCGCGGTGATGCCGGGCCCGTCGCCCGACTTCTTCACCACCAGCATGGGCTTGTCTTCGCCCTCTTCGTAGCTGTTGGGCAGGTGACCGTTGCTCACTGCCATCGTTTCGCTCACCTGAAGATATTCGCAAAATACATGTACAAGTGTCTTCAGTTGTAAATAAATATACCCAAACAGTCACACATATAGTCCTGACACTAAGATCGAGGCTTGCGTCGAGGGTATCAGAAACTACGACAGACTTTTCGGTCTCACTAACGCCCACACCCGAAAACAATACTTTTGGATCGCACAAACATTTGTCTTAGCGCGGGGACACACGGGGTTTCACATCCGATGTTTAACCAACTGCGCCACGAAGGCTTACAAAAGCTATGATTAACTTACCAACAATACGTACATCACACAATAATACAAGATTAAAATTAACCAACCTGCATGAGCTTATGAACAACGTCCCTGCCCAGTATGTGGTCGAACACGGCCTGAAGGAACCCGTCCGACATGATCGACAGCTTCAGCTTGTCGCGGTGCCACACCAGCACCCGCGACTCCTCCATCGCCATTATGGATACCTGGAATGAGACCATACACCCATTAAATATCTCCAAGCATTGGTGGAAGAAATTAATAGTATACATGTGCCTGGCTGTGATCGTATCAAATTTAAACGAATCGGTTCAGAAATCTTAGCTTATTGATTTGCTATTATTGATTAATCTGACCATCAATAACACTAATAAAGTATTCAATGTAACTGTACTGTACTGTATCAGCCCATATACATCCCACTACAGGGCACGGGCGACCAAGAGTACAATTGAGAGTGGATAGGCCATATAGTCCACCAATATTCAATGTAAAAAATATCTTAAATTGTAATTTTAATATTACAGTAGCCGCAAAGACATTAAGATTTACTCCAACTCAAAAAAATATTGAGATTCGTAACTGCAGATTCGTAATCGGGGTTAAGATGAAACCTAACGGCTGCCTACACTTCTTATTACAACAATCGAAACGAACTTTTTCTATTACACCTTTATTTTCAAACTAACAAATAATTTCAATATGTATCGCTACAAACATCCTTACATGACGTGATATATCAACTACATTTTACTCCAACACTTCCATAGCAAGTCGGAAGGTTAAAACTACAGTACCCTTTGCCTCCTTCAATCCAGAACCGTATCCCTATTATCTTTTGCAATAGTTGCATCGTATTTACGTGCTCATTACACTCGACGACCCCCAGTCATCCTGCTCCAGATGGCTTTCGATTTGCACAAGGAAGCTTCATTTCCTTTCCAATGAATTGCAAAATAAAATAAATTACTTCTATAAATTCATTTCAGAGTGCACTTTTCCAATCGTTTTCCAGGGCAATCATGACCTTCTCGATGAAAAAAACAAATAAGTTAAAAATATCGACTTTAGTTCTGAAGACGTAAAGGTGAAGAGACTATGAATAGACTGCGAAGTAAAAATGCTTTATTTTGATGTTAAATAGTCCTTGTATGGGCTAATTAAGGGGCATGGTCATAGCAAAGAAAAACATGGGTAAAAAAAACAATCAACAAGGGAAAGTACCCAAAATACTGAGATTTTAATACGAATACCTTTCCATAACGAAGCACTGAGAGTATATTAGCATTGGTTTAAACATTTTTTACTTTCACCCAGTTGCTATTTTACAAGAAATCAGAAACAATCATAAGAGGTGTTAAATCTTTATGGCAGCATTATCTATTACATTTTCACGATTATTCTCTTTAAAGTACAAAATTATAAAAAAAAATACTGTATCAGCCCACATACATACGTCCTACAGCAGTGCACGAGCCTCCTTTACAATCTCCTTCTCTACAAAGGTATTATTGAGATGGGTTATGTCTTAGGACATGGAATCCATCACGCTGGCCTAGTGCGGATAGTCGGACTCCACATATAGAAATTCTTACAAATCACTATAGTATTCAGGTTTCCTCACGATGTTTTCCATCACCATTATAGTGCTCGTGATTGACTATCAATACACACATGGCTCCGAAAAATCAGAGGTGTCCCCTGGGATTTAAACCCGCGAACAACGTGAACATGTATATAACTTCACATCGTCAACACATATCATCAATAAGAAACCTAACAAGTGACTTGAATCAATAGTCGTAGAAACCGCTCCGAGCCATTTAGGTTAGTGAACTAACAGATGCAAAACATTATCACATAATTAGGAGATCAATGCTCCGTAGGAATACATTTATTTGTCGATAAAGGCACTCGATGATAACGTGGCGCAACAGCTAAAATTAGCCCACACTACTGAGAAAATACTAATATGAAAAATACATCATGAAACTTACGTTTAGTCCTGATAAAAAAAAATACATCGACCAATTTTCTAGATTTCTTTTTACGTGTGACTAAAGACCTGCAGTAAATGTTTACAATAATTGTATGTCAAAGTGGACAATATACTTACATGTAAATGAGATACGAAATTGTATCAAAAATGAACTTTCAAGTTGTAAAACAGGCAATATTACTATTGTTGGAAGTTATAATTATCGCTTACAGGATAAGGCAAATTTGTAAAATCACAAATCTTAAGACAATATTTTTATCCATTAAAAAACGTGGTTCTAATTCTAAAGTTATGGAAGCTGCTTTGTTGATGGCCATAGCGCCGTTAAATCAACTTAGTAGTTGCAAGTTACCAAGAGCCATTCCAAGAACCCCAAGTTAGTGAACACATTAAACCATTATCTTTGCTTGTTGTTACTTCGCATTGGTAAGTCTATCAACCCTTACTTATTGCCTTAGCCTTATACATACATACATATATAAACACACGCCTTTTTCCCAGAAGGGGTAGGCAGAGGTGCTACCAGAACACCCACGTTTCGCCTTGTATATTCCGTCCCACGATGTGATAGGGAGCGAGCCTATCGCCATTATATTAGCCTTATAACTTGAAAAATTAATCGAACTTGGCATAATAAAAACCATCCATCAATCCGGATTGAATCTACAGATAACAGCCTAAATTCTCACCTATTTTTTTTTGCACCTGCATTAGAGATTAATCATTCCAAACACAAACAGACGAACAACCCTAATCCGCAAATCGGCCGCGCCAATTGAAAAGGGCCCACGCACGTTACAGAGCAAGCGCACAATGAGAGTGAAATCGGTTTGTATTACATCACAATACTAATCGGCCACTTGACATGCGCTGCTCACTGCTCAGTACTATTTATAGAACTAAGCTGTGTGAACCCATAATCCACAGTGATAATCACGAGACTTCTATACAACCGAGAGTTCATAGGAGTTAGGCCATCAGTCCACCACGCTGGCCTAGTACGAATTAGCGGACTACAGACCGTAGAAAATCTAAGATGTCTATGACATGCACGTTTTCTCACGATTTTATTTACTGATAAAGAGCATGGTAATTGATTTATAAACTCACATGAAAAGCCAGACATACGCACTTTGATTCGAACCTGCAACTTCACCACGCACTCAGTGTATATGCTCAGTGTTCACCCACGTGCCGCCAGAACCGGCTTTGCTCAATGGGACAATTTGTATCCACTAGACATTTCATAATCCCGCAAACGTTTGCACACTATGAGCTGTAAACAGCTTAGTATATAATACGGGCTTACCTCACGTGAACGCGTGTTTTGTGTTGCAACATGTTCATCATTGAATTATGTTGAAGACTTAAATGTCCTAATTTGAGATGATATTTAAATCAAAACAGTATTTTATAGATAAGATCCTGAGGGAAAACCGATGTCACGTCTACTATGAAAAAAATATCGCCTTTGGTATCTTACTTTTAAAAAAATATAAGAATTAAGTTTGTTTATTTGCTTTATTGGAATTCTTGGCAGAAGCCATGTTTAGCAGTGAACTCCCTGTAGCTGTGAATAATAATGATTTTGATTTTAAAATGATCTACACGCTCTCCCTCTCTCTCTCCAGGTAAAAGACGTTCATTACGAAACATAACTCTTTCAAGCCTTTTTAATTTATTTCCTGGAGTCAGGCTGCAATCAGCGATTTCTGCTTTTTTAAAGTAAGAAAAATATGCCTCAGTAAAATATTTAAAAAATATTGAATGCTAAAATGATAGTGCATACTTGAAAATATTCATCCGTGGAGACTCCGAACCACTCCGGCGAGTCGAGGAAGTGGTGCGGGAACACTATGTGCAACGCGCGCTGGTTCTGTGACACCACCAACCTGCAACACACCAATAATATTTATACATGCAGGCTAAATAAATAATCAATAAATACACCCAACAGTCACAATCGTAGTCCTGACCCACACTAAGATCTACTCTTGTGTTGTGGGTATCAGAAACTACACGAGACTTCGTTCTCACAAAAACGCAGACCCGCAAAACGCAGGCACAAATACTAGTAGTTCACACAAACATTTGTCTCGGTGCGGGGATCGCACCAGCGACCTCTCGTTTCACAGCCGGCCTCTAACCAACTACGCCACGGAAGCTGTCAAGCAAATGATTTGAATGTAATACACTTGAGATTGTCTATCGCATATAATTACAATTCAGATTATATGAAATTGTATATCATCATCGCCACACTCAATAGTCAACATAGTCAAATGATAACAGTCAAATTATTAAGATAGACCTACACTGATGGTGCTTATGTACTACATTCGGCTGACATGTCATGGTTTGCCTGCTTCTGTGACAAGAGAATCGTCTTCAAGGAAGGACCTTGTAATTCGTATTCAGGGTTCGCGAATTAACAAGCAAAACTCACCCCGACTTGAGAAAGCGCTATATTGTATTTCATTACTGTAAAATCATTTACAGAGCATTCAATCATCCCACGTTAACATAATTTTGTAATTACTTTTCATCGAGTGTTAGGAGCTGAGGGGGCGTTCAATTTAAGTGGCGCCTCGGTACAAAGGTTAGCACATCCTGTATTTCAATCCCAAATGGCAAAGGTGGTTCTACCTACACACCTATTATTATTAATAGCAAACAATTCAAACAATTTCCTGATGTATAAGACTCATCACGGATTCAAACCCACGTCCTTACAATGCAATACTATTCGTTACAAGTATATGCATTTTAGCATTTAACATTTTTAAGTAATATCGAGTAAAAATTGGCATAGGTACTAACGCACTAGGTCAGCCTTGTGAACTAAGGAATGAAATAGTTTCCTTCATCAATCCTAGTGTTGAAAAAAACAAGGATCATAATTCATAACAAGTGCATAAAAGCCGCAAACAAACGCCCCACCGCGTGGTAATAATAGATGGTCACCACGTTAATGACGGTCACACTGCCGTGACCGCATCTGAGGTTGTTCCGACATAATAATTAACTAGCGGCCCGGTAGGGCTTTGATCGATTGCACAGAATCGACTCCACACTAGCAACATATTACTTCCCCTGCTAGCTTTTGTATATTTAAGTAAAACTAATAACTATACCGCCCTCCCATCCAATAGTTTATATGTATAGTACATATACAGGGCGTCCCAGTTTGTACGAAAAATAACATGTATCTGGTGTAGAGAGAAATCAAAAAACATCGGCACCCAGGCGAAGCTGGGACGCGCCGCTAGTAAACCATAAATTAATAAGAGATATAACCGAAAACAACAATCCCTACCCTTTCTTCTTGATAATTCCTCCTAATTTTATCATCAAAATTCTCAAAACTCATTGCTTTGTAACGACTGATTCGGTTTACAAATATACATTTTCCAATAACTGAGCCATTATTTAATTTCTCAATCCTAGACTACATAATCCACATAAACCAATACATCAGCGAGTTACTTCGATATTATAATTCCTTACGCAAGTTTCCGAAAACCCATCAAACGCGAAACATTTCGGATACTTTGATAGAGATGTCTTTGATCTCACAAGGCGGCTGTGGGCGTCAACTCTCAGAATCCACCGAATATGTCTGCTTATCCCGAGGGAATTACTCCTATATTAGTCTGGATGTGTAGATCGCCTACTATCTATCTACTCCGATATCCTACCAATTTTAATGATCATGTAACGGTTTTAAGTGCGTATCATTAATCTTAAAACATATGGTAAAATTATGGAAGAAATGTCATTTTTTAACGAGGAATGAATTTCATTATTATTTTTCTGGCCTACAGTATATCCCACCGCTGGGAAATTCTTCTATTTGTATCGATCTCTAGTGATCCCTTGCCGTTTAAGTTCAAAGGCATTGTCATACTAAGTTACATTTTATTAATATTAGACAAAGGTAAAGTAATAGAAAATGAAAGGGCCGATTCCGCCCTCATAACAAATTCATTAGGTAAACCGAGCAAGTTTATTTCAATTACCCTTTTGTGCAAAGTGTATTGTGAAACATCCATGATTCAAGGGAATTAACTTTATTACTTCACTGTTCATATTGCCTTTATATTCCCGAATTAAATTTTTATCTATTACAATTTTATATCAAACAATTACGAATAAGTTCAAAACATCTATGAGTACCTCACCTTACCTCATAAATATACACAAATAATATATTTTCCATTAGCCCGCCATTTTATTAAAATAAATCCGCGAAAAAATATTTCACCCAAAAAAATAATAAAGCAACACAGCGGACAAGTAACATTTCATTTTACTTTGAATTAAGCGAGAAAAAACGGAAAAGTTTAATAAAGCAAGTTAAATAAGCCTTGGGGATACGTCTAATTAAAACGTGTTGGGGACAAAGCGGCTCTCGGCGGATACCTAGACCTAAGTACCTATATACCTAAGTACTAGACAAGTTCGTTAACTGGCTTCTAGGTTTGGGACAACAATGGCGAAGTTATTCGACTTTATGACTAAGTTGATGCAGCATTATCCGACGGATATCTGTTTACTTACAGGAATACCGGCGGAATTAAAAAGTGGTGTTTTGGAGGCGAGATTACAAAGTTTTGTTTCTTCATTATTAAGGCCAGTAAATAGTAACTAAGGCTTAATTCATAAAACTATATACTACAATTTTAATTGTTTGGATCTCTCACACATGTGGCACATGTGTAATGGCAAATTGTTGATAAGTGAATTGCTTTCTCCGTCTCCCTTTCCATAAAAATATCTACCAATTAAATTAACAATCTTCCCAAAACCAGAGCTTTGTATCAAAAAATAATCACCGCATGTCCGGCTAAAGAGAAAATAAATAACAGGATGGTATTCCACATTCCACGCTGTACCAAACTATAAATAGACAAAAAAAACAAATCATCGCGCAACTGGATAATGCTGGACATCCGGGATGGCAACCGTTTCTTGGGGAATTATTTCGCCTACATACATTTTTGTGACAGGAAAATATTATGAGTAATGTAAATGTTTTCCATATTAGATTTATTCTGATCAATTTGATTTTTGAGGCAGATGGACCGCCAAGTAACTGTTGCAGAAAGTCGCAACAGGCTACTATGGAAGTTATAGGAGACCTATCTTCCGTAGAATATAGTACTGTATCAGCCCATATATGTCCCACTGCAGGGCACGAGCTGCTTCCACAATCGAGAGCACGATTGAGAGTGGTTAGGCCATATAGTCAACTACGCTGGCTCATTGCGTGTTGGCGGACTTACATACCATAGATTTTTTTTAAAAATCGCTACGGTTTGCAGGTTTTCTCACGAATGTTTCCCTCACCGTTATAGTGCGTGGTGATTGACTATCAATACACACATGACTCCGAAAAGTCAGAGGTGCGCCCTGGGATTTGAACCCGCGACCACAGTGAACATGTTAGCAGCCGCGTCTGGCCCGTTTACTAGCAGGCCACCACGCACATAAACGGACCACGTATGTTGATAGAAGAAGAATGTCTGAAGTCAATGGAAGCATCTTGTCACAAACAATGAGATAGAGAAATATCCAGAAACTATAATGTTATCGATGCATTGTATAGTCGCCTAAAACGTATGCCCATCGTTGACATTATTCGACATTAGACGTATGGAGCGAAATATCATGTGGCTTGGCCATAGACGACGAAAAGGTCTCTTACATAATACACGCTCGTGTCATTTGTATCAGCCATCCATCTTATGAAATGGACTAGTTATAAATACCGCACACAACGACGAATTTTAACTCATATTGGTGATAAAATACTTAATATGCATTGTTCCTGTCAATGTAATAAAGTAATTTCATTTTCCATGTAATACATTGCTTCAAGGACACAGGACGTTCAATATGAAACACAATTTACTCAAAAAAAAAATGCAAGTCGGTTTATCGTGAGGAATTACTTCTAGGGCCTTCGCGCAACTATTACCGCTTTGGAGATGGAAGTTTAACTCATTGCCTGCCAGTCCTTATTATCAATATAAGAGTTTATATGATGTATATTTTTAGCCACCATCTAAAATAAACTCATCGGGAATAAGATTGCAGCACAAGAATTCCCAACAATTTTATTATTTCCGCTTCGTCGTCAAATATATTTTATTTTTAAAAATGTGGGGATCTACGACTGGCAATACTAAGAAATAAATACAAAAGTTTCCGATAACATCTATAGGAACTGTACGTGTGCGCCACTGATGCGTATCTTAACCTAGTTAATTTCTTTCCACGGATTCTAAGTACTGTGAAAGGCAAAGTTTTATTATTTCTTCTTACAAATAACTTTAAACATAGGAAAGGAGGGTAGGATATTTACCCCGCAGAATGCAGTGTCAAAAAATACAAAATCTACCTAAACGTAGCACTGGTACCACCTCTACCTACCCCATAAAAGCCACAGCTTTGTCCACAAATTATACAAACAAAAAATGTATACGGCGTCCGCAACAAAAGGTCCACTCTAACACGTGGAACAATGAAAGCCAATTAAGTTCTAACAAGGGCGGACAAGGTTTTTCTGCCCTCACACCCGGTTAATGGGAGCAGGTAAACAAGTTAAAGGTCCATAAAACAGACGGAGTAAGCGCACTTCAGAGTGGAGGGTAAGAGCACACATTCAAAAAATGTTTGAGGACTCGTGGACTCTAAGTAGGTGGGTTGCCAGAACAACAAAAAAAAATTGGCATTATTTAATCAAAATTCATGCAACCTCAAATCAAATCAAAATATTCTTTATTCAAATAGTCTTTCATAAGATCTAGTGAATCGTTAATTACTGCTACCCCCGCTTCAGAACGTGTTGTAGCTGTGAAGAAGAAACTCCCTCAGCAACACCAACTGTCTTCATTTTCTGTTTCTTTCTTTTTTTCTTTAAAGCCATTTATAGTTACAATAGTTCATGACTTATCATTCCCGCCGTAGTATAGTAAACTAGGAAGTTTCTAATATTCCTATGGTTCTTAAGTTCCACAACAACTAACCTCAAAATAGGAAAGGATTGATCATAGAAAGATTCTCGCCTTTTTGCACTATAGACACGATCGAACCAATTGTCTATGCATAAAACATAAAACAATACACAGATTAAACATAAAAAAAACACTGCTATCCAAAAAAAGCTATGTTACAGAGATAATTCTAGATGCGTCTTTGGAAACAGAGAAGTGAAGTGTTTTTTCTGTCTTTAAAACCATTATAAAATCTAACGACGTCACAGCAAGTTAACATTTACAGCTCTGTCACCATTAATTATATCAATTGCGCTGTAACTGTGCATTTATACCGTATCTAATAAAACATACTTTTCTACCCATCACGACTAAAGACAGAAGTAAATTTGATATTTATTACAGTGCCATTCTCTATAAAAGCATGTCTGTCTTTCTTTTTTTGTCTATAATAAAATACTGGTAACACAAAACTTAGTAGACGTTAATAAAACTCTGCCGGTAATTTCTACGTTCGGTCGTGTGAAGATTTTTACAGCCTCAAGACTTGGCTGTAACTTTTTATGACTGGTCACTGAGAAACTGAAACTATATAAAACAAGTTATTTACTCTTATATGTATATCGTAAAATGACGACTGCACTGCAGACAAACAATAAGCTTGGAAAATATTGATTTAAGTGCAAATATCTGTCAAGGATTGAAAATTTGAAGTTCATCCTCGAATATACTTTTTTAATTCAATAGGTCCATCGCACCACCCGTTACCGCAGCAGAGTTCATTCCTACCACCTGGAAGCGTACCGTTCCCGAACGGCACGTTTTCAGCGTTCTTTCTTACCACGCACGTGTAAGCTCTGGAATGAACTCCCTGCATCGGTGTTTCCTGAGCGCTATGACCTGTCCTTCTTCAAACGAGGCTTAAAGAGAGTACTTTCCTTAAGGTAGGCAGCGACTTTTTGTTGTGCTGGACCCCTGGCACTGTGGAGGTCTATGGGCAGCGGTAGCCGCTTTCCATCAGGCGGGCCGCTAGCTCGTCTGCCTATAAAGGCTTAAAAAAAAAAAAAAAGGTCCGGCAAACGAGCATACAGGTTACCTGATGGTAAGTGATCACTGCAGCCCATGAACATCCACAATGCTACGGTTCACCAAATCGGAAGGGGAGCGGTAAAGGAAAAATAATGGGAATAGGACAGGGGTATTGGACATCCGGTAATTTTAGATAACTCTCGAAGAATCAAGAAGACTTATCAACTTTGGGATATAATACATTATAATTGCACAAAATCGAAATCGACCCTTGAATGTCAGAAAAGAATCCACAATAGGAGCTATAAACAAAACAATGAATGCTAAAGAAGCCAAGTCACTTAGAGAGCACTTCCTCAAAATTCACCTTACTTTTACAACTCCCCTAAATATTAAACTCCCCAGAATTATAAACACAGGGATGGCAACACCGAAAGCCGTGAACGTAGCCGGGCCGGCAATTACCGTCCGCACGTTGATTTTTACAACCCAGAGATTCGACGTAACCCGTAACCTTTTACGTTCCTTACTGAGCGTAACAAAGCGCAAATTATCTGCTCGATTAATCTTTGTCAAAGTGGAAAAATACTGGGAACATTTGTAATTCGTCTTAGTTATAGTTTGGCTTTAATAGCTTAATTTGATAAGATGGTTGGTGTAAGGTGTAAAAGTTTTCTTTAATTGACCCATGAGTGAATGCTCTGGGAGAACGGTGTGGACTGGCTTGAGTAGACCGGCGTGCGGCTGGCCCGGCACCGCGGACTCCGCATGACTCCTTCGCTGCGCTCTCGGGGTCAAGTGACGCCGATCCCCGTCACGGCACCCCCGTAGTAGTCCTTATAGGATTTTAGTAATTCTGTCGCTAACAGTTGGTAAGCAACCTTCCCATTCACAAAGAACGTTGTAGCACATTTGTTTTCATTTACGTAAATGTTTAATATTTTCTAAAAAATGTCCTGCTTTTGAATACCTAGTCATTTCTTGCCAATCCGTATTTCCAAGACCAAAATCATCTGTTCTACTCTTCCTGGTCATCTGCAGTTTCTAAACCACTCACTGGAATCAGTTCATAAACATATAAATGCAGTGAAAATGTTATTTCAGGCGCTTCACCCGCCCACATTGATTCACCATTTGTTATGAATATGCACTTGCCTGCAGTCTGTACTTAGTTTATTATTATTGTTCCTAAATTTGATAAAATTAAGTATCAGTATTTTTAGTGGTAACTATATGAATAAACATTAACTACTCATTTCATAAGTTGTTTACGATAATCACGCATCCAGAACGGTTGATTAAACATAGTCAACATTAATTAAATATTTTTGCAATTTTGCATAACATTACTATGTCTAATCTTTCGACAGTCGCAGGATTATACAGAATCGAAGTAATTTTTCATAGTGATAAAACTGTGAAAACGAACTAACCAAAACATTAAGCAATGAGATAATAATCATCAGCCCTAACTGATGAATCTCGAAGTAATACGCAACGACGCAATACGAAATAAGTTATGATCCTCGCATCGCAACAATAGTGCCACCGACTAATCCCTCTCTCGTAATATGTGATACCACAACGAGACTCATATCATCTTCAGTGGTGACTATATCAGTATTATATGTATTTATATTTTACTTTTATTATATATATTATATACAGAACAATCACGATATTGACACGTGGTACTTAATTTAACCCACATGTTTATTTAACAAAATTTGAAAAAAGTCAGAGATTTTAGTTTTCACAATTTTTGGCCACCCCGTATAGATACGAGTATTTTTACCGCTCAGCTGAACTTCACTTCAGTTCGGAAACTTACATGAGCCGTAAAAATACTCGTACCTATACGGGATGACCAAAAATCTTCAAAACTAAACGCGATTTTTGGCCCAGGCAGTTTTTTCAAACTTGGCACAATGTTACCTGGGATGGATATATACATGTGATATCACCTGTAGAATAACATATAAAACAGACATTTTCTAAACATGCAAACATACATAATTTATCCAATTCCATCTAATACAAAATAGATACGCGTGTAAAAATATGTTCGGTATCGGCAGTCGGACAAAGTATGTGCATATTTGATCAACACTCGGCCATCGTACTCCGCACGAGAGTTCGATCGACACCGGCGATATGGAAACGCATTCATAATCACCCACTTTGGATTACACGCACGGAATTATATTTTAATGTTTGAAATTAAACAGTCGTAAGTTAAGTTTTAAATAATTTGATATTTATTTAAGATATTTTAGGTCGGAAACACATATAATGAGTAATTTTATCTCGGATGAGACTGTTGGACACTGCAATCAAAACTGTTTTCTTTTTAAAAATGTCCATCTCAAAATAACAGCCCCTGAAAGTAGTTTTCAAGCTGAAACAGTACTATTATTGTGTCATTTCAATTAACAAGTATTCTCGCAATATGTATTAAAATTCGACAACAAATCCACAGCCCTGGATCCACATCGGTTATTCTTTATTTCAAGCCGCTTATTAATAACATACTCAAAACCGCAAACAAAATATTTACCTGCCATATTCCATACAGCGATTAATTGAAGGTGTGTCCAGTAAACCAGCTTCATAAATCCTTGGTATATAATTTCGATGAGAACAAACCGATACGAATACGTAATCGCATTACGGTAAAGCATAATTTCTGGATAGACATTCAACGCACGTAACACCAAGATGGGCTCCACGATACGCGTGGTTCGTAAACGTAGCTAGTCGCTGCCCGCGGCGCTGCATATCAAATGAACCATTAATATTTTCTAGGAAAATACATGTCAGAGAAAAAGTTATGTAAGTCCATTTCGCTTCCGAGATAATAGGAATGTCAAATAAAAGGAATACGCCGTTGTTGCGCCGGGTTTTGTTGATTACATCTGCAGGTTTCCTGGCAGTTAGTCGCGATAATAATTTACGAAGACAATAGTAATAAGGCTCATGAATGAAAATCGTAAGGACTTAAGTGGCATTAGCAATGGTGTGTTATACCATTTGGCACTCTGGGCATATAAGGTTTGGCGCCTTGGGCCTACATGGCTTGGCGCCATTAGCATACAAAGTTCGAGCCCCTAGATCGCATACTCTAACCATCTCATAAATCAACGAAAAATGAAACAGCTATTTTAACAATGGATTATATTTATTTTAAAATATCAAATTTCTGGTAGCACCTCTGCCTACCCCTTCTGGGAAAAAGGCGTGTGTTTATGTATGTACGGTGCCTTGCCATATTATTAGACCCAAACAAAAATAATTCGATTTTCTCACTTTAGAAGACAACAGCGCCATTATTTAGGCGTAATTTGTGTTAGTTTTTAAAATCCCTTATACTGACAACATTTAGCTAAATATTTCAATGCTTGCAACACAGTAAAAAAAAAATTAACGTCATAAAAGGCGCGCGAATGCATTTAGTGATTCTTATCCTAAAAATCTTTTAAAATTAAAAAGGTTTCTTTTTACAAATAACGGTAAGTTTTTGATGAAATTTTAGTTAAATTACGATAGTATATTATTATATTTGTTGTTTTTTGTAATCATATAGCATGTATAATGATAAAATTGCCAAAAATCTGAGCTTTGTAAATATTTTAGATGGGAAAAAATCGTGATCTTTCTCCCAAGACAGTTGGGCAAGTACGGGGGCTTTTAAAGGCTACTGAATTGTCACAATACCAAATTGCTAAAGCAACAGGCGTCTCGAGAAGTTCCGTGAAGAATATTAAAAAAAAATTGGATCTCGGGATAACTTTGTCACCAAAAAGAAAAGGTGCGTGTGGACGAAAACGCATTACGACTTTAAGAACAGACAGAAAAATCCGAGATATTTGCATCCAAAATAGAAAATTACCCGTTCGGTTATTAACGAAGAACATTATGGATGAAGGAATATTCATTTCTCAGCGAACTGTGCAGCGGCGTCTTGCTGAAAATAAATTGAACGCGCGTAAACCTGCTCGGAAGCCGAAGTTGACTGCGACCATGATGAAGAAACGACTTCATTGGGCCCATACATATAAAAACTTCACTATAGAAGATTGGGAAAAGGTAATAAAATATGTTTCCACTATGAGAAGTCAATGTAATCAATGTGTCATGCCATAAATTTAAACAAATTTTTGATTAAAAGGTTTGTTTCTCCGACGAGTCCATTTTTCAAGTATCGATGGAAAAAACAACGTTTGTACGGCGAAGACCACACGAAAAATACAAGCCCGACTGCATTGTGCCTACTGTAAAATATCCAACTTCTGTTATGGTCTGGTCTGTTATATCAGGCAAAGGGACAGGTCGCCTCTATATCGTTGAGAAGACAATGCGCCAGGATCAATATAAAAAAGTTCTTGAAACAAAATTAATACCCCAACTTAAAGACTGGTTTTCTGATGAAGAAGAACCATTTTTTATGCAAGATGGGGCCCCTTGCCATAAAGCAAAGAGCATTACAAGCTTTTTACAACAGCAACATATAAGAGTTTTAGAATGGCCTGGGAATTCGCCAGATATGAACCCTATCGAGAATGTTTGGGAGCTTCTCAAGAGGGAAATAGCAAAATATTCCATTACATCAAAAAGAGAACTTATCGAAAAATTAATTTTCGAGTGGAATAATAATCCTCAGCTACAAAAAACTATCCAGGCATGCATAAAAAGCATGCCTCGCCGAATTAAAGCACTAATCGCGGCTAAAGGCGGGCCAACAAAATACTAGCCAAATACTAAATTAGAAATAAAACTGGTGTAATTATTTCTATATATTATAAAATATTTAAATAAATGTTGTTTTATTTTATTGGTATTAGACTAAATTATTGTATAAAAAACTCAAAATAATAAAAATAACGTAATTTTGGCCAATATCAACCCTTACGATGAAAAAGTAACGTGTTTGTCGCGTGGGTCTAATAATATGGCAAGGGACTGTATGTATGTAAAATATCAATTACTTGACTAATGTTACAATAACACTGATATAATTTTATAGGGCTTATAAGTTACTTTTTTTTGTCTTAGAGGAAATACGTCATGGAATCACAAACAAATCATAATCGCATGAAAAGCGACGCCCATAGTGGTACCTATAAATGCAGTCAGAGACCTATAGGGTTGATTAAATATTTATAAAAACATCGAGCAGACAACCATAAATCCCAACGCCTCAACATCACTCACCGTGTAGAAAATACAATGAATATACACACAGTTTCCTTACATTTTTATATGTACACGTTGAAGATTATTTTTTCGCGTCGCGTCGCGTGGTAATACTCAGTTCGAGACGAGCGGATAAAAGTAAATGAAAGTCAACAACAAAAATATTAAGTGAGTGGCGAGTAAATTAAAAGTTTCCACAAACGCGAGTCGAGTAATATTCTCGTGAACATTATAGGGGGACGTTTTAATGAATACATTTCAAAGTCTTCTTATGTTTAAAGGTTGCCTTTGCCGAGTGGCTTTTGCCGGGCAGCAGCGGATATCGAGTAATTTATAACATGTTTAATACGAAATTATGTTTTCAGTTCATGTGTCAACATTTATATATAAATGGTCACTTCAAAAGTATTCATAAACATGATTAATGTCACATTTTTATTCACCGTTGTGTCTCATGGGAATAAGTTGATACTATAGCCTGCTAGCGTTCTAGTACTTACAAATCTATTTTGATTCAACTTTCATTATCATCCGCACATAGGTAAAATCTATGTTTAATTTACTCGCGTATTACTTTCGTAAAAAAATCACACATTAACAAGTTTCCTCCTTCATTTCTTTAACTCTACAAATATCTCAAGGAGAATTTCGTAATTATAGAAGCAAATATAATGTTCTACTCTTTACTCTAGTCGTTTTTGTACCGCCTTCACCTGCCAAATGTGGTTAGTCATCACACATAAGTATCTCTATATTAAAATATTTTTAACACATGGACACTAATTTATTTGACACTCATTACTACCCACTATTAAGTAAGCACCTAAATAGACTTTCTTATAAAAAAAAACTGTTTCGCCATTGTGGGTTCAAGCTGACCTCAAAACTCAAAAAAGGAGCGACTGTCAAAAGTTGATTTGTGTGCGGACAAATCTGGGTGCTGCGGCCAAGGCGAAATGTAATGCGGTTTGGCCACTTGTTATATAAATTAACATTTAAATACGGCATATATGTATTTGTAAATTTCTATAGTGTCTTGGTAATATTATGTAACACAGGCATTTAGTTTAAAATATTACTTTACGGCCTGGATTTACTTTAAAAGATCATTACTTTGGGGTTCTACGGTATAAAAAGTATGATTCTCGATAATAGATTCATCAAGAGTTGATATCAAGAAGGCTAACTAATCTTTGTAAACTGGTAAGCCAAATCTTTAAGCAATAAATGCAGTCAGCAGAAATAGGAATAAAAAATCACTACATTATTATAAATTTGATCACAGTTCCAACTGACTTCTTACAGCCACATTTACCCAATTATTTACTAACATCAATGTATATCATCAAGGAATTTTTACAACATAATCATCATATTAATAATATTTTTCTGTACCTTGTTTTGAGCTAACGGTAAAACCATGCAATAATGGCAAATACGCACCAAGAAATAGTCCCTTTCTCATCCGCCTGTCTAGTTCTAAGCAATTAGCACTCACCCCATTGCGGTTTACTAAGGGGGAATCTAAGAGCTCTGTTTGATAAAGCGGCATTGTAATAAGAACCCCTGGTTCATTGCCAATACGTATAACTGTAGAGGAGCAGACGGTTTTAGAAAAACCTTATTGATAAACAAAGAAGCATAGAAAAAATAGGTTTGCTTCAAAGAAAAAGCAATTTATTTTCAACACTTATATTTTGGAGTGGGGCGACGTCTCTCTCATAGGTCGGTGTTTTTGGAAGTCCTTTTTTGGACGTCGCATCGGTTAAAAAAGGAAACCACTAATCGTAGCCGGCATCCGCTGCTGAATTATTAAAAAACTTTACCCGGAACATCTTTTACCACATAGTTTTTCTTACATAAACTGATGTCGCATCGTCCTACAACCGTAAGATATACAACATTAATATCTGTTGGAAATAAAATTGCCAAAAATGATGCCATTTACATAATGATGCATATCACTGATACAAAAATGCAGAATCGTGGTCCGAAAGAGAAACATTTTCACCGATCTTTACAAAATTTGGCCGGCGTACAAAATGGTAGCCAACTGAAATAATGATGCGGCTACATCACAAATAATGCAGATGGCGCTCAAAGTAATGGCGTAATGTTGCGAACAAACGTGCAAGATTTGACATCACGTAAAAGTATTATTTTGTCACAAAGAAATCGTGTTATAGCTGGTAAAAATCAGATTGTGATATGCGATGACAATGATTAATTAACGAGTAAAACTTTAATTTCACTCAGAAACCCTATGAGAGCCTTCAAAATACATAATATATAGAATATAGAAACTAAGTAGTTGCTTAGATTTACGAAAATGTTACATATTGAAATAAAATTATTTTTGTACGGATTTCATCGCGGATTTAATTATTACATTTATTTACTTCCCGACGTTTCAATAACTTTACACATTTCGTGGTCTCGCAGTCCATGCCGTGACTACAAAAGCTGTCAATTAGATCAAATCTACGACATAATCCGTAAAAATCAGTTTTATTTCAATATAGATACTTATTTAAATTAATAAACAGTCTAAAGCATTCGTCGAAATCTCTTCAATTATGTGGTGAAAGGGTTTGTGTCAAAAAGAGTCTAGGACGTAGTCAGATATTAATAGTTACAGAATTTATATTTAAAGCTCTTTGTTAAATAGGTAAATAACCCTTTAATATAAAACAGAAACGAATTTAAAAACCCTTTTTTCTTAAAACCTTACTAAAACCCAAACACAGAACCACTCTAATTCACAAATTACCTTTACTCTAAACATGAAACACCGCGTTCACAACAAACAAAATTCTTTCACAAAAACCGTCGGAAATTTCAGCTTTGGCTTGAACCCAAGACGCGGGCCCCACGTTACTCATCAAGGAAATGTGTAATGCAGCGTAATGCGAAGTCGGCAATGAATGGCGGAAACAGCTCGGCGGGAGCTCTGCAAATCAAATTAACAACTGCGCCAGACGTAGCAAACAGTACAAAACCCACCGGCCTACATACGAACTAAACGGCAAGTTACACGCAGGGCTATCAGAAAATGGATATTCATATATATTAAAAAAAAAAACCAAGATGAATTTTTGATAAGGTATTAGCAAATTCTGAGGATGCTGTGCTGCGGGCACCTCTTTATTAACGATAGAAAAATGAAAAAATGGGGCAGGTCGAATTCAATGTTATGCTGGTTTCTCATCTTTCAGCCCAGCATGTGGTGCGATATTGCGGTCGCATGGATTCCTAACCCATCGCATGGACATTCGGGCACCATCATCTTTTTTTTTTTTTTTTTTTTCTCGCGGGGAAAATCCCTTTACGGACCATCCCACACCCGAAGGGGCGAGGGTGTGTCGGACTCACCGGCGCCTTCCGAGCCCAGCGAGATGTTGTGCCGCCCGTGGATGTGGACGGGCGGCCGCTGGGTCGGGTCCCTACCATAAGCTGCGCGCCGAAATACCGACTAAAAACCCCGCGTCGGCCACCATCGGTGCACTTGAGAGACGGCCCCGGGATACCGATGAACGGACGCGCCAGGACCGCCTCTTTGTGCACCGCCGCTTTAGCGACGCGGCGAATGACGCGTGTAGCGTCACGTCTCGGGGGCCGCCAAGGTAGGGACGGCGGCCCCGCGTGGCCCCTGCGGCGCCGGGTTAGTTGTTGTCCCGGCGCCTCCTACGTCTCCTGTGGCGACGAGCGGGATCGGTCTGCTCCCGATCCCGCTCAGCGCTCTCCTTCTGCGACATGGCACGTTCGCAGAAGGAGAGCATGGCTCGCCACGAACTCCGGCTGCCGACCATGGCGGCGACCACGGCCGGCAGCGAAAGGTCACTTCCCACGACCGCGATGAGAGCGCTGCGCTCCTCGTCCCAGGCTGGGCACTCCTCCAGCGTGTGCTGGGCCGTGTCCTCACGGCAGTTGCCACAATGGTGGCACACGGCGGACTCCTCCGCTCCGGCTATACGACACAGGTACGCACCGAAGCAGCCGTGCCCGGTGAACACAGGTACGCACCGAAGCAGCGGGCACCATCATCTGCACCAACTATACTACGACTAAACCACCCTAATTTCTGATACTTCTAATTGGAACTCCACAGATATTGCTTACAACTTAATTTGGACGCTCAATTTCGGACACCCCTTGTTTCAAGCCCCAACATATTACAAGCTGGAATCATGAATATGTATTAACATACGGCCCAGATTAACCACACTGTTATTACTAAATGATTCCGCCGATTATTGAACCCGCTAACTCTAATGAGATTGAAGGGTAAACAAATCTAAAAGGGATAATCTGTTTGATCCGTTATGACCTAATTTACACAAACGAGTTCTTTCAAAGTATTCAGTGTTCGTTTAACTATTAAGTCTGTATAAGATTATTGAAACAAAATAGAAGTAAATCATAAATTAATAATACAATCATAGTGTCACTCAGTATAAATCAAGCGATGTCCATTCATTGAAATCCCATACTTATCACTGTTGACTCCCAGCAAGCTTTTTAATCACAATAAAAAAACAACCAGTGAATTAGCTATGCCTTAGTCTTTGTTTACATTCATAAACACTATTTAAAACATACCACCAGTCGAAAACATTATATCACCCCTCAACAGTAAAGAGGTCGGTGACAAGAAGTCGCTTGAACCGGCCGCACGACGCCGTACATTACGCAACGCGCCGAGCCGCTGCACCCGACAATGAGCACTCTTGCTTTCGACCATTCAAAAAAATCACGTGACCTTGGAAAACAATGCTCTGTAATTAGCATTGTTATTGTCACGAGTTTAGCTGTTAATGACATAGATTTCGCAAGTTCTTTTGTTTGTTTTTGAATGTGTTTATGTTACTAAATAGGTTGAACAGCCGTAGGAGCAATATGGTTTGACCCAAGACCGTCAAAACTTTGGAACTACTGCTTAAATGTAAGAGAGCAAATATAATAGGAAGAATTGAATAACATATTTTCTAGATCCAGCATCGGCGTGGTAGCCAGAAATTTCAATTCTTGAAAGACTTGATGCTAGGCAAATAATTCTGTAAAAACCACGTTGCGGACCACAAAATGCATTACAAGGATACTCGGCAGAAACAAAAACAAAATATTTTAAGCCATTGATGCCTAGAATACAAGCATAGTAGTCTAGATAAGATAGATAAATATTAGATCTATCCGCAGCTTAGATTTTCAGCTTCAATATTAAACATCCTATGGGTTATTAGGGAATGATTGGGCGGAAATTAGATTTCTTGGAGCTCGCCAACGATCCACATATCTAGCTCAGGTGCATAAATTAATCCATTAGCAATAGAAAATGGGCTGAATCGCGGTCTACATCGGAGATGGAACCATCCACACTAAACACAGTCGTAATAGTATCAATACAGGTGTCCCACAAGTTGCTTTAGGCCGTCAAACATAAAACTGAGTCCTCTAAGGTTCTAATACAATGATGACAGCCTGGTAGAAAGCTGGCTCTGAAATGAGAAGCCACGGGTTCGATGTCTGCATCAATACAATTTGTATGGAACACAAACATTTGTTTCAGGTCTAAGTTGCTGTAAAACCAAAAAAATCAGCCATGGTTAAATTTTTGAGTACGCGAAAAAAAAACTAAAAGTACACACAAAATATATTCCCTAAAATTCGATATCTTTATCCAGAGTAATCTCATTTCATACTATTGAATATCTATCGAAGTTTTATTTCTAGATATGAAAAGAATCCTTGCTGCCTCGAATACAAACAACTCATAATATGTGTTAGAAATTCAGATGATACGAGGGTCCCTTCGTTATATTTTACTGTGCTTGGATTTTATATCAGGCACTGTAATGCAGCTGATGTAAGTATCAATATCCAAAACTATTTTGTAATGAAAGACTTGGATATCTCTTGAGAATTTTCTTTTAGAAATACTTAAGTAAAAAAACAGAGTGGGAGATATTACTAGTCTCTTCTTGTGTATTAATATTATTGTATTTAATATTCAGATTGCAGAAATAAAAAAAAAATTGCGCCAACCCCATGTAAGTGAACAATAAGAGTAGAAAAACAGCTGTAAAAACCATCATAAAACAAAAATCGTTTGTTGATAAGTTAGCTTATGTAACTTAATTAACATGCGATCTTCTTACAATATAATTACGTCACTGCAATATTTATACAGTAAAAGAAACATGTATAAGAATTAAGAAGCACTCTGCACATAATAAAAAATATTAAACAGCACTGGTTAACATTGACCGTAGCGGCTCGCGAGATATTATAACTGAGCACTAGTGATGTGACTTATGATTTAGCATTTTACTGTGTGAAATTGAATAAAAACGAAAATATTAATGTATTTAACTTAAACTTGCCCAGCATAGAAGGCAACAGAAACAAGGCTGTTTAAAATTTCACAACCTGAATCTAAACAATTGTTTGATAATCCTACAAACATTTTTGTCACCAAAGGAATCGAACCACGCCCTAAAGCACACTAGGAATATTTAGCTGAAAACACAGAGATTATATATTTAAAAAAAATCGAAATTTAAACATTCATAGGCAAATTTATTTTTAATTTCGCGCAGTTGAGGTTACAAACAAGAAGGTCTATCTAATAATTTATTTGGAGTTTAGATAAAACTCTTTGTGTGAGAACTCAAGTTGTTGATATAGCTTATCGGATCAGCAAACAAGAGGCGAGAATGGGCTGGCCGTATCAATGAATCGATAGTGTCGGGATAATCCTGGGTGATATATGGGGAGTTACATCCAATTGGATTTGTAATGGGAAACCGAAGGTATACATGTGAAGAAATTACTAAAGCAAAAGTAATTCACCACAAATCGCCCTAAGTTCCTACAACGTTCCTATTACCTTCATTATGTTATAATTGTGATCATTTAGAACATTATCTATTAACCTAAC
Organism: Theretra japonica; assembly: GCA_033459515.1. NCBI lineage: Eukaryota > Metazoa > Arthropoda > Insecta > Lepidoptera > Sphingidae > Theretra > Theretra japonica. The sequence goes on from CM065949.1 coordinate 13,209,840, forward strand.
TACGTTGCTTCGAACAAGAAGTAAAGGCTCTAAATTATTAAAGATATTGGTTAATTGTCTACTATAACAATAAAAGGATTTCAATTTTTAACTATTGTCATATTCATATCGAAACTTGTAAACACAATACTAAAAATATAACATGACTAATCATCCATCAGTCAACATTACTATTCCCACACAAATTCTCGGTATTGAAAACCGACCCAATTTTAACGCAACACGCGGTATTTAAAAACTCGAATACCGCGAACGGGTCCACCACTAAAACGCATTATACAATTCCGATGAAATATATTCCACAGCGGGGCCATATGCTCACATGCTCATTGCTCCGATTAGTCACCACTCACCACCATTTATCACCAGAGTGACATCAGCCGTCCAGTTTTTATCGGCGCGAATCTCTCCCGTCACTCATAATGTGCAAATGAGCTTTACTGTTATTTATCACGGTGATGTTCGCAGAATGACGAAATTTCCCTGTTTACTCTTGTATTATGAACAATTTCACTACGCTACTTAGAATCAGGGGTAACAGTTTTGTTGCTGATTTTGAAATGTGTGTATGCTACAGCATAAAATACGTTAGTCTATGTTTTACACTGGTGAAATCTTGTCCTATTACCGACAATCATAAAATAAATAAATCTACAAAAGCAGAAAACTATACGAAATAACATTACCAATAACAAGATTAAAAGATACAGTATAAAAAAAAGACAAGAAAGGCATATGGAATAATTTCTAATAATTTTTTGTCAAGTAATCACATAAATATTATGATAACTGGCAGAGGATTGCTGAAACTGATGAAAATGATGATAAAAATCAAAAACATGATCCATATCTACACTAGTACTTGACACGAACTCTATGAGAAATAAAGAAGTTCTCAAAGCTGAGAGTTCAAGCTATTGACGTATATCATAAACAAGCATGCACATAAATCACATCAACTTTTTTATTTAGTAACATAAAATAATCTCAGATTGGTCACGCCCAGTCAGGTTTCCACAAGTTTATAAAACTTGCGGGCTTGCCTAATCTCGCAAAATTACTTATAATTGGCACCATGTTTGTTAACGCATGTGTTTCAAAATTATTCTCAAATAGACAAACAACTCTGCACGTTAAAGTGGGTTTGATTTTAATATTTTTTTTTATCAGCCCATATACGTCCCACTGCTGGGCACGGGTCTACTCTACAATCGAGAGAATCGATTGAGCGTGGTTAGGCCATATAGTCCACCACGCCGGCCTAGTGCGGGTTGGCGGACTTACATACCGTAGAAATTCTTTAAAATCGCTACGGTATGCAGGATTCCGCACGATGTTTTCCTTCACCTTTAAAGTGTGATTTTAATATAGTCAGTAGCAAAAAAAAATTATTAACACGTCACACTTTTGCTACAAGATGTGTATGTGGCAGAAATATTTGACTAACAATTTGATGATATAATGACGTCTGCTCATGACAACACTCTACACAAACCTTATTTTCCTCAATACTTTATATATATTTTGAAATCTAGATACATATAAAAATATTGTAAAAAAATTAATGTTCCCGTGGGATGAGGCAGAAATTCAGATATATTTGTTACTTTTTTATACTCAAAAGGATGGGATGGCACTGGATTACACCCCTTTATTGAGAATGAGACGGGACAGGGCGGGATATAACGGGACGGAACGAGACATTTTAAATAAAGTACGCAGGCGAAGTTTGCGGGTAGAAGCTAGCTACAAATAAATATGTCCAAGTTTACGATGTCGATCAACAATAGTAAAAGAGTAATTAAGTATATCGATAACAACTATGTTATTGTGAAGGATATCGAAGAACTTTAACTTAAATTTGATGGTTTTTATGTTGATGATGCACATAACATTCTAGCAGATTAGGTCACTTATCGTTCTGATAAATGAAGCGTGATAATTGTACACCACTAATCTTATAATCGATTGATGTATCTTATTGCATAATCAATTAATTTATAGTAAAATTCTTTAAAATATTTATCAGTTTTTATTCTAAATTCAGATAGAGGCACTTAGAGAAAAATAACTAATTCAGTCAACAAATATGCATGACATTCTAGCTTGACTTTACCATACATTTTTAAGAAAATTACAGATTTTGCTCCAAAAAAACAGCAGAACCATTTAAGTTATTTCATTAACGTCGTAGGCGGCGCTGTTAAAATCCCGCTATTGCATAATATCATTATTACGAACGTAAACATTTTTCCTCGAATCCGCTGGGTCCAGATGATTTGATTACAAAAGGTCGCGGTTGAATTCTCGCTATCTCTAATTCCTGTTAGGAAATTGAGCATTTTTCTCACTGTTTTCTGAATCCAGTAAAGCTTAGCCAATGTCCATGATTCATAATTCCCAGCAGTAGTCTGTCCAACTAGAGAGCCCTCTGCGTTTTGCCACTTAGTTAGTGGAACTACAAAATAGGTCAATTGATAGTATTCACAGAACTATCAAAACTAGCTTCGCAGATGTATTTGATGTTTATATTAGCAAGTTGCGGGATGACATCATTACGTAAGATAGTCAATAAAATTAGCCTAAAATGATTAAATATGAATTTAATTTTGGGCCAGTTTCTTAATGTCTCCGCCTATTGGTTTAGAATATATTAATAAGGAATCCGACCCAATAGATGTATTGTTTAGTGGCTTTTTTATTAAACGGATGAGTTTATATTCCAAGCTTGTAGAACTAATTATTCCAGGACAGCAAAGGTCGACTGCGAGCCTTAAGACATACAATTAGAAACAGCTAGAACAAAACTACACTACTCATATAACCCAGGATCAACAAATTTCTCAGTACCAAAAGAACATTCAACAGCATCATAACTGGAGCCTTCTAGAACATCTTCTGGTGTACTTACTTGCCAGACAGCACGAGCGAGAGGCTGTCCACCTTGGTGACCTTCTCATGTGCGTAGAGCTCGTGGCACTTGAGGTGCCTCACGTTCCTCATGCACATGAGCACCCGTCGGAACTGGCGCCGGGAGACGCGCAGCGGCTTGAACAGGGCTATGTACACCTGGGGACAAGAAGGAGATTTAGTTTTACTAACCAATGAATACAGAAGTCAGGGGAGGTGGTTCGTCTTAATAAATATTTTTAGTCCTGTAGTAATTTTCGTGGGGATACTCATAGCTCGCCTTACATGCATAGATTTACCTGTGGAACGAGTATCGTATCTGATCCGTGATTGCAACACATACGGTCTTGCTCATCAGTTTTGGTTAATTCCGTTATAATCAATAATTGGTTTTGCACACCAGCAGCAGACAGACATATGGTAGGCATGACTGCCAGACAGATTTGTCCATTAAATCGATCACTCCGTGCGTGTATAGATAGCTATTCGCTAAAACGTCTGTTTCGGCAATTCATCGAGATTTTTTTAACGATGATGGACGGTTTTTAAAATGATTCAACGCTATCACCAACATACGCAAAAACATGGCTTAAAACCTGGCAATCGCTTTTTTTTTGGTAAAGTATCTTTTGTAACACAAAACATGATGTTAATGCAGACATGAATCAAAGAGAGTCCAACCAGCTCATTATTAGTTATCGAAATGATTAAATCAGGACCGTAAACATGTTATAAACAGCTTATTATCCCTTATACAAACATGGAGTTATGACGCAAGCATCAGCGTAGATTTCTTAAAAATACCAACAAATTACATGTTTCGTTGATCAAAGGGTCTGAAGACTGAATATTACGAGACTACACACAACGACTACTAACGAGTATGTACAAGATTTTTCTTTAGTATCAATTGACAAACAGTAACTCAAATTGATGCCAGTTCTACATTAGTATCAAAGGAAACGATGTTTTTCGTATTATTGTCGTCTGCCTAACTTGACTAACTTACAACATGAAAAACTATCATAACAGCTTGGATGAAAGCACAACGGTGAATAACAAACAAATTTCATATGGAATTTTCCATCACCCGCATTGCCCGTTCGCCACTCCATAACACAAATTTAATAACCAGTAATAATTGGCCAAACAATAACAGCAAAAGCTCAATATCCACATTCCACGTAGATATTAAAATACAAATACCAACAACATTACAAAGGCATCCAAATTACAGGGGCATCACGTGTGTTATCAAATTTGAGCCAGTCCGCTAGCCGCCGAGTGCAACGCGATCCATCAAAGGGTCTGTATGGGCGTCCGTCGGGTCCGAGCGTTAATAACACGCTCTGTGTTACATTCCCAAAGGGATCATTCAGACGTTCACGGCTTGCGCCAGCTCTCATAGGCGTTACTCACGGGCATTGGGCAGCCATCGCCGCTCATTGGATATCAGAAACAGTTTAGGTCTCATTAGTTACGTGCCTAACTCCTTTATTTAGGCTAATAAGTTTAAACGAACAGTACCTACTTGGCAGTTGCCAACGAAGTTTCCTTCGGTGGAATAATTCACGTATTTGGGTCGTCGCTTTGTTTTTCAGCGACGGAACTGTTGTAAGAAGTGGATATATGTATGGATTACAAACTAAACATATTTAGCCGAAACTTGAGTGTTTGTGCATGTGAAATAATATTACGAGTATGTAAACGCATTTATGCCAGAGCAATAATCATATCGTAGTTTAATCATAATTTAAAAACTTACAATAGAAATCAGCGCAATGTTCATAAAATCATATATACTATAACATCTGAATACGTATTGAAACAGGCAAAGTTGTTATTAGAGTATAAAACTAATATTCAATTAGCATAACTATAACAGAGCTGTGAATTTCTGTTTTAATACCTAGAATTTTGGTTAGAAATTAGACGTTGACCTCAAAGTAGGACTCCCTGCCAACCTATTGTGGCTAGCGCACTTCTGAGAAGCGATTAATAGGCATGCTTCATCTCTGCGAAAACTATTTATAGACCGACCAACGACCGAACGTACACGTCGGGATAGCAAAATCCATTTGTTGCTATGTTTCCATATTCATTATTCCGCTAAAATGATCTATGCTTGGGCATGCGATAATGTATTGGATCAAACGTTGGATGCGATATTGCAGAACTAAATCGGAGGGGTCGATTTTAATTGAATATTTATGAGTAAAATTGTAATATAAATGATGCCATTACAGTTAATGATAAGGGAGGAACTAATTACCACACCGCGCAAAGAATTTAATTTCAATGCACAAAAAACGCTGATGTCAGATTTTCAAGTACATCCAAGTACTCGTAGCACAATCGAGGAACAGCTGTACAAGCAGTTTCGATGGAAATGCGCGGCGGGCTTGTAAGGGGGCAAAAACAATGGAAGGTTGTTTTTTAGTGAACGCAGCACCGACAGCCGACGTATTGTTCCCTTCTATTGTGCACCGAGGATGTAGCGAAGGCGGAATTATCGACCTGCAAATAACTGTAGCAGGGATATCCGAAGTACTATAAGTTGACAACTTAAAGTAATTACTAGGTAAAAGCACTGCTTTTAGCATTTATAAAATATCATCAGGATAACTGGCGTCGAAAAAGACGATTAAATCTACAGTATATCTAATTGCACCTAATATCAGATGCAGTAACTTATGACGCTAATATAAGTAGTAGGTATAGTCGGGCGACACATTTATTTGCCTTTTCTTAAATGTCACCGATGTCGTAATCAATCATACAGACCAATACATCATCGCGAAGAATAACTTAACTTTAAAACTGCTCGTATAGTTCGTGCTAACTTTACGATCAAAACTTCGCTACATGATCAACATAAACATAAGTTTCGTTCCATTTACAATACCTAAATACTAACATTGATAACTAGCAGTGACATAAATTACATTCATACATTAAATCGACAACTAAATTATGCAACACCAGATCAGAAATAAGCATTATCAACCGCATACAAAACTGTCCCGATGCGGAAACGAAATACACAAATTAGTAATTACCTACAACCAAGGACCAAATTAATCTAAATATAGACAAGTACGCTTTCTTCAAAGTTTCGACCTTCCGGCGTATCCGTAGGTGGAGTTTCGACCTTTCGGCGTGTCCGTAGTTCGAGTTCCGACCTTTCGGTGGAATGGTAACATCGGCGTGTGAAGGCACACGTGGCGAATTCATCCGGGATCACGCGCTCTGTTTGCAGTATCGTATGCATAATATTGACTCTTGCGATCGAGCGGGCTTATTGGAAATTTGTTTATTGATGCAAATATTTTCTATCACATTTTAAATTAAAAACACACTTTATTTTACTCTGTGTGTTGATTTAAAAACACATACATAGCAGATTATCTAGACTTTCACTAATAAGCTACGAATAATCACATGATGCTATGACTTGAAATCCGTTCAAATTCAGAATAGGCAAATAGACCTATCGAGCCTTCGAGAAGATGACAAAGCATGAGCCTCTTAATCCAAATCGGGCCTCTCAATCAGTCGGACTATGGCTCAAGCTGTCAACCAAATTGAGAGGCTAATTGAGAAAAAAAAAACAAAGTCTCAATAGCTTCGAGATGAGTACACCAAGCGATATAAATTATTATAATACTTGGATGACATCCACCCGACAATCAAAACGCCACCACTCGAGAACAAAACAGATGTTACCATTGCAGATTGTTTAGCTAAGTGTTTCAGGTTTGTATCAGTGGAAGTACAGTCACTACAACAGCATCTGGCATCTGTTGTATGTCGTCTCTAAAGTGACGAGCTCTCGAGAACGTAGGCGTGCCTCATTATTTATTTTACTATTGGTTTATAAATAGAACATCACTTGTAGTCTGATATGGAAATTATACGTGCAAGAAACTGCGAGCACGACTTAAAGATAGGGTTGGATGATATGAGAAACTGATATTGCGAAATTCACTATAAATTAGCTATATGGGTTGACGGACGAGAAGGTAAAAACCAGAAAAAATTAAACTAGAAGAGTCGTTGGCTATCCAGACAAATGTCGCTCAATTACTACACCAAATTATAAAAACCTTTTAGAACCATAAAGTGTTCAGATAAACTATCCAATCTGGAAACATTATACTAAACTGCATTATGACGAAAAAACAAATATAAGCGTGGTGAAGTGGGGCCATAAACACACGGATAGTTTTACTGCACGCGACGTACGCGCGTCGGGTTTCAGTTTGCTAATCGTAACGGGATACGTGTAAACAAAATAACGCATGTGGCGAGTATTAACATCACTTATTTACTATATTAAATGAAGTAGGACGTCTGAATAGGGTAGTAATTCATACTGGCTCAAGTTTTCAAAAGAGTGATTCTGAAAGGTGATGGTGCGAGGAAAACGGGCCTTTAAAGACGGAATAATTGGCGGAAACCCATGACTTTATTATAAAATACCTGTCTGTGAATAGTTTCCGAACTAAGTACTCGTATTGATTTTATTTGAATTAATTTTAAATGAGCTACAATGACTAAAATATCTTGTATTCCAATCAATACACACAGAATGAATGAATATTTAAGCATAGACAATGTTTTTATGTGGTAGAGCCACGCTGTTGTCAGTCATAGCTCGGCATGAATGGGCAGGCTCGTTCGGGGTGATACCACTATCTCACAGGAAATCGACAGCTTTAAGCTCTAGACAGACGGACTGCATTTCAACTGCAATCCAACTGCAAATTTGCAGTTCGGATGCAGTTTGATTGCAGTCGGTGTGCAGTTCACACGGCTGCACGCCGACAGCAATTGGACCGCACGGTTGGTTTGCAGTTCTATTGCAGTCGTGTCAACTGCATTTAAACTGCATCCGAACTGCAAATTTGCAGTTGAAAAGCAGTCCGTCTGTCTAGAGCCTTACTGTCGCGTTTCGATCTATGAGTGAGATTGTCGGATGCCCAATACCCCCATCCTTTCGCATACTTTTTCCTTCCCACTCCCCGCCTGATTTTAAGGGCCGGCAACACTTCTATGAACCAAGCGTTATGGATGGTCATAGGCGGCAGTGATCACTTGCCATCAGGTAACCTGTTTGCTCGTTTGCCGGACCTGTGCAATAAAATAAAAAAGACGGAATCAATGATAACATTTAAATTGCATTATTATTAATATTTAAATAAAATATTCTTATGAGTACGTTGCGAGGAAAAAATTACAAAAGAAAGGGGTGCTTGAAGTGTGCGGCGAAGGTGCCATTGTTTGTCAAATGATAACGATATTAGATAAGTGAGTAGCAAATATTTGCTTTCGGTCTGCTTGATACGAGACCGAAACACCCCTCACAGTTTCTGATACCTACGGTAGAAGACAGTATCTTACCGTTGTGATTGCTTTATTATCTTTGTCTACATCAACGGCATATAGGCGTGAAATTTATATATATTTATGTATACATACATATACTATTCTATAGCTCTATTTGATTATTAGCAGTTACGGAGGCAAGTATTAATTGGCGTGACGAATTCACTCTAATTCGCATCAGGCAATTTACGTAGCAGCAATAATCACGATAAAATGACTTGTGACACGGATATATGAAATCATTACTATTATCAAAGTTTTATTATACAGGGTATATTAAGACTGCTATCGAAAACGAAGCCAGGTGGTAGTTTTAGTGACTTTAAACAAAACGTAACTAAAAAGTTTGCAAAAAAAACGTCGATATTTTTCGTAATTAAATATGAGCAAGAGGCAGTTATCCGATGGTAGTTGCTTTTAATTATTGAGGGTTCTTTTACGCACCAATGTAAAAAGAGACATTGCAGTATTCCGTAAATAAAATGAGCACCCGTCAATATTTGAACGCCTACTCTTGAGACAACTTAGCAAACCTAACAAGTACATTTTGGGAACGGTGACGCAATGCCAAAACGCGACGGGAGACAACACAAATATTTTACGTGTGTTTTCATTGATTCTAATAAGGCCGCAGGTAATGGCGATGCTGACAAGGTCGAAACCGAGTCAATTTAACAACAAAGTTAATGTACTACAAATAATATCACCCCGCGTGATATACAATAATAATGCGCGTTAAAAGGGTTTCCATTAGGTTTTACATATTTTTTATGGTTAATTAAAGTATTATTTTTAACATAATTGATCATTGATATGGTATAGCGAAAGCAATCATAAATATAAATATTTGCAACGAACTCAACATGTTTTTTAATTCATTGTTTTCATTTCCCAAATACAAGGCTCTACGAACCCATTATGAATAATCGCGGAATTTACAATTGTGTTTTATTACAACAAAAATAGTATTTCTAGAAAGTATTTAACACGACCTTCCGTGCCTATTCATTCACGATTTCGCCCGTCGATTACGATGGTTAAATACAGTGAAGTGCCCGCCTACATACGGCCCTGAAATCTCTTGAGGCCGACTACCGACGATGCCAAAAAAGCCGTTGCAATTACACTAACAGATATTACACAATTATGTAATAAAAACTCGATCGCGGTCAATGAAACAATACTTATTGGAGGCTTGGGAACGCCGTGAACTGTCTTCACAATTTAATTCCCAGCAGTATGGGATTGTTCTTCGAGAATTCCGAATGAGATGGCAGTATCTGTTCCTGATTGTGGGACAAGGACGGTAAATGTTGACAATACTGTCATTACTCAATACAAAGATATAACGGATGTTGTTTTATAACACGTTATTTATTGGAAAATGAGAATGATGAGGCATGTAAGAGCCGTTCGCAACTGTTAACATTTTTATAGATATTTTCCATCAGTTTTAATGTTATTACTTATTTCTCTACTTTTTTATTCTACATCGCTTTTTGTGATTATATTCTGATAAAAAATATGTTTGCCACTTAACCAAAACATCTCTTATTAATTGTTATTACTTTTTAAAAAACTTACATTTCCCGTTTAGGTTTTAACATAACATTGTAGAATGTTAACTCATTTTTTGGGTATTATAAATCTAGCTCGCCTTTTCCTTAAAGTTGACACGGCTACTATACTACGCTCCACCTGAAGGCAAGTTCAAGTGAATTTTACCATTAGCATAATCTGCAATTCAGCTCCTGTGCTCAATGAAATTTGCTAACCCTTCAGTGCTGAGAGGCAGAGACACAATTCGGTGTGACTGTTCGGTTTTCTCAATCCCGTGTCGCACCATTGTGATTGTTGCGGTTTTGGGTGCACAGCGGCAATGCGGTTTGGATCGATGGCTTGATGACGCGCTGCGAATAGTGCATGCCATGTTTCTCTTTGACAAAGAAAAACTGTGTCACTGTGGTTTCATCTGCTACTGGATTAATATCAGAATTGCGAGATGGATGTCATTTATTACTAGTCTCCGAGACAAAATTTAAATTGACAATATTACGTACCGGAATGTCTTCTACTGCCTCGTATCGACGTACCTCGTACGAATAAAATAAATACACCTGAATTGGCTTCAATCACATTCCAAATTAGCACAACCGAGTTCGTTTATAAACAAATCTAAGTTGATCTTCTCTCCACAGGTTCCATTTAAATTACCATTCAAAAACACACATTATATCATCTTGTAAATACACTTTACAAAGTGTAAATCAGTTTCAATCAATGTCAGGTGCACGACAGAAAGTGCAAACGAACTTCGAGGTTATTCGTCGGGTGGGTTGTATAAAAAATATTAATATAAAAACTATTGTGAATCTAAGTGGTTGGGCAGTAATCCGTGTATCTGTAGTCTGTACCTGCTATTATTACCCTGTTTTTATATGGTCGGGTGCCGTTTTTGTGCCCCTGTTACCTGAGCTAATACCTCACCTGACCGCTCGTGTGTTGAATTATGGGCTCAACTAGCGAGCCATTGCGACTGATCGGATTTTAGATAACACGTGAATCCGATATATGTGTCTCCGAAGCGAATTTGTTCACTCGCAAAACGATGCAAAAAAAACCTTCTTACATTATTTCCGTAATTTGTTAATCATGATAATGCTTGAAGCCGATTCTCTATTAGTCCTATATTTCCTAATATTGGGCACAGGGGTAACCCACGATTGACAAAAATAAGGGGCAGTCACGTTACCTCCAATTTTAGTGTTGGTTTACTTAAAATATCCTTGAAATTACCGTAGTGAACTTTCTTGCGTGTATGTAAAACTACAATTTCCTTTTAAGCGGACCCCATAAGCACACTTATATTTTCAAATGATCTGATAAAAGTCCTGAACTCGAATTTATTATTTAGTGCTCGATTCGCAGCTCGGTTAGCTCAGAACTAAGATGTCGTCACTGTTGGTGATTCCAGCAACATTCATCAACAATCAAAAGAGGCTGATATCGTTCAAACGTAATACGACGTAACAGACGACGTATCACAACTATAAACGTAGATATACAAAAAATCAAAAACATTGAAGAAAAAATAGAGCATGCCAATAACCCAATACAGAAATTGAGTCAGAACAGGAGTGTATTAGTTTTTTCTACATGCCCCGCTCCGTAGATACTCCGAAACTAATAACCGTCGGAAATTGCCTGCACGTAAAAAATATATGAAAGGGCGGAATGCAAAAAACATATTGCTTGCAAGTTTGCGCGTGGACTATTAATATGGACAATTTGTCTCGCCTGCTTGCTTTTATATATGTTTTAAAATGTTATACCATTACTAATTTGAAATTAAAATTGTACGTGATAATGCTTAAACTGGTTAAACGTTTTGCGATAAAACATAAAAATGCTTGCTCTACCTTTTGTGTAAAGTACATACTGCAATACTTTATTTTACAATTTTGTGTGCTACGAGTACTAAAATATTTTTACAAAATCTTATATAGAAATATTTGAATACAAAAATAAATAAAGAGTACAAAATTTTATTTATACTGAAGTGCTAACAATCTAACTACCAAGCATGTCATCTTATGAAATGAGAGGCATTGCTAATATTGCCCTACTTTCCAGTCAGTATTACATCACATTACAATAACTATCAAACAATTTCCTCACATAAAGTAGGAAAATTGAAAAGAAGAGAAAAGTTGTAGAGCGCGACAGAGCAGGCAATTTGGGCGGCATCAATAAGCCAATCGCGTGGAGTAGCCGCAACTCCTGCCGATGCACCGCACGTACTAAGAATGCAGTTGCGGGGGGTATACACCTACAGCACCAAGCTACTGTGTTTTTATGACTCCATCAATATTGTTTTAAATAATACGACATATAACAAAAATTACCTACTATTGCGCTCCGTAATATTCAATTGAATTTCATCAAATTTTACATTGCAATTTCTTGTAAGAAGTCACGAAAATCACAAAGTATTTACAAAATCCGCACATTTTGATGATACAAAAATTAAAATAGTGTTTAAAAAAGTAGAATAAAACCTTTTTAAACGAACAATATTACCGCGTCCCAGTTCTCTTCGGTTCATTAGGCATTCGCTTTGCATCAATTAACTTAAGGCTTCGGTCAATCGTCTCCATAATGCGTTGCACATATCCAATTTCATGCACTTATTCGTTCCAGACGCACTTAAGCCAACTAAGACGTATTACAAGAAATAATAATCCGATACTCATTGAAAGAAACAGAATGTAAACATTGACACAAGTTTATTAGATTACAAATAGCTATGCGGATGTTATTTTACCTTCAATTTAAAATGCAAATGTCCGGAAGTTTCAGCCATAAGTTATACTTAACGAATCGATACTAAGTAGTTTAATGTACCAAGGACTTTTTAGTTCAAATACAAACGCTTTAAAATTAACACTCGACATTCCTTACTAACTATTTCAAACAGAAAACAATGTGATCATATCCAAATGTAGAATAACTACGAGACGAATTATTTGCAAAATATAATACACATACATTTAATTGAATTTCGAACACATCGCATCTCAGATAATCCACCTACGCGCCGGTGAAATTCGATGAATTAACTTATCATATTAATAAGCCGCTCGTCTCGCCGCTTCACCTGAGTGCACAGCTGTTGTCGAACAGTCGGCTCGTTTAGGGTGCAATACACCTTCAAAATCAATAATGTCGTTGGCAAACATCTACAACCCAATAATTTATTACTAAGCTGACGCCGCACTCATTACTGCCGCGGCGTGTTAAAATATTAATGAGATTTTTCCAATTTCGCATAGTGCTGAAGTTTTACGCGTCACGTCATTTGCTTATTTAATTTAATATCTTGCGACCTCGAGTGTTACTGGTGCGTCATAATGTAAATATAGCATAACAGTTAAACAGACAGGTTGTCGAATCAATATCGCAAGCTGGAAAATAGCCTTTTCTGAACTTTTCATCACGAATCTAAACGTAACGTACATAAAGTTACGTTAGACTATTTCCTACAACATACATACATAAACACACGCCTTTTTCCAGAAGGGGTAGGCAGAGGTGCTACCAGAACACCCACGTTTCGCCTTGTATATTCCGTCCCACTATGTAATAGGGGGCGACCCTATCGCCATATCGGGCACAAATTCCTGACTCCGGGCTGATAATGAATAGAAAAATCCAATATCACTTTGCCCGACCCGGGATTCGAACCCGAGACCTCAGCTTTGCAATCATACCGTAGTACAACTACTCCACCGAGGCAGTCCTACAAAGAGTATAATATTATTGATAAAACTATTCGTAAATTAATAATCTATACAATTCCAGCTACGCAATAAAAATATTTTACGACCAATGTACATATGTAAGTGTTTGTTAGAGCAGAAAGAAAAACTACAGACTTTTTTTTCGCACATCAACATTCAAGAGATCGTGAAGTTAGTCAAGAAAAAGATTTTCTTCGAGGAATTAACAAACAAATAACCACTTTATGTGGCACTGAATTGCAACAGCCCATTAATGTCACCCAGGTGAAACCGTGTCGGATATAAAAAAATATGAGCCATAAAGTTTATTGACTACTTTGTCAGGTAAAACAACCCCGACTTTAATACTGTACTGGGCATATAGGCGACTCGACTGCCTCGGTGGCGTAGTGGTACTACGGTATGATTGCAAAACTGAGGTCTCGGGTTCGAATCCCGGGTCGGGCAAAGTGATATTGGATTTTTCTATTCATTATCAGCCCGGAGTCAGGAATTTGTGCCCGATATGGCGATGGGCTCGCCCCCTATCACATCGTGGGCCGGAATATACAAGGCGAAACGTGGGTGTTCTGGTAGCACCTCTGCCTACCCCTTCTGGGAAAAAGGCGTGTGTTTATGTATTTATGTATGACTCTCCATAGGCCAATGAGGGTAAAGGACGAGTAGCTTGATATACTATAATTTGTCCATAACGTATTTTGTCAATGACGTATATCTTCGCGGGGTAACGCAGAGGTGTTGTGACGTCCATATTTTGCAGAGCCTATCTCCTTCCTAAAACGCTTTGGGGAGCGCACCTATTGTCGTGCTGGGCACACATTACAATCCCAAACAATTCAGATTACGAGATTCTTCTAAAAAGTGGAATGTCTAACTTGGGAATCAAACAGAGAATCTCACGGCTCTTTAGGTTATACAGGGTCAGTTTTCAGTATCTAAACTGATGTGGTGGTAGATCAATGAGGGTTTTTATAATTTGAAGTAGTTTTGGAAAAATAAATCTCCTACTATTCCAGTGTAGACTATGCCTCATAGAATAAACTCTTCAATTAACAATATAATACATCAACCCCTTTTGAGGCAAAGAATAACCAACTCTAACCCAATAACAACCGCCATAAAACTAGGTTAAAAACGAAAGTAGAAAACCGTAAAGCACTTTAAAACTGCAGTTAAGTGATCGGCGCGTTGGCTCGGTTACAGGCTGAAACTTTGTGTGGCGTCGCGGCGCCGTGACGTCACTGGTCGCTAGTCGTAGTCGCGAGGCACGACAGGGGGGAGGGGGTTGTTCGTACGGCGTCAGCGACGACTTGCCCTAGTGACCCGCGCTGAAAGGAGCGCAGTTACACTCAATCCTTATTCAAGTATTTTATACCGAATGTATTTTGCGGAGTACACGTACGTGAGCTGAAATTCAAACCCAATGCCTTTATGGTGCCAAAGCTGGAATAATATGAAAGCTAAGCATGAAACCGACACCGCAGCAAGTATCGTGTATTTGTTGCACTATCGCGCCCGGTAATAGCGTGAAATCGTGAGGGATTGTTATTCAAATTCGATGTTAATGGGTAACCCAACCATAAATAACGCAGATAAGCCTGTAGGAGTTAAAACATGCGTAGTTTATATATTTACATTCCAAGTTTAAATGGCGCTCAGTCAGCCATTAATCACTTTCAGGGGATAAACGTAAATGATTTGCGCGGGAAGGGATAAATACCGCCGCATATTGCTGAAAGGGTTGATGTCAAACAAGCAGCCGGTTGTAGAGAAAATATTCTCAACAAAGTCACGTTACATTGACCCCACAACCGTTAGGACTGAATATGGATAAAAGAAGACAGGGAAGTCGGTAGTGCAGAGGAAATGTATCTCAACATAGCTTGCCAAGAGTCCAAGGAACCAAGATATGACGAAATAAAAAAAAAGCGAGCTTAACGTGACGGAAGATATAAGGATTGAGAGACAGTGGTTTTATTATTAAGAATGGTAAAATCCAGGTGAAATTGAGATTAAGCAAGACGGTGAAAACTAACTCAGGCCGGGCCAAAGCAATACAAAAAGAAATTATAAGTTCTTTTAATTACATGAATTACACAAAAAAGGCAAGGTCCGTCAAAAATTGATATAATATTGATAAAAACCACAATGTCATGGATTTACATAACTGGAATTAGCATAACCAGTCGAACCTATCTCCTACCTTGATCTACATAAAGTGTAATGTCATGCAAATCACCATATTAATATAAAAAGATTGTAACGAATTAATTAAGATTATCGATGTCTCATTAGACGACATAGTATGCGTTATGTAATTTTAAATCCGCAAACAATTTTTTATCGACTTCAAAAAAAGGAGGTTCTCAATTCGACTATGTTTTTTTTTCAAAAACTATGCATGTATAGTACAGCTGGATACATACTGCGTGCAAAAAGTTCCCTTGGAAATATTTTGAACAAGTCTGCGTTTAGCTTTTGGTAGTCGGAAACGTATTCTGAACCGCCTAGCAACTTGTCAACCTATGGAACTGATCCGTGTGTGTTCAGCCTGTGAATACCCTGTACCGAGAAGACCGGCATAATTGTAGCGACCGCCCGTGGACACTAATTTGTTTTTACTGCACCCACAAAGAGATGGTTTGTGGTCACTGACTAATTTCGAAGCAGAACCTTTTTCTCACAATTGATAAGGCTTACGTTGAAAGCTTAATTAAATGATTGGCACAAACAGCATGTCCCAACGTGTTTATTGGTTTGTGTGTTTGTTTCGTGTTACTACAAATGCCTACAATGCAATCACAAGCGCCTTGTTCCTTATGCAAGAAGATTTAAATACGGCGCCCGGCCTACTGCCGATATGCAAGTGACACGAAACGGCGAAACGTTTATTCAATTTTATCGATACAATTTACTAGTACTGGAAAAACATTTTTAATTGACTATTTTATAGAAGTAACGATAGAATATGGAGATCAAAAATGTTGACGAATGTCCTAAGATGCGCGCAAATTATTCTTTTGAATGTTTACAGCTGAGCGAAGGATTAACTTTAGTCCAAGGCTTTAGAATTGGCTCGATTATTTTAAATAGCGATGTATTCGCGACTTTATTAATAAACACGGAATTGTATAGAGGGCTAGGCAACCATCGTATTGTAGTTACATTATTCAATATTATAGTCAAATTAATAGTCAAAATAATCAAGTCAATTGTCAAACTTGGACTAGTTAATCCTACGATCATCCGAGTTTATTAATAAAGCCACATATGTCTTACGAAATTGCAGTCAGTCAGTAGTTAACTACTAGGGAATCTAACACAAGACTTCACCTTTCGAAGATAGAATAATATTACTAAACTAACATGGACAAACCGCGAGTCTTATGTACATTTATAGCTTAATATAAAAGCTTGTTTAGTTACAATGAACATCACAATTATATCTAGATTTCTGCAACGGATTACCGTAATCTGAGATCTTGTGGTTGCATCGGACAGTTGTCGTTAGGAGCATATCAGGCCATTATCAATCTAGATTCTAGACAGCTAGTAGTCACTACTCATTGAACCAAACCAATTTAGGTTATTATAGAATAATACCAAGCTGGTCGCTACTCTTTGAGTGATCCCCACGTGTGACGCCGAAAAGTATTTCGTCATTAATTAATTTATTTAAAAATGGTACACCAACAGCATAATAAATTAGAACGCTTACTTTTTTAATATATATTATGACTGTATTTAAATGTAAATGCCCATAATCTCGTAATTTCAGCAGATACGCACGATACCAGAATTGCATCTTAGTGTGGGGTCAATACTATGCAGGTCACTGTTGGTGTATTTATTTATTTTTGATATTATTACATGATTCGTAGATTGTCGCGATTGTATTGTATTGATTGTGTTGTCGATCTTCGACAGTCGATAGGGAAATATATGGGCAAAAGGGGAGGGTTTATTAGACTTGCAGTAAATAATATAAAAACCTATGCCTATGCACGTTATTTTTTTTTATCAGCCCATATACGTCCCACTGCTGAGCACGGGCCTACTCTACAATCAAGAGAAACGATTAAAAGTGGTTAGGCCATATAGTATGCACGTAAAATAACGGTTCATATTTGAGTTATATCAAACATTTCAGTACATCAAACGTGCTTACGTAATGATGCCAAATAAATCATGTTTCTGCGAATTTTCAGAGCGAAATATAAACATAACCACGCCGAAAGCAATTTATATTTTAAAATGTACGTATAATATAAAAGTACACATTTATATTCGCGCACGTGTAAACATTAATGTTCCGACTGTTGTAACATTTCGATAAGAGATAGCACGACAAGTATAATTTTAATGCATACGTAATTCACAAAAATACAGGAAACTGGTGGTAGGTCTCTCATATGTGAGAGGCCACCTGAGTATGTATCAGGAGCTACGGCAATGATTATTTCTCCCGCCAAATAGCAGTGTAAATGCGCTATTGTTCCGGTTTTAATGACATTGTAGTAGAGTAACTACTGGACGTAATGAGACTTAACATCTTATGTCCCTGGATGGCGAGCAGTGGTATGCCAAGCATTGCTTTTTAATTCATGGTGTTGATTAGTTTTGCTACTGTCCATGAGCGTCCGTGGCGCTTGTCATCAGGCGAATGGCATGCTCGTCTCGCCAAAATTCATCGAAATAAAAAAACTACTTTTGCAAGTTTATTGAGGATATTATGAGTAAATACTAATTTGAATTTACATATTAGCTGTTTTTATCTCATACATAATATACAGTACATGAGACGGCTTTACATGATTTTATTGGATATGTCAGAGTAATTTATGTTTTTTTTACAAGCTACTTCCTAACATCGAACTTTTAAGAATATAAGTTTTAGATTATTGCGAAGAATTTTTAGGTTGGTAACTATCCTTACGATGTTTTCTATCACCACTCAAGCAAGAGATAATTAAATACACAAGCAACTTTTAAAAAGTCGGAATAATATAGTAGCATTGTTTAATAAATAGTATTAATATATTTGATGTTAAGACCCTAGCATAATAAAAACCGCCAGTCGTCTTTAAACTAGGCCCTGTAGTCTGCACGCGAGCCAAGTCAATCGACTTCCCGAAGCGATATGATTCATCGGCAAGGGAAAGCTGTAACTTATGCAATTTTGGCAAACTACATATACATCACTTGTGTCGCTCTATCGAAGTTTCGGTCAGGTTGGAAAGGGGGGGGGGGGTGACACATTTGGCAAGCATCCCACTTATAGTTCTACCCTCAACAACATTTGAGCTACCGGGACATGTCAGTAGATTTTGTAATTTCTTCTTTGAAACATTATCTAAATTTCTTTTCATATGTTTATGGTGCAATGCCCTCATAATAGCCGCAAAACTAATTTAAGTAAATATAAGTATAGTTCTTAAGCTTGAATTTTGCGAATTCTGTAACAAATTCACAATTAAGAGCGTGATTTTTTTTAAAGAACATCGCCGCCGATGTTTTTGCCCAACCTGATAAAAAGTGGTGGAAAAAAATTGCCGCGCTATGAAAACCGCAACCAGATAATATTATTAACCATATGCAACTGTTTGAGAATAGGAGCATAAGATAATAGGAATTATTAAATTTAGGGCTATAACACGTTTTTACAGTCAGATGATAGCACCGTGGCTATAACATTGATTGATGGATACGCAAGAGTAAACATGTCATATTGCGTTTGTTTTCTGTGAGCCAGATATCGCCCTGGGGTTTACTTTATTCTCCGACACGATGACGAATATTCGAACGTCGTACGTAAAACTGTACAAATGTGCCTAATTACTCTACAATTTTTCGAATCCTCTATATTATAGTATACACTTAGTTCACAGTGAATGACAAGATTCATAGAACAAATATAGTGTGTATTGATTTTAGAAGTGGAAATCTTTTATCTTGAACGTCGACGTCGGACGTTCGAAGTTCGGAGAACAGAGTTACCCCCCCTGGTCACATGAGGACATTCAAGACTATATGTCCCAACTCTATGTATATTATTTTTACAATAGCATTATACTATACCTACAATATTTTTTTTTTTTGTTTTTGTATCAGCCCATATACGACCCACTACAGGGCACGGGCCTCCTCTACAATCGAGAGTATGATTGAGAGTGGTTAGGCCATATAGTCCACCACGCTGGCCTAATGCGGGTTGGCGGACTTACACACCGTAGAATTTTTTTAAAATCGCTGCGGTATGCAGGTTTCCTCACGATGTTTTCCTTCACCGTTAAAGTGCGTGGTGATTGACTATCAATACACACATAACTCCGAAAAGTCAGAGGTGTGCCCTGGGATTTGAACCCGCGACCACCGTGAACATGTAGGCAGCCGAGTCCGGTCTGATACCACGAGGCCACCACGCACTTGGCCACCACGCACTTACCTACAATATCCCGATGGCAAATTAAGTCCAGTCCAGATGGTAACCACTGGAGTGAGATAGTTAATTTTTGTTGGTCGAAGCAATATGGCGACCGATTCGAAACCAGATATGCACCGACTGAACCCATACCTCATATATTTGTGTGAGTCACTATGGCAAGTTTAAAATCTTTGTGTGTGATGGTCTCTATATGGGTGGACATGTATCACATCCTACTAGATGTAGTAGGTTCTGATACCTACTACACAAAAAAGGAAATGGTAGCATTCCAATGTAAGTTATGACAAGTAACATTAATCAAACATTGATTCAGATTAATAACAAAGTAATTAGAGTGCATTATCAATGCTATCACAGTGATATATTACAGAATTACAAATGTTTGTGTTGCGATAACAAAAAAATCTCTCAGTACGTCACAAGGATGTTTTTCAATGACATGTAATATGTAATTGTGCAAAACATATGTACTATTTGTAAATGTATGGAGAATGTAGGAACACAGATAATATTTTCAAACAGTTTTTTTAGATATTACTCAATGAGTAATGAGGATATTATAATTTTGCAGAATAAATTCTGAAGAAACCATACAAGGATACACAATCTTCATTTTCAAACGATATTGGGTTTCTTCATGGTTAAAACTGCATTTACCGTGATCACAACAAAAATAGTGGACAAATGTTGCACCAACTTTCCAATTATAATTGCATAAACTTGGTATAGAAATGTGTGCTAACTTGCTTTTGCATCTGATTGACCTCTATAGGGCATATTTGTATATTATCAACTGCATTTACTTTGATTTATGGCAATAAATGTGTTTTTACTGCTGAACTGCTCTTATTTATAAGAAACAAATCATTTTGGAACATAGTACACATCACATAATAAATGAATTTTGTTGAACTATATACATATGTTTCATATAATAGCTAATAACAAAATGGGTTTTAACTTTTATGTATTAATAATGTAGGATTAATGTTTCTTGCAGTAGATTTAGCTTAATACTTATCAAAACTTATTTGTGCAATGGCAAGATTAGGCACCATGGTAACCATTGACCAAAACTTTAAAATCAGACCAATTAATTTAGAAAACAAACATTAAAAAATTATGCAAAAAAAATAATTTTTGGAGAATTATTCTAGACATCAAAATACAAATATTATTACATAAAAAACCCCCTATTGTTAATTAACTAAGTAAATACACATAATGTGTGATAACAAAAGTAATTATGATAAAGCTGTCAGTTCTTATCAAATTGAGATATGTATAAAGTTGCAGTGATGCGACCTAAGACTTTGGTACACTTGCAATAAAAATATATTGACACAAATATCAGAAAGAAAGCAAATAAGTACAGATACAAAAAAAATCATGGAGATATTAAAAAAGAATTTATATAATTTTATATCCAGGTATATTTCAGTTTGATGTAATAGTTAGGAAATGAAAATTTTGCAAGTATTAAATAAATGAGAAGTATTTGTTTATTAATACCAAACATTCTATGCAGATGGTAATTACTGTAATGTTCATGTTTTTGAAAATATTTTGATATTGTTTAAAGTAATGACAAATATGGCTTAAAAACAAAAAAATATTAAGGCCTGACAAGTACTTAGTGTAACATACATAATAGTTAATTTCACAAGGAACAATACTGGATTATAGTAATCATAAAAATATGAAAAAGCGGGAAATGGAGTCATTCAGTTTTTCTTTGTCATGTATTTTGTGTTTCATTTGTGATTAATCCATATTGTGTTGAAACTACATAATTAATGTTTTCTTGAGTTATGTAGACATGCCTTTAGACACAAGTCTTTCTGAGTAATGTTGATTCATAACATATGTTTAGAAAAAAAAAAGGAATAAATATGAAGCTTCACTCACCTCCTCAATATCCTTGTGGAACTTAATGGGCCTCATTAAATAGAACTGCACTGAGAAATATATAAAGTTAATCACAATGAATGCACTGTTCCATAGCACGGCGTCCAGGTAGCACTCCACGCTCCACGCCCACATGCCCGAGAACGCGCAGCCCAGCATCAGCGCCACTCGCAGCCACACCAGCCCGCTCGGCGTGTGCGGCGCCATGAACGACAGCAGGAAGAACACGTTCGCCACTTGAAAGAAGACATGGTTCATCGGCCGCCACTTCGGGCAGTGGTGCAAATACAAGTCCCACATCGACGGCCTCTCGTGGGCTGTCGCGTTCACCAGGTCGCTAGTCGGACCCGACAGCCGCGTTGTCTCCATCAAACCCATCTCGGCTGGCTGGTCGGTCGTGCTAGTCTCCGCGACGTCACTGCTGGTGGCAGGCAGCTCGGTGGTGACATTCTGTAGCCCAGTGATCATCCCGATCGCCAAGGCACCGAATAACAACATCATCCCACCGAGTCCGCGCGCACGCACCAAGTTCTCTCATCGATACTGAACCAACAATTATCATTTGAACAACGTTTTACAACGCGGCAAGGCACCACCACTGTGTTTATTATTTAAAAAAATAAAATTATATATTGGGTAACTCGAAATAATTATTTTATGCTCAGCGACAAATACTAAAATTATAAACTTAAATGCACTGACGGAGGTAACTAAAATATACCGGGTTCTAAATTTAGTTTAACTTATTTTGAATTAAATTCTATCGAGAGTCCAAAATAAAACGTTAGGAAACAGTAAAAGCAAACAATTGAAGCACACAAATGACAAGTAACACCGATCTATGACAGTGACCAAAGCCAACTAGAGAACATAAGTGACGTACCCGGTACCAACCGAGAACGTCAATGCGCGTTACGATTCTGTTAATACCGATTTAATCTTACCGATAACAGCGGTACTATTTTAAAATGGTACTGCTGTTTACATATTGTGTATTTAAATCTCAAAAGACCTTATTTTACAAGACAAATTAATATTTTATAGAAATAAAGTAATCATACTTTTAATCTCATGTAATAAAAATAGTTGTGCATATAAATAATTTTGCTTATTCTTTTTTGTGATTATTATTTATTTTTGCTTATCTTATCTTGATCAATCAGTAGATTATTAACTGAGAGATTCTATTTATGAATTGGCTGGGTGTTCTTTGACTGTAGCCAATTTTTCAGAAATAAATAAAAAAAAACGTTTCTCCGATATCTGTCAATGTCATTGATATCAGCTGTCCATGGCGGCAGAAAATTTGTTTATTATTTCTGTTTGTGATGTTAAATAGATGAAATAATGGCTATACCATGTGAAATGCTGTTGCATCCAGAGTTTTTAAATAACCAACAACTCATACATATAATCCAACAGGTATATATTAGTGATACAGTATGTTCAAAGTTTGTAAATAAATAATCGTGAAAAATAACCTAATACTTTTGTTTTAGCGGCAATTACGGATTCCTAACCTTGAAAGTATGCCCAGAGACGAACTTTTAGAATTATTCCACAACTTCTGTGTGCCTTACGGACAAAGAAAGTACAGGGATTCAGGCAGGGGTAAAATATTAAACAGAACTCGACCAATGAGTCCTGAACCGGCGAAAAATCACAATTTGATGAATAATCAAGGCAAGAATTTGTGTCGCACAAGTAGCGAGAGGATAAAGCCTCCTCCTGACCTTTTATCGGGACATATGAAGAGGATCAAATTAGATCATAAAATATCACTTTCGAAACCAGTACAAAATATTGACAACAGTAACAAGCGAAAAATATCTATGGAGGTAAGTATTACACACGATTATCCATCGTCCATCAGCCAAAGGAAGTCCACTGCTGAACATAGGCCTCCCCCAATGATTTCCACAGTGACCTGTAAAATCAACCTTGAATTATCCATCACATACATTAAATGAATGTCTAATATTCCCTTCAAAACATATAAATACTAAAAACTTATCATTGTTTTACTCTTGAGTATTCATAATCTTGGGACTGATAAACTTGTATAGAGTTACTATTTGTTGCACAATATGTAAATATTTAACATTATTGAAACAGCACTAAGATGCAGAAAGCTAATCAGTTCTTAATATTAACATAGAAAGCTTATAGGTTTACTGCAATAAAGGCCAACACAGGCCACATTTCTATTTCTTGGTGACGTCTCTAATAATACCATAGCTACAATATTCATATCTCTTGTTTCAGACATCACCAATACAAGAAAGTCCTCCAAAGAAAGATAGAAAACTGATATCATGGCCTTGAATGGTTTGTTGTGTGATATAATGGGCATTTAGTGTGTAATTAAAATCAATATGCTCAAATGACTGATATTAATATAGGTCAACTGGTCCAGTCCAACAATGGTATAAGATTAGAGATATAAGATTTATTTATCCACACCTTATTAGTATTTATAATATAGAGGGAGCGCTGGTAGTTAAACTCACGCCTTTTTACAAGAAGGGGTAGGCAGAGGTTCTCCTTGGTAGTAATCAGGACACACAGGTTTAGCCTTATCTGTTCTGCCCCCGGATGTGATACGGGGCGAGCCTATCGCCATATTGAGCATAATTTCCTGACTCCTGGCTCTAATAATGAATAAAAAAAATCAAATATCACCTCCCGAACCGGGATTCGAACCCGAGACCTCGGCATTGTAACTGTATGGTAGTACAACTACTCCACCGAGGCAGTCAGCAAGTTTGTTAATAATAATGTCAATTTTCACTAATATAGCAGTGCTACCACCATTATGCCCCATTGATATGGGGAGAGATTCTCGCCTCGGAGATACTTACGATTATCGTAAGGATATAAAAAAGTTGCATCATGTAAACAGTTGTCAGAACACGATAATCTACGGCGGTTATGTCATGCGATAATCGCATACGATTCTCGCCGCGCGAAACTCTCCCCGCGTAAATGGTGCTTTATGAACAACAAATTATCTATGTTTTGAAGACACAAATGTATGAGAGCGCTCTCTATATTATAAATATAAATACTATAATATCTACACATACATATGATAAATCAACAGAGGTTGCAGGAAATCACTGGATGCTTTTAAAATAGCCCTTCATAAATCTTTAGGAGGCATACAGTATGCTTATTGGGACTGATCGTAAAAAGTGTGCTGTAACCACTATCATTGTAAATACTCACATATAAAATCTACCAATGTTGCAAATGTGTGCTTTTTAATACAATAAAGAATGCTTTTAATATTAATTAGAACATTTTTAATGAAATGAAATATTATACTGATTTATATTGATGGTGTGTAAACATTTATTTGCATGATTAAACAAAAGTATTCAGAGTTTTAATGTAATGAAATTTTTAAACTAATAATCATGTTTGCTAGTTAAATGTATTTATTGTCATTAATTTAGTTTTGCTGCCTTAAAAACCCTATAGATGATGTATTGTATTACTTGTGAATAGCAAAAGTAGGCTCAGCAAAATTATAAAAAATAATAAGTTTGAAATGAAACAGAATATGTTTCATTAATTATGTAAAAAAATAATTGACAATGTGGTGCATTTGAAACTGAAGGTAATTCAATTCAACATTGTTACTCAATAGTTAGTATGAATGTGTCTTTTTGTAAAATAGTATAGAAGACACAAGCATGATCTAATATTGTTTATAATTCTTTAAATCAGGGGTGTAAAATGATTATATTGAACAAACTTATTCTGTAGATATAGATTTAGTCAGAAGTAAACAATATTTATTTATGTTTATCATAGGGAGAGGCCAATGTTTAACAGTGAACTTCCTTTGGCTGATGGATGTATGAATAGAAACAATATTTTGTGATAGTCTATAATTGTGTTGGTTATGTGACTTGTGGGATTGTAATGTCCCATAAAGTTCCTTGTACTAACAATTCAAAAAGTACATTGCTTGCTGTGTATTAAAATTACCTAATTTAAAAAATGTTTTGAAAGCAAATAAAAAAAGACTTGCAATCAGGACTTTAGATATTTATGTGGACAAATGTAATACAATCATTTCCTTTTTGTTTAAGAAAAAACATAGAAATCGAATAATGCCGCAAAGGGATATAAAATAAGAATTACAGTACAGAGCCACCAACTTATCTGTTCAGGTGGCCATAATTGGAACTAAACCAGTGTTATCAGATATACGGTAATTACTGCAGATGCACATTTTTTTTTTTACCAAAACACTGCCGACGGTAATGTTATATTACCGTGTCGTTTCTACCGTATTTTATAAGATATATAACTGTGTGTATAATTCTCTAATTTACTCTAATCTAATTCAAGATTTTTTTAAAGTGGCAATACTCAATTCCTCACTTGCGACGACTCCGAACTTCCGACTGAACAGATAACTTGGTGGCTCTATATGTCTAACTCTTTTTGAATTTGTTAGTGTTAATAGTAATGGCCTTATTCATAGACAAATTTAAAACTTATTTTAGTTATTCGATGTTTTATCTTTTTCGCTCGAATTGAATTTTAAACTCGTTCGAAAGGGACAAAACATTTGATAACTAAAATGGGTTTTAAATCTGTCTATGAATAAGGCCGCAAGCAATGCGTTAGTTTGTGAATTAGAATATTTGTAGGTATGAATGTAAACTGTAGGAAAACATATATATCTTCTAAGTTCCTAGTCTATATCATCATAGTGCACAATGTTTTAATACAATATTCTTTTTTTTTATCTTGTAACCCTAAACCATATTTTATTATTTTTAAGATGACTCAAAGGATAAAATTTTTAATATGTAAGCTTTCATAAGTTTTGAATGTGAATACAGTTTTTTTATAAAATAGAAGAAAAATAGTTTATATTTTTTTTCTGCATTTTTATGCTCATTTTTGGCACACATGTTTGTATGTCATAAAATAGTTGTATAAAATTATGGAATAAATTGAAAGGAAATATAATTTATTTATTATTGGATGTTTTCCTGGCTTATACAATATTCATCAAAAGTAATGGTAAAAATAAAATTATTATATAGATACTGACCACAATCTTCCAATTATTTGGGTAGCCCCTTTTTCATTGTGCTTAAATTAAATAATTAGTCAATGGCTAAATGTACAAGTGCAGAGCTGTAAAAAAGAATAATCTTGTGCATTTTGTACAAAGAATGAATTTAATAGTTAAGGGTGTAAATAATAAATAAAATATGTAGTAATAGACAATTGCTTTATGCAAATACTATAAATAAACAATAGCTCGCATGTACTTTAACTTCTTTTTTTTTACGCGGGGAATCCGAGTTACCGCTATCGTCCCACCTTGGGGGAAAGTGTAGCGATTATGTTGAGTTCATCGGTCTACGGCATACCAACCAAAACCCCGCGTGGCCCTCTTCGGCACAAATGGAACGGCCCCGGGGACCCGAAGCAAGAGCGCCTCAGCTTCTACCGGAACCGTTCCTGCACACTGTCGTTTACTTGCGGCTCTTACCCTATGCTGCTGAACATCTCGGGGTCGCATTGTATCTGTGTACAAATGGCACTACGACAGTCCCCCACTGCGTGCCCGTGACCCCCACATCCCCATTAGTCGCCTTTTACGACAGGCAGGGGATACCGTGGCGGAATTCTCGAACCGCCTCCATACCACAGGGCGAATGTACTTTATCACTACTGGAATTAATGTAAGCTGTGGCAATAAGACTAGGATCTTTCTCTTGTAGCAAGCAGCAGCATAAATAGTATATATAATTGAATTCAGGGTTTGAATCATTGGAAACTTTTAACTAGTCCTTCATGGAACGGCACTTCCCAATATTTTGAAGTCTCATTTCACAGAACGAAGTTTTAAAATGTAGTTATTTATTTGTTGTTTTGGTGCGTAGTTGTTTATAAGTTTTTATAGGGGACTGTATTTAACAATGCTTGCTCACAGATTACCATTCACGCAACTCCGATTGTCCTATCACCGACATGTAATATGGAACCAACCGGCTGTAAAACGGAAGACAACTCCATCAAGAGTTCGATTCCCGGGATGATAAGTCTCTCGTAGTCTTTGATATTTCGAAAAATGATGCTTATAATTGTACGTACTTGAGATTATGTGACTATTGCTTGTACTCGTTTTTATACTTTATAGTAAGAGCGTAAATCTATGATATCGATGATGTCTGTATATGGAAGATAAATGAGAAAAACTGTTACGGGGGGACTAAAGTAATAGAACCCAAAACAATTATTTTTAGAATGTTGCCTATTTGTATGTGCGGTTGTGCGCGACGAACTCAGATGGCTTAACGCATTTCGATGTTTGGTGTGACGCCCTAGATTAACAATTAGGCTAGTTTTTATCCCAAAAAAAAATAGCTTTCCCGTGGGATGAGGCAGATATATTTGTTATTTTTTATACTGAAAGGGATGTGGGTCTGGATTACATCCCTTGAGTGAGAATGAGACGGGACGGGGCGGGAAATTACACGTACAAATTGGCAAAAAAATGTAAAAACGGAACTAACCCTTTATTTCACCTGGCAGCACTGTCACATCTTTCACATTTGTGAATTTTAATTAAATTTCGCATCGAAATTTACGTTTTTATTGAAGTATTTTCGGTGAGAACGTTGAATAATAACTTTTGTTATTTAATTATCATTAAATTAATAATAATAAGAATCTAAATTTAAATCTCAGCTTTAAAGTGATGCCATATAAATGGCTCAGTGGCGCCTCCATTTATTTTTAAATTTTTTTGCCAAGCTATAAGTTAATCACGCAGACGAAGTTTGCAGGCAGAAGCTAGTGTTGAATATATTTTGAACATTAATTAGGATATTATGAAATCGGAGAAAATACTTATTACATGTAAATTTCAATATTTTCCACTGTGTGTTTATCAGTATTATTCTCTTGAAAAAAAATATTTGGTCAGATTGAAAAATAGCCCTGTAGTTATAGTTTGTCTGAAATCTATACAAATAATAATTAATATGTATGTAAAAAAGTTTGTGAACAATGAATTGTGTGGATTAAATTATTTTTAGATATGAAAAAAATATGTTTTCATAATGGCAGTATTATCGACTCTGGTGTTAAGTAAAATATTATAGAATTTTGTATTGCTTGAGTGTGTGGAATGAGATATGTAAATAAAATAAAATAACTTAGTTTTCAAAAAAAAAAACACTGCTAACTTAATGGCTACTTGGTGGCGTTCAGAATTATCGCGGGGTTCAATTCCGACGTCTTCTAACTCACAAGCTTATATAAATAAAATAGATAAATACACCCAACAGTCACATACATAGTCCTGACTCCACATTAAGATCAATTAAGCCTTGTGTCGTGGGTGTCCGAAGCTACGAGAGACTTTTAAGTCTCACAAACACCCAGACCCGCGACAAATGGAGTGGAAAATGAAATAAAAATATAAATGAAACAAAGCAATGCATTTAAAATTTGAAACAGAAATTAATTTGAATATTAATTATGTGTTTCAATATCCCTGCTACGCTATAAAAGCGGTAAGCCCATGGAAATCTTTATGACTTCTTCACATTACGGTGCACAGTTAAATCCTTTGGGTGTTACATCAAACCTCATTTTAAACTTCAGTCCCATTAAATGAAGGTGTCATCATGACATTAATATTCAAAGTCAAATATTTCGAAATACATTTGTCACTTAGTTAAATACATTTTATCTGTGAATTTTATTGCATTTTACCTTCCAAAAATGCATGAACCAACGCCCAAGAATGCTAAATCATCGAAGACCAGACTCGACACGGCTCATCACTCCGATGACGCGGCGCCCAAGAAACCGCCCATGTCGAAAGTACATTCCCACTTCCTAGTTCCTTCTGAGAAGTTGGACAAAGTAACTAGACGGGTTATAGCTCCGTACGCGCAGATAGAACGGAAGGGACTGAAGGAAGAAGAAGAGAAAGTAGGCAAATATCTGGACATCAACAGGTTTAATGTGTTCTTGGAAGATACAGTTGATCTAAATGCTCTCTTGTATGAAACTGCTATGGTTTTGAAGACTGTTACTAATAGTTCTGGTAGGTTTATTAACATTCTATGTAAAACTATAAAAAGCATATAATATGGTCCCACATATCCCATAGCTATAGTCGACAGCCTTGGTGGTGCAGCTGGTTAAACGCCGGCTGTGAAACGAGAGGTCGCGGGTTCGATCCCTGCATCGAGACAAATGTTTGTGTGAACCACAAGCATTTTTTTCGAGTCTAGGTGTTTGTGACACCGAAAAGTCTCTCGTAGTTCCTGATACCCACGACACAAGACTAGATCTTATTGTGGGATCAGGACTATGCCTTGGACTTAAAATGGTGGCCCTGAAATATCTCGTAGTACCTCATAATAACTTATTCAGACACTATCCTAGAAGAATTAAATAGGAATAAATTCTATATGTACTTGTGAAGTGATATAGATCAATTAATTATTTATATCATTTGCTGTGACTGTTTATATTATTTTTTTATAATTCAATGAAATCTTAAGCTAAATATTTGGCACAGGCGTATTCGTGTACATTGTAGACACCATGCGAAACGAGATAGTGCTGATGTCGCAAACCACAAAGAACCCAGAACGGCACGAAGTCAATATTCCTATTGGTTAGTAAGTAATATGTACTTAATACCTATACGCCAGGTTTTTCTCGCATTGTAGGTTATGCGTGAGGGATTTAAGGCGAGAGACTCCCAAAAACGGTATTTTCGAAATTTCATTTAAGCATTAACCATATTTGAGTTTTGAAAAAAATATATGTTATTCTACACTTGATCTTGACATATCGGGTAGCCGATACACGATTGCATTAATTCCGCTGCATCGAAAAAATCTCAAAGTTAGGTCTAACCTGCTATTTCAAATCAAGATGTTAGGCTTAATATTCACTTTAGGGAGCTATATCTTTTTTGTTTTTAGTCTGACTCGAAATCGAATGCCAATCACATAATACATAGATAGGTGCCTACGTACATTACAACTAGATAAGTCATCTAAGTCCTACATTTAGCAAACGATTGTCTCCTAAATTTCTACACATTAATGTCAGCCTGTTAAGAACCCACAATTATAAATAGGAGGGACCAAGAAACACACGGTCACCACAAATTGTTAATGCAGTGGCAGACATAGCAATGAAACTCTTTCAAATCACTAAAAAACAACTGTTTCAGGTGAAGGTAAAGTAGCAGCCGCTCACGTGGCTTTCACCAAAGAATATCTAGTATTAGAAGACGTGCAACATGACAGACGGTTTGCCGAAGGGCTGAAGTGGGTGGATGCCAAGGTGGCATTGTGCATGCCCGTGGTGAAACCGGACGGAGACTGCCACGCTGTGCTAGAACTGTTTAGGACTTACAGCGAACCGTATGATAATGTTAGTTGCTTTTTTTCAACGTGGGCCAGAATAACAAGTAATTTAATTTAACTATTTACTTGTACTGTACTGTACCAACCCATATACGTCCCACTGCAGGGCACGGGCCTCCTCTACAATCGACAGCACGATTGAGAGTGATTAGGCCATAAAGTACTTTTTACATACCATAGAAATTTATACAAATCGCGATGGTGTGCAGGTTTCCTCACGATGTTTTCCTTCACCGTTTTAGTGCGTGGTGGTTGACTATTAATACACACATGGCTCCGGAAAGTTAGGTGTGCCCTGGGATTTGAACCCGCGACCACCTTGAACATGTAGGCAGCCGCTTCTGGTCCGTTACCAACAGGCCACCACGCACTTACTGTATCTATTCACTTGCTGAGAAGTATTAAGGAATCACTGCGTTTAATATACACATACACCTTATGGGGCGTAAATGCGTTGTTAGTTATAGAAAATAGAAAAGGAAAAAGAAGTTAAGGATTGCTAGTCCCTGGCAGGCATTAACGTGCCTCATCAAACGAAATGCCTCTGTAAAACTATTACCTACTTCGCATCGTTGTTTTAGAAAATAATAATTACTAGAATGACTTCCTCTGGTTAAATCAAGATACCTATTGTAAAAATTGATGCTACTGAAATCAAACACCGAAACCTAAAATAACCTCCCTATGAGATACCTATAAGATACTCAATAAAAAAGGAAGCAAAATTGCGTCACATTCTTCTAACCTAGAACGTGGTATACACGGTGGTGAGCGTGGCGTGCTGGGCGGGCGCGGCGGTGCACCAGGCGCAGGCTCGGGTCATCTTGCAGAAGACGGCGCATCTCAACGTCGAGCTGAGGACACTGCTGCAAAACTACTTCTGCGACCTGGCGTCCATCGATACTATGCTCACTGATATGCTGGTATTTGTGCATATTTTGTAATAGTTACTACGTAACTTAAAATAAGTTATAAATAAATAAGCCGAGAGTCACGTGTTATCCTGACTTCACATTAAGATTATTTTAATGTGTTGTGGATATCAGAAACTGCGAGAGACTACATTACTACACCTGAGCTGAACGAAATACTTTATATGCTACATCAAAATTGGACTCGGTGCGGGAACCGAACCTGCGGTATCTTTTTTTTCGTTTCGTAGCCAGCGGCTTAACCAACTGCGCTAATGTGACAATCATATTTTATCAGACGATGTAGTGTCTACAGTTATGGATACAAATTCTAAGTTAGAGTTTTTTTTTCCAATCAGTAGATAATTGTATTTCCTTTCCCAACAGGCAGTGGTGAAATCGTTCATGGGCGCCATGCGAAGCTGTTTCTTCATTATAGACAAGGAGCACCTCGGAGATCATTTGCTGGCAGATATGTGGGACGACGGGTGGGCGTCTGAAAAGACCACAATGCCCAGAAAGAAGATCAAAATTAAGTATGGAGTTTATTATTAAAAGATCACGACTGTGCATTACGATATCTTCCACTACAAAGTACGCGTTTCTTACTAATAAAGCAAGAGCCCATGGCCGCCAGAATTTCGTCATTTAATTAAAGCTGGTAACTTCCAAAGCCACCACGACGAAAACTTCATAATAGCTGGTCGTGCGATGCCTATGTCAGAGGCTTGCGAAGATAAACTTTCACCTTTTATAAAATGACGAAAGTCGGGCGACCGCGGGCTGTTGGTCTATAGTGAAAGACAGTTCGGCCTTAGTTTACGTTGGGCGAATGTGACAGTCTTTCAAATTACTACATGAATAGTTATTCAATTATATCGACAGGCGGGTTCAAAATTCCACGATTCCCTTATCTATCCCTAGTTTGATTTCGTAAATCTACAAATACATTCTTAAATGGGTTAAGAGGTTTTCGTGAGCACTGCGACAACGAACAGATGGTAGTATTAACTAATGAATTAGAAGATATTTCTAAAGATTCCACGAATACATAAATATTTTGATTTAATTTACAGTCTCAGTCAAGAGCAGATACCAGCGGGTCTGGTAGCGAGAACTGGTGAGATACTGAACGTGCGCGACGCCTACAAAGACCCTCGCTTCTCAAAGGAAATTGACCCGACCACAGGCACTGTGGTCAGGTCCTGCCTCGCCTCGCCGATTATGGACAAGCAGGGCGTTATTGGTAAGCTTTAAGCATAGATCAATTAGCCTTTTGATAAATAAAATAACTTGGCCATAAGTGACCGATAATTCAATTGGGAAGAAATAACACGGCTAAAATGGTGAACATACGTTAGCCAAAGAAACATCGACTATTTGAAGAACCATGTGTAACTACAATAAGATTTCGTTCACTTCAACGACGA
Organism: Theretra japonica; assembly: GCA_033459515.1. Classification (NCBI taxonomy): domain Eukaryota; kingdom Metazoa; phylum Arthropoda; class Insecta; order Lepidoptera; family Sphingidae; genus Theretra; species Theretra japonica. The sequence goes on from CM065949.1 coordinate 13,243,569, forward strand.
ATACAAATGTATTCTTATTACGAATTTTAAAAATATGTGAACCATACTAAACCACATAAATTAGTTGGTGAACTAAAGTAGTAAGTAATTTGTTCTAGCGTACGCACGTAGTATTATATAAGCATCTAGGAAGACCGATAGAGTCAATACATCGTTGTATAAAATAGAATAAAACAAAAGTCTACCCTTGAATTATTTTTTTGTTTTCGTTACTGGTGTTATTGATTGTAATTAGTACTAAAAGCTCGAAAGCTCTGGGTCTGCGCCAAGTATCACCTGCACTCGGCAAAAGTAAGTAATTCAGAACAAAGCACTGGCTAATAGCCAATTCATGAGTACTAATTTGGCTCGCTTCTTAGGTAGCATCTTTAATGTTTTGTTTTAAGATAATATTAATTAACAAAGAATAAATAAAAATCATTGTGTTGTCATTATATCCATGAATTTTAGCATTAACAACAGAAACTATTTCAACCCTGTATCCGACACTTGACCAACAGAAAAAAATAGATTTTATGTCGCAAATAAATAGCATAGAAGCAATCCTTGTACCTTCGCCGATTTTCTGAAATCACCAAAATTCCTTCCCAACAAGAAAATCAGAGGTATAATTGGTTTTTGACCAAGATTGTCAATACCATCATTAAAATCTTTAACGCTACTTAGGCTTCTATAAATGTTTCTATGTCCAGGTGTAGTACAGCTGACGAACAAGACAAACGGACAACCGTTCAACAATGAAGACGAAATGATATTCAAAGTGTTCGTGAGCTACTGCTCTCTGATTGTACACTTCTACAATATGCAGCAGAAGAAGATCTTTCATGTAAGCGTCAATATTAGATTTTATATAGCCCCCTACTCAGGTTTAACAATTCAAAGTAGCAGTCTTTGGATAGGGACTAGGTTTGCGGTTGGGAGGCAACCCAAGGCACCATAAATATAGGGATGATGCAGATTTCGCATTATTCCTTCGAGTATAGGAATAGGTGGCAAGTAGGGGCGCTGTAATATATCTCGCCCAGTGCACCAACAGTGATAAAACAGCCATTGTAAACCCATAATAATACGTTATAGAAAAAAAAGACCTGCGTTTTCGAAAAAGTGTGGTGAAGACTAATGTGTATTCTTTTTAGAACAATGAAGATTGTATATACTGTATTGAACTCGAATAATTACTATAGTACGGATTATAATTACTTATTTTCTTTAGGGGTGATATGTGGAAATGCCAGAGAAGTTCATTATTTTCCATTTTGCAGGATAACACGAACAGAGTATATTCTGAGCTAATGAGTCTCCATTTGAAGCCCTGTAGACACGATCTGGAAGAACTTATGGAGACTAATGGAGTAGTTCTACCACCTAACAACTTCAAAAGGTAGCTGTCACACGTAGCTTAATTACCTAATTTAATAAAAACAAGGCGTCAGAATTGAAGGGGCGTCCCAAGCTTAGATAAGCTATTATGTCATTTGCAATTTTTTGTAATGTCTGTATGACTTTTAAGGAGCATCATGGCATTGTAGCCCTAAAACGCCGATTGTGTCACGAAAAGCAGCCAAAATTGCAATGGCTCTCATTCCAGTTACGACTACCACATCAGCGAGAGCAGCAAAGAAGAAATGCCAGGGCTAGTGGTGTACATGTACACGGAGACGTTCGCGGACCGCAACTTCGAGCGCGCGCAGCTGGCGGACTTCGCGCTCACCATCCTGCGCTGCTACAGACACAACCCCTACCACAACGCGGAGCACGCCTTCACCTTCACGCACACCATGTTCCTCATACTCGTCAACAACTGCGGGTACTTTGACTTTATTGAGGTGAGAGACCGCCAGAGACTCCAATTTAAGATTCTAGTCTTGTAACTATCAAAAATTATGAGATAAGTACCTCTTGTATACTTTTCCAAAGCTACGGATATTCTCTGAAATAAAAAACAACACGAAACAAATTATTTAGTAAGTAATACTTACCAAATATGAATTTCGCGTGAGCCCGTTGAAGCCGATTAAAGACAGTCTGATGCAACTACCCTATTTTTACTGGATAGTAGCAATATTAATTTAAAAAAGTAAACTGGCTGGTGGTAGAATATTCGTTATAGAATATGCTACCCCTGTTAAAAAACTATAAAACCCGCCACACTGTACATTAGTAATTAATTTTTGTACATATACAACTGTGGTCTTCAAGGTGAGATTATAATTTTTCACCGCTCAATGCTCTGTTTATTATTATTCATTAACTCTCCATACAGCATACAAACAATATGACAATACACGACAGCCTCCGTGGCGCAGTTGGTTAGACGACGTTTGTGAAATGAGAGGCCGCGGGTTCGATGCCCGCACCGGAACTAATGTTTCTGTGATCCACAAGTATTTGGTTTGAGTCTGGGTGTTTGGGAGACTGAAAAGTCTCTCGTAGCTCCTGGTATCCATGACACAAGACTCAATCTTAGTGTGGGATCAGGAATATGTATGTGACTTTTGGGTGTATTTATTTATTTATTTGTTTTGAGGTTGGGTATTTGTGAGACTGAGCAGTCTCTCGTAGTTTCTGATACCCACGACACAAGACTCGACCTTAATTTGGGGTCAGGACGGCATATGTGATTGGGGGGTGTATTATTTATTTACAGACAGCGGCGCTGATGCTGTCAGGTCTATGTCACGATATTGACCACCCCGGCTACAACAATAACTTCTTAACCCTGTGCAAGCATCCCCTCGCGCAGATGTACAAGTCATCAATGCTGGAGTATCATCACTACTTCCTCGCTAAGAAGATTATTGAGGTATTTATTTATTGAAAAGTTATTTCTTACTACTTAATTAAAGTGTTGTTCTAACGTAAAACAATTACTTATATATCCTTTCTAGTATAAGTAGTTGCTGGATGTAGGCTGCCTCCAACAGGTCACTGTGGAAATCATTGAGAGAGGCCTATGTTCAGCAGTGGACTTTCTTTGACTGATGAATGGATGGATAAGTAGTCAGTGCTTAGATTCGATAGCTTCCATTAAAATACCACAAAAAAGGAAGGAAGATGATTAGAGATAAATTAATGTTTAAATTTCTTAGTCCCCATAATAATTCTTACCTTTAGGACAAGAATATACTCTCGAAGATTCCGTCTGATGACCGTGATCGCATTATGGAAGAGATAAAGTACGACATCCTGTGCACTGATTTAGCTGTGTACTTCCAAGTGCGGGCTCAACTGACGCCACTTCTCGCAGACCACTCTTTTGATTGGACTGACAACAACCATAGAAGGATGTTGAAGGTTACTTCAGCTACATCCAATTTTTATCATATAGTACATGCTTTTAATAATCTTTTTGTCGTTAGATCTTGATATATTATCTACCGTAGGCATTTAATTATTAATGCTTATTGTGTTCGTTGTTTTTCTACATACTATGAAAACATAGTTTCCGTATTTTGGAGCGACTTAAAAAATGATGTAGCTTTGTCCTACGCTTTTGAAGTTATTTTGATTATGTATTAGGAACCCAATACTGAACAATGCTGCAGCAAAACATGTGTGGTTTTCAGGGCATCTTGATGACAACTAGCGATTTGTCTGGATCTTGCAAGCCTTTTGGAGTGTCCAAAGCTATCACCGAATCTGTCTATGAGGAGTTCTATAATCAGGTTATCTTTTATCATAATCATATTTATGATGTATTATTATTGTTTATATACGTATGTATGTATTATTTGTTTTTATGAATTGTTGAAACTTCTAAACTATTGAATTATCACCTAATCTTCGAAACCTATCGTACTCTAATAAATAAATAACATATCCTTATCAACATACACGTTACTATGTAAATCCTTGACGCCGGTTTCCAGTAATAGGCTTCCTATGGCCTAAGCTGAAAATATCATGTACTTATCTACTTGCTAGGGTGACAAAGAGCGCGCGATGGGCTACACGCCTCTAAGCATGATGGACCGCCGCCGCGCCATCAACCAACCGGCAGAACAGATCCAATTCCTGTCTGTGGTAGTGCTACCATGCTTGTTGCTGCTGCAGAACGTCTTCCCCAACACCACACCCCTTACTGACAACTGCAGGTGGGCTTATATTATTAGCAAGAGAATTTCAACTTTCCTTTGTCATCTTCAAATAGTCATGAATTTAGGAGGTGGCAACAGAATTCCAAATAGCGTCGAGGTGTCAATTTTTAAAGCTTAGTGTACCCCTCAAAGAATTATTTTAGGAGGCAAAGGGGTTTGCAATTTGCATAGCAGAATTTTGGTCAGATAATTTGTCTCATGGTCCTTTGGTGATGGAATGTCGGAGATGGTCGTGATTGTGCTGTGTATTTTGCGTAGGCGAAGTGTTGGACCTGCGTAATTATAGTATGTTGTTTTTTATTGAGAAGAAAGTATAGGTACTGGGCCGATAGTAATGTTTATTTTAACTCTAGAAAAACACAAGAAGCATGGCATGAGGAGATTGAGATCAGGGGCCAGAAGCTGTGGAGGCAAGACGACTCGATACCGACAGTGGGCAGGCATCGGTATCTCTTGAAGACCAAGTTTGACAGCGACAGTTAGATAAATTTTATTATATTGAAATTAATCATGGTTGTTGGTATTATCTATGTTAATAAAGGGCTTTTTCTATTCATGTTTTTTCTGTTTTGACATTATCTCTACTTAATTACCCCAATGATATGTCTCTGATAACTATTAACCATGTGTTCCCGACAGTTGATCGTATCGGTAGATTTTTAATACGTCGTCGTGAATAAAAAAACAGTGTTGACATGATAGCAAATTTATTTATCCTATTATGATCGACATAATAAACGTAGCCCTTAGTTAACAGTCGTTAACTTCATATCCACAAACGTTAATTTTATGTAACTAAACAGTCATATTACGTCTACTTATGAAAACATTTTACACGGCTAGTGAAACAAAATTCATTCAATTTGTGTGAGGTCAGTATTACATTTAAAAACTATAACTTGCATAAATACATTTACTAAATATATTAACAAAATACAGCAGGGTCACATTGAATTGGCCTGTTTGACAGGTAGCTGACAGGTCCATGACAACTCTCCTGTCAATTTCATTGACAAAATGTAATACCGACCCTAGATACATGGACAGATACACAACTTACGGACAGTTTCGTAAATTGATATTGCAAAACTCCCGTTTACTTCGAATTTAATGCGAAGGAAACACATTTTTATTCTCTAAAAACTAATTATTATTATCTATAATAATTCAGATTATTTTCTTTCAACACTTACAATACATTAAACACTTTGGCGCTCTCCAAACATCAGATTTTTCCAGATACAAATAGCTTTTATAAAAAGAATCTAATTATGAAAATGACAAAAATATCTTACTTCTTCTGTACTGATGAGAGGTTCAAAGTGTACAATGTTATTGCCGCTAATATACTTTAATATAAGACATATGTTATGCTATACTACTAGTATAATTAACTAAACACGAATTTTACCTGTTTCAATGCGAGTAGATATGTCATGAATATTTTGAAAGAGCATAGCATAACATCACGTCAACATTACACCCAATGAGTACATTCACAATAAATACAAATTACTTATTACAAATAAAAAATGAAATGAACATAAAAATAGTGAGATTAAAAATAAAATTTCCATAAAAGATACAACTGGCAATCCACGTGAAATACATCGATAGCTAATGAAATTATATTTTATATATCAACAATTTCGATAATATTGCTTAATTTAAACTACAACACTATAAAATATTTTTTTATCACGTGACATTTACATATTTCGCGGCAACGGCCAATTTGAGTAAGGTTGATTGTTTTGTTAAATACTTTTTTCGTTTTCAAATCAAGCTATCCATGTCTTTCCTGTTTTTAAACATTTTTTTTAAATATATAATCTGTGGAATGCTGTGCTGGATATTTCTGTTCAGTGTTTTAGTGTTGAATCTCAGAATATTATTGCGTATTGTGTACCCTAAATGAAAAGGCAATATTATCAATGATATACAAGTACTCCACAATAGCAATAACGTTCGGGGAGGTGCTTTAAAACAACCCTCAGGCCTCGTGAACTGGAAAGTTGAATAATTTGATGGTTTTTCGCTTTATACCATTATAATACTTCACACACAGTGAATCTATCAGTTGTTTATTTATCTGTTTGACATAGCAAGTATGACTCAAGTATGATTGTTCGTGGCTGGCGAAAAAGACTCCCACAAGATTTTATTTGCTGGAATCCTGCCACTTTACTTTTCTATTGTCTCAAGTAATTTTAGACATAATTTAGTGAATTATTTCGGCGATTTTACTATAACCACAATACTGAACTGAACATACCTGCCTATCATGCAACCATCACCAAACAAGGGTACATAACTACAAAATTTACCGACTACCCTCGTACAAAGCTGAAAAGTATTTTCACTTGCCAGTTCACAGTGGCGGTGTTTTAAAGTAAAGCTCTGGTTCATTATGTGTTCCGTATCTTGCCGGGGACATAGCTCTTGTCGATGGTGGGCTCCTGTAGGAACATGTGGAGACACCGCTCGTTCTGCGCTAGGGGGTGGCCGGCTATCTTGTTTATGAACACTTCTAGACCTGGAAGGGGATGGTTTTATTAGGAAATTGAAGTACGCAAGAAATGGGAGGTATTTGGTCAGTCGTGGGAAAATGTAGTTTCATAAAAAAATAATTGATGGATGCAGGCTGCCTTCAACAAGTAACTGTGGAAATCATTGGGAGAGGCCTGTGTTCAGCAGTGGACTTCGACTTCCTTTGGCTGATGGATGGATGGAAAAAATAATTGAAAAAAAATATTTAAAAGTCAATTAACTTCTTTGCATATGATGATAACTTTAGTATCGTCCGCATAATTACTCGTAGGTCGAAATAATTTTAACGGACTTTTGAAGCCAGTGGAGCTTAGTCCGAAAAGCGACACATATACATAATTCACTGTGGCGGGTTCAATAACTTGTTTACAGTGGTTTCAATTTAGATAGGTACCAATATCCCATCTAACATTACTCCGAATATCTAACAAATAGTTTAACTTATCGCCACAATACAAATTAGCATCACTACTATACATAAAAAGTGCGTGGTGGCCTGTTGGTACTGGACCAGACTCGGCTACCTACATGTTGACGGTGGTCGCGGGTTCAAATCCCAGGGCACACCTCTGACTTTTCGGAGTTATGTGTGTATTGATAGTCAATCACCGCGCACTTTAACGGTGAAGGAAAAACATCGTGAGGAAACCTGCATACCGTAGATGATACAATGTGATACAATACAAAACATCTTTATGTCTAGTTTTATCAATAAACTCGTAAATTATACGTGTAAAATACATAAAATTAATTGAGAATCTGCAATGACTACTCGTAAGTGTGTCATTTTACGCTCCAGTGCCGACTGGTTATGTTAATGACGAAGGCTTGTTCGCGGCTGTTAGTGCATTTCGCACGTGTGATTAGTACGTGAGACCCTGAGCAATAAGCACGCCTCACGCCGTATCCTTGACTTCAGAAGTCTGCGGTTATGTATACTTTTTTTTCTTTTTTTTTTATCAGCCCATATACGTCCCAGTGCTGGTCACGGGCCTCCTCTACAATCTAGAGTACGATTGAGAGTAGTTAGGCCATATAGCCCACCACGCTGGCCTAGTGCGGATTGGCGGACTTTTACATGCCATAGAAATTTTTATACAAATCGCTACGGAATGCAGGTTTCCTCACGACGTTTTCCTTCTTCGTTATAGTGCGTGGTGGTTGACTATCAATACACTAACGTCTCCGGAAAGTCAAGAGGTATGCCCTGGGATTTGAACCCGCGACCACCGTAAACATGTAGGCAGCCGCGTCTGGTCCGGTATTAACAGGCCACCGGGCATTTTATTGCATTTATTGTGCGTATTTATTGTAGCGAATAAAACTTTTTATCTATCTACTATGGAAAAGCTATAATAATAGTCTTTTTTGTACGCTGAAATAATTAACCAGACAGTATTGAGCACGGGTTTGTTTCGATATCGACGATATGGTCCCATATACCGACGACTTATCAATATTGCTCCAATTTTTGATAAAACACGACAATCGGCTCATTAGTTCATAATATATGAGCATGTAAAAACATATTAAGAAAAATTAAAATTGTGCACAATCCAAATGCGATTGGTTGAAGAATTTCTCTTAATTAGCAGAGAATGCGGATTGCTCATCTACTGTCCCAAAATTTATTCCAAAAACTGGAAAACCTTCAATTACGAATATTTAATTTACCTTTTCTACGGTCTTCTATGAATTCCTCTTCAAATATGCCATCGTCTCCACGGAAAGGTAGCTGTCTCTTTAGAGCTTTCCCTGGCAAAGGTGGTACTACAATCTGGAACAAGAAAATAAAACTATTAATTGATGAATAAATAGGATACATTTCATAAGAGAAAATAAATACATTTTGCAGTTTGATTTACAGTAGGATATAGATTAAAAACACACAATTAAAAATACTGTCCTGGAAAAAATTTAGAAATGAAACATGTAGAATGTAACCTATTATCAATGAGCACTAATAATAAAAAACCATGTGAGTAGAAAGTAGATTAAAATAAACCAGAACATAGCAATAACTTGCGTGCATGTGTTGATAACAATCAGCTTGATTCCACTCATTTCATTACGACTTACACCAAAAACTATTTGAATTACCTTGTTAATTCTTTGCCATGCATTTTATATTGTATTCTTTTGACGCGAATGTTCATTAATGCTATATTTCTTTATTTTAACTATATTATACCTATTTAATATTAGCTTTTGCCCGCAACTCTATTGGCATGGTAACAAAAATTCTAAAAATCATTGTTTTGGGTTCTATTAAATTAATATAGTCCCCTCATAACAGTTTTTCTCCTTTGTCTTCCATGTACAGACATCGATCGGTTACAAATTTATTATATGTATAGATTAATTTGATTACATCACACTAATGAAATTAGTAAGAAAGAAAATATCAAAATATCATGAAAATAATAATAAATAATTAAATATTATTTTAAATATGTATTTACAGAATTTTTCCAAACGACAATTTCTACACAAACCACATTCATACTTAAATTTGCAACTATTTGATCAAACAAGTTTCGTCAGTTTTATGATTCAAATCATTATAAAATTTCTTGTACAAATATGACACTACACAAAAAAAATCTAAATAATAAACATATCCAGTCAATACCCTCACATTATCCGTGACATTGATTAAAATTCATATTAAAAACATAGCTAATAAAGATAACCGAACATAACAATCGAAAATATTAATGAATCATCCAAATGTGTGTTGTTATTGACAGATAAGGCACATGTGTGCAATATTTTACGGCATTTTATCAACAAAGGACTATTTGTGTCACACTAAAATGTCTGTCTGCAGGAATTATTGCTAAGCTGTATAATCAGAATTCATTTCATGCTATATCTGACATGCACTTGCTTTGAATACTCTTTGTGTGAATCTTTTGAACCTGTAAATTGTTGCAACAGATTGCTAAAACTTCTGTTTTAAGGGACTTAATAAAATTTAATTAAAACATATTGTATTTTCAAAATTATCAGTATAAAAAAGCCAATTCAGAATTGTATATTTTAAACACCAATAAGTATATTCATAATTTTTTTTTAAATCTATTTTTTGTCAAAGCAGTACTCATTGGAGTATAAAATGTTAATGAAAAGTTACCATCAGTAGCAAAACTTAATATGTCTTCCAATTTCACCACCATAAACAGACAGATGTTATCAACAAATTCATCACAATCGACCCAAGTGATAAAACTTTTATTATATTTTATGTTGTGAAAGTTAATGTTATATTGTTAAAAGAGTTGAGCTATAGCATAACAACAAAACCACTTTTTTATCTAAATATTTTTATACAATATTTAAATATTGAAAAAGCAGAACATCAGGCTTAGGAGATTAATTAAATCACATAAAACCTGATTCAGTCACTGTTGAAATTATGCTTTTATGTAAAAAAAAGTAAAAATGATTTCTAAATGTCAAAGGTCAAAAGTTGCAGAAACAACACAAACATTACTCCTAGATAAAATTGTTGTTTAATTCTTAGGCCATTGCTATGAACAAACTCCAATAAGGTACAAACCTTGCTATCCCTCTCTAATTCGTTCCTGAGCCATTCGAAATCACTGTACCGTCTTCGCACACTGGATTCTTTCACTTTGAACACAGGCAGGTTGGTCTGAAAATAAGAAAACAGATTTTATAGACATTAATTAGACTGCCCTCTCTTTCTTATATGACTGTCTCATGCTTGTCTATCAGAAATTACTAGTGTGATATGACCATCATTTGTACTTATATGTTTCTTTGATATGGTGTCTTCAGCAATGAAAATTATATGATCTACATATAAGGAAAGCTAATTCTGGGACAAAATTTGAACTTCATATAAGACACTATATTGGATCAGAAGGGATTATGGCTTCAAATCCTCTACATAATTGGGAAATGAGACAGTAAAGAAATTAGGTCTCACAGTGGTTACACATTGTATTCATGTTGATACAGGCTTCCTTAGAATTGTGTGGATAGACCTAACTCCTCAAAACAGGCCTCCCAAAAAGTAGCATAACATAGCAAACTAACCTATATCTAATCCATATCTAACACAAATATATTTTAACTATTATCCAAATATTAAATCAATAAACTTTCAAGGAACAATAACTTACAAGAATTTTATTAAAATTTATTAAAAGAATCTAGATAGTATGATATGTTTTACATCATGATTTCAATATCTTACATTGATTAATCTACTGAAAAAAAAAAACAACTTTAATGTAATGTTTTATATTTAATTATATATATATATATATATATATATATATATATATATATATATAGAGTGGTTACAATAATTTGATTAACTTTGCACATAAAACCAATAAAATTATTGTCATGTTTAACATAATTAACAGTAATCTTGTAAGATTAGATCTTGACTAATAAGTTATGAGTAATGCCAGTACAATGTATAAATATGTGTACATTATTCGCCATTTAGAGAAAGATGTAAAGAATCAGTAGTTGGCACGGGGTGGAAGTGCGATATCGTAAAAAAAGTTGTATGTCTAGTGCCGTCACATGAATGACGCCCACTGCCTACTGCAGGAAAATGTGATAACGCCACTTTAATAACCCTAGTACCTCGCACTGCATACCACTTTTGCTTTGTTCAATAAACCACGAATACACAATAATTACAGTGTATTTACCTGATGATCGTGCCAATGTTTACAGGTAATTCGGCGCAAAGGTCAAGGAGGCAATCCCACTCTTGACCGCCGTTTGAAACTCCACTCGGCGCGATATCGCGTGCACAATAATCTAATTAATCGACAATGCACTACACTTACCCTCATGCGAACCTCGTAATCTGTGTAGCGTTTCTTTCCGACTCCCATAGTAGTCACTGGGTTGACAACGTCTATTTCCAAAAAATTCGCCGGAGCCGCGTACGCGTCATCCAGTGTCTGTTTTTTAACATTTAGGCGTCTAGTCGCGTCGGCTGTCGTGTCCTCAGCCATCATAACGATTTATTTATTGTAACAATCACAAAAAATATTATGAGGACGGCCCACTAATCAACTGGGAAATGAAAAATGACAAGTTTAAGCACAGTTTGACATTTACACGAAAATGGCGGCGTTTTTGTTAAAAAATCTACCATGCTTGTATTGTGCTTACAAAAATTACATTAAAAAACATGAGCAAATAAATATGAATACTTTAGACTAAAACATAATAAAATGCAATATATTTAATAAAAGAATAATTTGAACAAGTTGCTTATTCATAACATAATTTACATTTTTAAAACCTCTCGTAATAGTAGAATTTGTTCATGGTATTACTGATTGTTGTTTTTCATAAAAAAATATATGAACAAGGAATAACCAGACAGCCACGTATGTGACCTCATCGGTAATGATTCACCCATCGTAACCACAAAGGAAGCTAGCCGTTAGGTATAATATTTAAAAAATCAATAAATTCATCAACCCAAAATATATATTTATTTGATTTGCATAAAGTTTGTACAGATTTACAGGAATTGACTCATGGGATCTTCCTCACGACGTCTCTTCATTCTGTAGGCCTCCATTTCTTCTTCGGTAGGCGCCTTGACTTCCACCATACTGTTGTATGAGCGCTTTCTCTCGTCGATGGACAGCAGATAATCCGCATGTTTCTGTTGCCTTTCCTCCAAATCCAATGCCTGCAAATATGATTGAGTACATTAACTTGATTTTTGAAAATTACTGATAAAAATTCGGTGCCCCTACATAATACATTAAAACATAATGTTTCTTTTTCTGTTAAGAATACACTCTTTTTATTCTTCCTTCAGATACAGAAAGAATACTATTCTACATAAGCCTTCATGGGGTTTTTCACAGTGACCTGTTGAAAGTGGCATTTATTCAATGCTTTGTGCCCTACCCACTTCCTACCTACCTACTTGTTAATCCAAATGGATTAGACAGATAATTAGATCAATTAAGTAAAATATATTACAATAATTTGGGTCAACATTTTACCTTCTTCAATTTGTCTTCCTCCTTCTTCTTCTCTCTGAGTTCCTTCTTCTTCTTTTTCTTGGCCTTCTTCTTATTCTTCTTCTTCTTACTTGTCTTCTCTGTCTTGGACCTAACCTCCTCCTCCGACTCCGATGAACTGCTCTCCGAAATTGATGACGATGAAGCTGATTGTTCTTTTTCTGTACCAAAACAAACAGACTGTGATAAAATTAAGCTAATAAACATTTGTTATTATAAAAAACTGGTATTTACTAAATAAGCTAACAGGAAAACTTTATATATAAATAAAGGAAAAATATGTATGACCAAAGTGCACACAATAACAAAAGTAAATTAATATTGTAAAGCATGTGCGTCATATATGTATGTCACAATGTCACTATTGGAACCATGGGTTACCTTTTTCAACTCTCTCTACAGTTTCCTGATGGGCACTGGTTGATGGTTTCTCTTCGTGTGCATCCAACACAACTGTCTTTCCAGCCTCTCCAACGCAGTATGACATCTAAGAAAGAAAAATTTAAATATATGGATTACATTTTAAATTTCAGATACTTATCTCTGCCAACAAATTGACTCTAAAATCGTGTCTATATACTAAAAAAATGTTATTAAAAGTACAGAAAAATCATCAGCTATTAATTATACTTATGGCTTAGTTATCAAAGACAGTAGCATTACATATTCCGTTTAAATTAGTAAGGGACATTAATTGTTATTTAGTACAAATAATTATTTATACATTCACATCAGATAAATGAAAAGGTGAATAAATTGTATTAATTTTATTGAAAATACCTTTATAAATGAGTGACAGCATTTGTATCCCCACTGTCCCTCTCGCCAGTACGACCCCCACACGGACGTGTGGTTGTTTATCAACACATCCTCTTCATACTTACTCCTGAAATTATAAGGCCGTTGTTAATATTTCGCATGACTTATACTAATACTAGAGTTAGCCAAGTTATTCAAACCTTAGAGTGATGAAACCAATGATGCTTAGTTTAATGTGCTTATTATTATAGTGGCTTATTGCAATCTTAGTAGATGTAAGGCTTGAATTGTCTCCAACATTCCTACTATTGTACCTATTGGCTAATCTAAAAAAAACTGCTCTAGTCACAGATTCCAGTCATAATTTCTCTGTTACTTGTCAATATTATACTGTTTACATGCTTCATCCCAAAGACGAGAAAATGTTTAAATAATAAATCAAAATGAACTTAAAGAGCATCATGCTAGACTTTTATCACAGTATTATAGTAATGTATACTTACTTAGCGAGTTGCTTCTCAGGGCCTTGTACAAGTGTGCCGTCTCTGTTATAACGTGTGAACACCTCTGTTTGCGCAAGTAGCAACTCTTTGGGCGGCGCTTTCAAATGTTCCTCACCACCATATTTCTCCAGGACTGATTGTTTCATCTAAAACATCATGAATGTAAAAATATTGAAATTTGAATCAGTTGGATTTCAAACCTTTGAATATACTGGTTTGTAGCCAAGATAAAAACAAAGTTAAATTAGTTTTTCATTTTCTTTCAATAAAACTGTAAGTTAAATAAAGGCAGCTTTAATTGCAGAAGTTTGCTTCATGACATGACATTTTTTTGCGTGTGTCAGATGTGCAACAACTTACTCTATTACAGGAAAATATATGCTAGTACAAATTACAATACACCTGCGTCTTGTAACGATATTACCGAAAAGTATAAAAGAAATCCCTGTCAACCATACTCAGCAGAGGCCCGAAGCCCTGCAGTGGGATGGACTTCGGCTGATACAGTACAGTATACAGTATACAGAGTATGTACGTAGTAGCCGGCAGCCCACCTGCGTCTTGTAGTGGTCGGTGTCCCTGCGGTAGTGCTTCTGCAGCGTCTGCAGCTTGGTGGGCTCGGCCAGCAGGTGCACGTCGAGGCCGCGGCGCTGCGCGTCCCACGCGAACGCCTGCGCCGCCGCGTGCTCGCGACTCTCGCCCGTCCAACGCACCCAGTTCTCGCCCGCGTACTCGGACCTGGGGTGAAGAAAATATTCAAAATAAGGTATGTTGATGGTCCTATTAACAGATTTAGGGGGCCAAGATATCTTCACTAGTACAATATTCAAATAAGTAAATACATCCATAGTCCAATTAATAGTTTCATGGCAGCTTCTTCACATTTTCATGCACCATGTAGCACAATAAAAACATATGACGACTGCCAGACGATGGCAAGAGATGGCATAGGCAATTAACAATTTTAAGATGGACAGCAGGTACAATAATACAATAAGCCTCTAGCTTATGAAAAACAAATACAAATTGACTCAAAATCAAAAGTATGTATGATTACACATGGACAGAAAATGTATAATACACAAAGTAAACAGTACAGTGATGGTATTATAAAGGTAGGGGAAGAGTAATGTAATGAACTTACTCAGTAGCATTTGGATTGGGATTGTCCCTCATGGAGCGAGTCTTAGGGTCGTAGTATGCCGAGTTGGGATCCAAGTTGCGCAGGTATTTCGCTGTGTCCTCTCTGATACGCAGGTTCCGCACTGTGATTCGCTGTTTGGAGTCCACCTATAAAACAAAGATACATTATACTCCAAATTTTACTAGACATAGATTTTATTTGCAAAATATAAGGAATTATTTCGAAAAAAGCTTAATATAAAATGGTTCCCAAACAAATATAAAATTAAATAAAATTATGTTTTGATGAGTTTTCAAAACTGTTTTATCTATTGAGCATCTCGACCTTACGTCTATATATTTTACAGGAATTAATAATGTAATTTCAAGAACTACTTGCTCCTCAATATATACTTTGCTGTATCGCTTTATTTTATTGCTTAGGTCCATTACCTGATGGTAAGTGATCACTGCCACCCATGAATATTCACAGCACTGGATCAAGGATGTGTTGCCGGGCCTATTGGGAGGGGAGCGGGAAGGAAAAAGTATGGGAATAGGTAAGGGGTATTGGGTTTTGGTAATCTCTAATTCCTAGTTGGTTTAAAATCTTACCTTTGTTCCGGGCATGTCAACTTCGTCCACATACTTGTCCTCGTCCTCTTCTTCTTTGTCGTCATCCTCTGTGGCTGTAGGATCTAAAAAAATATCACATATTATGTATTTATTAATTTTAATGTCACAATTCACTGATCCACTGCTAACACCTCTGTGGATTTTTGACATCATATTCGGAGAATTGGCAATATATTATGACATGCTTGCTTTACATTCACACAGCCACCACTTCATGCAGCAAAGACACTATTGCTTGTTGTTAGACTGTTAAATGGCTATTCCACTTCTCTGATTGGTCAAGAATGTAAGAATATATACATTTCTGTATAGGTAAAGCTGGTATAAACAATTATATATCATTGTGAATTTAAATAATTCTCAGATCTCCTTGAACACAAAACAATTCATCAAAATTGGCCCAGCCATTACGAAGGAGTTTAGTGACATACACACACAAGAAATATATATAAAAAGATAAGGAATTATTTATTTGAAGTGTCTCACCTTGTTCCAATTTCTGTGCTCTCAACTCCCTCTTGGCATCTTCAACTTTTTGGTACTCTTCAATGATAGCCTTGTGTTGCGCAGGATCATAGCCATTCCAACGGTCTCTCTTGCCATCGTAACTGAGATTCAGATTTGGCTGACTGAATTCATCTGCTGCTATGCCAGCATTCGTGAATTTTGCACCAATCTGTTAATATAATTAGAGCTTGGTAACATTATTTGTTTTTCTAGTTTCCAATCTTCAAAAAATACTCTTTGTGTCTTACACTGATGAATAAAATAAAATAACTAAGTGTATAATATTTTAAGATTTAATTAAACTTCATTTGCCCCTGTAATTTCCTTCTAATATAAATAAAATATAGATTTATGTATGTATAGAGTTGAAACAGGCAATAAATGTAAGTCAAATATATTTTTACCTTCCTTGGTCTCTCTAAACAGTCCTTCTTCTTGTGTGTGAGTGCTCCACAGTTTTCACAAGCACCTTTCCTGTACTTTGTTGCAACTTTTGTCTAGAAAACAAAATACAATACTCAAATATTATATATAGCAAAGCATGTTCTGAACCTTACAGTTAGTAAAAGAATGAACTGAACACTGGTAATTGGACACCAGAGTGTTAACTGTAGTAGTTTGTTTAAATAAGTACATGATACTAAAAATATTGTCTATTTTTACTTTGAATACTTACGGTGTCAACCCCCTTGTTGTAATATTTGTCGAGTTTAGTGAACTGAGCCTCTCTATCTTCCTGTGGCCGCTGGTGCTTTAGTGTTGGTCCTGCTGTGCCATAGTACCACGGCGCTGTCGCTATGTACTGCGGTATGTGGGGGTTTATATCCTTGCCTGAAAATTAAGCAAATATTATGTATACATTTAAATTTTTCCCCATTGCTGGTTGATAGTAAATATAATTAACAACACATAAAATCCTTACAACGTAATAACCACACTGTGCAACAAGTTTGTATTAATGGTAGATGAACATACAAGTTAAACCAATAAAAAATACATGAAATAGCCTCTAAATACCTGTTTCATCGACAGCAGCAGGCGCTGTGCCCGCTTTCCTAGCTTCCTCGAGTTCTTTTGCTTTCCTCCAGTCTTCACGGGACTTTTTCTTTGGTTCATCTTCCTCCTCTCCTACCTCGTCCTTATTGCGCAATATTTGTGAGACGGCCGTCTTGACGGTCGTCGTCATGATTGCCGTCCCACAATGTGCTTATTACTTACAAAACTATTGGAAATGTTCGTAAATAAACAAGATACTTAGTACGACGATTCGCTAAATGTCACTTGACTTGTCAAAAGTGCTGTTGTCTATTGATTGGTTTTAGAGATATGATAGGATATTTTTCGGAAAAAATCGACTAAAATATTAATTACCGTAAAAAGGGGTGGATAGAAACATTTTTGACTTTCAATTTAATTTACATACTAATAATTAGTAAAGTCTGTGATCTACTCGAAACAAATTGAGCGGGGACTTCCAAACGATCTTCGATCTTGCGCGGCGTCCGATAATTTATTTTCAGAATAATTTCTCTTCAGGCGCGTCCGTCGGTTGCATCTGTTAATTTGTTTTCGGTCAATGGTTTTCGGCTTAAGCGGTGTGGTCTCCAGTGAAGCGTTACCGATATTAGTCGTGGCACTCAACGATTTTGAAAATGCACGCTTGTATTATGACAGAAAATTAAATAAAAATAATATTTCCTATTACCGTTTAGACGAAATCTATTAGATTAAGTTAATGTAATATTTATTTAAGCACGATTTTACGGTCATCTTCTTTAATTCCCAAATGTACTGAAGGGTGTGTCCTTAGTTTTTAAATCAATGATCACCATATACATTTATTCGAAAAGTCAGGGGTGTAACCTGAGATTGGAACCCGCGATCACCGTGTCGGCAGCCATGTCCGCCGCGGTCCGGTACGTTCTTTAATCATTGGGTACGTTGCCAACAGGCCACCTAACTATTCACTCATATTAAAGTAACAAGAAAAAAATAAACTATATAATTTTCTTAAGGTGCGTAAATAACATAAATAAATAATGAAGACAGAGAAGTTTGTAAGAAAATAAATAAATAACCATCAAAGAAATAAAATGTTTAATATTGATATAATTTCCGTTACACTGGTCATGTCAGTTATGTTTAAAATAGTTATTTACAACTTGCGACGAGCTCTGGCGCGGTGATAGGATGGTCGTGGTACACGGATCCTTTCGTTGCTGTCTCCGGTTTGTGACAGAGATTCTTCCAAAGGCTCTGCACGTGGTGTGAATAGTTTTCGACGACTTCTGGTTACACTAGGAATTCCAAAAAGAAAATCTTTGATACGTTCGTTCGTTCAATTCTTATTTTTATTTCGTTTAGATCTAGCGTAAATCGATATTTAGTTTAAAAACAAAAAAAATATGAAACGAACCACATAAAAGCAATATTAAATTGGTAACTTTTAAGTATCTACTTAGATATATAGCTTTTGTTATGTTGATGCGGTAAAATTATTGGGCATGGATTGACTTTCAGTCACTTGCATGCGCGTAAGCTTTTATAAGAATATAGGATAAGAAAATTAAGTCCATACTTGCGTCTGCAGCGTCTACTACTAGCAAAGCTACTTAGTTGTTTTTCGAAATAATTTCATTAGTTCAAAGTGCACACATTTTGCATTAGAATGCTCTTTTAATTTTGCTTCGAAATTGAAAGTCATTTATGATATTTAGGCTGTTTTAAAATGTTCGAACTAAGTGATAGAAGGGAAAATGAGGATTATTTTATATATTTAGGAAATGAGACATGCTATTGTTAGTTCTATAGTTGATATTTTAATAAGTTTACGAAGAGATATGCATATACAATTACCTTTTAGAGGGACAACTCTGAATTCCCAATAATGGTGGAACATTTTCATACTCAGCACATTTTTCTGGTGATGGTATGTCCTTAACTTCTTTTTTAGTTGCTGGCATTCCCATTGTCACGTCGGAAAATTCTTTTTGTAAATTGACAATGTCTTTAAATTTAACTTCTTCTTGGTCCTCGTCAACGTTGTTCTTGCGCCTCCTCAACCGCAAGCTTCTTTTAGTTTTCAATTTGCTTTCGCATTTCTCTTGGCTCTCTGCTAATATCTCTTCACCTTGATCGTTACAGGATTTATCACTTTTAGATTGCGGCTGACTTCGTAAATTATATTTTACGTCTTCCACTTCCAATTGAATTTGTTTTGGTTCTTCCTTCACTTCGTTTTTTTTGTTTTCGCCTTCTTTGTTTTCTACAGTGCTTACTTCTTGCGATACTAACAGTTCAAATTCTGTAGCCCTAGATGATGTGACATCTTTGTATATATTTTCAAACTCTTCAATGGTATTATTTACATTTTCTGTTTCAGCTGGAACAGTTTCGATTCTTATAGGCGGCACGTCCTGGGGTCTACTACTATCGATAGCTGGAATATCTATGGAAGAAAATGCTTCTAATTTGATTTCTCTTTTTACATCAACTTGATCCCCTTCTACAAGCTTTAGTTTCTCCACAGATTTCATTACATTCTCATAAACATTTTTACCGTCTTTTGGTTTCCTATATGGAGAATCAAAACCGTCAAATATATCCACAGAATCATGTTTCTTTGTAATCTTATTTTTTTGTACGGAAGACATAAACTCTGGTTTAGTTAAACTTTCGCCAAGCAATTTCTTGATTGTGCTTGGTTCAAAGTCATTGCCAACATGTTCCTTGACTATTGATGGCGAGCGATCGTCAATATTTTGCGAAATAATTTCATTTATCTTTTTATTGGCAGGTACATCTACATTAACCTGAATATTATCAAAGTATGTGCGCTTTTCTTTGTTCATTTTTATGTCGGGAAATTCTGGTGATGTTTCTTTTACTTTATTTTCAAAAACTTGTTTTACTTTGTCAATTTTTGTTTGGACTTTGTTATGAGTATTTTCGTCGGCGCTATCTTCGAAATAGGTTCTTTTCTCTTTTAAATATCTCAGTTCACCGAACTCTCCTGCGTCATGTTTGGTTTCGTCACACGCATTAGCAGCCATTTCAAGTAATTCGAACTGTCGTAATGAACTATCGCTCCCTTGAGATTGTAATGATTTTATAATTCTACTCACTAGTGTCTCTGGAGGTTTCTTTCCAGTTTTTTGTTCATCATGACTTAATTTAGCTGTACCTGTTTTATTTGTGACTTGGTTGTTAAACTCATTTCCCACTTCAAGTGTATCCTGAGTTTTATTGTTACCACAATCTGGAACGAAGTAGGTGCCTCTAAGTAAGCTAGGCTTTTTAAATTCGTGTTTAGTTGCATTGTCTACTTTAACATCATCTGCATCCATTCTAATATCATCTTTTACAAAATATGTCCCTCGAATATCAGGGTTATTTACTTTTAAACCAACCTGCTCATTTTCACCTTCATTTAACTCTTCTATTGGTTCTGTATTACATTTATCAGTTTCTAATTCTACAGTTTTATTTTTAACTTCTTCATCATTTAATGTGTCATTATCATCAAGCGAAGATTTCTCATTTACTAAGCTATTTGACGAATCGTCAACTTTTTTACTTATAACACTATCATCATCGCCAGCGGCGTAAGCAGAGTCTTTAGTTGTATCATTAAGGGATTCCTCTTTCAATGTGTCGCTGGATTTATGACACTCGTCTTCTTGGTCCATATATTCAATGGCATTTTGTGTTACATCGTCTCGTTGTACAATTTGCGATTTGTTCATGTTTTCCTTCTTGAACACGGGCTCTAAGCTTTCATTGAATATATCATTTTCTTCGTCGCTCTCGTGTTCGCTGTCTGTAAGCGACATTACTTCTTCCTGATGTGGGGAGCTATTTTCTTTGTATGCTTTTTCTGCAACAATTTTTAATACATTATTTGTAGTTGTTATTATTATATATTTATTTCAATCCGTAATCTATTAAAATGTTATTGCGTAGACTACTTTTTTATATAAATTTGCTTTGCTTACCATCTCTCTCTTCTATACAATCTCGCAAATGCTGTACTTCTTTTTCTGCGCGGGAGCGAGCCAGATGCTCTGCTGTTAACTTTTCCTAGTAAATAGATAAATATTATTGTATTTTCACATAAAGATTTTATAAATAAATGCAAGAGGTTAAAATTATTATATTTTCAACTTACTTCCAATACTGCAATTTCCGTCATTAGTTCTGCCACCTGTGAAATTATTAAGAAACAATTAAGTGAGAAGATAAAATTGCATTTTTTACATTAATGAACCTAAATATGGTTAATATTGGCAGGGCAAATATCTAAAGAAATATTCGAGAACTACCTGGAGGTCTATATCGAATTGTATCTGTTTTTTTTTAAATACATTTCCAGAAATCAATACATAAACAATAGTAATAACAGTTTACCTTAGACTGCAAGTACCGCGACGGCGTGCCAGCGTCTGTCTTCGGTGCCGCACTCTTGGCCAACCTGCTCTCATACTCCTCAACCATATCGTCCATCTTAAAGAAAAATTATTTATATTTATGAAAATAATATTAACTACCATATTTTATTTAAATAATTTCATGTACTTTTAGGTCAATGTGGAGATCCTTGGGGGAGGCCCATGTTCAGCTGTGGACTTCCTGTGGCTGAAGACTTTCATGTAGTTTTGTGCAAGTGGTAGGGGCACGCTGTTTTGAGTCATGACTTAACATAAATGGGCAAGCTCATCCAGGGCGGTACCACTGTCTCACAGGAAATCAATGTGAAACGACAGCTTAGCTGTCGCATTTCCTCCGGTGAGCGAGATTCCCGGATGCCCAATACCCCATTTTTCTTCGCATCCTTTTTCCTTTCCTCTCCCCCTCCCAATTAAGCCGCGACACATCCATGAACATGTTGCGGATGTTCATGGGCGGCAGTGATCACTTACCATCAGATGACCTGTTTGCTTGTTTGATATATGATATTGAATAAAAGAAATGACATTAATATTTTGTCCAGTCCCTTACCTCTGCTCTCAGTGCCTGTAATTGCGCCTCATAATATTGCCGAGTGAGATCTTTTGCCTCTTCTACCAGTTCTCGCATTGTATCCGCTGCTTCTTGCTGCCGAGCTTCCATTGACGCCATTAGTTCTTTATTGCGAGATTGAGCTCTGAAAATGTGTAAATTATTAATATTTAGAGAGTTGAGCTTTTCTTAGCAGTGACATGAAACATGTTAATATTTTTGGAGTAATTTTATTGAAGAGATGTTCGGGATCTCGCTGCCCAGCAGTTTACTGCTGCAAGCTAATTTAAAAAAAAATACATAAAATCCTGCATATTGCAAATCATGTAATGCTGGGTTAAAAGATAACTTACTGCACTAGTTCAAAGTGAAGTCTCTCGTTTTCAGAGCGGAGTCTCATCACTTCCGTGCTGGTCTCCATTGTAGTGTCTTGTGTGCTGCTCTCCAACGTCGTTGTCAACATTGTATTATTTATTTCTGCAAATTAAAAAATATGTTTACAAAATATTGAGTAGCAAAGAATGTGGGACAAATCCGGCTCGCAGGATCAAAAAAGTAGATTTATGAAACAAAATATACTTACGAATATCCTGTGCAACAGCTGCCAATGTAAGTACATGTTTAGTTTCGTGCGCGTATTCTGGCGAAGGGTTAAGAGTGACCACCATGCTCACTGCTTCCCCACGAGCGCCCGACAGACCAGAACCGAGCAGCCGCGTCAGTTTGGACTCTCTAAAACAAAAGTTGATGTTGAGGATACAAAGTGCATAAAGCTAGTTGTATACATAATGCTACTCTCAATTATGCGACTCCGAATGGACGCCAAAGCATATCTTAAGATAGCCTTGTGCCTGCCTGATAGTGCATAGCATGATAAAGAAGCAACCAAATTCCAAATACAGCTGTAAATAAACGTTTTGCCCTAACTCTTTACCCAGTAACTCAAAAGACCAATACCAAGCTCTGTACAGGGCAATTGCATGGACAAAAATGAAAACATTTCTAGCATTGAGTTATAAGTGCGTTGGTGTGGATTTCTACGGAGTCAGCCATCGTACAATTCCTGCAAGCGTACTGGAATAGGCGGGGTAACATTGTCCCAGTTGTTTTACCTACCTGTATGGCACGAGTGCGTCCGCGCGGTGTCGCGTGCGCTGTCGGCGGCGCAGCGTGTGCAGGCAGCGCTCCAGCACGTGCAGCGACGAGTTGATGGCGCGCGACTCCTGCATGCGCGTGCCGGTGTTGCGCGTGGCCCGGGCGCGCTCGCACCCCGCCAGGTCGCACAGACGCACCATCGACCAGCGCACCTCCCCGTCTGTGACACAAATGTACAACACTTTAATAGCTTCCCTTTAGCTAACTCACGCCCATAGTCATCTACAATACTCGGATACTAGATACATTATCGCTATCAAAACTAAGGAGTAAACGAACAAGAAAAAGAACAGTTGGGGGAAACGGGAATTAAGTCCACAACAATGTTATGCACCAAACAAGATTTTGAATGTAGATTTTACAAAAATAACTTCGATTTTATAAACAATTCCTGTGTTAAATTATATTCCCCTATAGCCAAAAATTTTGTTTCTACATTGTCTATTAGCCTACCAATCAATGGTTCAAATTACATACCAATCTCCGTAAGCATGGTGATGGTGAAGATGCAATGAGATCTTGAAGATTGTGCATGTACTCCGGTGGCTGCCACTACCAGGTTGTGCTTGCCTGCCACCATAACATCATAGGCTTCTTCACCTGACTTCACAAATGCTTGAGTAACACCCTAAAAACATAATAAAAAAATCAGTATTTATCAAGTTATATTCATAACATATTTTGTGAGAATGTAGAGTCTACAGCCTACAT
The DNA here is from genome assembly GCA_033459515.1 of Theretra japonica. Lineage (NCBI taxonomy): Eukaryota > Metazoa > Arthropoda > Insecta > Lepidoptera > Sphingidae > Theretra > Theretra japonica. The sequence goes on from CM065949.1 coordinate 13,267,647, forward strand.
TGTAGACTATCTAGCAGCAAAATTAGGAGCTTAAACTTTCAGGAAACATTCAATTTACATTCAATTACACCCAACAGTCACATACATAGTCCTGACCCCACACTAAGATCGAGTCTTGTGTTGTGGGAATCAGAAGCTACAAGAGACTTTTCGGTCTCACAAACACCCAGACCCAACACAAATATTTGTGGGCCAACAAACATTTGTGTTGCTGCGGGGATCGAACCTGCGGCCTCTCGTATCACAGTCGGCGTCTAGCCAACTACGCCACGGAGGCTGTCTGTTCTTTTTAACAATTTAGTAATTATGAGCCTCTGAAATTCGAAATCACATGACCTAAAGCAGATATTTTAACGTCAACATTACCATTACATTACACATTATTGATTTTACCTTGACATAAACATTGCCAGTGGCATCTTCACGTATGCGCAGCTTAGTTCTTTTGTCCGGCGGCGATAACAGATCATATATAGCTTCATTGTATATCTCCACAAATGAAACCTGTTAAACGAAACAATAAACATAAAATGGTGTAATAAAAAGTTATTTCTTTGTTCTAGATCCTTGCATATATTAATAATAAATAACAAATAAATACACCCAACAGTCACATACATAGTCCTGATCCCACATTAAGATCAACTAAGTCTTGTGTTGTGGGTATCAGAAGCTACGAAAGACTTTTCAGTCTCACAAACACACCCGAGCCAAATATTTATATTACTTACTTATAGCCTAATACTTATTCGCCTCACAAACATTTGTATTGGTGCGGGGATCGAACCCGCGGCATCTCGTTTCACAGCCGGCGTCAACCAACTGCGCCACAGAGGCTGTCGAATTCGGCTATTCAAACATTGTCTATTGTTTCCTAATCACCATACTAAAATATGGCTAACATTTCAATCTTAATAAGAATTGATTGTGTACAACACATTGGTTCAATGTGCACCTATCAATCGAGTCCTAATATTTGGAGATGTCTGTGACTTTAACAGATTCAATTTGCAAGTTGATTGTAAGTTGAAAATATTTTTGATAATCTTACCCAAACATAGTGTCTTCTTCTAGTTGTGAGGTCCACTGAGCTAATTGTCATGTCGCTGTGTAGCTGAGCACTCATGCGCCGATATTTATCCCGCAATGGAGCAGATACATGGCGCAGTCTTTTCACCCACTACGAACAAAGGCAATAAATGGTATAATTAGAAATATTTGACAGAGTAACAATTTCATGAACAAATTATTTCCAATTTTACCAAGAGAGCAAAATCCAGAAGACTTAACTTGTTGTGTTGATATTATTATTACATGGCTCTAGCATATCTTTTAGTTTCAATATCCAGAAGTTTTACTTTGAAGTAACGGTTTTCTTTCTTAAATAGGCTTGCAGAACAGCACACATTAATTTACCAGTAATTTTAAATAATGGACAATGTACACAATTAAAAAGAAAGGTACAATTAATCACCTGCAACTCAAAATCCTGTTCAGCAAGGCATAACTTCTCAGCCCCCGCCTCGCCTGGCTTGTACAGAGGCTCTTGAGCTGCATCCACTAACTTGAAAACATACTCCAAGGACCTTGGGACCAAGCCTGGTGAACCCACTGTACCCATCAAGGTGTATGTCTTACCGGAACCCGATGCTCCATATGTGAGGAGAGTAAAGCTCTGACCATCCGGAAGTTTCTTTAAGTTATCTTTGACAACTTGTTCAAATATTTCCTGTGGACAATAGGATTTTAAATAAATATGAGCTTAAGTATAATCAATTATCAATATATTGTTTTTATTATCAAAAATACAATTAAATATAAATTTAATGTGGAACCCAGATAGTGTAATTTGGTTTTTAGTTGAAACCATATACAACTGCAGAGTGCAGTATCCATCTTATCTGTGATCAATCTTATTTGAAAAATTAAAGAGAAGTAAGTTGCATATAAGCTATATTGTATTTAAATTTTACTAGGTGCCATGCATATTGCATATTTGAGTCAAAATCATGGGATACAAAGACAATATTCAAAAAACTCATATTTATGTTTACTGTCTGCAATAACAACAAACAAAGGGTGTTTAGTGGTTAGCCTGATTCTATTACTATAAATGAGAATACTTGTTTTTTTTTTCAGTATCAACCTATTACTTTATACATTTAGTCCTGTTAGATTTTCATATTATTTCTTAAGTAAATGTGTTACATATATGTTAAACTTACTTTCTGAGTACAGTCAGGGCGGAATATCTTTGAAAACGTGTACATTTTGGACACATTGTGCTGAGTACGACGCCCATGGCCCGCTGTTGCAGTGTCCAGGGAAGTCACCAAACACCTGTCCGACCTCACTTCGTATAGGTTGCTCGTCGTATTGCACGGCTTTAGTCGCAGATACACTTGCACTAACTCTGGCTCCTCTAACTCAGAGTCCTCTTCAAACAATTCCAACAGATTCGTGCCGTTCTGAGGTCGAGGCCGCATAAAGGGATTCTGTATTAGCGGAGGCCGAGGTTCTATAAAGGAAGGAATGTCCCGCTTGGACGGCTCATTGTCTGAGTATCGTTGGTCTAACATATTTGATTTACAAACACTGATATTAATACATTTATTGAAATAATCTAAATAACAAGAAAATTACAAGTTACCTACATTAAAACACAACGGTTCCAAATTCGAATTTTGCTGTTGTTATTTTTGACATTGAACTTGGTTCCTGAATTGTGGTAGGATGATTTGTTTTTTTTTTATATTGGTAGTACTGAACCATTCATTCCCTGGTCAAATTAGGCCTCTGGAAATAACCATTTAAATAGCTCGATATCATCATGCACCACTGTTAAGTCATGAAAAATTGATAAAAAAAATTGGAAAAATATCTGGATATCCTTCCGATATATTTCTATTTGAAACTCGAAATATACGAAACTCAGGAACAAATATGACAGCCTCCGTGGCGCAGTTGGTTACCCGCCTTATGTGAAATGAGAGGCCGCGGGATCGATCTCCGCACCGAGACAAATAGTTGTGAGGCCCACAAGTATTTGTCTCGGGTTTGGGTGTTTGTGAGACCGAAAAGTCTCGTATTTTTGATACCTACGATGCAAGACTTCATTGATCTTAATATGGGGCCAGGACTATGTATGAGACTGTTGAGGCCTTTGCCCAGGTGTGGGACATTAGCGGCTCATAGTAATAAGAATATTATTTCCATTTTGATATTTTCCGAAAAGTAGATTTTTTTGGAAAACTACACAACACTAGCGTCTAGCATGCACGAATGCCCATTGAATGCCCTGAATGAGAATGAAACCATTTTTCATTCAGCCTATCGGTCAAATTCTTCTTAGTCTGTGGTCAGATTTTACAAATGTCGGACGTGTAATGTGTGTATTGTTTCACGATTGTTTATTTTTGTAAATACATCAACCTGAAAGTGTGTCATGGAGATTGATTGGATTTGAATAAATATACAGATTTCACCCTAATATATGTTCAGTTATGTTAATACGTGAAAAATGCCATTGATGAAATCAAAGAATTTGTGAAAATGTGAACATTTCTTGTATTTGGCGTAGTGCCATAGTTTTAATTGCAGTTTTATCGGAAATAGGCATCATGAAGTGTTCAACACTTGTTGTGGTAGCGTTGCTATTTGCTGAGGGAGTATTTGGATACTGTCCATCATTGTGTTCGTGTAGAGGGAACAAGGCAGGCGATGTATCGGCGGCGGAGCCCCCGCCCGGCGAGCTGCTGCGACTGAAGTGCGGCGGGAGCCCTGCACAGATCACTGAACTCAAAGAAATAGACTTGAGCAAACTCTGGACTATAGTAGTCAGCCTGTATGTAAATCTAAATTGCATTTATTTACAAACAAATTGCCTTATCTAATAATATATTATCGCTTTCAGAAATCTCTCAGGAAATGCGATTTCAACGCTATCACGAGAACTGTATTTACCAAATTTGCAAAAACTGTAAGTATAACATAACAAGTATAACAATGTAACTTAGAATTAAGTTTTTTTTTTACACACAAATTGTATTAATTATGAAACTACAACACTTAACTGATATTTGGTTGTTACTGTATTCATTAAACTCAAATACTAATGAATTGCATAAGTTGTAATACCAAATCAACAGTAAAACAGTTTGTAAACAGTAAATTGGGTCAGTAGGGTACTAGCAATGAGTCTTACCCAAAGGAGTATTTATCTGTTGCACATAAGTTATTACAACATTCACCATAATATTCATTTTAAGAATTAATTGTCACTCCATTCTAAGATCCAATATTGGGATATCAAAACTAGGTATGAGATTTATAATAATAGAAAAAACTAAAAGCATAAATAAGCACAATTTAAACAGTGTTAAACCAAGTCTGAATATAAAACCATAAGAAAAGAGTCTATACATTCCATCAAGTATGCAGTAATTATACCACTCAACATCACAAGACCCATTTGCTTATTTGGCTGCTGTTCCATAAACAAAACTTGTATCTAATGATCACTGTTGCCAATTGACTTATGCTTTTGCCATATCATGACCCTAACTATAACCTAGTGCTGATTTCAAAGTTCATCTAATGGTTATTATAGAAATCATAAAGTTTTATTGCCCTCTTAGATATCTTATCGAGAATGTGTATGTGTATGTGTGTAATAGTAATAAAGTATACATGTAGCAACAAGTGATTTATTGCTATATTTTTGTTTTCAAGAGATCATGTAACAGTGATCATGTGATTGATTATAAAGGTCTCTAAAGATAAACATGTAGGTTTATTAGAGATACATGTTTATTTTTAAAATTAATAATTTACTTCACTGAGAAATAAAACACTATCGATAAGATATAATGGAAAGGACGTATGGATAATGTTGGGTGTATTTTTTTTTAAGACATGTATTTTTGTATCTTATGATGTGCAATATAGAGTTTAATAAATAAATACTTGATGTGAGAGTTTTTGGATTAAGGGCAATAGATTGAAGGTGATTATGAGGAATACCTAGACAAGGCAGGGATTTTGTGCATGTTATATTATTATGATTATCATGTTAATCATATTGATTATATTTTCACTTTATTTGTCCCTAGGGATCTAAGTAGAAACCAAATATCTCTAATAGAGTCCGATGCTTTCTACAACATGACGTCTTTGCAAAGGCTGGATCTATCATACAACGAGATAAACAATGTGTACAAGGAGATGTTCAAGGGCCTAGTGAATTTGGAGAGGCTGATCCTAGCGCAGAATCACATATCAGTGATGGCGGCTGGTACTTTTGACCATCTTGTTGGATTGAAGCAACTGTGAGTAATATTTAATAGTATGTCCAATCTTAGTGGATACTCTTACAAATGTTAATTTAGGGAAGGTTGTGAATAAATAACTGAGGTATTATTATATGCTACTACTGGTAAACTCTCTCTTTCTTAAGCCACAGGAAGCCCACTGCTGAACATAGTAAACTAAACCATTCTAAAGCTATTAATATGATCTACTAGTTTTGCTTAGTGCAAACTACATGATTCTAAATTAATTTGAATAATTAAATTGTGCATTCAATATTGTATTTGCTTTAAAAGTATTTGTTGTACTTTTCTTTACAGAGACATAACAGAAAACCCACTGATATGCGATTGTGAGTTGCTCTGGGTGGGAGATTGGGCGCGAAACACAAGCGTCAAACTAGTCGGGAATCCCAAATGTGCATTTCCTGAGAACATGGTGAACAAAACTGTGAGAAAGCTAAAAATATTTCTAGATCTCTCCGCATGTGGTAATATGCCGTCAAGTACTTTAATAATGAAACCGAGTAACGATCAAGTGGTGTTTGAAGGCGATACATTAACACTATCTTGCAATGCGCCGTTTGCCTCCGTCATAGCGAAATACGAGCTAAAATGGTCTCACCCAATGCTAGAAGTTTGTGATGTTAACGTTACCAACACGGATATGCAAGATGAAGGTATAGCTGAGACCACCATCTACTTCCCAAATATAACACACCACCATATGGGAGAATGGACTTGCATGTACAGTGATCAGAATCACATCAGACATAACTACACCATTCAGGTTTTGGTTTTGTCCAACGGTACTCAGTATTGCAGTACGAATGAGACAAATTACACCGTAAACAACAAGGGATTGTACTCATGGCCCCAGATGTTAATGAACCGGACAGCTGTAGTGCCATGCAGGAGTGGAGAAGGCATGGCCTATAGGTACTGCAATGAGAATGGTACATGGAGTCCTCCAAACACCACAGAGTGTTCGTACATCAGTAACGTGACAAAGTTGCTGCAACAATTTGCTCTGTTAAATGTAAGTTTGGTGCAGTACTCAGCAGTTAACGCTACGGAAAGACTGGCAATGTTAATACAAGAGAAGACATATCCATTAGCTGAGATCACAGATGCAGATGATGTGATGTTCATCGCTCAGGCGGTTAGAAATTACATGCAGTATATTGCTGAGGAGAAAGACTTGGGTAAGTGAATTCTATTTTTATTTTATTTTTTATACTGGTTAGAGAAACTGGTAGTAATGCACATCATGATAAGTGAATCTAAAGAGACTCTGTGTCGCGGGTATCAGAACCTACGAGAGACTTTTCGGTCTCACAAACACACAGACCCGAAACAAATACCTGTGGTTCACGCATATATTTGTTTCGGTGCGGAGATCGGACCCGTGGCCTCTCGTTTCACAGCAGGCGTCTAATCAACTGCACGCCGGAGACTGATTATGGTCACCTATTGTACCATTTTAATTTTATTTTTTTATGTAATTCCTGTTCAATTTAATAAGTAAGATAAAGAGAAAGTAAGTGTTATGTCTATTATCTGTGTTTTGTTGTGTTTCGACTGCGTTGGTATAATTCGACCATTACAATTAGTTTAAGTGAGTTGGTTATTCGTTCTACATATCAACGCCACAAAAATCTCGTCAATCGAAACGCACATAAATCAAATCTACAATGTGTTTACTCAAATTTTCACAGACAGCGGATATTTGGCTAAGATTTACGAATGATGAAAAAATAAATATCGCCTATCTACAACCGTAAATCATCGCAAATAGTTTTGTTTACAATTTACATATTTCTAAATGGTTACATATTACTCTGGGTTTAGCGCAAAATAATATTTTTGTTTTTGTAAAATTTTCAAGAAATATTTTGTTATTCTTATTTTACATACTTTTAGAATTAGATTAGACTTGTTATTGCATGCATACATCTTTAAAATTGCAACGATTCACGACTACAATGACCATGTCAGTGAATTCAGTGCAAACGAACTGCGAAACGCGATTCGCTTTTGTGGGTTACCATGATCAGATTTTCACCATCGTGTACGGTGGTGGCTGTCCAGGCGAATATCATAACGCCTTATTATGAAGATCAGGCCATGTATCATTTTATAACGTGTTTTCAAATGTTTACTATCCATAAATATTTATTGCGCTTCGGCGAGCTATAAACTATCATAATTCGTTGTAAATTTAACTCAAATCATGAATCACTCGAGATTTCATTGATTTCCATAATTGACGTCAGACATGCAATCGTAAAATTATTTGCCATATCTTACTGTAATATTTGTAATAGAAGGTATTGCGCCGAGTTTATATGATGTTTCAATTAGGATAAGAATTAGGGGATCGTAGCATTGTGAAATAAATGTTCTCATTGTTATTATTCGCGAGAATTAAAAAATAATAAAAACATACTCAATTCTGAGACACATTCCATCAGACATTTTTTATTACCAAGGATCTAAGAACAAATTTCTCAGATGAGCCAATCCATCAACTTTCTATGATTGTTTAGTGCTTATTTTTTCAAATACTTGTTTGCATTACGATGTTTGCCAATACGTTGTTTCAGGAATTGTTTTATTTATATCTTCGAGTAAATATTTGTAAGCGTTTAAATCTTTACATATTATACAACGTCTTTCTTGAATATCAAACAATGTCTGCGCGTTGGCGCGCTCATAACTCTACACTGACACAACAGTTAATATCATCGTAACAACAACTTTTCATATCATCGTATTCGCTCGGATATACCACCCAATAGTCAATACAATGGCAGGAGACCCTCTCTACTCGCACTAGCAAATAAGCTGCTTTTTGGGTGTGCAGCTGTTTAGCCAGTGCATATCCAATTTTAGAATATAGGAATAATTGGACCATACGCATGTATTTCGATAACAGTGCATTATACTAAAAAATATTACTAAAAAACCCCTGACAATACTAAACCGGACTTTTAGTTCTATAAACCAAAATTTGACAATAGAATCCTGTATATCACCCAGGTCCCGCCCTGCTAGACGTGATAAGCTCTGCTATGAACATATCCATGCCGGTGCTGTCGCAAGCGGAGACGCTGTACGGATCGTGCACAGACATGGTGCAGGCGGCTGAAGAAATATCCGCGTATATTAACAACGTGCAGGGACAGAAGGTAAGGCTTAGTAATGGTGATAAAGTAAATAAGTTAGCTACTTGAATGTCGATAAGTTTTAGTGGAAGGTAGATAGAAAATTCCATATTTTCATGCTTCTTTCCCTATCCGTCCCTCTTTCTTTACTACAACCTGTTATATATTTAGAAAAACTTTGATATTGAACTTAATCCGCGAAGAATTTAAAAAAGTATAGGAAAAAATATATAACAACAATTTTTAATTAAAATTTTTGCAGTACTATTGAATTTTTAGGATTGTTAGTTTTCAAGTCATTATTATATCTTCATTGAATGTCTAAGACACAAACGAGGCATATATTATTATATATATAATGTTTTTTTTTTTATTTGAATTTTTGTCCAATTAAAAAGAAATCGCCAAAATCGGGCTAAATTTGGTGGAGATATCGCGTTTCGTACGTACGATAACATAGCAAATTAGGTAACCTCGTTTTTAAAAAGTGGTTTTAAAATTAGTACCTACTGGAATTTTGTAAATATGATCGTGATGTGGTTCTGTGATTGTCCCGCAGGTGAACCTGGCCGTGGAGCGGTTCCGCGTGAGCGAGGGCTTCGGCGGCGCGACGTGCGTGTGGCACGCGTCGCCGCGCGCGCCGCACCCGCGCCTGCACTGCACCACCACCAACCGCACCGTGGCGCCGCTGCTCTCCGTCTCCGACGCGCTCATCCTCGCCAGCGTGCAGGTCACCACCCACATCACTGCTCACTTATTCCGTTCCGCTCGTATTGTGCGTGCGTTTTTGTGTGTATGCGTCCGAAAGTTCGTGTCTGCGTTTGTGTTTACGTGTTTGCGTGCGTGTGCGTTAATGTACAAATAATTGAGTATTTAATATATTATTCGTAAAATATTACATGTAGCATTTAAAATTATCATCTAAAATGCATTCTCGTTAAACAGAATACATAACTTGATATAGTTTGTCAAGTCACACAAATATACACAATTTAAAATCGCAGTATAAATACCGTTTGCGACATAATCTATTACACATCGCAAATGTTTTTTAATTAATAAAAAAATAATTAATGACGTTTTGTTTTCGTCCGCAGATACCTCAGTCCCTAATCTTCAGCACGACAGACTCGGGCGCGTTACTCCAGAAGCCTCGCGACCTGGTGGTTTCGGTGTTCGAAGACGCGGCGCTGTTCCCACTCCTGCCCGAGCTGGAGAATGATGGGAGGCTCACCGGGCACAGGGCGAAGGACTATTATGGACGGAGCACCAAGAGAGAAGATATCAATATGGAGATCACCTCGCCTGTCGTCGGGTTTCAGCTTAGTGAGTAGATTCATTGATTTCGGGTTCCAAATCTAACTGCATTAAGAAAATTCTTCTAAGTATTGGTGCTATGAGCATATGAATGATCATAACAATGATCAATTTGTCACAAATTCTATGCAAAGAGTTTGAATTTTCAAATTATGTAAAGTCTTGTAAGTTTATAGACGGTGGTAATCCTTACCATCAAGTTACTTATTTCTAAGTTTGCTGTATATATGCAATAAAAGCACCAGATGCCCATGTCCAGCAGCAGTGGCCAATAAAAGACTAATGATGAAGACGATGGTGATGCAATAAAAATAAAAATATGTAAAAATGTAGCGGATGGATGAGGGCTGCTCAAGACCGAGATGGTTGGCGCTTACTCGGGGAGGCCTACGTCCAGCAATGGACGGCGACAGGCTGAGTTTTTATATATATATTAAGTTTTATATATTAATATTTTATTGTCATTTTAAAAACATGAGGTAATATAATATATTTTAGTTATTTTACGAGTAGCAATGTAAAGGCTTAAAATGTTGTTACTCTAATTTGTTACAGGTTTGTTTTATAATTAGTTAATATTTAGTTGTTAAAATATGTTGTAGTATTAAAAGTAAACGTAAAAGAAACGCAAATATAATGATATGTATGTAAGGATGTAGTGATAAGTGTGGTCCGTGGTGCAGAGGGCGCGGGCGCGTGCGGGTCGCTGGTGGAGCCGGTGATCGCGACGGTGCGCGCGCGCGCGGGCGCGGGCGTGGAGGGCCGCGCCGCCGTGTGGGACCCGCGCGCGCGCCGCTGGCTCGACAACTCCACCGGTACATACGTACATACATACACTCACGCCTTTTTCCTAGAAGGGGTAGGCAGAGGCGCTACCCACGTTTCGCCTCATGCCTTCCGTCCCACAATATCAGAGCGGACAAGCCTATATCGAGCACAAATTCCTGATTCCGGGCTAATAATGAATTGAAAAATCCAATATCACTTTACCCGACCCGGGATTAGAACTAAAAATCTCAGCGTTATAACTGAATTGTAGTACAACTACGCCAACAAGGCATAAAATACTACCATCTTGTATCTCATAGCGTAGTTAATAGTTACTAAAATTAAATGTAGTCCATTGGTAATAGCATAAGTAATATTTATTTAATTATTATTTCGTAATATTTAAATGTCGTACAATTAATACTTGTGCAATATAAAAAAATATATTGTTACAATTTAAAACAGAATTGCACATAATATGACAAATACAAGTTAGTATGTTATACATGTGTCTTAAATTATCATTAGCAAAAAAAACACTACTACTCAATTTTCGTCAACATAAATGTGCTCTCAAAGAATCTATTAGCTTTTTAGTATAAAAACCTGTTTTTTTCTGTTTCAGACTGCAAAGTATCGCACGTAGTATCAGAAATGATAATAATAAGCTGCACAAAACTGGCCTATGTAGGCCTACTGCAAAACGTCGAGACAGGCATATACGGGGCTCGAACCGACGGTGCCAGGTTCAAAGTCTCCCACCCCGCCGTATACGTGGGTAGTTTGATCCTAATAGGGTGCGTCAGTTGCGCCACCCTTACATACATCATGTGCTACCCAGCTATACAGATGGCCAAGAAAACCAAGCACGCTTTAATCAATACTTGGATAGCAATTGGATTGCTATGCTTCATGTACACCCTCGGAATATACCAGACTGAAGACGTGAAACTGTGTCAGATATTGGGACTGTTGATACACTACCTGTCTCTATCATGCCTGCTGTGGATGTGTGTGTCGGCAAGCAACATGTACAAATGGGTGACAAAGACGCACAATCCAGTGAGGACGCCTGAAGATGACATTCCACCGGATGTGCCAGTACAGAAACCTATCCTAGGACTGTATTTAGTTGGATGGGGTATTGCTCTGATAGTGTGTGGGATATCCGGTGCGGTTAATTTGAAGGACTATGCAGGATATTCACAGTGTTTTTTGAGCACCGCTCCGGCTTTAAGTGCCCTGTTTGTTCCAGGAGGGATTTTGTTAGTGTTTCTGCTGGTGTTGTTCTTGTTAATAAGGTGCACTATAAGGAACATGAACGTGCAGCTGTCAGAAGGGACGCAAGCGACGGAAAATGTCGATTTGGAAATGTGGGAGCCGCAGAGCAACGACCGAGCTGAAAGGAGAAGCGTTAAGTCAACTTTGGATTCGGAAATAGAAGATGTCGAGCATACTCCTATAATACAACTAAGAGCGCAAGTGATTGTGATGTGTTTGTATCTGTCTGTGTGGTCTTGTGGGGCCATAGCCGTATACAGACCGTTGCCGGCATACTTGCCGTATCAAGAAGACATCTGCAGCATCATCTACGCAGTCTGTGCTACAATATTAGGGACTTTTATACTATTTTTCTATGGTATAGCGAGAAGTGACGTCAGAGCTCAGTGGTCGATGATGCATTGTTACTTGCAAAGGAGCAAACAGTGCTGTAGGAACAGAAGTGTGTTTGATGCTAACCAGCAGGACTTATCAACTAATCCTAATGCAACTCCCGGGGCAGCTGTGTCGATACCTAACGATAATAGATCGAGATCCGGCAGTAGAAGTTCAAACAAAACTAATTCAAAAACTAACAACAGTGGTACTTACAAAGGCGGCGCTGAACTCAATGGTCAAACTCTACAGAAAGATGCGCTCAAGAATATTAACGGAAAAGCACCAAATATTAATTTAGTTGTGCTCCACAGACAGCAATACAGATCAAATAATTCAATGATGACGTACCCAGAGAGCGGAACCATTGGCCCGGAAATATTCTACAACCCCAACCAGATGAATGTTGCAAAAAAGTTTTTCAAAAAACAAAGACAAAATATGAAGAGAAATTGTCTAGAATTACCGACGAGGAGAGACTGTGATAATGATTCGCATTTTTCACTGCCTCTACCGACTAAAGAAGCGTATAGTGGGGTCGCGAATATCATTAACGCTGGTTCTAAAGTAAACAACACGAATATACATGTAGAAAGAACAAATAATGGTATCAAAGAGACCAGAAATGCTGTTAACCCAAACATTCTTGAAGAAGACAATAAAGACTACAAGAGTTATTCTACAGACAGAAAATCTTGGGCCAAGAACGAAGATCCAAAACCGAGTAGAACACAAGTAATGAATATTTACACCAATGTACCAGAGACACAAGTACCGCAGCATCAAATTGTGAAGGCTAATGTACCAAAAAGCTTCAACGGTCAGAGAAGCAGTGTGTCAGAGGAGTGTTTGCAAAGTCGGGCAGATCAACCAGAGATGAGAACTGTTTCGCAACAGTGTAGTTTGGAATACAGTTCAGCTTCTGAAATAGCGATGCCCCATACTTGTTCCGATCAAACCTTAAACACACATTCAGAAATGACGTCCTTCCAAGAAACACATAGCGGTCTGTGTTCGACCAATGAAATCACTGATACAGAAAGCTTTGGTCAATACATAGATTACTTGCAGCCCAGCAAGAATCAAGACAAAGATGGCGTCGACAAATCCTTGCAAGACATATCAGAGGAGTGCACTATGAACAGTGACGATGTCAATAGATCTGGTACTCCTCAAAACATGGAAGTTGGTGAATTGGACAATTTGTTACAAAACCCTGATGATTTAGGTTCGAAGGAGAAACTGGACGATGATAAAGAAACGTTTTTCATGGCGAAAACCTCGTATGACTTTGAAACGTGTAGTACTAACGCAAGTGAACAAGGTTTTGAGAATGAAAGCGACATCTATTGTCCTAACTACCAGATGTCAGAAGTGAGCATACGCAGCCACGGGCTTTACGCCCCTTCACCGTCTTCCATGTGTCCCAACGAAATAAGCTTCAGTAATGAAGACGTCTCGAACATTGAAAGTCAGTATGTCAACTACGACCCAGGGTGGCGGAAAACGATAAAAAGCAATCCGAAATTGGGAAAATACGTCCCAACTCCAGCGTTGAGTTGTCCAGAAGTTAATAGGGACAGCAGTCCAGTATCGTTTGCAAGTGAGATAGATGAATTGTATACACAAATAACGAGTAGAGATAGAGCGAAAGAGAAGGACAGAACTCCGCGGAAGGAAGCCGCGTTGGACGTGACTCTGAACAGTGACGTCACATTAAAACCAGATAGTGATAGCTGTGTTAGTGAGACTGTCTCTGACGTGGAAATGAAAGGAGAAACGACAGTGTAATAAAAATTTGACTCAAAACTTAGTGATATTCACTTGAACTGAGGCTGGCTTCCGCTTTGTTATTGAAATATATAGGCCTGTTTGTGAGAAAGTTTATAAGCAATTTTGAAAGTTTACGAGCACTTTACGCTTACAGCCCAATGTTAATAGTTAACATAGAGTTATATCAAATAAATTAGTGCCATTATATTGTGAGGTAAATGTTGGTATCATCGACTCTGCATTTCATTGCGTTTTATATTTGTGTCATAATATAATCATTGTAAGGTTGTACAGCATTGTATACTTTTTGTTAAATAGTTTTCACATTTAGTGCAGAGTCCTGATTAGATATTTACTGTTACATAGTTTATATTGTATTGTAAAGTTTAATGTTTCTGTTGTTAGCAATCTATTTAATTTGCATGGAGTGATTACTACAATATATATTTCTTAAAGTGGTTAGAGATAGCCGATAAAGATCTCCTTAAACTATTGAGTATGGTAGAATGGGATATTGGTTTGCTGTATTAAACAATCTTATAAAATGACTACCAAAAATGAATCCGTAAAGGGATCTTACAAATGATTATGATCTTACAATAGATTCAGAGTCAAATTTCATACATAGGGCGTTATTGCGCATAAAATCCAGGGCAAATCTTTTTATCTCAAATGAGTGCTCACAAAAACCCAGAGTCTAATAGTTCTGAACATAATCAGACTAGTTTTTTCTTTAGATTATTTGACATCACAATATTCACACAAACTAAACTATAAATTACATACCAAACTATCTAAATATATACGGAAGTAAAAAATGTACAGATTGAGCATTTTATCAATTTTCGGTTTATTAAAAAATTATCCATCCAGTAAAATATTTTTGGGTAATGATATTCCCTCAAAGTATATAATACGCTAACCCCTAACTCAGCACAATATTAGTATAATTGAGGTAGGGAAATAATATTATAAATTATATCAAACCCACTTGTATAGAAATTAGCAGTTACAAGTTTAGAAAGGGAATATGAAGCTGAAAGGGGGATGCTATACTCATTATAATGAACAACTTTTACTATATGGACAACCCTGAATTCGCGAAAAAAATTGCTTTTCCATACATTTGCAGATTCAAACTTTTATGAATTTTGTATGGAATCACTGATATTTTTCGCGATTTCAGGGTTGACCCCATAGTAAAAGCTATTCTTTATGATAAGTATGTATGTATTAGCCCATATTCGTCCCACTTTTGGGCACGGGACTACTCTACAATCGAGAGAATCGATTGAGAGTGGTTAGGCCATATAGTCCACCACGCTGGCCTAGTGCGGATTGGTGGACTTACATACTATAGAAATTCTTTAAAATCGCTACGGTATGCAGGTTTCCTCACGATGTTTTCCTTCACCGTTTAAGTGCGTGGTAATTGACTATCAATACACACATAACTCCGAAAAGTCTAGAGGTGTGGCCTGGGATGTGAACCCGCGACCACCGTAAACATGTAGGCAGCCGCGTCTGGTCCGTCCGTCCGTTACCAAGAGGCCACCACGCACTTATTACGTATTCATTATGATATGTATAGCATACCCCTTTCAGCTGTATATATCCTTTATGAAAAATCTTGTATCTTAATGTAAGACTTCAAAATATCAATTCTAATATGAAACAACGAATAAACACTACTGCACATAAATTAGGCATTTACTTTAACAAAGTAAGCTATATTGTATAGGTACTTAAGTTGTATAGTTTTTTGATAAAGTCTATTTATTTGATAAGTTTTAATATTGAGTCTGAAATAGCTTACTATGTACTATGTAGATGCGTTGTAAAGTTACATGTGCCAAATTTTGAACGGAATGTTGTAATGATGTATGGTGGTTTTGTACTAAACTTGGTAAATGACTGATATTAACACATCTTTTGTGTCTAGTCTGCGTTGTTTTAATATTGGGAGAATTACTTTTATTGTAAAGAAATGACATTCATAAATCGTGAAATTGTACCTTTTTTTCATATTTTGCTATTTAATTACGTATTATAAGACATATTGGCAGTCTTGATCCTACTTGTCCTTGATGCATTATGAAATTATTCCGCCATAACAAATTACGTAATATATTATTCGTAAATCGTTTTGGGAAAATAATTTTAAGGCGTTTTAAAACGTCATGAATTGACGTTAATACGTTATTGTGAATTGGCTGGCATTTTTGTGAGAAATTAAGGTTTTTGTTATGAATGCAGTTGTTGGTAGCTTAACAGTTCGTCCCATATTAAAACGATGCATAATAAAACATTTTATGTTATACTCAATATGATATAATGAAATTGTGCAGTATTTAAACGATGTGTGCCTATTTGATGTTGTGTAAAGTTTTGGCCTACAAATTGTTCTAAGGCGTGTTTAGTCGCCAACAAATGTGTACGCGACTTTATTTGCATTATATTTTTTATCATTTAGAAGTAAGGAAAATTAAAAGAGCAGTATTAGCGATCTAATGAGATCAGAAGAATTGGCAACTTTTAGTTTGTTCTACGTGGCATTGTGTTGTCGGGTTGTTGGCCTTCGTTGGCAAGTCGTAGTATTTTTTTATATAATTTTAGGAAAAAAAAAATGAAATTTAATTTCATACATATTCATCTCAACTGCCCTTACTTATACAGCAGTTACTTCCAAGTATTAAAAAAATTAAATAATATAATCGCAAGTACACATTTGTTGCGTTGACATTTGTAGAAAGAAATGAAAATATCTTGTAGAAGTTATATATTGAGCTAATGTGATATAAAAATCTTCCTCGAAACTGAACATTCATTGAACGAACTTATATTTTCCAAGTTAAAAAAAAAAACAAAAAAAAAAACTTTTAGGACACAAATCAAACTGCTAAGCTATATCACAATCTTTACTGAATAATAATACAAAATAGATTTTTTTAAATAAAAGGGATATAAAGCAAAAATTGATAATTTCAAGTAATTTTAAATGTAATTTGATCTACAAAGCATAAAACATTTTCCATATAGAGCTTTTATATTGATAGTGGTGACCACTTACCATCATATAATCTATTTGCTCTTACCATTTATGCAATGGCAATTTATAAATCAATTGTAGTTCGTTCAGTGGTCGTTGAGTGGTCCCAGCGCGTTCCAATGCGCACACTAATGTAGACTGTTTGTAGATTTCTAAATATTTCTAAATATATTGACTCTTGTGTATATAATATATTAATAGTGACAAAATTTATAAAACGTTTAGCTTTTTGTGGAGCATATTGCGTATTAAACGAGAGGCATTTGCACTTATACTGACTTTTATTTATTAAAAAAATGTAATTGCAGTAAAAATACATTCTCCGCAATCATGAAACATAAAAACATTATGAACGTAAAATATTTATACGTCTGTATCGATAAAACAATTAAAGATATATAATTATGGGTAATAGGTAGATTCAGTTGGCTTATCTTAAATCGAAAATCGAATATACCCACATTTCATTGCTGTTACAAATATATGGTGTGATAGTATAGAAAAATAAAATGCAGTTAAATACAACCATATAATAAAATATAGTAAAACAATAACAATATTCATATTACATAATTATTTTATGAGAATAATTCGAGAATTAAAATGCACTTCATAGGTGCAATAGATATCTGACCAAAGGCCGAATACTGAAGTCGATTTTTTTACCAAATACAAATTTTCTATGTAATTTAAAAAAATATATATTTAAATTGTGTTTTAAAAAAATAGTGTTGTGCAAAAATAATTCAAACCTCAACATTTTATCGCATTATAACTAACAAAAAATATCTGTAATCTGAATAACTTAAATGTATAGATTGGCAAAAAGTGTAAAAACGGAACTAACACTTTATTTCACCTGGCAGCACTGTCACATCTTTCACATTTGTAAATTTTAATTAAATCTCGCATCGAAGTTTACGTTTTTATTGAAGTATTTTCAGTCAGAGCGTTTAGTAGTTACTTTTGTTATTTAATTATCAATTAATTAATAATAATAAGAATCAATATTAAAAACCCAGTTTAAAAGTGATGCCATATAAACGGCTCAGTGCCGCCTCCATTTATTTTTTACATTTTTTTGCCAAGCTATAAGTCGGTTCGATCATTTCTACACAAAACTGTCAATTTATATAATTAAGATTTTACTGTCAGATCTTCAGTATTCGACCTCAAGTCAGATAACGAATACATTTAATAGATCATACGCGGTATTACTACCATCTATACATACATATAGAGGGCGTACACAACGTCTCTAAACTTATAAAACCTTACTTATATTGAGCACTTTTATTATTAAAATATTTTACAGCTCTAGATACAAGTATTGAACACTTTATGGTATCAGTGTTGCCATGTTAGTTAAAAAATTAAAAATCTTCAACATTAAATGGAACACGTACAATTTCAAATTTAATTATATATTTACAGCTAATATATTTGGTCATGCACTAAGAAGAAATTTATTATATAAAACAACTAGCAGCCCGGCCCAGCTTCGCCTGGGTGCTTAGATGTTTAGACTCCACTCCACACCAGAAATATCTTATTCCCGTTCAAACTTTTGTACTCCTGAACCCAACCTAAGTACCTACTATCCCTATTCGCTTTTCCTATCGTATCCCATCCCATCTCATCTGGCTCTTTTTCTTTCTGTTACATCCCGTCCCAATTTTTCCCATGAATGCAATCCGGATCCCACCGGTATCGTCGCGTTCGTCCCACTTTATCCCATTTCATCCCTTAATGCCTAAATAGGCATGTTGAAAATTTTTTGGAATTGCTTTTATTTTGTAGATAGGCCTTATATAAACACGAAAATAAGACGAATATCATTTAAAAAATACGCAAACACTAATACTTTGCAAAATTCCTGCTAAAACTTTCCGCTCAGCCAAAATTCTGACTACGAAATTGATTTTTTGAAGTATAGTAAACTACTTATTTCTCAAATGTAAACAACGCAATAGTCATAACGTTTTTCCTTCTTGGTGATTTCTGTTGTTTAATTCCTACCTGAAACAGCGCTAAGAATGTTCATCAAAACAAACCCCTTTTTGTCGCTTTAGGCTAATAAAGAAGACTATGCATTACCTATTGACTGCCTCGGTGGCGTAGTGGTACTACGGTACGATTGCAAAGCTGAGGTCTCGGGTTCGAATCCCGGGTCGGGCAAAGTGATGTTGGATTTTTCTATTCATTATCAGCCCGGAGTCAGGAATTTGTGCCCGATATGGCGATAGGCTCGCCCCCTATCACATCGTGGGACGGAATATATAAGGCGAAACGTGGGTGTTCTGGTAGCACCTCTGCCTACCCCTTCTGGGAAAAAGGCGTATGTTTATGTATGCATTACCTAAGATGTTTTTATAGTGCACATTATTCTTCGTTACTGGTGTCAAATTATAAGTTTTTATATCAATAGCTTTAGCGGTTTTGATTTTCCGTACAATATTTCTACCCTTATTTTACCCCCGTAATGATGTTTTTCCAAAATTATTGTAAGCCATTATTTTTTGTTTGTAATAATAAGCTGAAATATATATTTTTATAGAAATAGCTTCAGCTGTTTCGATTTTGCATATCAAATTTCAACCCTTATTTTAACCCCTTTAGGGTTAATTTATATATTTTTATTTTTAAATGAGTAACTAAAGTGCCAAGTTTAACATCTTAACTTTAACGGTTTAGATTTTTCCATACATACTTTCATCCCTTATTTCAACCCCTTCAAGACTTTTCTTCACAAAAAAAAGTAGCCTATGTCCGTCTCCAGGCTCTAAGCTACCTCCTCACCAATTTTCAGCCATATCAGTAAAGCCGTTCTTGAGTTATAAATAGTGTAACTAACACAACTTTCTTTTATATATATAGATAAATGAATGAGTTAAAACATATATTACACAACCCTATATTTACAAGTTTAATTACAAACCTTAATATTATTCTTAAATCTACTCAGTATAATATACATATAACAATAAAAAAATCACTGGCTGGTGAAATGGCACCATTTTGTAAGCCAACACTCACAAGTTGAGTTCAATGCTTCACTTAAGTTCCGTTTTTTATATAGTCTTACCATTCAGGCCATATTTCGGCATTCCCATATTATCTAAGCTTGCTGGTACCCACGATGAAATATATTGCAGTATTAGTTCATGCTTGGGCGGGAGGTAACACAAGACGGGCAGTGAGTTCTCTTCCTCGGCCAGCCACGGCCCCCAACATTCTGCTCATCAGGGTCTTTGGAACCTCCTCGATGGTTTTCTCTTTTTCTTTGGCTGAAAAGAATACATTTGTGTCAATTAAAGGCCTAGTGGAAAAACAGCAGGCATAGTGACTTAATGATAGCAGCTGGGTTATCTTTTGAAGTATATCTGTAGCTTATATTCGATTCAGGTGATCACTTACCATCAGGTGAGCCGTATACTCGTTTGCCCCGTGTATTATAAAAATGTAGCACGTCAAGAGACAAGCAGATCAATTGAATCAGGTTTTTCAGAAATGGCAAACAGAGTAGGGAAAAGCAACGAAGAAGATGGGATGTGGGATTAAGACTGGCAGCTGGTTCTAATTGATCAGTTTGAGCTGATTGACAATAATGGAAATAACAAGACCGTTAGCAAGACTCATTCTAAATTGAAAGAAAAATGAATAATGAAAAATAGTTCATAAATAAGGTGTTTTGACTGCCTCGGTGGCGTAGTGGTACTACGGTATGATTGCAAAGCTGAGGTCTCGGGTTCGAATCCCGGGTCGGGCAAAGTGATATTGGATTTTTCTATTCATTATTAGCCCGGAGTCAGGAATTTGTGCCCGATATGGCGATAGGCCCGCCCCCTATCACATCGTGGGACGGAATATACAAGGCGAAACGTGGGTGTTCTAGTAGCACCTCTGCCTACCCCTTCTGGGAAAAAGGCGTGTGGTTATGTATGTATGTATGTAAGGTGTTTTGTAAACTAAAAACAACACGAATGAAATTAGTTTATGGTAGCCTTCCATTTTGGCATTTAGAAGATTTAAAGGATATCCCAGACTAATAAAAATTCGAACAGAATTATTACTCACCAACAAGAAACTCAATGATCAAAGCCGGCAATTCTATGTCAGCGGGGTGCGGATTATTGACAAGACGCAGCGTGGAGGCAGCGCAGTGTTGTGCACTGCTCACCAGCTGCGCTGCGTCTGACTGCGCCCCCACTAGCAACGCGCTGGGCACCGCACGAGAACTGCACCTGATCTGCCACCATGCTGCACCTGTATGGGCATTAGTAAAATTAGCTAACAATCGTTGATAACAATACTTATGCCACCGGGAATGAAAAACGCATTAAAACTTATAGCCCGCTCTGGAGATACACGCTACGGTCCGCTAATGCTCATTAATCCCTAGTATTAAAATATATCACCCCGTTGATAATAGCGTTACATTGCATTATTAATTATAACGAGATATTGCTGAAAAACTTAAATGAATGTACATAAACTCACGCCTTTTTTCCCAGAAGGGGTAGGCAGAGGTTCTCTTGGTAGTAACCTGGCACCCGCGTTTCGCGAGCTGGTCGAGCCTATCGCCATATCGGGCACACATTCCTGACTCCGGGTTGATAATGAATAGATAAATCCAATATCACTTTGAACCAACTTAAATGAAATAATTTGTTTTTGAAGCCGAATATTAAGTACAATCGTGTGCAATGGAAATATTTGTTATGTAGAGTGATATTTTAAATTTAAACACCTCATTAAAATTAATTACATCAAAATATTGAGGTTGGTGTACTGCAAAAGATAAAAGAAGTATAAATATTAAAAAGATAATAATGGTCACATGCATTGATCCGATTTTTATGTAACAAAACATCAACTATTTTGTTGCTATCTAGAATTAAATACCTATAAACATTTCCCGTATTAAAATATAATGATCATGTCTAATCAGTCTTAGACCTTATAAACGTAGAGGGTAGAAAATCTGATGCGGGCTATTCAAGTCCAGGCTTGGCGCTTACTTGAGGAGGCCTACGTCCAGCAGTGGACGATAATAGGCTTACAGGTTTTTCCAGAACTCCACGATAATACAAGAATGGCATATCGGAGATATACGAGTATATCTGATTATGACATCAGAGTAGCAAAAAATAGTCCTGTCTCTAGCAGTTCTTAAGTAACAGCCTTTCTATTGAAAAAAGAAACTAACTTTAAACACTTTGTAGAAGTGTGACCAGTGATTTGAGAGGGTGATCCATTAAAGAGTTCTGAGACAGTATATTCATTACCTAATGCTAATTTTCAACTAAACTAATTTTGCCCAAAACTGATAATCACCTCTGATATAGTTGAGAGCGCCGGTCCAGTCTCGTGCTCTTGAGCTGGCCCATTTCCCTTCTTCATTCTCTTGCAGTTCCCCTTCCGCCAGCCATCTCTCTGGAAGGTACGGCCACTGAAATCATACAAAACATTTTGTTTCACACCATCTATTGACTAAAGGGATTCTTGCAAAACTTCTGAATCTTAGTATTGACCATCGTGTCATAGATGTTTCTACGGCATTGATTAAATGACAGCCTCCGTGGCGTAGTTGGTTAGACGCCGACTATGAAACGAGAGCCTGCGGGTTCGATTCCCGCAACAACACAAATGTTTGTGTGGCCCACATATATTTGTGTCGGGTCTGGGTGTTTGTGAGACCGAAAAGTCTCGCGTAGTTTGTGATACCCACGACACAAGACTTAATTGATCTTAATGTGCGATCAGAATTACGAGTATGTATGTGACTGTTGAGTGTATTTATTTATATAATAATCCAAAACATAAACAGCCATTTAAAATTAGGAAGTGGTTCATGTGATTGGACACACAAATAACCAGGCTAACCATTTGTAGTTCCCTCAAATAACAGTAATATTACGACTTGCACTACTATAAAAACTAGAGGTCATATCTACTAGGTTGTTATTTAAAACATTAATTTTTATCATGACCCCTATACTGCAGTTGTAATTAATAATAATGTCAATTAAACAATTATTAGTGACATTTCCAGGCCTCAGTGACTTACGAGTCGTCGCCACATGGAGTATGGACCTCGGTCACGTCGATAACGCACGGCAATTAGCGGTGCATTTAACTTCATAAAAATACCTACATCGGAACTTTGAAACGGATAAATGCGATATTGCTCATGATGTTTCGTAGTTTAATGCCACATTTACTGGTAGGTGTACTTATCTGGTAAAACTCAATAGATGTGATAGTAATAAATAATCTCTTGCCTGTTGACATAATATGTAATAATGCCGGCCTACTGGACACCCAATGAGTACTAGTTTAACCCGAAAATTATGTCTATCTTTAGATATACGAAGTACATTACTAGATATAGGCCTCTCCTAAGGATTTCTTTAGCGAACTATAGTGGGTATCTGTAGGCCACTTCCAACAGATCAATGTGTAGATCCTTTAGTGAGGCCTATATTCGGCAGTGGACTTCCTGTGGCTGAAGAGAGACAGAGAGTAGGTTTGTGTTGGTAGTAAAGAATTTTTGTACTTTATCATTTTTTTTATCAGCCCATATACGTCCCACTGCTGGACACGGGCCTACTCTACAACTGAGAGAATCGATTGAGAGTGGTTAGGCTATATAGTCCACCACGCTGGCCTAGTGCGGGTTGGTGGACTTACATGCCGTAGAAATTCTTTAAAATCGCTACGGTACGCAGATTTCCTCACGATGTTTTCCTTCACCGTTAAAGTGCGTGGTGATTGACTATCAATACACACATAACTCCGAAAAGTCAGAGGTGTGCCCTGGGATTTGAACCCGCGACCACCGTCAACATGTAAGCAGCCGAGTCTGGTCCGTTACCATCAGGCCACCACACACTACTTTATCATACCTGTATAAAATGTAGGGCTCTCTGGCAGAAGGCAGCTGGGGGGTACTGCCAATAGAGATTCGGATGTGGAGCTCCAATCACTGCAAATTTGCTTATTAGTTTGCTGTGACAGTGGACTAGGTACCTGAAAACAAAGCAGACAATTCTAACGTTCGTAGGATATCCTGAATAACAGGGCATGTTGATGGTTAATTTTTAATCAATAAATATCTTCACACTTAAAAATAAGTCAATAATACATTTATTAGGTAAAGATATAATGATATCCACAACGTGGACAGAATTTTAGCAGGAAGGCGTTGAAATTGAAATGTAACCCACTTTCAACGGGTGCAGTGAAAATCTTTCCTGTGGCTGACTATGATGAAGACCTGCGTGGTATACTAAGACTAAAACCCCTGTCAATAGTAGCGGAGTCCAGTTCTCAGCAATTAAGTATCAATATGGCCTCATATAGATAAAACAATTTATTGAGGATAAAGTCTAAAAACGATACCAGTCATGAACGCGATGTTGAAACATCGAAATTGTGTCGAAATCAAAGATTAAGAGATTAATTTTTGTTTATTACGATTGGACAATGCAAACAATTAGATACACTGTGCAGTAGGTAGAATGAGTAATACTTTTTCAACGAATTAGGGTATTATTAGTTTGTGATTTATCTGATTCAGACACTCATGAACAGGGTCGATTTTGTGTTATCATACTCTCAAAATAAATTGATTAAAATGCACAAGATGGTAAGCGCAGCCAAGGGTGATATAGTATCGACAAGATGCAATTATCATTATTGATTATTAAAACTGAATACTGAAACTGATGAACTGAACACCGGGCTTGAGGTGAAACATTAAGGGCTAAAGATAAAAGACAAAGAAGGGAAAGATATGGGGCAATACGTCTCTTGCTATGCCTGTTTCATAAGAGGTCATGTCTATCAACAAATTGTGGCGTGAGGCGCAACATGATTTGAACTGACCTGTTGCGTCAGGGCATATTGTTTATGCATGTCGAGAAAGCTAATAAATCTTATGTCAGGGTTTATCTCTCTTAAATAAGCAACGATTAGCGGATATATAATGATGGCCTATGTGACGGCGTATAGCTTGATAATATTAATACTTTAAGCAAGTGATTTACAAGAAATTGCGTCGGAAGGAAAATTACTTCCAATTTTAATACAATGAACTAAGAGCAGTCTTTAAAATGTGACTTCGGGAATTGTCCTGATATAAGTACCTAGGTATGTTCTTAGAAAATAATAAATGCAAAATACGCTTGATAACCTCGCGTATTGATATCTATTTGTAATTTTTATTCAGGGGTTTTCCTTCACCGAACGCGAACCACTCCAAACAAATATTTAAAGAATTTAGACACTTATTTCGTAGTGTTGCAAAGCCTTTATTGCGAAACATTATACTAAAGCCAACAATATCTACTGAAGAACCCAGATTATTCTTACTATTGGACAAATGAAGTTTGTATAATCTTGTAACAAAAGTAAAATAAACTTAAGCCATTGTCCACAATGTTGGTCTAATGCGTTGGCGGACTTCACACACACTAGACTTTCTTGCAAAGGTCTCTACAGTAATACAGATGTTTTAATAATGTTTCCTTCATCTTCGAAGTTCGGACTTTGTAATGATTATCAATTAATATTAATAGGAAGAACATCCTTATATGAATCACATCATTCGTGAGACGCATGCGAGACATCGCGTGTTCCAGTTACAAGGTATCGTAATCTGCTCCGATAACACTAGGAAGTTTGTTTACTCATACACTTTTAATTATAACTGATTATCATTTCAAAATACATAATTGTTATGTTATTTTTCACGCGCGTGATGCGATAACTTCCATACAGTTTTGGGTTACGTGACACTTGAAGTGCATTGAGTTGTTAAAATAATGTTGATAGCAACTGATAGGATTGCATACTAACAATATGTATGTTGCTATGGTTTTTATGTATTTTGATACTTTAGGCCACAGTCCATCATATTCCTGAGCAAGGGGAAAGCTGTTGACTTTTTCTTAGGATTTTGCAACTATTTTTTTACACCTTAGCATTTTTTTATAGCATAGGTCCGGAAAATGAGCAAGCAGGCCACCTGATGGTAAGTGATCATTGTCGCCCATGGACATTCACAACGCTTGGATCATGGATGTGTTGCCGGCGCATCAGATCGGGAGGGGAGCGGGAAGGAAGAAGGATGGAAAAAGGAAAATGGTAATGGACATGTTCGTCACCTTGATTTTAAACACAGGTTTATTACAAAATTGCATTCTGTATGTATCCTACAACACGTCTTGTTTACGAAATATGTGTGGTAAACAAAAGACACTTACCAAGTCAACATGCCTCCAATCCCGAACCCTATCACAACACCAGGACGCCTCTCTGACACTCCCAAAGCCTTCATAAGTGTAGACAGTTCTTCAACTGCCCGTGGAGGGGAGAGGTCGTTCCGGCCGCCCCCCTCACTGCCTCCAGTGCCTCTCAAGTCCAATGTGATGACGTGGTAGCCGGCTTCAGCTAGTCTCCGGACTACATTGCACCAGTTGGGACACCACAGATGGCCCGTGTCTGGTGCATCACCCAAGATGAGGACCATTTGGCCTGACTTGGGTCCTGTTTCTACGTAGTGGTATTTTACACCCTGTAAAGAATATTTTAATAATTGAATATTGATAATTATTTTGGGATATTTTTTAGAAAGGATTAGATGATTCTCATTTGTTTTTAACTAGTTTTCTTTTAAAACATGTTATACTAAAGTAGTTCCTTTGTTATAATTTTTAATTTGTGCAAATATTTATTATAATCACATTAATTATAAACTTTCAATAAATCAAGTAGGTACCAAATTTATAATTTTGTGTATTGTATTTTATGTTTTAATAGTAGAAAAATGCACAAGATATAAATTAAAGACTAGTATAAAATTACTTACAATTTATTCCATATTTTATATTAAATGTACTTTAGATATATTATACCCACATTTTGAAAATATTATTTTCGGAAAACACGCCGAATACATGACTTTTTATCACTGGTTATTTTTAGAAAACATTAAACCAATAAGCATAAAACAAATTAAGTTTTATTTGATACTCGTAAATTATTCAATGAATACAGAAAATAATCGAAGTGGTGTTTACTTGCCATTATTTTGATGTAGCAGTGAGTGCCAATGGAAGAATCGACGGTAAGTTCGACCGGTGGAAAATTTTTACCCAATTTTCTGCGATGTCCTTTCCATAACCTCTTCACAATTATTTGTACTATTTGCCATAAACCTAGGAATATACACTTAAGCACTAATTCGACAGCTAGCCACCCAGAAACAACTTGTAAAACTTCATGTTTCGCGCCCATTTTAAAACACTCGTGTTAAATGTACAATAAAAATGCGTTGAGGATACTAAAAGCTCAAAGGTCTTCGATGTAATGATATATGCGGCCGGTCCGGTGCATTCTTATCGATTTTTATCAAGTTTTGTTCGAAGTAAGCGGTTATCTGAACTATGCGGGTGTCGGCCGTCGGGAAACGATGGTGACAGTTTGCCAGTCGCGTAATAGTTGGACCGTGGTCTAAGCTGTCAGTAAATACATTCCAAAAATAGAATCTTCAATTATTTAGCATTAATTATATATTTCATCTTCATTCTTTATTAATTAATTCGTTTAATTGTAATTTTAATCACCACATTGTTTGACTTAGATATCTATAAGTCAAAGAAATGCCGCTATTTACCGCTAGATGTCGTTATTAGTATTTTAATTCTAGGAAAATTGCATGAATGCAGGATATTGTTTTGTGTTTTTGCGTGAACTGATGTTTTTTATCCCTTGCAAAAAACTTTAATAAATTCTTCTAAAATTTATGGTTTTATATTTAGTCAGATTACTCATTTGTAATATTAATCTATAGATAAAGGGAACAAAATTAAAAACCTTGTGTGTGGGTTTTTTTATAATGGAATGGACGTGAACAGCCGGAACAGTGTTAGCAGGTTCGAATTTTCGACCCAAACTTCCGTCAACCCAAAATATATCTTGTTGGGCTATGGCCTAAGCTTTCACAACCGTAGATAATAATTCTATGAGCTGCCTTGCATATTCAGACCCTATTCGCCGTGTGAAAGA
Organism: Theretra japonica; assembly: GCA_033459515.1. Lineage (NCBI taxonomy): Eukaryota > Metazoa > Arthropoda > Insecta > Lepidoptera > Sphingidae > Theretra > Theretra japonica. The sequence continues at coordinate 13,295,756 of CM065949.1, forward strand.
TTATGCTGAATACACATTAAATACAAGTCTAGGGTCGACCTAGGTACGTCATCATAAGTCTAGATTCTAGAACGTTGACGATTACCACAACAAATAAAATAATAATTATGCAATGCACTATAAACTTATTCAAACATTGTCAAAGTGATTGATGATGTGAACCAACAATTCACACATCTATTTGTACGACAAATCCGTCACAATATTGATTTAAGCATTTCTACCATTGACTGTACGGTTGATATACCTTTGCCTGCCCACGAGGGTTTATTTAAAAACAAATTAAGCCCGGAGCAGACGGGAGGCACTCAAGTCTCCAAGAGGATAATGACGACGGACGACAAACGCAGAAATGGCGAGTCACGACTACTAACGATGGTAAAGTGCATTCATGTGTTGTTGTGGCGTTTAAATCTGCCCGTGCGCACGCGGAATAACCATTTCAAAGGATTAAATTGATTATGATTATTTGAAACGCCTGTTCAGTGCCCCAGAGCAACACTTGAGCGTAATGATTTATAGGTACAATTTTCTTTTGAATTTCTTGTGGGAAATGTATTGATAAGTAGTATGCAAATGTTAAGTGCGTGGTGGCCTGTTGATAAAGGACCAGATACGACTGCTGACATGTTGACGGTGGTCTTGGGTTCAAATACCAGGGCACATCTATGATTGTTCCGAGTTGTGTGTATTGATAGTCAATCACCACGCAGTGTAACAGTGAAGGAAAACATCGTGAGGAAATCTGCATACCGTAGGGATTTTAAAGAATTTTTACGGTATGTAAAGTCCGCCAATATGCACTTGGCAAGCCTGGTGGACTAACTAACCCAAACTCTCTCAATCGTACTCTCGATTGTAGAGGAGGCCTGTGCCCTGCAGTGGGACGTATATGGGCTGATACAGATGCAAATATTATATTATTTTGATACAAGTATAAGTTTACGCTTGTATCCCTGTAGCTGCAGATGAAGAAACCACTAATGGCACCATAATTTTATCCAATTTATTTCCGTCGCAAGATACAGTAGTTAGCAAGCTGCTAGCCTATCCATGGGACTCGAACCGAGAACCTCAGATTCCCGTCATTTATTTTCACATTCTATGCGTTAAAGCATCAATATAATTTGGTTTAAATACCATCTCGGCCTGTATTACAATTAATATTTCTCGCCGCATTTGTTTACTTTCTAAAAGAAAATAATATTGTAAAACATTTTGAAATTATTAGCTTAATAAACTAAACGTTTCTATTTATCGATTGATCTAATATGAAACCATAGTTTTATAAGACAAATTGATTTAAAGGGTCTATAGGTATGCGTGAGTCTTCGTCGCCCTTCATGTGACTGTCGTGGGGTTTGTTTATACAGATCGACAGATAATCGTGCACGTGACGTAACAATGTGAGCGGAGACGCGAGACGCGGCCAAATGATCGGAGATAGCTTCCGTGAGCTATCTATATTTGATTAATTTTAGGACGGACACACAACTTGTGTACATATTTTGAGAATTAAGTACATGTCAACAGGGGATATACTGTGACAGTTTTTGATTTTTGTGGGCTGGTAAATATGTAACACAAGTTAATTTTAATTTTATTCTCAAGAGTGGATGTGTTAGAAAGTTCCCCGTAATTAACAATGTAATGCTTAACGGTTTCGTTTCTTGCTACCTGTCACTCGGTTAGAATTGTATAATAAATACAGAAGTGTTAATAAATTGCGTAATAACTACTAAATGTGTATTTTCAAATGTATAAATTTGTCATTAAGTAAAATTTGTAATTTTCTTTTGGGAAATAAAGTTTCTATAACCTAAAAAAATATTTGTGGGTTAAAACTATTTTTTTTTAGAAACCGTCAAACCCTTATTACGATTTAAAACTGATCATCGGCCGAAATTCTGTAATGTTTCGTCGTCTTTTGCGAGGTAAATAGCTAAGTTGTATAAAATGTTTCATCCACATTGCGTTCTCTTTAAGCTGCTGTAAAAATTGGCTATGGAGAACAATTCCTTTGCTGTCGAATTTCGTTTTGTGTATGATATTGCCGAAGGCCCAATTCTACAGTACTACAGTACGTACAAGTAAATATTCAAGGGTGGCGAAAGTCCCTTACCATCAGGTAAGACGTTGGCCCTTTTACCAGATCTCTACAAAATAAACACGGTAATATTTTTAAACGCCTTTAATGAATGTGCTTTATTGCGCATATGTACAAATTCTGTAAGCCAGGACCAACAGTGGCGCGCATTTTAATGACCGAGCTTGAAGCTCAGCGAATTATGAAATACTGCGGCCTGTCCCAGCTTCGCCTGGGTGCAAATATTTTTTGATTCCACTTCACACCAGATACATTGTATGTATGTATTATACAGATAAACCTTCCTCTTGAATCACTCTATCCATAAAAAAAGCGTATCAAAATCCGTTGCGTAGTTTTAAAGATCTAACCATACATAGGGACAGACAGACATCGGGAAGCGCTTTGTTTTATACTATGTAGTGAACTTGTCTATAACCTACAATGAAATTAAATAAACAGCAAAAAGGAGTAGGTTTTATTTGAATATTGTAAGAATCGTTGTACCATCAGCCTTAGTCTCCGAGATGTTTGAATGCGTAGACACGTCCGCGGTCCCTCCGGCACTCCGCACTCCGCTCGGTGCTCGTATCTCGATCAAATACATAAGGGGCGAAGCTCCACGCCGACTTATATCCTTATATCCTACTCTGGTCTCTTACAATGTACTTATTAACGAGAGTTGTCAACTTGTACTTGTCTTTGTGTTAGGATGAGATTTTGTAGTGATAATAATGACTGCCTCGGTGGCGTAGTTGTACTACGGTATGATTACAAAGCTAAGGTCTCGGGTTCGAATACCGGGTCGAGCACAGTGATATTGGATTTTCTATTAATTATCTGTTCGGAGTCAGGAATTTGTGCCCGATTGGCGATAGGCTCGCCTCCTATCACATCGTGGGATGTAACGTACAAGGCGAAACGTAGGTATCCTGGTTGCACCTCTGCCTACCCTTTCTAGGATAAATGCGTGATGTTTATATATGTAATACTACCTACTTAATAGTTATTTTAAGATTAAATAGAACTAATCTACGAGTATACTGATGAGGTTTGTATGAAATTAATGTTTTACGAAAATACCTACATTTTGGGTTGATTATATTCTTGAATATTATGATATATGATCATATATTTAGCTTAAATAAAATCATAATCAGCAATCGAAACATCATCTTTGGTGTTCACGGCCCACGTTGCTTATGCCATGCTAGTATTAAAAGAAACGAAGACAATAAATAAATACCTACCTAAGTTAACAATGTTTTATCAAAATCCCTTTAGCATAACATATCACAAATTTATTGCAATATGTAGTTTAAAATATTTTACATTATATTATTATTACATATATAAAATACACCACGTATAGTAATTCATTTAAATGCACTTCAGTTTAATAACGTTTCTTACTGAATTATGCAATTGTCTAACAACAGAACTAGTCAACCAAAACATTATTCCAACAAATCGTATATCAATAAATAACAAAACAAAAGCTCCCGTCGGTCACAGAACATGGCGGCTAATGTCTCGTGCATTAACATAGTACATAAGGGTCGATTGTGATGATAATGTTGCGAGGCGACGAGGCGACGAGGCGACACGCGGCGACGTTGCAAAGGCGGTGTCACGACGCCCCGCCAGCAACTGATTAACAACTGACACTGGGGTGCATTGTGTCGGCTGATTGAAAATTTATTACTGTGCTGCGTATATGGTTATGAATGATATGTTAGCTCAAATTTGGGTTTAAATGGGAAGTTGTGTGAGAATTGCAGTGTTGTAAGGTGCTGGTGTTAGTTATGAGTCAACTGGAACTATAAATATTATTTTAATGGTCGTCTTTACTGTAATTATCGTGAAACATAGTTTGATATTGTCGTGGATAGGTGAGGACTACTAGCGTTTAGATAATTTTTGCTAAAACTCTAGAAAAAATATCTATATTTTCCTTAATTTTTTACAAAAACATTACATAGATGATAGATAGATAGATGGACGTTGGTCATTCAAATTGCCACGGTGTACAGCGTTAAAGTAGATATCTTAATCGTGCATAGATTTTGGCTTTTCTTATCTTTTTCCACATATATACCTTCCCTCGATAAAGCCATTCCAAAAAACACAACAATAAAACACAGAACTCAATCAATCTCAGTTCGAAGTTTAAACTCATGCGGATAGAGTGAAAATGTGAACGTTCATGTAAAAAAGGTTGGAAATCCGGCAATTCAGTTTGAGTAGCGACGGCGGCGGGCGTACGCCGGTGGCCGATGGACGCTGTTTAATTTTTCCTTTGGTTTTTTGCGCAGTAGCATTAGCATTCGCCGCGCGGGCGGTCGGTAACAACGTTATGCGAGTTACACACGCTGCCTGCGTACAGGCGAGGCGTCAAGTGATTCGCTCTCGCATTGTCTATGATTCCTTTCAGATGCGATGGTGAAAGTTTTTTATAACTATATTTCGTTTCAAAATCCACAAAACACTATCATAGTGGACTATGGCGTAAGTCCTTTCATTCGTAGAGAAGGTTCGTTTGCAATGATTCGAAATGCCTTTATGTTGACTTGCTCCTAATTTGAACATGCTGAACTGCATTAAAACTGAAAAGACGTAAATATGATAACTACTCAAGCGTATACATATGTATACGCTACGCTGATGTAGGATATATATCCTACATCGGCTTTTGGACCTCTGGCTACCAATTTCTGTGAGATAATGGTACCATCCCGATCCAGTCGACCCATTTTACTCTACGTTTAATGCCCTAGACAAGGATCTACCCCTTACAAAACTGTAGTATACTTCCTTCATTGGCTAAATATAAAAATCCTGGGTTCATATTTACCTGTCCACTACAGTTCCTGTGATATTAAAACGCAACTGTAACACACAACACGCTCCTTCTTCAAACGAGGCTTAAAGAGAGTACTTTCCTTAAGGTAGGCAGCGATTTTGTTGTGCTGGACTCCTGGCACTGCGGAGGTCTATGGGCAGCGGTAGCTTCTTTCTATCAGGCTGGCCTTATGGCCTTATCTATCTACTTTATGCTCGTCTGCCTATAACGGCAATAAAAAAAAAACAAATCACAGCACTAGACTCTGTACAAGTGAGATTGTGAGCGAGTGTACGCACGTCGGTGTACGAATGCATTACAGCTGGTAGGACGCGAGAGCCACTCGTTACCTACTTGACTGTGTAACTTCGTTTGTGAGAGCTCGCGCAACTGCCTGCACTTGGGAGCTTTGCGGACGTCAGGTTTTCTGGTGTTTATTAAAGGAATATTAATGGGAAATGAGGGGTCTTGTGTAGAAGATATAGGGTTGGGTGTTGTAGTCGATATAGAGATGAATGGCCGTCGTTTTCAGTGATAATTACATTAACAAAATAATTTAAATTGTAGATTCATTTTTAATTATTCTACAATTTGTAAATATTGTTTCTAAAATTATTTTAGAAATGGTAGTCAGTTTTCTTGACATATTTTATTTTATTTTACGACCACACGTTATGGTTGATATTTGTTACAGAGTTGAAAACTCTAGAGCTCTACGGCCCTTTGATGATATGAAACCTGTTATTTTCTGAAAAATTAACAACTACTCACATGCCATTCGAATCGAAATATTATCTACTCTTTATTTTTCTTACAGGTATAGCTAAATTCCACGTAGGCCAATTCATACCGTTACTCAAGCTTTCACCACACAATTCTCATGCAACATGTCCGCATCACTCCCGTACACGCAATCGAAAATGTTGATTTCCTCGGGAGGGTGCGTCGCAACGAGAACTAATGTCTATTATGGCGGCCCCTACCCAAAGATTTATTCAAAATGTTATTTTACACCCGTCCATGTACGTACGCGATGCTATTGTGTTCAATTGACGTTCTATGTAATCATATTGCGTTCCCATTGTAATTTGTCGAGCTGGGATACCGAACAGTATTTTCTTGACGCGCCGGCCGCCATTTTGCGCGGGGCGTCATGTCAGTTGTGTTATTGAGTTATATCGAGTGAGTAATGCGATGATGACGCTCACGAGTTTTTGAGATTTTAGACGGGTTGTTTTAGCGATGGGTCGGGGTTTTAATGCGTTTAGTGAGATGAAACTGTCGTTAGAGTATATTTTGTTACAGAATATTAGCATGGAGTTGTGACTTTATGGGTGTTGTAGGTACCTGTATTACTTATACCTGTATTTCACGTAGACAGATGGATAGATTTTATAGATGTTTTTAAAATAGTGTAAGACGTAAAATACTCTTAAATTAGAGTTTTAGAATTATTTATTATTAAATTATTTGGCAGTGCGGTTAATAATATGTATCAAGTAATACGCATTATTATTAGAAATAGTACTTCATTGTATTTTGAATTTGAATTGATTCATGTTTTGGGAAATGCATCAATAGATGGCGTTAGTAGTATTGATATTGAAAGCTATAAACTATAAACATAATGCTAATATCAAACTGTTGCAATGTAGTAGTCGATCGATTCTTTCTTTAAAAACAACTCAGGCTTTAGTCCACCATTGTCTTCCATCTCTCAAGTAGAATTCACTAAACTTCATATTATTCTCGTGAAGAACTTTCAGGTTTTCTGACAGCATTAACTCGACATTTAACTACTTAACGAAACTACGAACACCCGAAGCTCAGCTCCAAAATCCAAATCGAGATTTCCGTTCCGGCTGTCCGTTTACGATCCCAACTATCGTTTTTTATTCCGATTGAATAAAACGAGAAAACTGAAAAAAGAATGTGGCATCCGTGTTGGAGCGCTAGTAGCGCCGCCGCCGCGTACATTCGCTAACGAAGCCAATTTGTCGGCCGGCCGGCATAATGAAGGAGCCACGATGACCGGCCCGCAATACTCATTAATCCTCTTCATTTTTCTCATTGGCAATTCTTCGGTTTAAATCGCCGGAGTATATAAGTGACCGGAGGTTGCTTAGTGGCGTGTCACGTTATTGATATTCGGTTGCTTGGGTTAATTTTATTGTTGACTGCTGGAATTGTGTTGGTTGAGGAAATTGTGTTTCTGTTCTGTTTGTGTTACACGTTTTTAAAAATTAAAAATAATTTTATGAATTTGTAAATATGTTTACGTTCTATTGATCCTTGAGATTTACTATAAGAATAGTTTGCGATGTTTCCGTATGAAACAGAATAAATTTGGAAATAAATTATCTTACTCTCATTTTTCTTCGTCGAGATTCTAAAAATAAATGCCTTTATTTACGTAGTTAAACTATTTTTTTAAATACTAGCATTCTAATTAAAAACTTTACTAAAGCATATAAATAAAAAAACACTTTAGTTATTTTTATATTAAAAAGTCACAACTTGCGCCCAAATTGCCCGACCTTAGCTCGAAATCTATCGAATAGTCAGAAACAATTGATAATCTGTTTTCAATCTTCTACAGCATCGCACTCATCAATTCCAAGTTAGTTAACTGCCAAATTAAAAAAAAGAAGTTAAACCCCTCAAATTACCAGCCGAGTCTGGTGACAGGCAGGTGCCAGTCTCGGGAGTGGGTTCGTTACGGTGAGTGTTCCAGACTCCGCCGGGACTCGGGACGTCGCAATTATACCGGGATGTCTACTGTCTTGAGGGTTTTGGCTGTTTGGTTTTAGTTCCTTTGCTATTTTATTTTTTTTATGCTGTGGGTTTTTAGAACTTCTTTACAAATTACTATTAAGGGGGGTGTGGTAGTAATATCGCATAAAAATTTGATGTAAGTTAACAGCTTTATTGTTGCATTTCGTGCGGTGAGTGAGATTTTTGGAAATTAAAAAAATTGTGGCAGGATACTTCTAGTCGCGATAGAGCTAATTAAGACATCCACCTGGAAGAAGTGACTACACGGGATCAGACGATATCTTACAAGATGGTATACGATTTGTACCTACACTAAAAGTAAAACTACAATTTCAGTGCTGCAAACATTTTGATAAGCTACCATTCATAAACACTTTACTCCTTTATGCAGAGAAAAACTGTAATAAACGGCATTCTGGCCCCGCCTATAACCGCTACAAATCCTTCCAGGGGCGCATAAAGTGTGCAATAAAGTCATAAATAGTACATTTTATCAGCTTGCAAATGTAATAAAACATCGGAATATGGGCTGGCGAGCGGAAGACACGGCCGTTTCCTGTGCCGACACGCGGTTATCTATGCGTGCTGCTATACACCAGACGTTAGATAAGTCGGCTACAAACACGCCAACATGATTGATTCCAACTTACTTAAGTTGCGAATGTACGATCACACATAGCTTCTCGTTTATTAAAAATTTATTGATTTTTTTTATTATCCCGTCCCCAATGATGGACATATAAAAATATTATAATTAACCCGTTTGACCGGTAAGCTATCGGTATTAGAGATGAACATATATTCTCAAAAGCATTGTGCAAGAGCGGTTTAACATTTATTTGTTCGTTCAAGAGACAGCTGACCAAACGACACGGATACGACTCGTTGTCCATCTCTATGGCTACTTGTGGCCAGTCCGAGCGCGTCCATTGTCTATGGTCACGTCCTGGCATTGTGCATCGCGCCTTTAAAAATGTTCTTACGAATTCAAATTTTCTTTGTTCTCTCTCATACGTTGTATGAGTGAGCGAGAAGGCTAAATCAATTGAATGATGAAAGGTGAGTTTGTTGTTCTAATGAATGTGTTTACGTAGAAACTGGATGATTATAAAAACATTTTGGGATGCTGTGTTATTCCAACTGGACCGTGCGTGACTCACCGCGCCGGATGACGTGTTGAATATTTAATTAGCTTTATTGAGCGTTATATTTTTATTAGCTTTTAACAATAATCCTTTGTACAAATTATTATAGTTGGGCGATTCTAACAGCTGCGTTTGTAAGCTTATTGATTGTCTTACTTTTATTAATGTCACATTTATTTATTATTTATGATCATGATAAAATGTTATTTGATGTCAAAGTCTTTTAAAACACTTACTTACATTACTAAACTATCATGAACAAAATAACCTTATTGAATTTTATTTTCCCATGGAGTGAAGTAATAACATAATTCCCATATTTGTTATAATATTTTTTCTTTATACTAAAATAATTTAAGAATCTGTTTAATATTATGATTAAAACAAGTTCTCGTAATGAAGTTTTAGGCTGTATAGACACACTTTTCTTTGCCTCTATTATTACAGTACTTATAATAAAAAAATAGATAATTCGAATTTGGAACACTTTCTGGCAGTAAATCTATTTCAGAGAGCTACGAGCATAGTGCGTGCGGTACCCACAGAGGCGCAATGTATGATTGGCTATGTGCCACTTACGCAGTATCGATTACATTACGTTATATGCTGGGTCACACAGTGGGTGGACTTTAGGTGCGCGTGAAATGGATACTGCCCTACTGGGCGGGGTCGATGCCAGCCAATCCTGTAACTGATACCTCACTTCTTCTTAATAAGGATTTTTGAATATAAAGCTCTATATACTCGGAATAGAGTTTAAAATCGCTGTGTGCGTTTTGCATCGAAATGTAAGCGATATCCCTAGTTCTTCACGCAGTGCGTAGAGTTATAATTCTTAATGTGTGGCGATAGAGGACAAAATGGCGTTTCGCGTTTTCGTAATTGATATGGGTGCGGGGAAATTGTGTAATAGTAGGTAATATTCGTATATAAGTTTAGGCTGAGTATATATGATAAAGAGCTTGATTGATGTTCGTTTGTTGTTTTCGATGTTGACATTTTTGGCAACCATTTTGGTTTTAGATGTTAGAGGCTTAGAAAAAATAATCGTGCAAAAACTTGACAGGCTTTCTGCTGATTTGAAGAAAGTTAAAAAATTTCTCTTACAATATTGTTTGATTTCAGTTAAACAACCGGATTCGTTTGTGAGTGAGGTTTCCTTTTTCTAAATGTTAATTAATTAATTCTACTATTGTAAATACAAATCATGAAACGAATATGAACTATTGCCACCAAAATTGTGAGTTAAGTTTATGTTAAGTCATTTATCAAAATATCATAGGGGACCTTATAACATCTGATATCAAAATATGGGTCAGTGGCTATTACAGCAGCAAAAATATCAATTCATTATTTTTTAAAACAAACGTAAATAAAAAAAATCATTAGTATGAAGGTAGGGGAGCACCTGACGCCGGAAGTCATTAATAAATAGATGGACACGACGCGCAGCGATAACGCCCCACTCTCCCCCAAATTACTACAGTCAACTTTACCGATAATCGACATAACACACTTCAAAAATACACTCTATGTCCATTCACTAGAGTCCACTTTGTCAGTTACTCCAGTGTTGCAACAGTAAAAATAAGTTGGTAATGTTTTGTATAAAAAATGGCATTGTGTAGGCAACACCCTAATGTCGAGTTTCATCTATTGTGAAGATCTCTGGACTCTTTCGAGGGTCCCCCAAAGAGATTTAGATAATGATTTTTTCTTATAATTTATTTAAGGCTTTTAATATATTTCTCGGTGGATTGTCTTGGACAATTGTGTGATTAACATAATTGTTTTTAACTAAATACTGTACAATCTACATTGTGGTCAGATGGTGGGTACATATTCACTTAACAAGGCAATTTCTCTTCCACTGAGATATTCAGTGTCGGGCAAAGTGATGTTGGATTTTTCTATTAATTATCAGCCCGGAGTCAGGAATTTTTGTCCGATATGGCGATAGGCTTTCCCCCTATCACTAAGTGGTACGGAACACACAAGGCGAAACGTGGGTGTGCCTGGTTGCACCTCTGCCTACCCCTTCTGGGATAAAGGCGTGATGTTTATGTATGTATTGTATGGGAGCTGTAACCCAACGTCACACGTATCGTCCTGACAAGACAGTGAAATATAAATGTTATGTATAACTACTTAAGACTTTTCGGTCGCACAATAGGTACGTAGAATAGAAAAATATTTACCTATACATTTATCTCCCACAAACATTTATCTCGGCGCGAGGATTGAACCCGCGGCTACTCTTTTCATAGTCAGCTCTCAAGAATTGGGCCAAAGAGGTTTTAAAATTTTCGCAATAATTTATTCTTATTTTTAATGAACTCTTTTGAAATAATGATACATATTATAATGTCAGATTAATGCACTGCGTACTATTGCGCATATGTAACATCGAAATTATCAACATGCCTTTCAATAAAATGTCTATGTTTGGCACTTTGGTTGCCTTATGACCACTAACACAACCATTTTTAAATGTTATTCTAGGTTCTAAAATCCAACCGCTTTATGCATAGGCAGATAAAAACATATTTTAGTTATAGAATGTTTTGTCTTTTGCGCTCAAACTGAATTCTAAAGTCTTCCAAAAGGAACAAAATATTTGATAACTAAAATAGGTTTTAAATTTCTCTATGAATAAGGCCGTAAGACGCTTATGCCAACATCACATTACAGTGTTACGCACACAAAAACTGTGAAATTATGAGTCATTATATAAAAATATTCTTTTTGAAGAACGAGATTCATATCTTCCGAACTGGCGAGAATTAGCGACAGACCATGACAAATGGAGGAGGGGGAGGCCTTTGCCCAGAAGTGGGCCAGCCATTCATAACTGACAGTAGTAGGTAGTTCGTTTTGGTGCAGAACTAGTAAATAATTTGATGCCTAGGTTCATTACATAGAGAAAATTGTATAATTTGTTATTGGTGAAAAGCGTTTGCATTTATCACGCTTCTGTCATTCTCTCTTCAAGCTTACTCGCCGATTATATTTTTATTATTTAGTCTTAGCTCTTGAATACTTACAATGATGACAGCCTCCGTGGCGCAGTTGGTTAATACGCCGGCTGTGAAACGACAGGCTGCGGGTTCGATCCCCGCATCGAAACAAATATTTGTATAAACCACAGGTTAGGTCTGGGTGTTTGTGAGACCGAAAAGTCTCGTAGTCCCTGATACTCACGACACAAGACTCGATTTTAGTGCTGGGTCAGAACTATGTATGTTGGGTGTATATTTATTTAATTTAATTCAGTGATCCATGCAGTTTGAAGTTTTTAACGGTCACTAGAGTAAGTATTGATAGTCAATCATCACACACTATAACGGTGAAGGAAAATGTCGTGAGGAAACCTGCATGCCATAGCGATTTGTATAAATTTCTATGGTATGTAAATGTCCGCCAACCCGGACTAGGCCAGCGTGGTGGACTATATGGCCTAACCACTCTTAATCGTACTCTCGATTGTAGAGGAGGCCCGTGCCCTGCAGTGGGACGTTTAAGGACTGATACAGAGTAAATAACGTAAGTTTTATCTCACGTCACCACAACTTTACTATTAAAAGTAATTAATAAAAGTTCGAAGTCAAGAGGCCAAGTTTGTTCATAATTTTATTGATGTTTAAGTGTCTAATAAACGGACCTACTTTTGATTTAAAAATCTGTTGCTTGTCAATATCGTGTTGTAGTTTATTTTTATAAACATGACCCTTGAACTGAGGCTAATGTACTCGTGTCTATGTCAAATGAGAAATAACCCAACTAGACATACAATAACGTAATATATACTGGTGGTAGGTCTCTCAAATGTGAGAGGCCGCCTGGGTAGGTACCACCGCAATGTCTATTTCTCCCGCCAAACATCAGTGTAAATGCACTGTTGCGTGCCGGTTTGAAGGAAATTGGAGCCAGAGTAATTACTGGATATCATTTGACTTAAAATCTTATGTCTCAGGATGGCGAGAGTAGTGGCATTTAATTTGGCGACATCTATCGTCAAACACAAGGGCTACTTTAGTTTTAAAATCAATTTGAAACATTAAATCACACCCCCGCACGCAAGTGAACATGTGAATTGTCTCGGCAGAGGGCGCCCCAACCCGTTCAGTTATTAACTTAGCAAAACCAACAATCGTGATTAAATCGCGCGTGAACTAATAAAATAATAAGACTCTCGTGTTCTCTGACGCTTGCTGACTGATCGTGCGCCGGGGTTACATGACGGTTATTGTGCAATCGTATTATAAACATTGGATTTTAAATTATGCATATTTTAAATAGCCCTGCAACGAAAATATTTTTTTTTATAAATGTTCTATAAAATATATCATTGGTGGCCTTAAAATATTTTAAGACATCACTGTATAAAAGTCTTCTTCTTCTACCTGTCATTATCCTGGCCGGTGCCAGGGTTCCGGCTAATTCTCTTCCATTTCACCCGATATTCAGCATCCTCCATAGTAAGGCCATTGACCCTCATATCTTACTTGACGACATCCAGCAAGCGTTTCTTTGGTCTACACCTTGGTCGAGGTCCGGGAATATTGTGGCTCAGGCACACATTGCCGACGTACTCCTTTGGTTTCTTAGGAAGTGTTCAACACTGTATAAAAGTAAATAGTATATATTTTAAAAGTCATTCTTAGTCATCCTTAAGATCCGTAGGAGAACTAAAGTAACCGACATTTCCCAGCGGATTAGCAACTTGAAATGGCAATGGGCGGGGCACATAGCACGGAGAACTGATGGCCGATGGGGCCAAAAAGTTCTCTAACGGAGGCCATGAAGCGGAAAGCGCAGCGTGGGACGTCCACCCACTAGGTGGTCAGACGACCTGGTAAAGGTCGCGGGACGTCGCTGGATGCAGGCTGTCTCCAGCAGGTCACAGTGGAAATCATTAGGAGAGGCCTATGTTCAGCAGTGGACTTCCTTTGGCTAATGGATTGGATTGGATTGAAAAGTCATCCTTTCGATAGATTAGTTTCATATCAATCTCTTCTTCCAGCCAGAATAAAAAGACTATATGTACATGATACTCCTACAACAACTCCTTCACACATTACTAACCCATAAGCCCCATGTAACCCTAACCTAACCAGCGTCAGGGGAGAGCGGGGCGGCGTAAATTTCATTACAATTAGCCGTGACGCGCCATGAATTATTCAGCGGGGGCGCTGATTGTCAGTTGACCGCCGTCTGTTTGGTGGAATTAACGCCGCCTCATTTGTACCCGGCGTTCATTAACATCCCGGCTGGGTGCTTGCTTTTCACATTAGATTTGAAGGATTTATCCAATCCTGTGCTGGGATTTTTGGGATAGCTAGAGAGGTGCACCTCTGGCTATTCGGAGTCATGTGTGTATTGATCGTCAATCACTACGCAGTACGCACTATAACGGTGAAGGAAAACATCGTGAGGAAACGTACCGAAGTCTGCCAACCCGCACTAGGCCAACGTGGTGTAATATGGCCTTATTTCTTTCAATCGTTCTCTCGATTGTAGAGGCCCGTGCCCTGCAGTGGGACGTATACGTGCCGGTAAAGAAATATAAATTAGCCATCCTAAGAAAATGGCGTTTGTTATCAGTGATGGGAATTTTAGTGTCGCTGAACGAGTAGAGTAAACGTGATAGAGATTACTTATCCTTTAAAATTACGTTTTTACTCCGTGTAAAGTCAGAATATCAGCCCATGTGAGTCCAAAAAGGACTCCTTTACGATTCTGGTGCTTAACAGTCTACAATAGAGGGTTGGTTTACTTAACATATCTTTGATTTTAATCTGGACATTTCTCGCATTTGTAAAATTTCCTCACGATGCTTGACCATATTATGAATACGGGCGATACTCAATAATTATTCACTGCTACTAGAAATTAGTACAAGTTTGATCCTTTAGAAATCGTCACATAATTTATTTGTATGAAGATAAGTACAGCAGACCCTTACAGTTAAAGTTACAGAAAAAAATTAAACATTCTAAGTTATAATTATAATTTAAAATATATATTTAAATATACTCACTTAATATCGTGTATCTGATCTGTAGTTTCAAAAACTATTGTCACTTTTCGAAAAAGTGATTCTATATCGACTTATTTTACGGTGGTTTATATTACAGAGGTAATATCTCTTCCACTTTACCAAACAAATGAAGGGAAAACCTCGCGACCGGGCACCTAGCCGCTGGCTGGACTAAGTGCCACCACTCACTGGGATGTCTGTTACAACTGCCTTAAGTGAAGATCAGAACCGAGCAAATTGAATAGAGTTGACACAGAGCCACGACTACCTTTCAGGGACACGACCTTCAGTAATGAAGAATACGACGTGAAAGAATATTACAGAACTTCTGCTGAACAAGAATCAAGAGCTTGGTCAAATACAATTAATTGTTTTCGTCAACGTCTAGTCTTCTATGCCTTCAGCCACATAGTTGAAGCTAGTATTAATACTTTCTAAGCTAAAGCAAGATATTCTAGTGTGCGTTTCGCCCCGGTAGGCGGTCACCAACCCCTGAAATAACAAAATTTAATAACATAACCTGAAACCGCATCCATATTGCATCTACATTATATTTAACACCCGTCCAATACGCATTAGGGTTACCAACTAAATTACAATGTATATTAATTTAGAATTATATGAAAAAACCTTGCGCTATCACAGTTTTACGATTATTGGTTTGCAATTACAGTTAATGGTGTAAAAACGTAATGGAATCGTAATTATAGAAATAGAAAAAGTTATGGGAAACAACCATAGTAAGGAATTAAATGCATGGGAAAATCTTAATAACATTTTTTTAATTACTTATGTTATAAAAAATAACCTCCTTTTTTCAACTCGTCTAACAATTCAAAACAGAAAAAAGTAATATAGATTTTATTTTTAATCACTGAACGCATACTAATTTGATGATGATTATCTGAGCGAATGACCACGTGTCCAGAATAAGTTATTTAGGACAGTAGCTCAGTTGCTACGACTAAAATTGTTATATCGAAAGTTGTCCTTATAATCCATGTGAGGTCGTTACCGCTTTACTTACAAAATACAAATTAATTTCAAAGGCGAGTGGATTTATAAATCTACATTAACCCTTTTCAACTATAGAGGTATCTGCTCTTCTTTCATAAACAGCTGATATATGTAGTTTTAAATCAATTTCTTAGAGAATAAATCGCTTGATAACTGGTAGCCCTGCGAAGCCGTGGACGTGTTGACACTGTATTTAGCAGTTCATTACAGAGCCGTCACTTGTGACGATTGTCATGCGATCACCTCCGACCCGCCAGGATCCAGTTACTCTCTAATAGAAAGCGTGTAAGGTAGAGGCGGTCGCGGGAACTGCTGTAGACTGTGGTCTGTACATCTGGCAATAGGCAGTGTGATGAGGAGTTATGGTTTTAAGGCGTTTTATTTCATGAAAACTGATCATGTTTATGGTTTGGTCATGGTAATATCACTAGCAAGTTATGGTAGAGCAGAGAATACGTGTGTAATAAGGTTTAAATTACTTTGCTGAGATCTAAACAATATCCTGCTAATTCAAGGTGTATTTCAGAACCTCGGATACAATTACTGTAGGATTTAGTTCATTTTTCATTGCAGCATATCTTGATTTAATAACCTAAAAACAATTTACCTTGACACACTAAAAATTATTCACAGATTTACGCTGAAAATTAAAAAATCATTGCTCCCCGACCTACACTCCGTCTTTATTATACTACTAATAATATTAGTCAAACTAGATTTCAAGAGTATTTGCATAATATGATGAATGAACATCCAAAATATCGTATATAACCCGCTGCCGCTCGTTGCCAGCGCATCACAGCATGCGCTGACGCAGTGACGCAGCGCAGCTGGCGCAGCGCCGGCGCCACGGCATCCGCCCTCCCCCTCCCCCCTCCTCCTGCAACCAGCTTTACTCGCTGAAAGATTTACTGTATTGCTGTAATGTACTCACATATTTGAGGGTCCCGGAACTAAAACAGAAAGGAACCCTTAAATTAAGGAGTTGTACTTAGATGTAAAAAAAAAACTTTTTGGGGTCATTTTGTAGCACGTCTGTCTTTCAAGAAAACCTATGGAGAACTCCTTCTAACCTAAAACCATGATTGGATAAGAAATAAGGTCTCTTAAAAATATTCGAAAATACTCGGAAAATTTTATTTGTAATTTTTTTGCGATAACAAACATAAATTGCAGTTGGTACGGAACCCTAGGTTCGTGAATCCACTTCATCCTTATCCGGTTTTATTAATGACTTTACTAAACGATAGTGCAGGTGGCAGTCGAAAACGAAGGATTAATGGGTTGTGTAACCGAGTAGTACAGACTCATTACTCGGCTGTTATTACCCTTGTGCTTAACTCAATGTGCAAGGTGACATGACTGATGTGGCATTGCTACAGATTTTAATGCTCAGTGAAATTGTACTAATTTATTGAAATAAAGGGAATTCTTACAGATTTTATAGCGATTTTGGTTTAATTTTTCAACTTCAAGACCTTTCGACCACTTTACAGGTTTCGTGGTCACGGGGCGGACGGAGACTGACCCACCACGAAAGGTGTAAAGTGCTCGAAACGTTGGAAAGATAATAAATGTAATAATTAAATCAAATTCACGATACAATCCGTAAGAATTCGTTTTATTTCAATGTGTAACATTCGCGTAAATCTAAGAAACCATTTTGTACTAATTTATTTAGCGAATCGGCAAACAACGAAGGAAATGAAAAATTTGTAAGAGGTTACAATGTGTAGTGGATATTTTTAAATTCAAAAACATTGTAGGCTAAATCTGTGATTTTTCTATCAATTTCGGTAAAGATTTTGTTCCTTAGGATTGTACACAGCTTGCTCTTCATTACGTTATGTATCAACACTGAATTTTTCCTTGAAGTTTTTAATCGGCGAAGATAATTTCATTTAGAATTACTTAGTGCATTTAACAGGCCTTTACATATTAATAATTGAGCTAAACAAAGAAATGTTCTATATTGGACATAAAGAAAATTGCAACTAAATCGAACACAAACTTTAAACAATTTGATCAGTCATACCGGAAGACATTTGGCCGACTCGAACTCCTAAAAGGGTCTACAAGTACCGTTAGTGTTTGTAATGAAAATATTATCATATACAACACAATATTTTGCGAGTTTGGATGTTATGCTAACAGCCGCTGCGACCCTAAGCAAACAAAACTCACTTCCGATACCACAGGCCGTTGCAAAAAAACTTTCAAAAACATTACTTATATTAAATTACGGATATTATCTTTCGGAACGTTGAGTGTCTCATGTGCAGTGGCGCCATGCTTTTTTCCTTCTCCTATGATATTTGAAAGGTAAATATAGCTGTCTGAACGAGGGTACATTTCGTTTGGTTTGTGAAACTAAATAAATTGGTGACTTAATTTTGTATTGACTGCACTTCTTAGCTTGAGATGATAAATATATCATAATCATCCATCCATCAGCCAAAGGAAGTCCACTGCTGAACATAGGCTCTCCCAATGATTTCCACAGTGACCTGTTGTGACCTTTTAATATAGCATAATAATGTTTATATATTAAAAGAAAAGCTTTCTAGTACTTCGGAGGAGGCCTAAATTTGCATTGGAAGATTTATTACTAGATCTGTATTCACTTGCATTAACTTTTAAATTTGAATAAAACATTTTCCAGTGTGTATATTTACTCGAAGATTACGCGGCGCTTATAAACGGCTTGCATGAACTTTTTAACCAAAAACAAATTACAAGTTTCGTACTAAAACATAACATAAGATTAAGGTCGAAAAGTGAGAGTTAATTAATTCATTTATATGCGATGCAGTAGTAGAACATTAGCAGAATTGTAATAATTCTATAATAGTAAGTCATGACTTACTGGTTTTATAGCCATCGATGTTAAAACCAAAAGGGACAGTTTTTGACGTTACCATAATTAGTAAAAGGTTAAAAACTTCCAAGTAAAAACCAATATAAAACAATTATTACCCAAGGGTCCGAAATGGTTGAAAGTTGAATGTCATGCTGACGTCACAGTGTCGATGATCGTATAGGACCGCAAAAAATCAATTAGGTGTGCATCCTTGTGTCCTGAATGAAGTCATCGCAAATTATCAATTTATTAGAATCGTGACTTATATTTCAGGGTTATGATAAATGCTATCTACCTAAGTATACAAACCATATATCATATGTACCATCATATTCTTTAATTTGATTTATATATTTTTTTCCACGACGCCAATTTGAGACACTATGTTCATTTGATCTTTTTGTGATGAGCTTTCGATTCGTGATTGTAAAACTGAAGGAAATTTCAGCATTGTATTAAATTCGCACCATCCGTTATAATAATTACTTACAATCGTTATTCATTTATCAAGTATTGTGAGGCGGTTGCTCACTTTGGTGTCGTTACCACCTGGGGCTTGGATCGAGAGCATCGCCATTGTTGGATACCTTTTTTTAAATTTTTATATGTATTTTATTTTTTTATGAAATGTATAAAAAAAGCAAAAAAAGAAATGCAAAATGAAGAGAAATAATAATTACAATCACAAGTAGTCATCAGTTGCTGGAAAAATTCAGTTCTCTTTCCACTAAGTGAGTAAGCCATAACCCAATTTTAAACCAGCTGACAGGCTGGGTTGAGTTATCATTTACTATAATGAGTCCAACCAGGTCTTTCTTTCTCTGGAACATATTTCTAATCACCTGCAGCTTTAGGCTACTAATCCTTGGATGTTACCTGTGACGTTGTCAAAACCTAGAAGTCTATCCCTTTATTTAGATTTCATTTATTCATACGGAATCAATAAGACTGCCTCGGTGGCGTGGTTGTACTACGGTATGATTACAAAGCTGAGGTCTAATGTTCGAATCCCGGGTCGGGCAAAGTGATATTGGATTTTGCCCGGAGTTAGGAATTTGTACCCGATATAGCGATAAGCTCGCCCCTATCACATTATTAGACGGAACACAAAAGGCGAAACGTGGGTGTCCTGGTAGCACCTCTGCCTACCCTGCCTACCCTGCCCTTCTGTGA
The DNA here is from genome assembly GCA_033459515.1 of Theretra japonica. Classification (NCBI taxonomy): domain Eukaryota; kingdom Metazoa; phylum Arthropoda; class Insecta; order Lepidoptera; family Sphingidae; genus Theretra; species Theretra japonica. The sequence continues at coordinate 13,315,694 of CM065949.1, forward strand.
AAAAGGCATGATAATTATAAATGTATGAATCAATAAGGCATTTGGAATTAATTTATTAGAACAAAGTACTAAGTAAATTACTTCAAGTTGCAGTCTTTCTATCAGGCACTGTGGGTGTTCACCAACACGGTGGTTACCTCACCGTTGCCATTAAAAATAATAAGCAATGGTGGATGGTATTAAGACATATTTCAAGTAAACCGTCCGGGCCTCCCATTAAGACTAGTTGCGTTGCCTTATCTATTCTAAACGCGCTCACACTTTGTTTTTATAATAGAACATTTAATTGTAAGTGTGCCATATAAGGCAGCCGTTAACTATGCACCACTTCATGGCGCGTATTTGCATACTAGAATATTAAATTCGACAGACCGGCATGTCGGTTTGTGGCGCGGCTATTGTGCCTAAACGTTATAAATGTGTGTGAGTATAAAGGATTGAGTTAGTTGTTAAAACATTGTTTATGTAATTTTTGTGCTGAGGTTAGTTGGAATTGATGACGATAAGATTAATGTAGAATTATATTTGGATGTTTTTTTCTAGCAGATAGTTTTAGTATGAGTTGTGAGCTTCAATATTCCCGGACCTCGGTCAAGAGGTAGACCAAAGAAGCGCTGGCTGGATGCCGTCAAGGAATATGAGGGTCAATGGCCTTACTATGCAGGATGAGCAGGCAAAATGGAGGAGAACTAGCCGGAAGGCGGATCCTGGCACCGGCCGGGATAACGCCAGGTAGAAGAAGAGAGTTTTTGTATGAATTGTTAGCACTCGCCACTGGTGGAGGGGCGGTTTCAAATTCACGAAGAATTTAAGGTTGCTGGACGTGTTATCGAAGCTAGGTATAGTCACGTAATAAAGTTGAAGAATTACTTTATATAAATAAATAAATACTACACTAAGATTGTGTCTTGTGTCGTGGGTATCAAGAACTACTAGAGACTTTTCGGTTTCACAAATACCTTTGGTTCACACAAATATTTGTATCGGGGGGATCGAACCCGCAGCCTCACGTTTCACAGCCGGCATCTAACCAACTGCACCACATTTCTGACATAATATTTTGAGTTAGAAATCCATATATTTATACTTTGGTTTGACTTGACATTTAAGCCTACCCCTTAGCCTTAGCTTGTACAACACTCACAACAGCTTATTAAGCTTATTCTGTAATCTTAATAAAAATACTTTCAATTAAACTATCAAAGGAAGCCGTAATCAGTAAATATGTCGACGTCGATTCACACGTTCTAAGATTAAAGCGTACAAGCGGCATCAGAACGACCCCTCTGCATATGCATTGAGTGTGATAACAATGTATTTTTATCGGCAATATGCACAACGGCTCGGTTATGGATCGCGGGTTATAGATGGCCGAAGTGTTGTATGCAATACAAACTGGTTGGAATGCTTGATTGGCTGGTGTTGCGTGGATGTAAGAATCCTTTCTATGATCGTTGTTTTAGATTTTAATGTACGCGTTTTATTGTACTTTAAAATTGCTGCTGTAATTTGCTATAGGCCAGTCCAGCATAGGTCCCACTGCACGGAACGGGCCTCTACAATCGAAAGTACGATTGAAAGTGGTTAGGTCATATAGTCCACCACGCTGGCCTAGTGCGGGTTGGCGGACTTTTAAATAAATAAATACACCCAACAGTCACATACATAGTCCTGACCCTACACTAAGATCGAGTCTTGTGTCGTGGGTATCAGAAACTTCGAGAGACTTTTCGGTCTCACCAACACCCAGACCCGAAACAAATATCTATGATTCGCACAAACATGTCTCAGCCGGAGTCTAACCAACTGCGCCACGGAGCCTGTCAACCATACCACGGCAATTTAATATTTTGTTAGTCCTTGCTATAAATAAAGGTCTAACAATCACATTACACCGATTATTATATATTATATATTATGTAAATACCGGTCGCTAACGTGCATGACATTTGATGTGGTGTTACGTGGGTGTTTTGTTACAAGATACATTAATAGATTTCTGACGTATGCATCATCAATCATCGTTTTAATGTATTCACAGTTTGTTGCTTCAATACACATGCTGCCTACACCTGACTTTTCTCGCGTTTTAAAGCGTAGTTATTAGGAACTTTAGTGGGATATTTGCCGCCGAGGTATTCAACTTTTCTAGATTCGAAGGTACATCTTTCCCAAAAAAATTGGTGCCATAAACTCAAGTACATATTCCGGTGGAATTGTTGGGCCGTCGGCTCTAGTTTTCACCATTGAGCTATGACATTTTAATAATACTCCGAGAAACACGTTGTTTTGGGATATGAATATACGAAAATACTTCGATCTGTGCATGTTATTTATTTTAATTTTGTTAATAAATTTTCATGTGTTAAAGGGATGTAGTTATTAACAAAAAAAAAATTATGATTTTTAGAATAAGTAAATAGAATATTTTATTAAACAAACTTAATTGAAAACTTTGCATGTAGGCGTGAAGGCATATTATTATATTTCTATAGATATAAATGTGTCTTAAAATATTGCTTGTTATTAATCACTTAGCGCTACTAACACAGCGTGGCTCTACCACTTTTAACATTCTCACCATTGTGTGGCATCACTTCAAACATGATAATGATGAAAACAAGGTAATATAGTTTATCTTTTCGCTCTCTCTCTCTCTCTTCAGCCACAGGAAGTCCACTGCTGAACATAGGTCTCCCCCATGGATCGCCACATAGACCTGTTGGAAGGGGCCTGCATCCAGTGACTTCCGACCACAAATCAGTTTATCTTCTCACCATTTTCAATTTCTTATTAAATAGACGTCAATAATATTAAAATCTATAGCTAAGTTCTTTAAACAAAATTATTTGCAATAGACCGTGCTTTCATTGACCCTCAGCTCAGAGAATTTTTTTGCCGTGTCACGCGGCCGCGCAACAAAACCTGAAATCCGATAACCTCTCACCACAAAAGCGCACCATGGTATTTGTTTCCATAATTTCACCTACCAATTTGCGTTGCATTCCTTTCAAATCGGCCCGCTTTGACGACGGCATCGACGGCGCGGCTTCCTCGCGTCCTTTTATCCCGATGCAGACAAATGGAGGGCATTATATGCTCATTTGGGGGTGCATTGACGAGGCAGACGGTGACACTCGGTGTTTCCGGCGCGGCGTGATGAATTAGCTGTTTGCTTTGCACAATGCGCGCCGCTCTCTTGTTCGCTCGTGTGAGATCGCGGTCGGAATGTCGCATACGGATGTCGACGGCGGGATTTCATTGTTTTTGCATTGAGGATTCTCTTTCTGTCAGATATCTGTGCAGATCTAACTGCTATCGATTTTTAAGGATTCCATGTTACATAGAAACTGGTGAGAATCAATCGGTTTTCGATTAAAGTTCCAGAGCCAATTTCCCTTTGAAGGCTACGTCTCAAAAACAGCGAGACATATTAAAAATAAAACAAGTATTGATTGTTCGGCGTAATGGAAATGGCGCGTGTAACGTCGCCATAAATTCCAAAACGAAATTAACTCAACGGGAGTTTATTTAAAGGTGTCACTTGGTCGCTTTGATCACACCACTGCTATTTCGCGTCGCGCAAAAGGATTTTTCCTTTGTCAGAGTACGTATCGCGAGATGATTGACGCCCGATTTGTGGTGCGAGGACTCCGATAGCCAACAGTTTGTTGCATGCATATCAAAAGTTTCATTGCATTGTAATCTTTACTGCTTCGATATAGAGTTCATAAGGATTTTGCGATCCGCAAAAGTATGTAGGCCGCGGCGTGTTACAACAAAAGTAGCAACTTCGCTCGATAAAACCTTTATAAACAAAATTGAACCGTAAGCCTATTTCAATAAGACTGTCTCTACAACCATCAGCTGAAGAGCGTCAATTTGCCGGAGTCTAATAAGTGTGCAGGTTTACTTGCCGTTGGAAAATGAGTTTCCTCGCGCGGAGGGGAGCGCGCGGGGGTGTGCGGGGGCGGTAATTGTCCCTGGATCAAAGCGCGGCGCGTTGATCCGCTGCACCGCGGCGCCTTTTGATTGTTTTCCCCGGGTTGAGCGGCACTTTTTGCGCCGGCCACCTGTCTGCGTAATGGCGCAATCGCGGATTATTTACGAGCCCCTGTACGTATTGAACTGCATAGAATTTTAGCCATTTTAATAATAGAGACGTAAGGGCGAGCGTGTGAGTGCGAGTCAGGTTTCGATTGCAATTTGCTTAGCTGTCTTGTACGCGGTGTAGTTACTTGATAGGTTCTTTTATGAATTAAAATTCAATACGTTTTGTAGTCTTTACATGGACGTTTTTGGGAGCAAATTGTTTGTGTAAAGTTGGGATAAATGTGGGATTTGAATCTGCACGCTATTTGCAGAATCAGCAGTCATAAATCTACAGCAAAAATCTTATGACAGGGATCGTAATTCCAATACCTGATTCCATTAGTAAATCTAAAAATTAATATATGTAATACCAGCGTTGTGTCATAAGGCTTTTAGGTATTTTCAGGTCTAAGAAAATCGAACCCAGTACGATAAAAATGGTAGTCATATTGTATTTAACTAATTAGCAAAAACCACTGTGGAAATTCTTGGACTCTATGGGAGTAATACCAAAAAACTGACATAGAGCAATGGCTTTTCAGTCGGGTTCCGATGAGTGGCATTGCAGGCGGCCAAATTATTAATACTTTTTCCTTCCCTGCCTACCTCAATTTTGGACGGACTCCAAGCTACTGTCGAAGTCTTGGTAGATGTTCATAAGCAGCGGTAATGTAAGGCAAGACGTTTACTTATTTGCCGGACTTGTAATTAAAATATACTTAATTTTCATCATACCATTACTTGTGGTAGGTCTTTCATATGCCTGGGTAGCCAATGTCTATTTCATCCGCCAAACAGCAGTGTAAACGCTTTGTTGTGTTTCGGTTTGAAGGACATTGCAGTCAGCGTAACTAATGCACATAATGAGACTTAGCACCTTATGTCTCAGAATGGCGAGCGCAGTGGAATACCAAGCATTGCTTTGTAATTCATGGTGTTTGGTTGCTACTGTCCATGAACGGTCGTATCGCTTACCATCAGGCGAATGGCATGCTCGTCTCGCCATTCATTGAAATAAAAATAATAACAGAGCAAGTCCAATAAACAAACGAGTTGTTATATTTATGTCTAGATACTGTCCTGTATCAGCCCATATATGTTCCACTGCAGGGCACGAGCCTCCTCTACAATCGAGAGCATGATTGAGAGGGGTTAGGCCATATAGTCTTCCATGCTGACCTAGTGCGGGTTAGCGGATTTACAAACCATAGATTTTTTTTACATCATTACTGTAGGCAGGTTTCCTCACGATGTTTTCCATCACCTTTATAGTGCGCGGTGCTTGACTATCAATACACACATAACTCCGAAAAGTCAGAGGTCTGCCCTGGGATTAGAATCCGCGACGACCGTCAACATGTCGGCAGCCGCGTCTGGTCTGTTTACCAACAGGCCACCACGCACATGTCTAGATAATCACATATTATGAATATTTGAACCGTTTGTTCCTTCCCTATAGTGCTGTAATACATATATAGTTAAACCGTGCATGTTCTTGCTGAGCAAATACGCGTGATTGCACAGCGTGTGTGTTTGTTTGACTGCTGTTTGCTCGCCGGCGCCTCTCGTGTCGCAGGCATTGTTTTAAAATCGATCCCGTAAGTTGAGACGCGTCTGTTTGCTCAGTTTTAAAGACACGTCAACAAAGATGCTGCGCGCTGAGGGTTGCCACGCTGTGGGAATTTTTTTTCTTATTTTGCAGAGGTAGAGCCATGATGTAAGTAGTTCAACTTACAATATATGTTAGTGAATAGGAGTGCTACTATATTGAGTAAATCTACGTTAAGTTAAAATTAGGAATAATTTATTTAATCATTAGCAAGTGTTAGTCAAGTACTAATGATAATTTCCTTTTTTGGAAGTTGACTAAAAAATTCACTTTTTAAATAAAAAACGACTGTTGAGTTTTATAATTTACATATGTAATTGTGTGTTATCCAAATAAAACAAATCATCTTTACTGTCGTAATTTTGTTAAATCATTGTTTCCGAGACATTAATTTATATCAATAGGTAAAAAAAACAACAAACTCTAATTAATTATTTTTCAGTCTGTAATAGTTATCATAACTTTAAAAGCGATTTCTTTTTGTTAATATCAGGTCGACCAAATATCTCTTCTTAAAACTTAATTTTTAACACGTAAACAAGTAGCAACCCTGAGACGAGCCGTGTAGAAACGCGACACGTAGTTAGAAGTAGTTGGGAGATGTTTTTAAACATCTCGGCGGAGTGCAGGGCGAGCGAGGGAGCAGCGCGGGGCGCGGGGAGGGGCGCGGACAAGCGGACGGACAAACAGACGCGCCTGTTGCTTCCCACGTCATCGCTGTACAACACTTTTACTGCATTTTGTTTTGTTGTAGAATATTTAAGGAGTATACCTAGCCAACTAATGCTAAATTGTTTGTCATCATATTTCAGCCAACTCGCACTAGGCCAGCGTGGTGGACCATATGGCCTAACCACTCTTAATGGTACTCTCGATTGTAGAGGAGGCCCGTGCCCTGCAGTGGGACGTACGTGGGTTGATACGGTACTTAAGCAACTGCAAATCATAATAATGAATTATCTTACTACCAAACTTGTTTTGTTTTTTATTACCCTATACTTCGTATCCTAGCTCATAATATAATTTTAAGTTAGTAATAGGTGTGAAGTATCCTCAATATCATGGCCTATTACGAGGGGTGGGGGTTAACTGAATATTACAAAGTGGACCGCCACGTGCCGAGTCATCAAACTCTTTTGTTGGCCCGCGAGGGAGCTACCGGGTTCGAAGTCGATTGTCGACAATGTTAAAGAGAATTTTTTGTAGAAATGTTGTCGAAAATTTTGTTTTAAGATCTACTTTTTTGTGCGTACATCTTTAGACAGAAGATTATATTACTTTTGGTTTCTAATGATTTAGCTTTTTAACATTTTACAGAACTTTTTTAATAGGTCGTTAGCAGACAGAATAGACCGAGAGCCCATGGCCGAATTTCGTCATTTTATAAAAGCTGAAAGTTTGTCTGCGCATGCTTTTGACATAGGCATCACACGATCAGCTATGAAGATCCGGTCGTGGTGGCTTTGGAAGTTATCAGCTTTAATGTGTCTGGCAAGATGAAAGAACCATCAAAAATGTCCGGCTGCCAAGGAAACACCTTTTGATAGTTGCCTAACAAACATATATAAAATTAAGTTTTTATACTATAAAGCTGGTAAAATAATATATCACAATATCTTCGAACTTTAATAAAATGTAATTTTGCTAGCGTTATATTATAAAAGCTGATTTTTTTATGTTTAAATAAAGAAAACGTCACATACATTACGTAAGTTCAACAATAACTTCACGATTTTTCATTTGACTATTTCATTAAAAATCACATTTTCGCGGATACAATACACACAAATGTAATTTAAAGGAGTTATAGGTAAACCTTAGAGACTGTCCCGCCCTCACACTCACCACTGCAACGCCTGTAAGCCAGGATCAACAGCATGCATTGTAATGACACCGAGCATTGAAGCTCAGCGCGTCTCCGGGAATGTCTAACTTGTCTTTAACCCGCAACGAAATCAATCATAAAGTTAAATTAATAGGAGGAGCTGAAAATAAATAGGTACAGACTTATCAATCAATCCATCAGCCAAAGGAAGTCCACTGCTGAACATAGGTCTCTCCCAATGATTATAACATTACAGACTTATAACTCCTTTTAATTAATCTATTAAATATAAAAAAAACATAAAATGTGTTCATCACTGGTATTAATATTTCCGCAGTTCCCCATACAGTCGCGAGGGGGCGCGGCGCGGGGTCCCGCTATGCGTTGTGTAATTGTCAAATTAGCGACTCGCAGATCAAAGGATTCGGCGATTTGTCGCTTTTTGATAATGTGATAAGTTTCGCGCACGATTAACTTGGGGTTCGGTTCCAGTGCGAGCGAGAAGAGAATTTTGACTTTTTGTTAGGGAGACAAATTGTCGAGAAATCGAGACCATGTTTTAATGCGTAATGCGTTATAAAATACACAATTTTCATTTCGTAGATAAAAAATCGAAACATAAGATATATTAATACTTGAAGGAGACCTGTGTTCAGCTGTGGAGTTCCTCTGGGTGAAGTAAGAGAAGGAGAGGGCGAAGAAAAAATCTGAAATACATTTTATTGTGTGCTTGCTGATGCGATGAAAATCACAGCGATAAACAACAAAATCTATAATTTCATCATCATCATCCACAGCCTGTAGAGTCCTACTGCTGGGATGCATAGGCCTCTCTCATATTATGCCATTTTTCTATATCTTTTGTCAGTCGCATCCAGGCACGGCCTGCGCATAATAAACCATCTATAATTTTATATAATATAATCCAATCCTTAAAACTTACCTAATATGCTGCAATATCATATACCCTCTCTAATGTATTTGTTAAACCGACATTTCCTTAAATATAGAGGGACATATCAACACCATTCTGAAACAGAGTTAAAGTCATAAATATCCATAAAAAATAACATCAAATACAGTGGCTTATATTATAAAAATAATATAAAATCGCTGCCGCAGGAACCGAGCCCGCTCCGTCTCGTCTTCTCCCCCACGCGGGGTAGCGCAGAAAGTATTTCAAATGGGGTAATTTGTTTCCTGATGCCATAACGGATTATTCCAACATCTATTATACTCTCGGAATACATCATTGCATTGGATTATATTTCTCGACCTCTGCTTCGCTTCCCATTTAATTTGAAAGTTGATTCTTTTCCATAGGTATTGAAGGAATATTTTGAGAAAATATTCTGGTTGGTTGGTTGGTGTGGTTGTTTTAGTTTTGAAGGAAAATGGAAAGCATGATTTTAAGATGCTATTTTACAGACTATTCATGTTATTATAAACCCCAGAATTGAGGGGATTTAGATCAGATTATTGGTCCACCAAATAAGCAAATGAGGCAAAGACCTACGGTACTGAATGTTGTGATAACATTAGCGATCTGTTTCATTTCCTAGCCTTGTAGATAATGGAGGATGGTTCGGGGGGAGGAAAATAACACGTCGCCTAGTTAAATAGGTTTTTGTGGGTATTCTATCCTTCAGTCTTCTTCAATTTGTATCCCAGGCGTCAGTGGTCAAAAACCTTGTAATTCGTGCCTTGTATAATGATCTAACAAATCAGCAACCTCAAATTAAAAAAAAACTTTATTGTGTGGCAGTCGATATAACTAAGTTACGAGATGGATATTGTTTATCATATGGATGAATATTTACTCTCATAATGTATTATCACAAAAGGTGGCTAGTCAGCGCTCCCATTCAAAATACTTTTAAATATCAAGCCTCGTCATCAGCTTATATTCATCTAATGCTCACCTCAACAGACCACACCACAATAAAATTATAAAACTGAACTCCAAATAAACTTACACAACGTTAAAAAACAATAAAACAGAAATTAATTAAATTTCAATTGCGTGGAAATGTATTAAGTTTCACACGCCAGCGCGCGGAGCGTTCCGATAACAGACCGCGATAATTATATCCCAACATTTTGACACATTACAAATGTTTATTTGATAAAGGTAAAAAATACAGTGTTCCCACTGGCGCTATTGTCCGACAATTAGTCGGCGTCCGATCCGAACTCACAATGGCCTAAATAAACCCCCGGTTAAAACGGAAGCTTCTTAAACTGTTTTCTAAAAACATTTGATCGTTAATATTTAAAGGAGTGAGCGATGATTGACGCACAAAGGCGCGGGTGACGGGCTGCGCCGCCATTATATAATTCCTCCACGTCGAGCGTGAGTGGCGTTTTGTGGACACCGTGATGAGTTTTATTCCGATTGTGAAGCTCGCATTGGTATTTTGGGCAATTAATGCGCTCATTAAGTGTCTGTTGAGGCTATCAGGAGCTGTTTGATAGGTGGCAATTGCTATGACGCAACTTAATTTAGGATAAGATGACTTAGATATAGGTGCCTACAGCAATATGTCCATATTATTATATGACAGCCTCCGTGGCGCAGTTGGTTAGACGCCGCCTGTGAAACGAGAGGCGGCGGGTTCCATCTCGCACCGGGACAAATTTATGTGAGGCCCACAAGTATTTGTCTCGGGTCTGAGTGTTTGTGAGACTGAAAAGTCTCTCATAGCTTCTGATACCCACGACACAAGACTTAATTGATCTTAATGTGGAATCAGGACTATGTATGTGACTGTTGGGTGTATTTATTTATGATTATTTCAAATTGTGTGGTGTTACTGCAGCCATATTTAGCGTTTTCATGTGTGATTTACTTTGCCTCATGAGTCTATTGTAAATTATTCTATAGTCTATCAAACTTCACATATAGATCTTGATGACTAAGAAGACAAACAGTTCAGGATCCATCGCTATATTGACCGTTACTCTCTCCCACATCTTGGATCTGTAGGTACATGCAACATTCTCCCAGATAAAGATTGACATGGTTGTGCATAGCGGGCGTGTACATCCGCCAATCATCATGATCGCAGCATCCTCATTGCACCGCAGGATGCCGGCAATCTGCCGCGACGTCGCTCACTGGCCGGCCACAATTATGGAGCATGTACATGTAGTCTAACAGACTAGGGGAGTTGGCTACTTCTTGTATGTTATAACAATCAATAAAATATAACGTATAAATTCATGAGACGTACATTACACCTTGACCCAACTTTAGAATACATATCTCCTGTCGAGGGTATCAGAAATTGGAAGAAAATTGATCTTACAACGCCCATATTTGGAAGAAAGTACCTGTGGTTCTCATTAAAATTTGTCTAGGTAGTAGAATCTGCGGTAGTGGAACCTGTGGTCTCTCGTTTAGTAGCCGGGTGATTCTATCGTTTCACTATTAGCTTTTGCAAAGGGAAGGGAATTAAACGCGGCGCAATTAACGAGCATGGGTTTTAAAGGAGAGGCCGTGAGTTCAATTTTAAGAATTTTCAAGATGTAAGTGTGACTTTTGACTTATTAATATCCTTAATTATTCCTTTGCTATTCTTGATTTCAACAAGACTAGAATTCGTCTGACGTTAAACGATTTTTTTCTAAGCCTATTCAGATAAATTCTATACGATACAATGTAAATCCGGAGATACAGTATCAATAAACAAAATGCGATCGTGTATAAATGTTTAATTTACAATTGTCATCGCCCTTTCACCCTGCCAACGCTCCTTGTGTACTTTCCTAACAAGCACGAGTCGAGTCGAATTATTTAGGACGAGAAAAAAAACAATTTAAAGCTGACAGAAGCTCATTGAGCTACGAAACGTATTCAAATATCGAAAATTGTTGACAAATTAAGTTCCCTACGCGGACCTAACTCCCTTACCACTTGAGAACGAGGCCCGACAAATTTTACTCCAAAACAACGTTATTTATATCGCCATTTTCAATTGAATGCGTCTTAAAATCAATGCAGTAGAGTTACAAATGGGTGACATGTCAGTGTTGCCAGCGTTCGGGAGCAAATTGTCAAGTCACACGAAGGGACGGGACAGCGACGTTCGTTTTACTAGTTACTCAATTAGGCCCTTTGTATTTGTTTATCTGAGTTTGTATAGCGCGGGAAAGGGACGGAATTGAGGATTTACGCTTGTGGAAAAAGGATGTACGATGCAAAGTAATTTGAGACAGTTCTTTTCACTGGCGGCGGGCGGGTAATACGTTCCTATTTTGTATGGCAACACGAAACTGTCGGGAAATGCATTTAGTTTTTTCTTTTTTTTTTTCTAATTTATGTAATGGCAGTCGAAACGGATTTTCTTTGATACATTCCTATGTGAGGTAAATTAGATTCTTCGACGAACCAATGTTAATGATCAGTTTTCAATATTACTTACGGTTAGTTTTAAATATATTTTACTAATCTTGTGCAACTAATATTTTGTAATTTTCGGTCAGGGTTCATGAGAAAACTTTAACTTTAAAAACTACATCAGTTAACACTTTAGTTTCTTATTATATTTTGGCACTTTTTGAATCCTCTCTATTATTATTATCAGGGTATAAATCAGTCATGAATGTGAATGAGCCTGGAGATTTCACGAGCAATTGAGCTCGAATGGTGGGGTGACACCTTGTCGCGACACTTCTGTTGACAGTCGATCTTTATTCCTACTTTTGTAATGTGGCGGTGACATTTTGCTATTAGAATTTTGACTATTTTTCTTCTAAAATGTATTGCAAGAATTATGATTTTGGATTGAATAAAAATTGTTTTAATGGCAATCATTTGTAATTATTATAACTTATTCACTTACAATATTTGTTTGCTTTTAGATGGTAAAATTATGTACTAATATTTCATATAAAAATAACGCATACAAGTCTTTTTTATTTTCATATGGCATATTCTAAGAAGTTTCCGCTTCATGTTGGTCTGTGGAGCTTATGCCTGTAAATTATGCAACATCAAATAATAATTATTTAATAATTTTATTCCCTTTTAACACAACGCCAAAATGAAATTTAAGATAGCCTAGTTTCTTTTCCCGTGTTCTTTTATACTTTCAGAAGGAAACAAACAAGCAGCATCAAGACACAATTGTTCAATGCCATCTCATCATTGAGCTCCCCTTGGCCTTAAGTGTAATGAGGGAATTTAGTATTAACGCGATCAAGTGAGGATGTTCAGTTGCGCCAGCGACTGTTGTGATTGAGCAAATAGCGAGGATTGAAACGATCGCACGCGTTGATCGTGCATACACGCAGTATTGGAATCAAACAAATGTGGACGATGTGATGCAAGATGAGACTAAAGATACTGACTTCTTGAGAACGATGCTGTTAATATGGGATAGTAAAATTGTATTGGGTCACCGCTAGACAGGGCGCGGGATTTTAGATGATAAAATCCATATTGATGAAGCAAATGAAATTGTAAAAAGGTTCTACAATTGCCTCATAAACCATATTGAGTGACAGTGGCGAAGGGTAATTTTTTTTAAACAGCAAGCCGAAGGCGCTAATGCTGTCTTTTTCTAAATTACGATAATTTGTGTTTAGTACTTATAATTAAAAGCATCATGTTTGTCCCAAAGTAATTATGAGTTTCTAAACGATATCTTCAAATTTCTCCATGGCATTGTAAGGAGTATAAGTTTTAACACACATATGATATAAAAGGGAAGCCGGTTGGAATCGGGTTGTATGGACGCTTCGCCACTGTTGAGTGAGTACTTCATTGATTTGCATTTTAGTCTAGAGTTTGGTAACAATATGTATCAAGACATCGTTTGACACTACTTAATTTCCAATCTTAATTCCAATGCTGAGTAAAGCATTTAAATCACAACTATTTCTAGTTCTACCTTCTAAATTGAACCATAGGAAATTAATGTATTACTGGTGCTGTTATTACTTAGTAGCTCAACTTGTAATTCTCGATCTATCACAATAGAGGTACAACACCGTCCACCCCTCCAAACCCTACCCTCTGCAAGTGCGTGCGGGGTTGTAACGAACTGCTAAGCTGAGGGGAGTCGACGCGCCTTTTCACCAAACCTCGTTACACTTGTTGACTTTCAAATAACAGCTGATTTTATGCGTTTTAACATTTCCGCTGTATTGGGTCTGGAGAAGGTTTTATTGTGAAGAGACGGTCGGACTGTAACTGAGTTGCTATTAGACAAATGTTGTATGCGAATATTTTTATTCGGTTTTGAGGTGTATTGCTGATCTTATCCACGGTGTGGAAATTGTCAATAAAACTTAAAACCATCTGATTTCAATAAGAAGTAACAGCAACATCAACATACCCTTCAAAGGAAACAAAAATGGTACATATTTGATGGAAAGCTATCGCGTTATAAACACCACTTTGTGAAGCTAACCAATAAGAAAAGAGAATTGTATAACTAGAATAATGAAAAGCTAGAGATAATAATCGGAATCGTTAATAATTATTGAGCAGCGGGGGTTTTATTAATTGACCGAAATGCAACAATAAAGCATTTTGTTAAGATAAAAACTTTAGACAATCTCTAGTAGATTATAAGTGCTAAATTTCTGATTTATCTAGGATAGGTATCACTCATAGTAAAGAAGGTAAACGTAACAATCTAGCCAACTTACTGTTTTCCTGAAAAATATCAAAATTAGCCAGCGGTTATTTCGGCAGCTTTGGTTGTATTATTATATTATTTTCTAACTTAATTATCGCCTAATTGTTACACATATTCCCACGTGAAATAAACTCCGTCAGTCTTAATATTGGAAACAAAATGTTGACTTTAGAATAGTCACTTGACGTCGAGAGCTGTTTGCAAAATACAGCTAAATTGCGTTTAAAAGCCCGCCCTTTGTCTTCGCCCTACCCTTAGACCCTCGGCCGAGTGGCCACTTCATTACTGGAGGGTTGTTAGCGCCCGTTGCAAGGTTCAAACTCAAAAGTCAAAAGTTATTTGTTATATTTTAATTTCTGTTAACTTTTGTCGAGCTCTTTAGGATTGGTTTGTGGTTTCCTTAAAGGATTCCTTTCAATGTTATAATTTCTTTGATACTTGACTTTTTTGAGAGTAGATTTTTCCCAGCAGATTTCATTGTTTGATTTGCACTTTCGTTTTATTTAGGAACAAAATATTCGGTTGTTCGTATTACATTTATTATTTGATTGTAATTTATAAAGTAGTTATTGGTTGCATAGAAATGTAAATCTTTGTTTTAGGCCCGAGCATGGGAAACAGCTCAGTCAGACACGTATTGAGGATTGATTTATTGAAATGTCGAAGTATGCACATATTTGGTAATTTACTTAACGATTTGACTTGACATATGACATTTTCTTGACCAAAAAATATTCTTCTAGTTATTCTATTCAAACTTGCTGTTAAATTCCCTATAAAAATAGATCTTATCTCTTTACCTTAAAGCCTTCAATCCGAATCAAAAATCTACATATCCAGCCATATTGTAGGTAGAGCACCTAGAGTTTTTACTGGCACGCGACCCGTTTTAAAACTCTAATGAACGCTTGAAATTTTGGACGGGGCTGCATCGTTAAATGTTTCAAGAGTCTCTTAGATGTGAGGGCACCTCCGGCGAGAACCGACAACTACACGCTTTGTATATAGAGGATAATCACGTAAGTATGATACAATAAGTACGCATTTTTGTGTTATTTTGGAGACTTGAATGTCAGACCAGGTTGAAAGGCTACGTGGTAAAGTACACGAGGTCATTGCTACCAATAAGTTGCTTAGGAAATCTAGGAGAAAACATTCTGTAGTTGATGATTTTGATGAAGATTTTCTAAATAACTGCATCTTTCAGTATGAGGCTGGCCTGAAGGAATATGATTTCTACTACCAATGGAAGTCATACACAATTATTATAAATGCATTGCCAGCATGTAAAATACATGAGGTTTAGGAAAAAGAGGATTATCAGTTATTTGGTAGAAACGAACCACCAAAAGAATCGCAGCTATAAGTCTTGTATTCAAATTTTCTCTGTGGTTTTCAAAACAGTGTGTTCGGCTAATTAAAAATAAAAACATATGAGAACTGAGAATATTAGAGGTGATTTGTATACTTCTCCAAAAAAATACAATTATGATTCCCAAGATAAACAGTTCCTAATAAGTTAAAAAAAGCGAGCCATTTCGGTAGCCGTAGACATACAAAAACTCAATCAAATTACAGTGTTGCAACGGCAGTAATGACACGAGCTTCTAATTTTATTTCTTTTACTAAATGGAACGACCGCTGACCAATGTTAACGTCTTCAATTTACAGATATTTATCATTGAACTTGAGCGCAGTGCACAATCACTGCATGAGCCGAAAATTCGGTCTGTCTAAATTGGCCGAAAGTAGTTACCGATTGAAATATTTACTGTAGGTATGATTTGGTTTCTTTTTATAAATGTAATTATTTATTGCTTGGTTTACAATAATACTAATTAATGAGTTCACAAATGTAAATAATCATATCGGTTATTTTAGTGTTTGTATTTTTCCAAGTGTGGAGATTGGTGTTGAGCATAGACAATAATAACGAGCTAGCTACTATAGTCGCAGAGAAATCCGAAGTGCAACTTTCGGGTTTCTTACACATATTCGATGTAATCAGACATTGCGAAGTCAATAATGCCTAGGTCTTATCGCTGTTTTTATTAGCCATATATCCTGACGTGATGTGGATGATATAGTTTAAACCTAAGTTAATACAAGGAATAATAAAGGAATCTGCAACAAATATAACTCTGCTTAGTAAGTCTTTTAAACTAATAATATATGCAATATATTCTAAAATCTTCCGCTATTTTAGCCCGTCTTTATTATTTTACACCCAATATCAAAGTCCGAAAACACATATCATCTTCGGTTAACCTTTTCGGCTCTGCCCTACCGTGTACACCTACCTCAGCCACTACAGAGTCCGTGTAGGCGCGTTCCCACAGTGAAAGCGAATTGACATTTGAACCCGGACCAAAACACGCACAAAAATGACGTATCACATTGTGAAACTGTGGAACCACTGCCAGTTATTTACATTGACTATTGATTTAGTAAGCGTGTGAATTGTTAGTATTCAAATACAACTGTGAGAGATATGGACAATTATAGGATTGATGACTTTAAATATATGATTGTCTTTTATGTGACTTTATTTGTATAGTGTCGAGTGTCGATGTAGGTGAGACATATGATTGAAAGTAGCCATGTTTAGTCCAACACGCTGACTTGGCTCTTGAAGAAAAATATACCTCTGAAATTCTTACGGAGAAACTTCCGGTAATTTTCCTCACAGTTTTCTATCGCCGCAAAAGCGAAACATTAATTATAACATATTTAATTTGCAAAGGTCGTAACTTTGTTTCTTAATGGTTATTTAGATTTACGAATGTAACACATTGAAATAAAGCGAATTCTTACGGATTTTTAAGAATTCGTTTTATTTCTACAGTGTTTCTATTTCTCATTAAGTTATATGTAATTTAAACATTTACATTTCATTAATAAGAGAATTCTCTCATTAAAATAAAAAGACAAAGAACCCAATGCAGCGACGCGTCAAATATTGTTATGAACGAATTCCGTCCGTCAAAAATACGAGTAATTTTAATTGTCAGCGCTGATAGAGTCGGCATTATCGCATTATTACGCTCCGTGCTAGGGGTGGGGGGTAGGCAGGCACCCCCGTCACGCTACCATGACCACGGAACTCTGTTTTAATGCATTCGTGATTTTTATGAAAATTACCGTAAAGATATTGTTGGTATGTGCAAAGATAGGCGATGGAGAGCGAAGCGATTTTTATGGCTGAGTGGCGGGTAAAAAAAATTAAGGTATTGGATACAAAATGCCCCGCAGAAATAGCTTTCGAAGTTGAAATTATTGCCTATATCATAAATGGAAATATTTTTTTAAGAATCTGTGTGGTGTATGTAAAATATAATGTTACGTAGTTGAAGTGTAGCTTTTTTTACGGTTGGGGAAAATTATTAGACTAATAAATGCTGTGGTATTAATGCAGAGTGATTTAGTTTGTTTGCCCAAAATTAAAAAGGAGGTCCTTAAACCTCACAGCACAGCTAATGTCCGTTCTTCTTCTTCTAGTGCCTCTCCATCTAGTGAAGGTTGGCAGCCAGCTCCGCATATTTCACTCTGTCTTTTGCCAGGTTGAAGAGCTCCAAGGCACTCGCGATCCCCGTCCATTCACGGATGTTATCTATTCATTCTTAAAATACTAAAACAATGATAAAATATTCTTACCCAATTGGTATTTAGTAGTTTCATAGCGTATCGCATCGCTTTCGTGTGCTCAGTTTTCTTAGAACACAGTTGAAAAGAGTGTTAATCCTTTACCTCCAAAACGGTTGCCTTCGTTGTCGCTATTGTGTTGATTTTACAAATTCCAGATGAATTTAATTCAAAAATTAGTTAGAATAGACATTTTAATTGTCGAGCTATTTAGTGAATTCTCTTTTGTAGATTAAGTTATGCCATTTAAAGAATAGATTAAATACAAAGAATATTTAGTCTCTTTAATTGTATTTCTTGAAAACCTTTAAATAAAAATATATAACGTATTGCGTGGTGTATTAGTTTGTTATAGGCCACTTGGTGGTACTTCTATGCCGGTGTATTACTAGTGGCAATCTAGGATGGTCAGCGATAATTAGTAGCAAAATCAGGAAACGATTCGGTGAGCAACGAAGCCGTAAGTTCCAATTATGACAATTTAATCTATTTATACCATTCTATAGGTCTTATTATTAAACTCGGATGAGTGAAGAATTAACTTTAGTCCAAGGCTTTAGAATTGACTCGATTATTTTGATTAGCGAGGTATTCACGACTTTGTAATTAACAAGGAATTGCATAGAGAGCTAGGCAACCATTATATTGTAGTTATATTATTTAGTATTATAGTCAAAATAATCAAGTCAGTGTTAAAACCTTGCACTAAAATTAATCCTTCGCTCATCCTAAGACTAACTATTTTTCATACATATTTTTATGGCTCAAAACGATACCTTAATACTTCTTAATTTAAAATATCTAGAATCTAGAACAGTAGGTACTTAACTAACACGTATGATTCTATTTATATCAGAATATTAATTTAAGTACCTGTATTTGCCCATAAGGTGCGTGGTGGCCTCGTGGTATCGGACCAGACTCGGCTGCCTACATGTTCACGGTGGTCGCGGGTTCAAATCCCAGGGCACACCTCTGACTTTTCGGAGTTATGTGTGTATTGATAGTCAATCACCACGCACTTTAACGGTGAAGGAAAACATCGTGAGGAAACCTGCATTTTTTTTTTTGTATTGTATCAGCCCATATACGACCCACTGCAGGGCACGGGCCTCCTCTACAATCGAGAGTACGATTGAGAGTGGTTAGGCCATATAGTCCACCACGCTGGCCTAGTGCGGGTTGGCGGACTTGCACACCGTAGAATTTTTTTTTTAAAAATCGCTGCGGTATGCAGGTTTCCTCACGATGTTTTCCTTCACCGTTAAAGTGCGTGGTGATTGACTATCAATACACACATAACTCCGAAAAGTCAGAGGTGTGCCCTGGGATTTGAACCCGCGACCACCGTGAACATGTAGGCAGCCGAGTCTGGTCCGATACCACGAGGCCACCACGCACTTAGGAAACCTGCATACCGTAGCGATTTTAAAAAATTTCTACGGTGTGTAAGTCCGCCAACCCGCACTAGGCCAGCGTGGTGGACTATATGGCCTAACCACTCTCAATCGTACTCTCGATTGTAGAGGAGGCCCGTGCCCTGCAGTGGGTCGTATATGGGCTGATACAATACAATACAATTTGCCCATATACGTCCCACTGCAGGGTACGGGCCTCCTCTACAACCGAGAGTACGATTGAGAGGGGCTAGGTCATATAGAATAACTATTGATAAACAGATACACTCTGCAGACGGTATTAAATTCGATTGAGATGAACCGAAAGCGGGACGCGATACACCCCGAGTATTGTGTACAATTCGATTTGGATTGTCTGCGGATTACGACGGAATTTGATCAGATTCCAAACAAGTTTTGGTTTTGAGATCTATTACTTTTGGTGCAGAGGATATTAGTATTTATAGGGAACAAAACTCTTCTTGGTACTTATTAATGATCACTTAATGGTCATCGTCGCTTATGACCAAGCGGAGTCGCTGTCGAAGTTTTGTTAATCATTTATGCAAAAGTAGGAGATCTTTCTACTCATTGATGAAGATTTGTAAACGGAGATTCATAAATGGATATAACTCTACCAATATTAACACACATTAACAAAAAATCGATTTTATAAAACGCTTGTGACACAGTCTTATTTATATACAAAAATATGTATAGAAGGTTTTAATAAGTTTTATAAGCAAACAAATACGTTATTTTGCTAAGGTAAGCATTACAATCTAAAGCTATAATAACAGTTAATGTACAAAATCAGTGTAATCCGGTATCAAAGATTACGCAAACAAAGTCTCCTGCAAAAGCTAATTTTGTCCATATTAGCATAATATTGGTTCGACGGTGGGCCGCTATAACCACATCAGTCGGTCGGCTGGCTCACAATATTGGAGGCCTGGGGCGCTGCGCCCTGTACCGGAGCCCTAAGTCGCCCTAGTGGGGTCACACAACAATGACATTCTCCGCAAATCTGAACGGACTTTTGGTAAGTTAATACCATGTTTATTGATCAATCTGTTGGGACTTTGGTTTGAGTAAACACGATCGTTTGTATGGAAGTATTTTGATGTTATTTAAGTTTGAATTAGAATAGAAGAAGTGTGTTGGATTGTCTTGAAATGACTATAATACAATCGGATAGAAGTATTTTTATATTTGTGTGATAAAGTGATTAAATGCCAGTGCTTTATAATCCAATTTAATTGTTATTGCCGATGGATATTCAAAGAGATGGTTATTTCTCTTCAAGCGATACAATATTGCCGGATTTATAGACGCTGTATCCGAAACGCGACAAACATGCATGGGTCGCTGTGAAGGGTATTTATCATAGACTCAAAATTAATCTATGATCTGGACATTTTATCATGGTCTCACATAGATCATATACTTCAATTTTCAACTTACCCTACAATTGTACGAGTGAGGGTGGCAGGTATATCAGTAAAATCGTACGAGATTTGATGATCTTCGTTCCAGTTGAGCGGAGCATGAAACATTCGGTTATATTTTCATTTAGACGATACTGCAGCTGGTAATTGTATGGGGAGCGGAGTTAGAGTTGATTTCATGCTGAGGGCTACTTACATATTGACTTAAAAACCTGATAAGGAAACATTGCAAGTAGTAGACAGCGTTTACAACTTTCCTAGAATTCTGATTCTTGGAGGAACACACAAATATATTATGTATGCAATATTATTAAGTTGATCTTTTACTTAAAAAACAATTGATTTTGCCAATAAATCGTTGGACTTGAAGTTAGGTCTTCGATCTGGCGTATGTTCTTAAATGTTGTTTTCTGTTATTATAATGAAAATAATTAGGGTTGAATTTATTGCAATTTCCGATGTAAATAGGGACACGAATAATGTCTCCATTGAAATCTCATTTATTATAGGAGTTTATGACATAGTTGAAATATGGCGTTGTTTATAGCCCATGGTTTCGATTCCCTCTACAAAATATATCTGTCTCTTCAGCCACAGGAAGTCAACTGCTGAACATAGGCCACCTCCAAGGATCTCCACATTGACCTGTTGGAAGCGGCCTGCATCCAGCAATCTACAAAATCTACGATTTATTTAAACATCGTCCGTCATACTCAATACTAACACGATCGCCTAACAATCTCATGAGTTGAGATAATAATCTACGAATATTCACGTAAAACCACTTACCCGTTAATGAGTTGTTCAGCGGTTTATCCGAAACTGTTTGAGTTGCAAACGAGGTTACGTTTGGAGCGCAGATTAGGGCGCTGTAAAACAATCTGTCGTCTATTACAGAAGCAAGGCTCGGGAGAATGGCATTAGCAACGTTTGGCCTACAGGAAGGCGCAGACATGGGCACCTTTGTCGGTATAATTGACGCCCCTAGCTACATTCTGATGGTGTTGCCAGATGAGGGAATAGAAAGTCCCGAAACATTTGAGAATTGTTTAAATATTTGACTACAGCTGTATTAATGGACAGGTTACTTGGAGTCAGCGAACACCGAATGAATAATGGACCGGTATTTTTTGTAAATTGTTGAGTTTTGCCTCTAAAACTTTTATCGAGTAAATGTCAGGTACTGAGTCCCGTTGATGATCAACATTTGTAGGAATCGTTAAGCCACATCTGAAATGATAAACGTGGTTAAAAAGAAACACAGACATAGTTACTAGTTTCAATGAAAACATTAGTCTACATCACCCAACTTTTCGTACTCACAAGGTTTGTTTCGGAACTGTGATAGAACCTTTCCTCAACTTTTCATTGTAGCAGACTGTTCGTCTCCTACACAATGTTGTAAAATATAAAACAAATAATTTACCAAAAAATAGATTGTGTCAGAATCCAAAACAACAGAAAATCGATAAATCCTGTTTGGTTCTGAAGTCGTGCCACCCCACCGGGCCGAGTCTATCTCATCTCGCATTTAAGTGTAATATAAACGTTCATGAGCTCATCTGGAACACAAAGCTCTCGTTACTCTGATATTCGGCGACGGAGACTCAACATAATCACATTATGTGGAACCTGGCTTGTATTATAAACTGTCATTACTCGACCTATTTGGAGGCAATTAATTGAAAGCAAGAGGTTTTGTGATATTAAGGATATTATTATCTGCCCAGAGGCAATCATTCTCTAAAATATGAATACTTAGTAGGGCTAAAATTTGTGTTGGGTTTCCGGATTAGTCAGTGTAATATGAAATTTTGAACAGGTTGATGTAGTGTCGATTTTATGAGATAATCAAGTCGCAAATGGGATGAATTTGGTGTACGTTTTACATAGGTCATCGATGCTCAATATTTTATTTTTATTTGATTTATTTATACTCTTTACTGTACTCTCAAGTTACATAGTAATATATATATATATATATATATAATATATAATATAAGAAATAAACTTAAAGTAGTACAATGGGTGGCCATATCGCATTGAGCGTTTTATTCCTGGCAAGCTTTGGATGAACAGGAATTGTTGGATTGATAAATAGGTGACGTGTGGTCTACTCCTAAGGGAGGATAAAAACCCTAATAAAGGTTGCATGAAGTTGTTGGATATTAATCGGGTCCATCAAATCGCTATGTTAATCCTTGGGGTGAGGCCTTTGTTCAGCAGTGGCCTTCTTTTGGTTGGTAATGCTATAGAAATCTTCGTATTAGGTTCATAAATATCATGAATATCAAATCACACAAAATATAAATGTCTATCGTTAATTTTCCATTTCAGAACAACATATCTTGATATAAGAAATCACAGCTATGAAATCAAAACGATCTGAACTCGAAAAAGTGCGCTTATTCGACTATACTATATTATTAAACAAATCAGCAGTTTGCCATAGTATGCGGTATAAAGAAAGGTTTCATAATAATTTATGCTCTTTAACCAAATCTTGAAGAAACAATTGATTAGGCTGGCATAATCGTAACGAATGCGGGAGACAATTATCTGTCGTCAGTAGAAACTCCATGAGATTTTTACTGCGCTTACTATAAGGCAGAGTCACTTCCGTGTATAAAACGATACAGGTGTACTAGTTGGTGGGGAATAAAGTTAATTATAGTTCGCTTTTCTAATTAATTTGTAAATAATTATGCGCATTCGTGTAGGTCTTAAACTGTTTAAGGCATGGGCGTTTAAATTGATAACTTGCGAACTTCAAAACGCCTAGCATTTGTACGTGAATTTATGTAAAAAATACGGAATATATTAACTGCGTAGTTTTGTGGATAAATTATGAGGTAAATTCATTTTGTAAGCAAGTCAAGAGCATTCTTAAAATGCTGCGTATTCTTTGCTCCATTTACTAAGCAATATGAGGAATTATTATTCTTTTAATTTATAATTATTGTGAGGTCATGATAAACAATATTGATATCAATTAACTAAGTACGTAGGTATAATAAAATAAATTAAAAACAGCCGTAAACAAAACTAAAAAAATATTTGATGGACTGTCTCAATTTGTCTTAAGGAGTTACCTATGTCTATTTTTATTTGTATTTTTCTTTTTTTAATGAATATTTATTGGTACGTACTTATCCCTTTTTCCTTGTTTTCACTGTAATGTCATAATATAAGGAGTGTTAAAAATGTTATGATTTTATTTTAGTATTTACCCTAATACCTACTTATTCAAAGTTTTAGATTGGTTACTGGTATTACATCTCATTTTTTCCGTCAAGATTTAGTCCCATAAATTATAAAATTACTAAATCAACAAATATTAAAAAAACCCTTCGTTGATTAATATTCGCTATCGCGTAGGTCTGATGAAACCACGTGTAATAGTGAAGGCCGTATTGACCATGTAGGGCGTGGGTCGTGCCCCCCGCTAATACGTTACGCCGCATTATGCAGTGCCACCTACCTTCATTTGTACGTATTGCCGCCACATGTACTATCGCGTTGGGGGTCCTTAGGCATTATCTAGTATTAAATAAAGAAGCCACCAACAAGTTTTCTATCAGATTAGCAGTTTAAAAAAAATCATAAGCATTAGTTCGGGATTGAAATTTGCGCATAGTATGGTGATAGGCTTTCCGATTATTATAATATCTTGGTGGGGAAATGGGGTTAGTGAGATTTTGTGACATTAGTGGCATTTGTACTTTAGTCCTTCAGTGCTACAATCATGAGTTTATAGAGGAAGTAAGTATCATAAATCCTTTAGGTAATGTCTGTTTTATTTAGGCATACATTCATTACAAAATATAATTTTATAAAATGCAATTATATAATAAATTTCATTTTATTGAGTTAGTAGGAAAATAAAAATCTTTGTGGACCATATATGTATTAAGCAATACACTTGTTGTTTTTGAAGCTGAAGAAAGCAACTACAAAGGCGCAAGTGGCTCCATCTTAAAAAATATATTACGCTGGGTTCAATACAGTAGGTAGATCATATTTTATGACATCAAATCAATCGAGGGTAGTTAGTTATCTTTTATTCTGTAGTTCAGTTTCGTGTACGCTTTCGAAGGCGAACTATGTGCTCCGAAGCACCGCTCGGTCAATTATTGTTTTAACCAATTGTTTAGAGAAAAATCAATATTTTTAATATTTTTTATATGTTAATACTTTCGGGAGTGAAGTGTCTGTGTGGTGTTTGGTACAGAGAAAACGGTCATCTAGCTTCGAGTTCCGGTCTCCGGTAAGAACGTAGATGTTCTAACTTAATTGTTTTTTTTATATACTCTGTTTTTGTATTTTTAAGGTTATGTGTCAAGATTTTTCGCAGATTAGGCCCGTGTTCTTATTTACAGAACATCCCATTGCTATCCGGTGTCCGTTAAGTACTTATAATAGTTAGATACTATATTGTTTTTTTTTTGTATTATATTGTTGTACTTCCAACATTTTAGGTGACGATTCGTCCGACTTTCTTTAGTTACAAAAGATCACGCTGTGTAGGTAGCTATGCATAATTATTTCTTATGAATTTAGCTGTACTCTTTTTGTTGAGACTTTTAATAGGACATTTTATATATCTCACAATTGTTATTGTAATGTCTTTTTTAAATAATTTGTTTGTCATTTTAGTTAAAATTTGTTAAATGCTGTATTTTATACTTTAAATATAATTTAAAGAAACCACAAACTATCAGGGCAACTTAAAACATGCACGAAATAGAAAGCAACATTAATTACTTTTTCTTAATTCGAAACGGGACATTAGTGCGACTTTTATATCATTAGTAGAATAGCAATCAGCAATAATACGTGCAAAAACAGAAGGCCCACTCCCCACGCGCTCGGGACACACTTCGCCGCGCTGAAACATCTGCTCCGCAGTTAATATTAAAACGAAATGAGTTTTTTAAATTGCATCCTTAGCAAGTGCACTTTGTACGTATTAGTTTGTTTTATTAAATTGACAATAATAATTTAATGCGAACAGCTCCGCGGGGAAGTAATACGGAATGAATAAAACACTAAAACGAAACAAACAGACCAACTAATAACTCTTGTGTCTGAAGAGTTATACGACAATTTGAAATACGAGCTGTTTCAAAAATGTCCGATGGTAAAAGGTTTTATAACTAGCGGACGGGCGCGTCTTCGCCCGGGTGCAGATAGTTATTGGGTCCAGTCCACATCAATAATATATTATTTCGCGTACTGTTTTATATTGAAACTTAATGTGCCCGCCGTCGGCTGTATTGCTTTTCCCGTCCCATCCCGCTATTACTCGTTCTATCCCATCTCATTCTGTCCCATGATGAAAAGCATGCAATCCTGTCCCCTCCTATCCCGTCCCATCCATTCGAATTAGGAAGAATAGCAAATATGTATATTTGAATTGAATTCCTGACATATCCCACAGGAGCACTACATTTTTTCGGGTAGTAGGCTATGTCCGTCTCCATGATTCAATATAGCTCTATGTTAAATTTCATCAAAACCGATTCAGCCGTTTTAGTGTGTAAAATGGAACTTACACACATATACCCTTTCGCATTTATATTAGTAGGGATGATGACGTCATGGATATTATGGATTCATTATGACCTCTGGTTTAAATCAAAAGAAAAATGGATTAAGTCCGAAAAAGCTTTTTGAATTTTCGGTTCACTTTTATTAAATAAATCTGCTGGCCCTTAACTAGGGGTTATCCGACACAAAAAACCTACGATTCACAGTGATATTTCTGGAAATACTTCTACCTAGGTTCTGAGGTAGATAGGTTTCAAACCTTAGGTTCAATAATCGATAAAATCAATAGGAAATAATTCAATACGAGTTCAACAGGGAAACTCGGTAGAACGTATTTTTCAGATTTACTGAATGAGGTGGAATGTAAATAAGGAATCTGGTAACAAACGATATATATTCCGTAATTTGGTACGTAGGCTTTATATTTCTGTGGAATAATAGACGTGTTTATGTCCGTTAGGTGTACGAGTTATTTTTGCTTGTTATCTTCCCATTCTTCGCAACTAGGCGACATTCTATGTTCATTATTCACATTGAATTTAATTGGATAAGCAGAACAAAAACAAATCATAGTAAAAACTAATTTGAGACACTTTTAACGCGGTGTAAATTAGCCGATATGCCAACATGACTGAAGTGGATGCAGAACGAAAGGTCAAGCAATTGTCGCGCAACAAAAAAACGAGTACAAATCGTCGCGTCGTGTTGCCAATTGATTGCAATCTGCAGCGGATACGGCCAAATTAGATTAAAGCTTTGTACACATTTGTTAATGTTTATGACATGGTATTGTGACATGACAGTTTTGTTTGGGAATTGTGATTTGATTGGGTTGTGGGATTGGATGCAGCAAGTCCCACGTTAAAAAGGGATACACATTTAGTGAAGAGGACTTCGGAATTATCGTAAAAGATCTTGCATGTCTTTATAAGTATGAGTATTTTGTTTTAAAGAATATCATACGAGCTGCCCAGAAGTGGAGTTTGTATCTGTTACGGACATAGCCTTGCGCGATCACACTTTGGGACTTAGGAAGAAAATTGCTTTGGGTGTACTGTAGGTGCCCCAGTTCCGCCTCTTCCTACTTTCTTGGGGATGTAGGTATGAATCCATATATGCATGCACTTATATTTCATAAAGACGATAAACGTTTTTCGTTTTTGAATTGTTCAGCCAGATAAACGCTCATATACCAATAATAATTAGTATATGTTAAACATATAGCTTCCAATAAGTCTATGTGGCGATCTATGGGGAAGGTCTGTGTTCAGCAGTGGACTTCTTGTGGCTGAAGAGAGAGGAAAAAAGCGAGAGAAACATGACAGTGAGGTTGTTGCTATTGTTATACAGCAATACCAACAGCTGTCGTAGCAGTTCCAAATTTCCTTAAATAATTTACTGAATCCTTTATTTCCCTTGTGTGGTTCCAAGACTTATCGTTATAGACTTTAATATCTAAAAAAGTTTTTAAAGTAGTCATAAATAATACCGTCTATATACGCTAGCCTTCTCGTGGTATCGGACCAGACTCGGCTGCCTACATGTTCACGGTGGTCGCGGGTTCAAATCCCAGGGCACACCTCTGACTTTTCGGAGTTATGTGTGTATTGATAGTCAATCACCACGCACTTTAACGGTGAAGGAAAACATCGTGAGGAAACCTGCATACCGTAGCGATTTTAAAAAAAATTCTACGGTGTGTAAGTCCGCCAACCCGCACTAGGCCAGCGTGGTGGACTATATGGCCTAACCATTCTCAATCGTATTCTCGATTGTAGAGGAGGCCCGTGCCCTGCAGTGGGTCGTATATGGGCTGATACAATAACGCTAGCCTTAAACAAATGAGAACCATCTGCCCCTCGCCTAATATGATGAGCTGGTGTTGTTGAAACAATCGAGTGCACTTAACCGGCTATTATGCTAATTTGACGCCTGCGACGATTCCACCAATCCTTATTTGCCATCTTCAATTGATGTGGTCTGCTAACTGATGTATGCATAAAGAGAAATGGCAGTAATAGGCAAATGGACAGTATTCACAAAAAGTGTAAAACCTTTTGTTTATTGCATGGGTCCGGCAAACGAGCAAACAGTTCACCTGATAGTAAGTGATCACTGCCGCCCATGAATATCCAGAACTCTTGGTTCATAGATGTGTTACCGCTTCTTAAAATCAGGGGGAAGCGGGAAGGTGAAAGGATGGGGAGAGGAACGAAACGTGACGTCGATTTCCTGTGCGACAATGGTACCGCCCCTGATAAGCCTGCGCATTCATGCCGTGTCATGACTGACAACAGCGTGGCTCTACCGCTTAAGAATAACTTCCGCCTACCAGCAGTGTAAACGCATTGTTGTTTTCTTTTTGATGGACATTATAGCCAGCGTAACTACTGGACATAATGAGATTTAACACCTTATGTGTCAGGATGGCGAGCGCAGTGGAATACCAAGCATTGCTTTGTAATTCATGGTGTTGTTTGGTTTCGCTACTGTCCATGAGCGGTCGTATCGTTTACCATCAGGCAAATGTCATGCTCGTCTTGCCATTCATTGCAATATAAATAAACTTTTCTGTATTCAAAATATCATTCGATTATTTTTTGTACAAAGTTTAACCAATAATGAAACCTAATATTTGTATTATGTTTACATTTAGTGATATACATAGGTATAATATATTCATCAATTGACAGCCTCCATGGTGGAGTTGGTGAAACGCCGGCTGTGAAACGTGAGGCCACGGGTTTGATCCCCGCACCGAGGCCAATGCATGTGTGATCTACAAATATTTGATTTGGGTTTGGGTGTTTGTGAGGCCGAAAAATCTCTCGTAGGTCCTAAAACCCACGACACAAGACTCGATCATAGTGTGGGGTCAGGACTATGTATGTGACTGTTGGTTGTATTTCTTTATTTATTCTGTGCATATCACAGTGAATTACAGTGGTATGACGTCGCGTGCTAAGGACGATGAATAACGTTCGCGTACTAATTTGAATATCTTTATATTAATTTAGACATAATTTCCGAACTTGTTATCGTCCATTTATTTAATTTGTAATTTCCATTGCATTATACAAATGATTTGTATTCTTTGAAAAGTTGTCCGGTTGTCTGTAGTGACGGTTTATCAATAGTTTGTTTGAATTTAAAATGCCGTTGTTTTATATTTATTGCCTTATACTGACGTTAATAGTTCATTTGATTTCTATCTATTTTATAAAGTACTCGTATATATTGGAATTGCATGTCAAAGCAAAATGTACAGGTGGGGAATTAAAAAATAATATTAAGTATAGGGAATATAAATAAATAAGTAGATCCAATAATAATCATTAATCACATAAGTAATCCTGCAGACTGATTCGTGAGATTCGTTCAATGTGAAATTCGTGAAATTATTTCAATATTATATTTAAACATGAATGAAACTTGGTAATTGCAATTACTATTGTAGGGCAAAATTTTACTTGATCGCGGAGGTAATTGATAAAACTAAATGAAACGGTATCATCATCATCATCAGCCCGTTACAGTCTACTGCTGGACATAGGCCTCTCCCAAGGAGCCCGGTCTGCTGCTTTACGCATGCAGTCGCTGCCGGCCCTCTTCTGCAAGTCGCCTCGTCATCTGGCCAGAGGACGTAAACCGAACGAGGACGTAAAGGAAACTGTATATCAAAAGAAAACCAGTCGCCCAACTAGTATACAATTCTTGTTTTGTAAGTATGCGAATCTACTAGAGACTTCGCGACCCAGACCGAATTTTTTTTTATAATAAATAATAAATACACCTAACAGCCTCATACATAGCCCCGACATTAGGATCAATTAAGTCTTGTGTCGTGGGTATCAGACACTACGAGAGACTTTTCGGTCTCTCAAACACCCAGACCCGAGACAAATACTTGTGAGCCTCACAAACATTTGTCTCAGTGCGGGGATCGAACCCGCGGCCTCTTGTTTCACAGCCGGCGTCTAACCAACTGCGACACAACCGCTGTCTCCACATAAAAGATATGGTAAAACTGCGAAGGTGTACCGACAATTTATGTTGGGATTAAAAATGGCTTTGTTTCATATTAAACCGCCTCATGGACGTTAATGTTTCATTCGATTTTTATCGATTTAACACAGTTTATTGCAATTGCATGTCGAAGCTCCACGCACAGCTGGTACGAACACAACTCTTACATATCTTTGTGCAGTCTTTTGTTAAAAGTAATGTTGCATAGTTATGTTTTGATCAAGTATTACAGGAATTCGCAGTATTGGAACTGCTCGTGGCTTTGTTGCTAATTAGAGTTGTTTATTTCTATTTTGACTTAGAAATATTTCGTTTCGATGTTAGGTAATCTAATATGCTTACATTTAAGGGTATTTTGTGAGGAATATGACATAAAAATATATAGTGTCAGAAATCGAGAATCAAACGTATATCTTAAATTTACTATATTTATTACAAAAAAACAATGAGCTCGTTTCACGTTTTCTCTTTGGCGCGAAGTCAGTGCTAGAAAGGCGGGAATTTTGGCATGAAGGTTTTATGCAAAGAAGTTTTAATATTAAGGTATTATGCAAAAAACGCCCATTACAAAGTATGACATTAATTAATAATTATAAACATTATTTAAACAGTAAATTAAGTTACGTACAGTCAATATTTGTGTCGTGATATTAATTACACAATATTTGTTATCAATAGTATGTAGTTACATTTCTGCTTACTATCTTAAAATATTAGTTTGTGTGTCTTTATTATATTTGCAGCTTTCATTATCTTGACAGCGATGTATTACAAATTATATCTGACATGTTGTGATGGATGCTTAATTAATGTAGAACTGTTATCCTGTTTAATTACAGGGACATATTACAATATGTCTGTATCCATTATATTATTCTTTATAAAAGGAAACCGCAAAATAAACCTTGAAATCCTAATATAAGAAAATATAATACATGTTATAAAAGAATATGTCTTAATTTTTGCTCTGAGCTGGTTTTGCCTGAGTGTTGTGTATGTATATTTTAACTACAAAATTTTACTTTCTATTATACCATGTTTCCAACAAATTTGATATTTCTCATATAAACTATACTAGCTTATATACGCTCGTAAGGCTTAAATCTAGTACTTTACTGTATTAGCCCATACACGTCCCACTGCAGGGCACGGGCCTCCTCTACAATCGAGAGTACGATTGAGAGTGGTTAGGCCATATTGTCGACCACGCTGGCCTCGTGCGTGCTGGCATTAAATTAAATCTAGTAATCAAAAGTAATTTATATTTTAACACTCCGGACTATCTTTTTGCCAAATTTCATCCTAATCAGTTCAGCATTTAATTCGTGAAGATGCAACATGCTTTCTAATTTATATCGTCTGGCGGGAGTATCGATATCAAGCAGCGGTCACTGAGCTCTTGTGCGCAAAACAAAGGCATTGATGTGAATCTGTGCTGATTTATTCGCCACCTCGGCAACGATCCCTGCCGCCCCTCCAGATATATCACCGCTAACCACCTCCTTTATCAGATCGTAGCTTTACTTTCCAAAGAAACATACTAATAAAAAGAATATTTCTTGTAGCTGGATAAGGTGAGACAAAAGGGTAATTCATTTTTCAAGGATTTGAGCAGTCTATGAAACCTAGGTAGCAATTCATTTGCGTTTCACAATATAGCGACCAAAATCCAAAGTTCATCAAATGGTGCTTTCACAACGGAAATATTTACACATAATGAATTGCCCAAGTTGAAAGTCGGACGTATGACAATTCAGTTCCCAGTTTAAACATGTGACCAAACGCTTATTCAAGAATACTGCAGATTCGCAAGTAACACGATTAGAGACAGATCTTCCGCTGCAAGGGTCTAGGGCATATTAAGCATCGTCAAATATAAGGCTTAACATATTCTCGAGCCCTCAATAGCATGAGATTTTTGCAACCAAACTTAACGGATCATTAAATCGATTCCTTGCACGTGCATTACGAAAATGCAGCAGAGTTGTGAGCCTCTCTTTAATTTCAGTCTTGCCTCGTGTAGAATCAATAACCAACATATATCTTACTCAGTAAAGCTACACTTAAAAGCGGTAAAGTCGCTATCAATAATTAAAACGTATTTGTATCGGCTTTATCTAAGTGAGGTGTTACTGTCGTAATGTGCGATGCTCCGGGCACAAAACATTGCTTTGGACTTGAACCATACGTTTCCACGACAATTAAGTTATTTATGTGTTACCAGAGATACGGATCGTGTAATTTTATGATACCACCAGCCCTGTGGTAGCTTAATAGCCGGCTTTTAAGATTCACGGCTTGTCAAAATGGTTAATGTTGATTTATGGATCGAAATGTTTGGTGTGAAATTAAATTTGATCAAATTGCTCCTGTGATTTTGAATGATATCGTTGCTTCTGTTCTCTTTTTTGTAGAAAACTATATTATTGGAGTATTTGTAGTTGTCTGCACAACAGCAAATTACAGTAAGTAAAAACCTGAACGTTTTTATCCCAGCATCTAGACAAGATGTCATTTGTGTAGTTAAAGAATTTAAACCACCCATGCTAATAATTATTCCACTTTCGTTTCTTCAACCGTCAACAATATTTTTAAACAATTATCTAAGATAGTAAGGAGTAATTCTTATCGAACCATTTGTAACATATACACGATGACCCTTAAACCAATGAAAAAGTGCAATTTAACAACGTTACGTACAATATAATAATCAACAATACATTAGCTACGCAACGAGGCTTCGTCGCGCGCTCTCAGAATTTTTATCGCCATTCAACCCTTGTGACTGCTGAAAAAAAACTTTTAACGTCACAAACGTGACGTGAAAACGTGAACGTGACTCGTCTGGGGGAGGGAAGGGGGGAGGGGAAATCCTCGAATCACGCTGCGTTTTATTGTTTGTTCAAATACAGTTATGAATGCAAACCGTTTTGTTTCGCATTTTGCAACTGATGGTGCTTTAAAAAAGGGTGGGGTAATACATTCTTCATAGACAAAATTAGGTTTTTGGCTTTTGTAAGTACTTTGAGTGTGCTTTATATTAGTGCCATAAAGGTAGTAATTGTACAATGAATAATTATGATGGCCTACGCGTATCTTTATGCTGACACAGGCTAGACCTAAAACGTCATGCAGGAATGTGTATTCTATCATCAGAGGACCGTCCAAAAAAAATACACTCAACAGTTGCACATATAGTTCTGACCCCAAACTAAGATCGAGCCTTGTGTCGTGGGTATCTGATACTACGAGAGGCTTTGAGGCTTTTCTCTCTCATAAAAAACCAGACCCGAAACAAATACCTGTGGATCACACAAGCATTTGTCTCGTTGCGGGCATCGAACCCGTGGTCCCTCGCTTCACAGCACTGCGCAACAGAAACTGTCGAAAGCTTTTATATTTCGTAATTATTGTCTCTCAATAGTGTGATATTATGTAAGTTCTCACTTTAAAAATATTACTAAAATTACTTAAACATTTTAACACCGTCATACTTATGCGTATGACGGACGTCCATCCACAAGGTCGTCAGGCGACACGGTAAAGAATGCATGCTGCCTCCAACAGCTCACTGTGGAAATCATTGGGGGAGGCCTATGTTCAGCAGTGGACTTCCTATGTCTAATGGATGGATGGTGGGTACCTCCTACGCTCCTCTGCCTCCGATCCACCATGTCTCACTGCTATTACAAAATCTGTTTTGTGTAGGAGATGGTCCTCGGCAATAAGAGGCGTATTAATTACACGGCTTGTGCGGCGTCCTGCACAATAAGTCCGACAGTTGGGAGGCGGACTTGCGATGTACCGACAGACTAGTGGAGATACGAAATGGATTTTTGGTCAGCTGGCAAGTGGCCTGATTAGTGGTAAGTAAGCTTTTTACTGTACCTCTGTAGAGCACGAGCTTTCGCTACAATCGAGAGTACGATTGAGAGGCGTCAGGCCAAATAACCCACCACGATGGCCTAGTGCGGGTTGGCAGACCTTACATACCACAGATATTCTTGCAAATCGCTATATGCAGGTTTCGTGACGACTTTTTCCTTCACCGTTATTTTTCATATCAATTACATTACATTAAATTAACGTTACAAAAATACCAACAATAAATTAAATGTATTACCTTCAGTTGCCACTGCATGCGTTGACATTTAAGAAAAAATAGAAACTAGAAATTAAAGAAATGTTAACATATTATGTTAACGTTAAGTGCGTGGTGGCCTGTTGGTAATGGACTAGACGCGGCTGCCTACATGTTCACGGTGGTCGCGGGTTCAAATCCCAGGGTACACCTCTGACTTTTCGGAGTTATGTGTGTATTGATAGTCAATCACCACGCACTATAACGGTGAAGGAAAACAAAGTGACGAAACCTGCATACCATAGCGATTTGTATAAATTTCTATGGTATGTAAAAGTCCGCCAACCCGCACTAGGCCAGCGTGGTGGACTATATGGCCTAACCACTCTCGATCGTACTCTCGATTGTAGAAGAGGCCCGTGCCCTGCAGTGGGTCTTATATGGGCTGATACAATACAATACAATAACATATTATAGTATATACATGTTATAGTGATGGTATGTGTTCAATGATAAATTTTGGCAATGTCACATAGTCAAGCGGCTGTGTACAGAGCGGTGGATGTATTTACTTTATCTATAAAATACTAGATTGTAGCCTCATTTGTGAGTAACCCTGTCTGGTGGTAAAAAACTGGAGTGGTTCAAGGTCTCGGATAACATTTTAACATTTTAACAGTCGATAATTTCGTCCGCAGCAATAACAGAAGTTAAAGCTCATCGGTTTATGTGTTGTCAAAGTGTATGTCTCTATTATACATATAAATTTATTTGAATCGATTTTAATAGGAGTCCTGCAGTTGGATCTTTTTCAAAAAGCATAACTGGCACTTATTAGGTACAAGCCGCTTAGTATTTTAGAATTTTAAAATAATTTGTTGATACACAAAAGATTGAGTATACAAACAACTACATTTGATAAAACTAGAAATTCTTAGCACTAATTATCATCGTTGTTTGGTTGAACTCTGATACCCAAGGAAAGATTTAACTTCTGTTATGGGTATCAGCATTCAAAAATAGAGATACCTACATGTTTTTATAAGTTCGGTATTAATACTATCTAAAGCACAACTTATCACCTACTAAGTTTCAGTTTTCAAACTCCAAGAAATTCAATAGCCATTCAAAAGGTGTATCTCCACTAATCGTGCAGCACGCGGCGTTTCGCTAATGAAGATATTTGGGGCAGAGCGCTATCTTGTCGTCAATAAATATCGGCCGCCGCGCCCCCGCCCGCGGCGCGCTCTCTTCCGCCACGCAACACGCCGCGTTTATTAGCCTGCTTTGTTACGGAATCGCTTGTGGACACACCCCTTTAGCAGTTTAAACAGTTGTGATAGCATCTCTTGTGAACAGCTGGGTTCCAGGTTTAGTGGTGTTTTTGGTATTGTTTAATAGGAAAGACGAGGTTAGAGGAAATGGCTACAGTCGTCTGGTGTTACAACTACCTCTGTAAGTCCATCATTAAGAATATCTAAAATAGTTTTCTGTGATCCGTGCAAGTTTGTCCATTCTTATCCTATAGTATCTAGGTATAGATGACACAAATTGAAATTGTAAGCCTCGTTAAAATTATAATTTCCCATGAAAACCATATAAAAAGTTTCCGTAGCCCGACCAAAACCCCACGATACACCACCTGTATATCAATCAGCCGATAATGATATATGGCATTTCAACCCATTTCGTGTAATAAAAAATATTTCCAAATAAGCCGCGAGTGCGACAAAGGCGACTGCACGTGAAATTGATTCGCCGCTTTCGCCGAATGCCGACGTTTTTGCCGCCGCCAATACGGCCAAGATGAGTTTTTGCCGAATGTTGGCGAACACCTTAACACTTACAGTTATTGGTGTAATTTATGACGCGGCCTCGAGAGTGAGACATTACCACCCGTTTATATTAATACTAGTTTTTGTAGGCATTGAAATTGGATCTTAGTGAACCGAGTGAGGCAAGGTTCTGGAAGTCTGTTTGCAGGAGTATGTGTTACCTCCTTTCTATGATCTTGACTCCCTTCTATTGTCCCGTTGGAGGTTTGTTTACATGTGATATACAGTGAAATAGGTGCCTATCTCTGCATCAGCCCATATACGTCCCACTGCAGAGCACGGGCCTCCCCTACAATCGAGTGTTCAGTGAGAAGTAAGGCCATATAGTCCTCCACGCTAGGCTGGTGCGATTTGGCAGACTTTACAACACCGTAGTGCCTCTGTGGCGTAGTTGTACTACGGAACGATTACAAAGCTGAGGTCTCGGGTTCGAATCCCGGGTCAGGCAAAGTGATTTAACTATTCATTATCAGCCCGGAATCAGGAATGCCCGATATGACGATAGGCTCGCTCCCTATCACATCGTGTGACGGAACACACTAGGCGAAACGTGAGTGCACTGTCTGCACCACTTCCTACCCCTTCTGGGATAAAGGCGTGGTGTTTATGTATGTACAATACCATAGAAACTTTTTACAAATCGATATGGTATGCAGGTTTGCTCACGGTGTTTTCCTTCACAGTTATAATGCGCGCGTATTAATACACATATGACACCGAAAAATTAGAACCAATGCTCTCGACTTTAAATCTCAAATAACATAAGTTCTGTAGTCAACATCATTGAGTATGGCATTCATCCTGCGTGGATCAAACTTCTGTGTCCAGGTTTTTTAGCCAGCTAGTTGTAGGCTTGCGACCTGACTATACATTAGTTAGCTCGTCTGTCAGATTTTGTTTCATAAAACTGTTAGCCAAAAATCTCTCCCCCGTCCTTACTTTTTCGCACCGCTCTCGAAGATTTTAACGAATCCACGATTTGGCAGGTGTGAATGCTTGTCAAGTGACCTTCTTGCCGATAATTATGCAATGCAGCAATCATAACTTAACGAGATCCATTTAAAACACAATGACAGTGTAAAAAGCGTTAATATTTCAATTATTTGGGTGAACAGTTATTATGGAGTTTAAGCCGAGTGCGTAATTATAGCAAAATTGGGGGTTTCGTAAAAAATC
Organism: Theretra japonica; assembly: GCA_033459515.1. Lineage (NCBI taxonomy): Eukaryota > Metazoa > Arthropoda > Insecta > Lepidoptera > Sphingidae > Theretra > Theretra japonica. The sequence continues at coordinate 13,353,022 of CM065949.1, forward strand.
CCGTCCTGCCGCCTCCGAAATATCTTAATTAGTGCGCTCGTGACGATTATTTTAAAGTGCTAAATGAAATCACTTTTGGTTACTTTGTAATACACTTAATGAATATGAAATGCTGTTTACATGGTTCGATGTGATCGGTAAAGAAAGATTTTAAATGTTACCAGATTTATTAGGATTTGTGTTTGACTACTTTATGGCATTATTATAAATAAATAAATTCATCCAACGGTCACATACGTAGTCCTGACCCCACACCAACATCGAGTCTTGTGTCGTGGGTTTCAGGAGCTACGAGAGACTTTTCAGTCTCACAAACACCCAGACTCGAAACAAATATTTGTGGGCCTCACAAACATTTGTCTCAGTGCGGGGATCGAACCCGCGGCCTCTTGTTTCACAGCTGGCGTCCAACCAACTGCGCCACGAAGGCTGTCAATATAAAATAAACGTCTTAATACACTTATTTTTAAACTACAGGAAGTCCATTTCTAGACTGATGGATTTCCACTGTTGAAGTTAAGGGTAAAGGGTTGTGATGAACGTTGTTTAAATAAATTAAATTATCCCCATTAAACTAGCTATGATACCAAAACCAAACACGTCTCAATCAGCATGTCGTAGCTTACAAAAGTTAATAATTATTTCGTTTTTCAAGTAAATTTAAAATCACCTTCTAACAATCACGCATCAACTAATTCATAATAAAAGGCATACTCCTATCAGTAAATTGTCGCCGTAAACTGTTTCTAATGCGTGCGTGGGACGTGAAAACGTGTGCAACGAGTGCAGATTGAATTGTTTCGCACGAGGCGCGTCACCTCGGAACACTATCCCACGCCGGATTACCGTCCGTTCCTCAATAATTCATGTCCGCCACATACATGGCCTGCAATTATCTTCAATCACACTTCGTTAGCAACGAATCTGGTGCTATTAACACTGTGTAGCCTTTTTACTGGCGAACCAATCGGTCGCCGCGTCCGCCATTTTGCGTAATTACGATGCATAAGATGGCGGCCAATATGGCGACGTTCATTCACGGCTTTTTGCTCCGCGCATTGCATGGCAAAGATGTGAGTGAAGTTTTAATTATTTCTGCTTCAATACTAACGATTGCTTTAATTAACTTTATTGCACAGACAGGACAAAATATAGCTGGCTCATTCTAAAGTTGAGCGGTTGTTACTTCGTTGTGAAATGTGTGAATTAGTTGATATGAAACAGTCTATTGCTGATGGATTACCTATATTAAAATGATTTAGGTTTAGTTAACGTGGTAATGGTAGCTCTGTTATGTAAGATGCTATTAAATAACACGACGAGTACCTATTTATTAAAATATTACGAATGTATTAAATATATATAGAGAGATGGAAATCTAATTTTAGTTCTAGATCTCCATTAACTCTGTCTCGCAGGAGATCGACGTGTGGCCACAGCATTGCTGTGGCATTTGAGTGAGACAGCCGGATGCCCAATACCCCTTTCCTCTTCCCAATTTTTTTCCTTCCCGCTCTCCTCCCTATCTGATGGGCCGGGAACACATCCATATTCCAAGCGTTGTGGATATTCATGCGTGGCTGTGATCACTTACCATCAGGTGACCTGCTTGTTCGTTTGCCTATGCTATAAAAAAATATATTACCCATTCAAGTTACTGAAGATCGAATAACACACACCAAGTTAAAACGCAAGTTACCTAAACTGGAAACATAATTTACAAAATGTATTGTCTCAAAATCTAGACATAACCAACACAAAGCAACAAAAAAGAGTGTCGAAAACAAGCGTATAAACGTTGGCAGCGGTGTTATTTTACGAGGTATCATCAAAACTGTTCCGCCAGCGCAGCAGGCAGTGTTGGCAGCTCAGGATCTCCGTCGGCCGGCAAAAAGAAGGCCAGGCATCCGCGCCCGCTGCGATTATGTCATTACCACGGCCGCTCGTAAAAAATTAAAGGGCATTTTAGTATGCAATGATACAGTGCAATTAAATGTGGGGGAAAAAACAAACGACGCGCAGGGTTGCCGGTGAGGGACAGCTGCCCAAATACTATGTGTAGCTTGCTGAATGAATGATCAGTCGATTTATAAGGAGGATTTTCCAATTGGGAAGGTACTAGTTTGATATTAATATTGTTAGTCTGGGCAATTGAGATTTAGGAGCGGGAGTCGGATGGAAAATATAGAATTGCCATCTAATTGGCCTAGATTTTAATATCGTCGTGATGTTGATTATTATGGTATTGACTGATGATGACGACTTGATGACTCATCAAATGAATCGCAACAGCAAAGCTCTTATATCGCCGGTTTTCCGTAAGCTCCCGCTCGAGCCGATATATTTCTACTGTTACATTTGAGGTCTACTGCAAGACCGCTCAAGGATAGTTTACTATAAGTGAGCTACAATCAATTCCGGCCAACCAATTAGTTTTGATTTTAAACTTGTTAAGATTGCCTACTAAAACAGTTTAAAACCAAAAGTAACTTTAGTATTAGCTACAGTTACTACCGGAGTTAAAAATGCAACTGAAATAAAAATACATTTTGTCACTTTTGTGCCATTATGCATGAAAATAAAGGGTTTGTAACTCATACTGGTGGTAGGTCTCTCATTGATGGGAGGCCGCCTGGGTAGGTACCACCGCAATGTCTATTTCTCCCGCCAAACAGCAGTGAAAATGCACTGTTATGTTCCGGTTTGAAGGACATTGTAGCCAGAGTAACTACTGGACATAATAAGACTTAACATCTTATGTCTCAGGATGGCGAGCGCAGTGGAATGCTAAGCAATGCTTTGTAATTCATGGTGTTGTTTGGTTTTCTACTGTTCATGAACGGTCGTATCGCTTATCAGGCGAATGGCATGCTCGTCTCGCCATTCAATGTATTGAAAAAAAAACATATTCCTCAACTAGACATTGCAAAGCAATTACAGAAACAAAGTGAAACAAGCACAGCCCTGCTGGAGCGGCGAATGCGATCGCATTGTCGAAATTTCGCATGGTTTTGCGCGCGAGTGTGACGGCAGCGGCAGTGCGATGCCGCGCCGGCGCATCGCTGTACCGTCGCATCGCTCCGGCCGATACCCATCGCTACCAGATTTTTGTACCCCCGCTCATTTCACACACTCTTCTAATGAGCCACTTATATGTACACTATTCCGAACGGTAATTAAGTTGTTTTGTTCCAAATGAAAGTCTGGAATCGTTGTCTGGAATCGTTGTCTGGCTTCTTAGAGAAAAGAGTTGCAATGAATTTGCAGTGTTCGGATTAATATAGTCTAATTCTATATAACTTTTGTGTCGTAAGGCCTTGGATTATTAAGTGACGGACTCGTAATTTTGTAAGAAATGTTAGTCATACATACATAAACACACGCCTTTTTCCCAGAAGGGGTAGGCAGAGGTGCTACCAGAACACCCACGTTTCGCCTGTATATTCCTTCCCACGATGTGATAGGGGGCGAGCCTATCGCCATATCGGGCACAAATTTCTGACTCCGGGCTGATAATGAATAGAAAAATCCAATATCACTTTGCCCGACCCGGGATTCGAACCCGAGACCTCAGCTTTGCAATCGTACTGTAGTACCACTACGCCACCGAGGCAGTCAAATGTTAGTCATACTTCTAACATATCAAAAGGGTTACACTTTAGAATGGAATAAGACAAAAGTAAAAGAACATTTTGTAGATGCCTTAACGATGCACCAAAGCACGTAAAGCGATTGTAGATTGTGCTGTACCTATATCAATTAATTTTATTAAGTACTCTAAGTAGCACGTGGAAACGTAGTGGAATGTACACTAACTTAATCTTAAGATATTTTTACTTGTAACCTATTTGTACACTTTCCTAATAAAAAAATAAAAAAATGTAATAAGTAAGGGATACAGCGTACGTCTACTCTTTTAACCGAAACCAAATTCTATCAATACCAGAATATTTTAAGCTACTGATAGTTATTGGTCTCTACCCAAAATCTCTACATGGTACATACACAGTCTGCAAGGCACTTACAAATTCCCAGGTGGTGTAAGTTTTCTTAATCACTATAAAAATCGTTAATTTAATGTTTATCATCTCCATAACCAAATTTAAAAAAATAAGTACATAATTATTTTTTTTATTTTTTATTTTATTTTATTAAATTAGGTTTGTTTACAATTGCACAATTCAATTTTACATAAGAAAAAAAAAACATAAAAAACAATCTTGCATAAATTGCACAATCAATTAAAAACAAACACAACATGCACAAAATATATATATATATATATATATACATACACACACATATATATATATTTATATATATATATGTGTGTACATACATACACATATATATACACACACATATACATACATAATTAAACGGTAATGTTATTACCAGAATGCCATAAAGGGTAATAGTTAGGTATTTGAAATTATAAATCTTCGATATTCTTATGAATACTTTTTTTGAATGTCGACAACGAATCATGGTAAATATCTAGGTTGTTAATTAAGTTACTAGCAAGATTATTGTATAGACCAGATAAACGAGGGATGGGGGAATGTTTTCCAACATTGGTTCTACAACGGCGGACATGTAGCAAGGGACGTGGTTTTCTGGGAGGACGTGCGGGAACGTTTAGAATAAATTTGGATAATAAATTGGAACAATCATATTTATTATTTAGTATTTTGTGTAAGTATACCAAGCTTAATAAATTTCTTCTAGCGCATAATGAATTAGCATTGAGGTGTTTAAGTCTATCTTTGTAATTTAGTAAATTATTGGGTATGTATTTGCGATAAGCCAAATGTTTAAAAAACTTTTTTTGAACTCTTTCAATTCTGTACACATGATTTTTATAACTAGGCGACCAGATGGTACAACAATATTCGAGTTTACTTCTCACATAGCAATTATAGAGCAGCATTGTGGTTGAGAGTCGTTTAAATTCCTTACTACTTCGGAGCACAAATCAGAGCGATTTATTAGCTGCATTAAGAATTTCATCAATGTGGTTAGTGAATTTTAATTTAGTATCAATATAAACACCTAAATCGCGAATATAAGGCACTTCCTTTAATATATTGCCAGAAATAGTATATTTAGTGGGAACAAGGTTGCGTTTCAAAGAGAATTTTATATGGTAGCATTTGGATGGATTTAAAAACATATTATTTATGTGACCATTCAATAAGCAGATTTAAATCAGATTGTAATAAACTAGAGTCATTAAATTTTTTTATTACACGCATCAATTTTAAGTCATCAGCAAATAGATAAAATTGAGAATGTTGAAATAGATTAGCAATATCATTTATAAATATATTAAAGAAGAGAGGACCTAGATTTGAGCCTTGAGGTACACCAGAGGAAGCTACAATGGGCTTAGATTCGCAGCCGTCTATTGCAACAATGGAAGTTCTATTTCTTAAGTAAGTTTCACACCAACACAATAGTGTACCATCAATACCAATATTTACTAGTTTTTTCAATAATATAGTGTGGTCAACTTTGTCGAAGGCTTTTGTAAAATCAGTATATATTGCATCTACCTGATGTCCATCATCAACAAATTGACTTATATCGTCTACATAGCTTAACAGGTTGGAAGTAGTTGATCTTTTTAACATGAATCCGTGTTGGTGTTGAGATATTATGTTTTTGGCTAAGTTATAAATATAGGGATATACTAGGGATTCAAATATTTTAGCAAATGTTGAAAGAATAGAAATCGGACGGTAGTTAGATATTATATCTTTTTTGCCATTTTTGAATACAGGTACAATTCTAACTTCTTTCCATCTATTTGGAAAAATACCAGATGATAATGATTTATTGAATATTGTGTGCAGTTTTAGGAATTTCACTGTACTCTCAACTACGTACCTAGCTCGGGCATAACTATTAGATTTTTATTCTTTCCAAGTTAAATAATAAATAAATAAATACACCCAACAGTAACATATATATTTCTGACCCCACATTAAGATCAATTAAGTCTTGTGCCTTTTCGATCTCACAAACATCTAGACCCGAAACGAATACTTGTGGATCACACAAATATTTGTTTCGGTGCGGGGATCGAACCCGCAAGCTCACGTTTCACAGCCGGCGTCCAACCAACTGCGCCACGAAGGAGTTCTTCTACATTTAATTCCATAGAATATTTTTTAGTATCTAACACGATAAATGCCATTGATTGTATAATATAATTTTAATTTGCACATTTGCAGTGTGTGATAAAATTTGTAGATAGCGAGAAAAGGTGTCTAGCTGCTTTTTAAATAAAATAGTATGTGTCAGAGCCACCATTATGCAAACATTACGAATTCATAAATTATATTAATTGAAAAGCACACCTTTAATGCGAAGACATTATACATATATTTCAGAATGTAATAATTATAAGATCGTTAGAAATAATGCTTTCATAGATTACTTGTGACTGTTATTTTCTTATTTGCAATGAATATAAAATGTTTGTGTTTTTGTTTATTCTGAAGTTTAAAAAGAATTCTAATAATCTTGTTGATGTCGACCCATTAGGTGGTCAGACGCCCTGGTAAAGGTCGCGGGACGTCGCTGGATGCAGGCTGCCTCCAACAGGTCACTGTGGAAATCATGAGGCCTATGTTTAGCAGTGGACTTCATTTGGCTGATGGATTGGATTGTTGATGTCGATGTAGTTAAATATGTGTATAAGCTTTTTTATTGAGTGGTATGTAACAAAACTAATGAACAAGATGGACAGACCAAATGAAAACCTCTTGGTCCGCAAAATTCTACACATACGTGCGAGACGCGCTGGACAGAAGCCGTTGGAAGCAGATCAGCTCCAGATGCAACTCTGATGCTGACCACGATCCTCAGGCATGAGGGGCCGACCAGAGAGAGATAGAGAGATGTAACAAAACTAATTGATTTGCTTAATGGGAATTTGCTCCAACAGGTCACTGTGGAAATCATTGGGGGAGGCCTATGTTCAGCAGTGGACTTCCTTTGGCTGATGATGGAATGGGACCAAAAAAGGTTGTTATTATTTTCACGATTAAAACAAATACTTTGTCTGTTTGACGATCTGTTCCGCATTACTTTTAAGGTTTCTACACCCGGACAAATGCCTGGGCAGCAAATATTTGATCCGGGCTAGTGTTTTCTGTAATTTTTTGCTACCCACGGTACAAAACTGATTTTACGATGGGGTTGCGATTTTGTTTTTTAAAATCAGCATATCAATTGTAGATATAATCCTAGCCTACTATAATTATATGAGTAGATTTTTGTAACATCTTATTTGTAACATCGAAATGTGTCGTGAAAATTGTTACATATTCCTTGAAATGGGTGAATTTAAAAATATAAAAATTATGACTAATTTCAGTATGTGGCATGTTATCGTAGACAAACTCGCGGCACATTGTACGCGAAGCCAACTTATCTACAATATGCAAATGAAATATGTTCCCAGTCGGTCCCTTTTGAAGCAGCAAGTGTTCTAACATCATTAATTACATCTAATGTGAAACGACATTTTTATTTGTCGCAAAAACCGACAGTTGCCACAATAAATTATAAATGCAAATATAAAATAGTTTCATTTAGGCATAAACGATCATGGCGATTGAGGGAACGCTGTGCGGCATATTTATATTCCTATTCAAGCTAATTCTCTACTAAAATGGGACGTTTTATGTCCAACAATCAATTGGTATAACGCATGTCTTTAATTTGTATAGTTGGGTCGACAAGAAGCCAGTTTAGCGTCAATTTCTAAGTATGAAGTTTATTTATTTTAACATAATTTAGGAATGTCGACAATGCTAATACAGATATACAAATAATTTATAGAGAATACAACGTAATTTTATGTAATAAAGAAGTAAGACAACCTCCGTGGCGTAGTTGGTTAGACGTCGGCTATGAAACGTGAGACCGCGGGTGAAAATTGATAAAAAATATTGGAAAAAAATCCGGATATTTTTCCGATATTTTTCTATTTGAAACTCGAAATATACGAAATTCAGGGACAAATATGACAGCCTCTGTGGCGCAGTTGGCTAGCCGCCGGCTATGAAACGTGACGCCGCGGGTTCGATCCCCGCACCGAGACAAATATTTGTTAAGCTCACGAGTATTTATCTCGGGTCTGGGTGTTTGTGACACTGAAAAGTCTCTCGTAGTTTCTTATACCCACGACACAAGACTTAATTGATCTTAATGTGGGGTCAGGACTATGTATGTGGATTGTTGGGTGTATTTATTTATTATTTATTTATTTATAATATGTCACTTGGAATCGTTTGTTTGGGAGTGGAAGATAGTGATGGAATTTGCTCCTGGCATGGTTGTAGGGGTGCATCCTGTCATATCCCAGATTTTAGAAGATGGGGTGGATATAAATTCTGGAAACTGTTAGTGGTCCTTTTGACTACCAATTGGGAATGCAGATTGGAGTTTGTGCATGCGTCTTTTTCTAATATAAAGGAAAAATATAAACTATATTCTATCAACAAAGACAAGAAAACACAAACGTAATACAGACACTAAACATTAACTATTTGATTAAGACATTTTCCATAATTAAGCCCATATGAGTCGGCTTTCGTCGCAACGCGTTCGTTCGTATGATGGCCGCTTTTTCATACCACCATATATGTCTGCAAAAGATAAACATTGCAATTGATGAGTACTAATTTAAATTCCTTGCCAAGTATGAAGCTCCGCATTATTCAAACTATGTTTTTCCCTCGTCTCCTTTCGTGTTTGTATTTACCATAAATACTGCAGTTCATTAGTGCACAAATAAGTTAGTATTCATAATTCCTGGAATTGTTGGATTGCTGTAGATGGAATTGTTGGATAATTAGCCTTTGTACTGTATTGGGTATTAAGCCGGCTTTGAATTGAGAGACTGCGGGTTCCATCAATTGAGAGATCATGTAATAACAGATTCTAGTTTGGTGGGTGGTAAGTGGAGGAATCGATAGACTTTAGAGTCAATAACGCTGTCAATAATGCGACACAATAACGCCAACATCATCGCAAGCGAAAATACACAGGGTGAATCCTATACGCGTGGCTGTATGGTTTTTCAAATTTCACCATTGTAAACGGGAGTCGCTAACCCTGATATCTTATCTTACTCAACGCTACCTTTCAGTCTCTTCACGTCAGTTTTCTATGTGACAGTGGTACTACCTAAGTCATACCACTCGTGCTGCAGCTTAAACGCCTTGCAGGAAGACTATCACTAAGGGAAATGTCCTACAGATTATGCTAGATAGTAAATACCACTCTTGAACTTCCGACTGCCTCGGTGGCGTAGTTGTATTAAGGTATGATTGCAAAACTGAGGTCTCGGCTTCGAATCCCGGGTCGGGCAAAGTGATATTGGATTTTTCTATTCATTATCAGCCCGGAGTCAGGAATTTGTGCCCGATATGGCGATAGGCTCGCCCCCTATCACATCATGGGACAGAAAATAGAAGGCGAAACGAGGGTGTCTAGTTTGCACCTCTGCCTACCCCTTGTGGGAAAAAGGCGTGTGTTTATGTATGTATGTACTCTTGAACTGCCTTACGATTCGATAAGTTTACAACGCACCATTCAGTTATCAATTCTATATCTTTGTAAACCTCTTTTTCGTACCTCTTAATCGGCTTATCTACAAACATACGTAAAGAACGAAAAACTACCTCAACTTGCCATCAATTAGCAATAAATTAACCGGTACAGTTATAGCGTATCGGTAACAACTGTCGGTCGGGTCGAGCACCCCGCGCCATTAACTTAAAATAATGAATGAAGCTATACTTAAACGCCAATACAACTTTATCATCTAATTAAATGTTAATAAACAAAAACTAGCGGCGGGACGCGGCCGACGTGACAGCGGTTAGCGGACGACAGGTGATTATACCTACATACATACATAACCACACGCCTTTTCCCCAGAAGGGGTAGGGAGAGGTGCTACTAGAACACCCACGTTTCGCCTTGTATATTCCGTCCCACGATGTGATAGGGGGCGAGCCTATCGCCATATCGGGCACAAATTCCTGACTCCGGGCTAATAATGAATAGAAAAATCCAATATCACTTTGCCCGACCCGGGATTCGAACCCGAGACCTCAGCTTTGCAATCATACCGTAGTACCACTACGCCACCGAGGCAGGTGATTATCTTTATTGGAACAAACTAGCTAGCAGGGATGGTAATTGTGAAGGAGCACTTAAAATATTGATTAGGTTGGGTTATGTTCGCGGTTTGATTATGTACATCGGTGTATCATATTTTAATTGTAGTTTAGGTCTGTGCTTGGCGGACTTGGAACAGGAGGAAGATAAGCAAAAGATAGGCATAGATACCCACTAGATTTCGTACTGTCACTCATTAAATAAAACGCTACAACAAAACGTGTCGCTCGTATTTGTAATAAATACGCTATTCACGAACCAGATACAAGTATCTATGATTTTGATTACATTCACAGTCTCCAAAATATTTTAGTTTTTTACATTACTACATGTAAACACTCATACTTTCGTTCCATTGGGGAGAGCAGAAGCTAAAAACGACAGAGCACTAAAATTCACTGTCAAATCTTTTAGTTTGTTCTACATTTACTAATTTTTTTTAAAATTCATCTATTGCTATGTTAATACTCCTTATATCCTATATTTTGAGTAAGGTATAAGCGGAAGCGCGAGCGGGCGCGGTCCGCTTGACGACAGCGGCACCCGGCCCGACGGTGACAAAAACTCACCGGACCTGTTGTAACGGCCTGCGCTGCGCCGCACTGCGCTACATTGCACCTCACTGCGCTAAACTGCGGCAAACTGCGCCGGCGCATCGTCCCTCTGTCATAGACAACAATACTAGCCTATTGTCTCACTAAGTACAATCACACTGCTTACCTACAATACACTAAATTAATTTTTAAAATTTGTTTGTACACCTTTATAGATGTCTTGGGTTTGGTGGTGATAGTGAATGGCGAGGTCCTGGGTTTGAAGTTGGGGTGATAATTTGTTTGCGTTGTACAATTTAGAAACTACGGTATTTACTTTTTTGATATGTTTTCTTGAGAGTTAAGACAAACAGGGGTGCCACGCCAGTCGATTCTGTTCACAACTGCCAAACGTAAAAAGAAAAATAACTATGGCTGTAATTACAGCATCCTTGGCGCAAGAGATTAAGAATCTGCCTTACAAAGAAATGATACAGATTCGACCCCACATCGTGACAAACATTTTGTACGCCACGAAAAAAAATCTGATGCTAAAATCTAGTACTTATACCTACGACGCAAGACTTAGTACATGACTGAGGGGTCAGAAATATGTGAGAGTATTTATTTATGATAACACAACAAAACATTTAGGAAAGCGAGTAGCCATAGTTATGAGAATCAGATGTGATTAGTGAACGTTGCCGAGCGCATATTAATTGCAGTATTGATGAGTTATGAGGAATAATTACGAGCGACGGCGCCGCTGCGCTCCGCTGCGTGTGCTGACGGCTCCGACCACTTCCTATCACTATCATTGTAGTTTCAATACATCATCTAGCACAGGAAGTTTATCAAAAGTGCGGGGTACCTATGTTGGTAACGAACTAGATGCGGCTGCGGATTAGTCATGGTGGTCAAATCCCAGAGTATACCACTGACTTTTCGGAGTCATGTGTGCATTGATAGTCAATCACCACGCACTATAACGGTGAAGGAAAACATCGTGAGGAAACCTGCATACCTTAGCGATTTATATGAATTTCTACGATATGTAAAGTCCGCGAACCCGCACCAAGCCAGATTGGTGGACTATATGGTCTAACCTCTTTCAATCGCACTCTCCATTGTAGGGAAGGCTGTGCCCTGCAGTGGGACGTATATGGGCTAATACAGACACTGTTTACCAAAAATATAAAAAATTCTAGCAACATTTTTATTTAGTAGGTTTTACTATGTCGCAGAAAAATGTGTGAATTGAGTGATCGAAAAGCAACAGCTTTTCGTTCTGTGAGTTGGATTGCTGGGTACCCAAAAACAAGACAAGGGATAAAGGTAGGATGTTGGTATTCTTTTAGGATGGTGGAAAATCAGTCATAGCGACCATCACAGGTACTTCGCGTTATGATTTAAGCCCCCATTAAAACTCTGCCTACAATAATTAACGTCATTTTTTTATTGCGATGACTGGCAACACGAGCATGCCGTTCGCCTGGTGGTAAGCGATACGACCGCTCATGGACAGTAGCAAAATAAAACAACACCATGAATTACAAAGCAATGCTTGGCATTCTATTGCGCTCACCAGCCTGAGACATAAGATGTTAAGTATCATTATGTTCAGTAGTTACTCTGGCTACAATGACCTTCAAACTGGAACACAACAGTGCATTAACACCGCTGTTTGGTAGGAGAAATAGACTGTGGTGGTACCTCCCCAGGCAGCCTCTCACCAATGAGAGACCTACCACCAGTATGAGTTACAAACCCTTTATTTTTCATGCATAATGGAACAAAAGTGAAATGTATTTTCATTTTAGTTGCATTTTTGACTTCGGTAGTGACTTTAGCTTATGCTAAGGTTACTTTTGATTTTAAACTGGTTTAGTATGTAATCTGAACAAGTTTAAAATCAAAACTAATTGGTTGGCCGGAATTGATTAAAGCTCTCATATAGTTAACTAACCTTGAGCGGTCTTGCAGTAGACCCAAAGGCCTCTCACTTCATCATTTTCTTAAAAGCTAAAATGCTGTAATAAAAAGCTATTTAATTAAAGCATCCGACGACTTCCTGCGACCTATATAAGGTCGCTATACTCTTACCATATTAATTAGTTCAGTATTGCTTGTTATTGTGTACTTCTACGGCTGAATGCCAGAAGGGTGGGTGTTACTATATCTATGTAAGGCTAACTGTCCACATTTTATAGCTCTAATTGGAATAAGGAATGCCTTTGTCAAATTTTTATGGTGTTTCATTCATTTCGTTTTTGTTCTAATTCACAATGTTGCTCATTATTTTTTATGTATTTTTATAATAAATTTAAATATTTGTTGTGCTTTCTAGAAAGTTTCTGCTGTGTTGACTGTCCTTGTCATATTTTGTTACAAAGTGATTGAGAATGAAAGAGAGAGAGAAACCTTAAAACGTCAAAATAAATTGCTGTAACATCAATTACTTATTGTGTTTTGTTGTATGGGTGTTATAGATAATTTTTACTATGAAAAGTTGTCGATTCTCTTGCTAGGTTAGATTAAATTAATGCTTGTTTTAACCCGGTTGTATCACAAAGGCATGTACTGTAATATTAACTCCGTCATTACCCAATGAAAGCATGATTTGAAACTAAATCATACATTAAGATAATTATTGAAGTGTGCAATATCACTAAATTAATTAACCACGATTCAGACTGATAAATTGTTGATACTACAACTTCAAAATTTAGTTTTGACACAAGATATGTATGTATGTAAGTGCAGTGTAAATGCACTGTTGTGTTCCGGTTTAAAGGATATTGTAGTCAGGGTAAAACTACTCGACATAATGAGACTTAACATCTTATGTCCCAGGATGACGAGCGCAGTGGAATGCCAACAATGTAATTCATGGTGTTGTTTGGTTTTGCTACTGTCCATGAGCGGTCGTATCGCTTACCACTTGGCGAATGGCATGCTCGTCTCGCCATCCACTAAAAAACTAGTGCTGTGATAATTTCAATCAATCCAATCCATCAGCCGAAGGAAGTTCACTGCTGAACATAGGCCTCTCCCAATGATTTCCACAGTGACCTGTTGGAGGCAGCCTGCATCCAGCGACGTCCCGCGACCTTCACCAGGTCGTCTGACTACCTAGTAATAATTAATATAATATTCACTAGTGTGGTAATAGGATGGTTTGGCAAGCAGCAGCGACCAACGAGCAGTGACCACGCACAATCAGTGGAAACCAACATATATCATATTTGCAATATTTACGCTTCACCACCGAGCAGTCATACCTTTGTAAAGATATCGATACATTGATGTATTAAGTAGTTGCATGTAACATTTTGCTAGTTGATTGAAGTTGGTCAAAATTGTTTGAAATAGATTTATCTATTTTAAAGTTTACTTTGACAAACATTAACAGCTTAATTAATAATAAGTGATTAATGTCTGTATCAGCCCATAAACGCCCCACTGCAGGGTACGGGCCTCCTCTACAATCGAGAGTACGATTGAGAGTGGTTAGGCCAAAGCGATTAATGACGGTCATGAATAGCGATTTAGATGGCGAAATGTGTGTGGTGATCCTGCTAGTAACCTGGAGAACCTCTGCCTACCCGTTCTGGGTAAAAAGGCGTGAGTTTATGTATGAACAGCGATTTATCTTGGATCGTATGAGAAATGACAAGAAACTAAAAATGACGGTCGTAGAAAAAGCAGTGTCAATCATCGAACGATGTGTGTGATGATCTACTTTGAACACCCATATATTCTGATAACTCCAGTGTTGCCCATACCGCTCTGAAAAGTCACAGGTATCTGTAGAGGTTGCCTAAATAGGTAGGTACCGAATGAAACAACATAACCAGTGATAAGTCTTGCTTGACGTCCGGGAACAGAATGCGCGGGAAGCACAAACCCAAGCCACCTCTACCGTCCGCCAGTCAGAACGCATATTAATCAATGAGTATGAAACACTGTATCTGCCCCGGGGTCGAACCCAGGACCACCGTCTACTTATGTAATATGCATATGCAGTGTGTACTAGGAGCGTGTAATAAATCCATCGCGCAGTCGTTCCGGCCGGCGCGTCACATTTGCATGCGCACGTATGCGCCACTAATCTTGTGACCAATATTTTTTTATTACGCACACTGTAGCCATAAATATGTTGTAATCAGGATTTTTCTCTTGGTTCTTAATTCTTATAATAGGCAGAATTAATTGTAAGCTTATCGGTAGGTGCTCATTATTGGATAATAAAAAGCAAGACACGCTAAAAAATTCTATGGTATGCAAAGGCCGCCAACCCGCACTAGGCCAGCGTGTGTGGACTATATGGCCTAATCCCTTCCAATCGTGCTCTCGATTGTGGAGATGGCCCGTGCCCTGCAGTGAGATGTGTTTGCTTGATACACATACAGAAAAAAATACATTTTTAAGTACGTCCTTCGTATACTAAATTCTGGTTTGAAGACCATTTAATACATAATGTCTGAAATCGTGTTAAGAGAAACATAACATCTAATTTATTACCTATTTGTAAGCAATTGGCATCAAAAACGACATTTGTATTTGTTTTTTTTTTATCATTTATTTAACATTATATGGGCGGAAGGTCAGAAAAAGTATTGGGAAAAAATATCCTTATACTCTAGACTGAATTTTGTTCTTAGGATCCATCGATGTCTCTGTAATTACAAGTGCGTGGTCACCGCCACCGCGGTGGCAGTGGCAACTATCGCGTACCTACATAATTATAACACTTTAGCAACGAGCGAGCCACTCTTCCATCCACTATCTACCCGTTTATCATACACGTACACTGTACATAGGAAACCATTTGTTAGCTTCAGTTTTTTTTGTAATTATTGGAAAATTTACATGCGCAAGCTTGTAAATCGGTTGAGTAGCGCTGGTAATCTTGGTTACGTGGATATGTATTTATAAATACGAGGTTGTTGGTAAAATTAAATACATGTAACATCCATTAATCTAGTTTAATCCCATAGTAAGATAATAATTAATATGAGCTTAATTTTGTGTCAAAATTAAGGTATTTGTTTCCGTGCGGGGATCGAACCTGCGGTATCTTGTTTCTCACATAGCTTCTCGCTCACAACAACGCTGAGGATATCATTTTTTTCATTTACAAAATAATTACAATATTTCAGGTCTTGTAAAAGCTATATATGACAAATGTGTAGTGTTTTTCATAAAATAATGTACCCTGTGGGATATATTAACCGAATGTATTAAAAAATATTTAAATGGAATGTCGTATATTATGTTTTACATAAAGAATTCCAATATATTTTACATACAAAGAGGGCTGATTGCAATCCATTGTAATTCACAAGAAAGATATTTTATAATTACAAAATGTAAATACTTTATATCCAATAAATTCTTCGTTGAAGCCATAAAATTAAAACAAGCAATTAAGTAACGATTCGCATGTTACCATTAAACATTAAACAACAAAAAGTAGCCAACAAATACTATCTATGGTAATTATTTTACTTTTCTAACAACAATTAACCTAAATAAATAGATAGTTGTCTATGGTTTTTGCGTTATCTGCGTCTGGCTGGAAACAGATAATAAAAACAATATAAATCATTCAATAAACGTTCATTCGATGTAGAAGTGGTTGCGTTACAACTGTTCAATATTTATTTGACCAACTGACATGATATCGGCCCGGGAAAAAACGCACGTACTGACATTTTCATGTTGTTTTTATTAGCGTTGCATCTATAGAATTATTGTGGTAATTTTTGATATCCATTAATTGGCAACATTGTGCGCCGGTTGAGTAGTTTTGTCCCCGGTACGTGTTGCAATTTTTAAGTTTTGAGAATGAGACATATCTTTTTTGTACCTTTTCTTACCACGCAGTTACTTCTGTTTGATTGTCATATCACGCTTAATATTAAATGTTCCAGAAAATTACGCTCTTTGAAACTTATTTTATCGGGAAAATAATGTTTTGAGTTTACCTTATCCGGCTTAACAATAGTGTAATATAAGATCAATGATTTTTTTAGAAAAATCCTATTTGTCTGGCAGAACTAGTTATGGATTCTGTTTACTGCTCTATCAGAATGTTTTTTCAAGCATATAACCTTTATTGACCGAAAGAATAAAAACAAAACGCTCCTTAGAACCCATGTTCTAGTTCCGGAAGTTCTATAGCTTCCGGTCTAAAAATAAATATTTTAATAAATTGTATTGTTCGTCCGTCCGTTCATTTATCGTATTGCAAGTATAATAGGATAGCTCCGAACAAAACCGCACACCTTTGCGCTCGTTTGCAATTAAAAATAGCAAACGCGTGTCATTCCGTACAAGAAAATAAAAACTCGGCGACAAAAGTGAAAGTTATTCGAAAAGTTTTTAAGTTAATGAGATAAACACGGCGTTAGTTAAAAAAAGCATGCGGCGGTATTCGCGCACTATCGATTGAAATTATAGTGAACCCCGTGCTCGTAGTTAGTGGGCAGCTAATTCAGGCGTCCTCATTTTATTTATGTCTTCATACGCGCCGCCGATAGCCCCTAATTACGCCGCCGATGCAAAAACGCTAATCGCGCATCGTGTGCACACCCAATACGATTCACACCAACATCCAACCAGATGAACGCAAGCCGAAACGCACCCTAACTCAACAGAATAAAGTCGCAACTCGCAAGCTGTGTATCACTCTTAAAACTTCCCATAACAGAAGCCTAAATGATGCTGAAATTGCAACGCCTTAAATCATTGCATCGATTTTATTGCAAAATATTAACTCAATAAAAGTATTTAAAGTCGATTTTGGAACAAACATATTGAGCAGTGAGTTGCGACTTTTTTCAGTTAGTGTGAATAAGCCGCGTCGCTTTAAAATTTTGATTTAAGAACACCGGATTAAGATTGTTTGTCGAGTGCAGGCGCGGGAGTCAGATGGGATGATTACACCGCGAGATATAAGGTCGCTAAGGAGAAGCGTTAATGAGCGAGGGTTCCGTCGGATTCCACGGCAGCAATGTTAGTGCGCCGGCTTTTGTCGGCGAGGCGCGACTTTTTGCGATGTCCAATGATAACAATGACCGGTGTTAACCGAAGTGGGATGCGAAATTCTGCGAGATAACCAGAATACAGATAATGCGCTTTTAATTAATTAACACACTTGCGTATAGACAATAATGCGAGCACTGCACGGACACTTCAAGGTTGTAGGACTATCGGTAAATCAGGACTATGTAATTCTACTTCGAATTAAATAGTGCACTGAACAACCGCTTTAGTTCTTCATCGTATATAAAGCATGCCTCGTGTGGGTAGGCAGAATTGGTCGTTTTTTCCAGCCATAGTTTTCCGAGCTTATTTCCTTCTCAGGAAGTGACATCTCATCCTTTAATAAGGTTATTGGCATGGGTTGTATGCCTTAGATTCGAACTCAGAATCAGCGTATGAGCAGCTCATATACCTACGCTTCCACAAGACCAATAAAAAAAAACATATTTTTATGTCATCGATCTAACACAAATATTTTTCAGCAAAAAAATAACACTTAGATTTTTCGAATAATTAATCCACATTTTATTCAATGTCGACAAATTAACCCTCCTACAAGTTTTTCTCATATAAAAACTGAAATTAATTGCAGCTATGTGAAATGGTCGTAAATGGTCATAAAATATGTTCAATACGTCATAAAAATAGTTTAGAATCGTTAATGTTTTTACCGGGGCCGTTATTCAGCAGTAATCTCTTTATAATTGTGACTGATGGTGTAATTGGCTATGTTTTCTATTTTACAACATTTCTACTAGTCATAAAGGGTTTCTTTGGAGATGAGTGACAGGTATCCACGATTTTGAAATTGATATTGCTGTAGTTAAAAGCCTTGGTATAAAACAAGTGAGCTGTAGCCTAGTTGACAGCTCACTGGATTGAGAAAGTAAAGGTTGCTAGTTCGAATCAAAACACACTTGTTTTTATGGAAAAAATATTGTGTGCCTGTACATTGTTATTTATTGCTTATTTAACGGTGATGGAAAACATCGAAATGAAACCTGCGTTTAATAAATATCTTCACAAGAATATGTAGTTTATTAAATCCGTCTCGATCACCTACACTAGGCCAGCGGAGTGAATAAGGTCCAAAAGTTGACTAATCCAAAATTACGTAGATTTCTGTGCTTTGTAGTGACAAATGTATTGTATTGTGTCAGCCCATATAAGCGAAACTGCAGGGCACGGGCCTACTCTACAATCGAGAGTACGATTGAGAGTGGTTAGGCCATAACCACGCTGGCCTAGTGCGGGTTGGCGGACTTTACATACTATAGAAATTCTTAAAAATCGCTATGGTATGCAGGTTTCCTCACGATGTTTTCCTTCACCGTTATAGTGCGTGGTATATCGATACACATAATATGATTCCGAAAAGTCAGAGGTGTGCCCTGGGGTTTGAACCCGCGACCACCGTGAACATTCAGGCAGCCGCGTCTGGTCCGTTACCAACAGGCCTCCACGTACTTTGTGTGAAAAATTACTCTTTCTTAATATATGACCTTCTATAAGTAGATGTTCCCGTAGTATGGCATTATAGAAATTACAAATTATCAAATAAAAATAAAAAAAATGTGAGTTTTGTTTCTATGTTTCTGTATATTTAATTATTTTTGAATTTAATTAATATTGTTATCATGGTTTGTTGGGTTTATTTTGTTGGACGCAATACTCCGAAACCTATATGTTAAGTATTAAAATGGAAGGAAACGAAAAGGGCGAGGGGTGGGGTTGGGATTATATAAATTGTCCCAGGTTATTAAATATTAGTTTTGTTTCAAAATGTTGTGTTATTGTAATATTTTCATAAATTTCCCAATAGAATTGGTATTTTAATTAACTACTGTTCGCTTCTCGACTCTTATCATCAACACGTCATGTAATATTTTCTTATCATTTTTTTTATTAATACCTATGTAGACATAATCGTGTATTGATACCGACTCACAATTTCAGCAACATCGTCACACCCTTCGATAGCTCAGTTGGTAGAGCGGTGGACTGTAGATGTGACGAAGCTGATATCCATAGGTCGCTGGTTCAAATCCGGCTCGAAGGAGTCTTTTTGCATTTTTTATTTTGTTTTTGTTTATGTTACACACTCGTTGAGATACATACAATCTATTTTGAATATTTAAAAGCTAGAAATAAAAAATCCGGTTTCGCCCTGGCCGGCATAATTTTGTGCACCGACGAGATTTACTACTCTCTTGAACCATTTGGATTTTAATGCATTTGCCGTCAGCTGCGTCGTAGTCAGCATTGTTTTATCTTTTTTTTTAAACATTCCTACATACTAATTACTAAGTACAATAAAACCTTTATATGAAACATTAATTACATTATTTGCTTGTAAGATGTAATGTAGGACAGTGGACACGCTACGAATAATTGCGAGCCCCGGGCACACGACAAACAATTAATTAACATTTTAATTACAACTGACAATGACATTTGTAGTTGAGAACGGGCGCGTGTTACGTCTTCATGTCTGCTCGGATGACTGTCGAATAAAAGATAAACAACTACTTTTAACATCATTTTAATTACGTACAAAAATGTTTTTGGTTTTTATTTTTTATTAATTATTTAACTTCACATACAAACATGTGGTACACAGGCGGAGTTAATGCCAGAGGCATTCTTTTCCAGTCAACCTTGAGATAGTGCAGAGATGACAGGAGTATGGGTACATATGATTATTTGATAAAATATTTACCCATGAATATACATTAACGCATAAGTATAAATATACACATTTATATAGTATAAACTAGTAACTATATGTTAATATATAAATATTTACTATAATATATAAATACATACAATTACCAATATACATATACGATGACACACGCGTGATGATTCAGCCACTTTATTAAGCATAAATATAGCCTTTTTATAGAAAAACGTATATAATACCGCAGTGAGACTCAAAGGAATGCGGCAGTAACCACAAACTCCAAATTAAAAGATCCAATCAAAGGTGATACTCGTGTCTAGGGTGATGCGTAACGTAATAATTGCAAGTTAATTTACTGTTTTCCAATATATTCCAAGTTAATTCATTCGACGTAAGCGATACTCTTACTCATCAATAATCAGTATTTAATAAACAGATTGTATAATATGTATATATCCTGCAATAATTGATTCAAATTGCGTAGACGCGATTCTAATGCAAGCAAAGGCGTGGCAAAAACTAGTTCGATAAGGGCAGGATATTCACCGAGCTAGAATTAGAAGAGCTAGGGTGTCTAGTCAAGCGGGGAGGGTACGTGTTCCGCATACGACAGATCTTCACATACTCAATACTTCGATACTTCCAATGCGGACGAAATTGTAACGGAAATTGTTGATAACCGCCATACTCTTAAATCTCGACTTCTTTTTTTTTGCATTGGTCGGCAAACCCGCAGTAGGTCAGCGTGGTAGGCTACGAAATTGTCTTCTTAATCACATTGTCAATTATAGAGGAATACCGTGCTCAGCAGTGGGCTATTTATCATCATCAGCCCGTTGCAGTCCACTGCTGGACATAGGCCTCTCCGACAATACGCCAAAGTGCCCGGTCTGCTGCTTTACGCGTCGTTACTGTCGGCTCTCTTGTGGAAGTGGGCTGCTATGGACTGATACCTGTACCACTCTTTAGGGGGAAGGGAAGGACGAGAACGGGAGGATAAAAGGGTTATTGGGGCTCCGGCAATGTTACTTACTGATCAAAACACAAATTACTGATAGCAAAAGGATCGCTTTTGTACAACGTACGGTGGCTAATCCGCCCCATTCCTACTGTAATTTTATTTATTTATTTTATGCAAGGAAAACCAACGGCTTATAAATATTTTATAATTTTTTAATTAACTACAGCGTGGCTCTACCACTCTTAATGTTAATAATTTAGAATTAAACTCAAATTGTACATTTTTGTACTGAATGCTGCAGTATCATATTTTTTTATTGCAATGAATGGCGAGAGGAGCATGCCATTCGCCTGATGGTTAGCGATACGACCGCTCATGGACAGAAGCAAAATCAAACAACACCATGAATTACAAAGCAATGCTTGGAATTCCACTGTGCTCATCATCCTGAGACATAAGATGTTAAGTCTCTTTATGTCCAGTAGTTACTTTAGTTACAATGTCCTTCAAACGGAACACAACAGTACATTTACATTGGTATTTGGAGGGAGAAATATACATAATTTTAATTTGGTTTAGTTGATCGCAGGGGCATTATTAAATCAAGTGTCATGCGTGGCCCAACTTGTTGGTCCATTAATGGCCTAATTTCATGTTTGTGTTGTAATTTAGTGTTGACGTGATTGTAGGTGATTAACGTTTCAATCGGCATTTGTTTTAGTGGTTAATTACTTATCTGTTTTGTGTATATTCAAATTACTTACGTATTATATGTGGATAGCCTCCGTAGCGCAGTTGGTTAGACGCCGGCTGTGAAACGTGAGGCCGCGGGTTCGATCCCCGCATCGCAACAAATGTTTGTGTGAATAACAAGTATTTGTTTCGGGTCTGGGTGTTTGTGAGACCGAAAAGTCTGTTGTAGTTCCTGATACCCACGACACAAGACTCGATCTTAGTGTGGAGTCAGGACTATGTATGTGACTATTGGATGTATTTATGTGTATAGAGTGACACAACGATTAACTATGGTTTCCGGCGTAATTAATAAACACAATGTAATCAATAGTAGTTTTATCAATCTTTGTGAAGCGGAAGGCGAGAGCCCAGTTGTGAAACCAGAGGCCATGGGTCATATTCCCGAAAAAAATAAATGAAACAGATAAAAATGTTGATGTCATAAAATATTGCTATAGAATTGCGTGCCGTTGGATCAAAAATTTATCCGTAATATCTTACACTCACGACACAAGAACCTGTCATACTGTCAGAAGGTATATATTTAAATAATTATCTATAAGTAATTTAGTTTATTTCATTCAATAAATCGTCAATTACTAGCCAAGAAGATATCACAGATGATCTGCGTGCAGGCCACCGCGGGCGCGCAGCAACTCGATCACAAAATATTCACAATACGATAAAGTCATCAATAATTGTACCAATATACAAGTAAATAATTATCGCAACACGAATGCACCGTTTATCGAGCATCGAGCCCAACTGAAACCGACACGTATGCTCTGGGATATGAGTGGGGGGATTGAGATAATGATAACGACACGATAAGTGATTATATAGCGTGTATTGCAAATGTACTATATCAGCCCAGATACGTCCCACTGTAGGGCACGATCCTCCTCTATAATCGACAGTTTATTGCAAAACAACAGATAATCCACGGACTCCACGATCCTTTATGCCTTCCCACTGTCTACCAGATTTGATGGGCCGGCAGCACATCCATGATCCAAGCGCTGTGGATGGTCATGGGCGGCAGTGATCACTTACCATCAGCTGATCTTTTTGCTCGTTCGCCGGACCTATGCAACAAAAAAAACTAGATTCCTTAATAGAGCAATAACATGCCTCTGCAACTTCAAGTTTCACTGCTAATTTTGAGTTCATCTATTTCATGAAGATGTGTTCGATTGAAGCCCCGATTACACTATGTTTGGAACAGCTTTTGAGGTAATAAGATAAGACTCCCCACACAACACAGATAAGTTGTTGGCAAAGTACAAGTTACCAGCGAGTCTGCAAGGATCCGCGGCTCGGTAGGCCTTAATTATAAGACATAATTCAGATGTACGCCGCGCGGTGTCGCCTGGCTTCATTTACAACCATTTGTTTTCAATCTTACTCGCGTATGTCCAAAAACCGCATCAAAAGAACTTTTTTAAGAAAGCTTGAGATGCAACAAAGTTTATTGCATTCCCTTGAATTTTCTGTTTGTACGTCTAATTGAAAACTATAGTAATGCACTCGTGAAAATCTAACGTCGGAGTTTTGTTTGAGCGACAATAGTCATTTGCTATTTATTGTGTAGTAGTGTTGAAGTCCATAGCTCGTAGAACTGATGGCCGCTGGGGCCGAAAGGTTCTAGAGTGGAGGCCACGTACAAGCAAGCGAAGTGTGGGACGCCCACCCACAAGGTGGACGGACGACCTGGTGAAGGTCGCAGGAAGTCGCTGGATGCAGGCCGCTTCCAACAGGTCTATGTGCCATGTGGCGATCCATGGGGGAGGCCTATGTTCAGCAGTGGACTTCCTGAGGCTGAAGAGAGAGACAGAGAGAGAGAGAGAGAGAGAGTTGCAAGTGATAGAGTCGATATCGTATTAAACTATGGAGGTATCAGAAACTGATTTGTAAAATTCCCCATAGTAATTCGGGGGTGGGTAAGAACACAGTATTCACAAAGGGATCTAACCAGGTGGAAGTGTTAGCTATCCTTCCTACATTCATCAAAATGTAGCGATTGAAGAGACTGCTTCGTTACTGCGCTCTCCAATCTGTATGGAAAGATTTCACTCTGAATTATGTCACAATGTCGTAATTTGATTAATATTATATTAATCCATTTGTATGAATACGCGCTGATGGATAATATAATTTAAAAAAATACACCCAATTATCACATACATAGTCCTGACCTCACGTTAAGTTCTATTAAGTCTTGTGACGTGGGTATCAGGTACTACAAAAGACTTTTCGGTCCCACAAACACCCAGACCCGAAAAAAAATCATGTGAATTACACATATATTTGTTTCGGTGCGGGGATCGAACCCGTAGCTTCACGCTTTACAGCCGACGTCTAACCAACTGCGCCACGGAGGCTGTCCATAATTCGAAGTATAATGATTAAATTTATTAAACCACAGAAGAAAGTTTTTGCTCCAAAATTAATGTTTCACGAGCAATATTAATGACAAATGACGAAGGATTTTAGTAAAAACCTACTTTCGTTTGATCAACATACGTGGATACAGGATAATTATGAATTTTTCACACGGCACAGTACAATTTCGTTTGCGCCCGCTCGCGGCCCGCTCTGTATCTGCGATTGTGAATGACAAATTGCCGTCGAATTTTGCACGCAACCATCCAACTGACATACAAGATATGCTTGTGGATTCACTTGTGTGGACTTTGGTTTGTTATTATTATTTATGTTATTATTGAGATTTTTGAGCAATAGAAAAAATACCTGTAACTTTGACTGTAGTTTAAAAAGATAAAGGTCTTGTTAAAAACAAATAACCTATTTGTTACATCGGAGGATGATAGAGCCACTCTGCAGTCTATGTTAATTGTAATTTAGAATGTGGTTACTTATTTATATCTATAATCCCAGATTTGGGTACGTTTTTGACCATACACGCAGAAATATAACAGGTTATGAATTCTTGGCGGCATCAATCGAAACGCAATTGAAAATGCCTAACATTCATAAAACTAGTAGTTAATTTTATCAAAATATTAAACGAACGAACAGACTTTCACCAAAAATGTTCACAAGAGCTGGTTTTTTTATTTCCACGAGAAATGCATTGAATTGTCGGGTGTTGTGATTAATGAGCGAGCGAGCGCTGTGCCGCCGCGACCGCCGCGCCCCCTGCCGCCCGCCGACCACTAAATATAACACTAATGATATTTTCAAACATGGCCTTACTTCCATGAATTTTCCGATTCTTGTATCTAGTAGGTAAGTATACTGTAAACTTACATGTTAGAATATGCTAATTGAAGGTCAAGGTTGTTTAAGGTAATTATTTTTAAAGAGATGTGATTTTAAAATGATTTTATATAAAAATAAATATTTATGGAGCGAAATTTTGTGGTCCTGTGTGAGTTATATATTAGAATAATTAAAACATCGAAAATTGTGTATCATATAGTTTAATTTTATTTAAAATATAGTTTATGTGTCACACCACAATAACCAAATACCTAAAAGATTACTGACATAGACTGTTCGACCCAACAAAAAATCAGCAACACGACATTTAAGAGCCGTTATTCCATTTTAATTATTAAATACCCATAAAATTAAATCAATCATTACCTCATGCTTTTATAAATCCCTTAGCATATTGCGATAAGGTTGTATGCACTGGCAATCGCATACATCAAACTAACAACACATAAAAAAGGCCGGACACGGCGCGTATCGGCCGATATCGCAGATATCATAATTAAGGCGGCGGCGACCGAGGCGTGTTCAAATTAAATTATGTCGGAGGTAAAGGTAAGTGTTGCAATAAATCCGAGTACGCGGTTACGCGCCTGTACTCTGTACCTTGTACCCTGTACCCTGTACCCTGTACCCACTACCCGACGGCCGGCGGCGGGCTCAGTGATACATACACTGGATTCAGAGCTGGCGCAAACTTCAAATTTAATTATAATACTAATAATAAAAATAAAAACTCTTTATTTTAGCACCTGGTATTGTAACAAGAGTGATTGATAAACTTAGACTTAAAATGCTAAAAATCGGCGGTCTTATCGCTAAGAGCGATCTCTTCCAGACAACCGTATATAAATAAATTATAAATTAAAAAAATACACCCAACAGTCACATACATAGTTCTGACCCCACATTAAGATCAATTAAGTGTGTCGTGGTTATCAGAAACTACGAGAGACTTTTCGGTCTCACAAACACCCAGACCTAACATAAATATTTGTGTGTCACACAAACATTTGTGTTGGTGCGAGGATCGAACCCGCGGCCTCTCGTTTCAGTCAGCGTCTAACCAACTACGCCACGGAGGCTGTCGTTTGAGACGAATTCGAATTGAGACTAAACTGTAGCTTTTGCGTCCATTTTGGTTTTTGCGTGTCCACCTGCGTTGAACTCATTGATTCGTGTAGTCTTAGCCGGTATGCTTCCATAAGATTTGTAGTCATGCAACTTAGAAGATATAGAAGTTGTTACTCTTCATACTTGATATCTTATTTAACTTAGTACTATGTAGCTTTACTTATTTGTTGTTTTATGCAACACATGTTTTGGGTTATAATTATAGTCCAGTATTTGTAAACTTATATTATGTTTGATGCTTATTTGATTGTAACCTGTTTTGTGTTTAATAAGTAAATAAATAAAAAATAAATAAAGAAGTGTCCTGTACTGGAAGGCTCGAGGTACCGACATTCCCCTTCCAGAGTCCCAAGAGTCGCTAAATTACTTCTTTGTTTGGACCAGTTAATGATATTAAAAGTGACCACAACAGCACATGATCTTCGTTAATTACTCCACCTTCCAGATTGTACACAATGCTTCTGCTTCCATTTACTGTATCAGCCCATAAACGTCTCGCTGCAAGGCACGGGCCTCCTCTACAATCGAGAGTACGATTGAGAGTGGTAAGGCCATATAGTCCACCACGCTGGCCTAGTGCGTGTTGGTGGACTTTTACATACCATAGAAATTTATACAAATCGCTATTGTAAACACGTATGTTTTCCTTTGCCGTTATAGTGCGTGGTGATTGACTATCAATACACACATGACTCCGAAAAATCAGAGGAGTGCCCTGGGATTTGAACCCGCGACCACCGTGAACATGCACCAAGCACTTTTGCATCCATTTAAACCTCAGGTTAACAAATCAAGTTAACAAATGATTTCGTTTACTTTTGTTGCTGATTGAAACCGTTTAACCGAAAGCTCGTGACTTAACCCCCAACAAATGAAAATACAACTTAATCAGCTTGCATCTCAGCTCCCATTTAATCTTAATGTTTGTTTTTATTTCTCCGAATCAATAAAGCGGCGCGCTTGTCCGGTCCGCTGTCCGGTCTCTCCGGAGTTTCGGACTGTCCGGATTTTCGGACGCGCCGGTGTGTCCGATATCGAGATGTGACCGATAATAATACTAATAACACGCCACGTGTAATGTGTTATGGAATATGGTTTTATCATTCGCGAAAATCTTTAAATTACAAAACGGTATTTTGTCGCGGGTCGGAGGTGAGTATGGTTTTTTCCCGATGTGTCTAGAAATCTCAGTTAGATTGACAACCGCCGCGGTAAAAAAGGGCTTGTAATTACTAAAGAAAGCAAGTTTAATTTCTGCTAAAAGATACATATCTGTAAGTATCTTCTTTGTGTCTGTATGTTATAGCCATTTACGTCTAGTAGGTCAATAGTCATTTATCTGATCATTGATATCAATCTTCATAATGAGAGAATTCTGACTTTCTTGAATTTTTATACACAATGTGTAGCTTTAAGGCTTTCTAAAAAGCTTTAATCCCTTTTTTATAGCTATGTATGGCGAGACGAGCATGCCATTCGCCTGATGGTAAGCGATACGACCGCTCATGGACAGTAGCAAAACCAAACAACACCATGAATTACAAAGCAATGCTTGGCATTCTACTGCGCTCGCCATCCTGAGACATAAGTTGTTAAGTCTCATTATGTCTAGCAGTTACGTTGGCTACAATATCCTTCAAACCGAAACACAACAATGCGTTTACATTGCTGTTTGGCGGGAGAAATAGACATTGCGGTGGTACCTATCCAGGCGGCCGCTCATATATAAGAGACTTACCACCAGTTAAAAAGAATATATACCTGTTTAAAAAGTGCGTGGCGGCCTGTTGGTAACGGACCACACGCGGCTGCCTACATGTTCACGGTGGCCGCGGGTTCATATCCCAGGGCACACCTCTGACTTTTCGGAGTCATGTGTGTATTGATAGTCAATCACCACGCACTATAACGGTGAAGGAATACATCGTGAGGAAACCTGCATACCATAGCGATTTGTATAAATATCTATGGTATGTAAAAGTCCACCAACCCGCACTAGGCCAGGGTGGTGGACTATATGGCCTAACCACCCTCAATCGTACTCTTGATTGTAGAGGAGGCCCGGCAGTGGGACGTAGGTATATGGGCTGATACAGACCTGTTTAAAAAGTATATTTCACAAAATACCAGTTTACAAATATCACAAGCAACGCGCATTTAAATGAAGTTATATCAATAAAAACAAACGCGGCGGAAGAGATTCCATCGATAGCGCGTTTAATAAGTGAATTACTCCAGATAACATGCTTGAAAATCACGAGAGTGAATTAATTTGTGTAAAGGGCGTGTATTTCAATTTTAAATGAATGTTTTGTGGTAGATAGTTTTGTGGTAGCTTGGTTGATGGCTGGTACTTGGTGTTCTGCAAGTAAAAAGTTGTAAAGGGAATTTATACCTCGTTTTTTCTTTTCGACAGTATTCTAAAGGCATCTTAAACTGTAAACCTGTTGAAATGTGGTCACTGTCAATAGATAAGGTGGTCACTGTCATTGTCATTGTCGTATAAGTGCCTAGAAAATAGCTTATGATATTATTTAGCTAGAATTAAAATGTAATAATCATGTTTTACTTATAGCATCGCATTGGTGGCAACTGTAAAGATTTTATAATTATGTATGTACATAAATAGAAGTTCAAAAAAAACGTCCACCTGGTAAAGGTCGCGGGACGTCGCTGGATGCAGGCTGCCTCCAACAGGTCACTGTGGAAATCATTAGGAGAGGCATATGTTCAGCAGTGGACTTCCTTTGGCTGATGGATGGATGGATGATATAAAGAAATAATATCTTATTATTTTATATTACTATAGCTTTTTATAGGGGCATAGTAAAATGGCTATAATGCCGCTGATAGTAACCGTAGTATAGTCCAGAATCCAGATGCACTGTCTACTGTCAAGACGTGATCATCAATGACAATCAATACAATGATATCGGCCTGCTTAAAAATGGATACGCACCGGCTGAACTCGAGACGCGACAGACTTGCAAATTTTTAAGAAAATACAGAAGTTAACGAATCAAAAGAGAGAGGTGATGCAGGATATTCTTAGCAACCCTATGCAAATTTGTTGATAATATTTTATAGAACCGACTAGAACTTTAAGCAAAAGTGATACAAAGCTTTGATAATGTCATATCAAAAGACTAGATATATTATCCCGCTCCCCTCCCAATTGGGCAACACATTCATGATCCAGCGTTGTGGATGTTCATGTGCAGTGATCACTTACTATCAGGTGACCTGTTTGCTCGTTTGCCGGACGTATGCAATAAAAATAATTTCATGAATAGATAGTACATTGTATTACAAAATATAAAATAAAACGTTAAACTCCCGCTGGTTACTTTGTGTATGGGACTAACAGTTCGCTAACGGTATTGGTGGTATTAATGCACTAAACAGTAAGCTAACGTATCGACTATGTGTGAGAGTGTAAAAACGTTTATATAAAAAATACACTAATTAAATTATGTATTGAATATTTTCTCCAGTCTGTGGTGCTTGTACGAGGGTGTGGTTACAGTGGGAGCAGATTACGGCAGTCATTTGATTGACTTTTGTGACGTGATCATCTTCTGACGCTCAATACTATTATGTCAGTCTTCGCAAGCAAATGTACATAGATATATCCAGAATCATGACACATCTGTAATAATCTTCATAACTTGTTTTAAATCTATTTGGACATTTCTTAGATAGGTTGACGCTGTGGGTTGACGTCACCAAGCAACTATCATGAAAAGAGGTAAAAATTTTGCATACTCAACGCAACTATAGCATTTATACAGATACCTGGTGGAAGAACGATAACAACTTACAGGGATTCAAAATTATCAATCTTCTCACAAAAAACTTGTAAGCTATCACCGCTCCCGCTACCTCTCATGCCTTCTCTCCTCCTACACTGGGCACACACACAAACCCGCAGAAGCGTGTCGGGCAGACTGCATCGACATCGGATCTCGTCGAGTAACATATAGCCGCCGGCTTTTTGCCGCCGCATATTATATGCAAATAATATGAAAGCAACACTGCTGATTGCTAACAATGTGCCGCGGCTTTTTGTGGTATTGCTAGGCGCTTGGTATTAACTTAGGAAGTGGTGATAGGTTAAGATAGACTACAGTGTGAAATGTCTTAGGTTAGACTACAGGGTCAATTATGACCATTTTTATAAGTGGTGGACCGCAGTGTAGTTACTACTGTATTACAAAACTCAAGATGATACAGCAGCCGTCGAGTTTCGATCTATGAATGATATTGTCAGAGAAACTTAAGCCTTTTCTCTTCTCTCCTTTTTTGACCTATGGTCTCGCATTTCAAGAAGTCGGCAACTTACATACGGTCTAGAAGTGAATATAGTAATGCATGACAGTAATTATTTAGTTACGATCAGGTAAGTTGTGAGATGTGAGCCCAAAATCTTCAAAACTACACAGAAGTTCATTCAAAGGTCACATTTCTTCAAACCAATTCATATGATTAACGTAAGTAGTATACAGTTAGTGGTAAAAGTTATCTGCAGTTACGTGTGTAACGTTTTGTTACTAGTTTCTGTGTCTAATGTTAATTAATAACAGTTACACTCGTCAGTTTGTACGTCATGTTTCTTACTAAGTGATACACGTGAGCAGGGACGTATTAAGTTTGATCACCTGATTGTATGTTTGACCCCCCATTATCTTGAGTACGTTTAGTAGAAACCTCGTGAAATGTAATTGAAAAAATTACAGCATTTTATCAGATTTTTTTAGACGATATCTGCTGCGGACATGACGGAATGTAACAACTTCATGTAACATCGGTCGTTTCGTGTTTGCATTGCTTTTGACTTTATAAAGAGTGGAAGTGAGATATATGATTATTCCGTAAGTCTAAATTAGTACCAACAAATTCTGTTCAATCTGTTTTAACCGCCTGCAAAACAGAGTCTTAATTCAAAACTGATTTTATTACCTATCATTCACATGAAAATAAAAAAAACCCAGCATTTGCGTATGTTGTAATTGAGTAAATTTTACGCGAAAATACATAACGTATCACCCTCATTCATCAATACAGTTTTGTGGGTCAATCACCCACTTGTCTTCCAAATCCGCGCCTTATGTTTGCGGCAACGTTACATCGTGGGACGTAGTTCTTGCAGCGTCGCTAATTGCGGCAAGATTATCGCTCTCATTGCCGAGCGGCTGCGAGTTTCTTGCGCTGCAACCGTGCTGCACTCGGCCCACTGTCGTGCCGCAGTCGCCCCGCAATCGCCCCGCAGTCGCGCCGCACCCGCGCCGCAGCGCCGTTAACACATTGTTGATTTATTTGCTCATTGTGATCTCAGTCAATTTGATGTTGATTTGCCGACTTTCAAAGCTTTTTGTTTGAGATGTGAAAATTCAAAGTGCTATTGCACGCATTTGATCCAAGAGTATAATTTAAATTCGGTGTAGTTGTGATTTTTTTTTATTTTGATCTGATAATGACCTGATATAGGTTGCTGTCGCTGGATTGAGACACTACCGAAAGCTAATTGTGAAACTTTGAGGCGTAAGTTCAGTAGTGGGTTTTGTATGATCGAAGATAATGATGAATGACAGTATTCATCAAAAATTCTGTAGACACCTTTAAAATTTTTAATATGGGATAGAATCAAAGAACGTTTGCAGTCGTCGTTTATCAATTCATTGTGATAGATTCATTGTTACTACACCTACAATGTTGAAAAACCCTTCATAGTGAAGTGTGTCGCGTTTTGGGATTAAAATATTAGTTTGAAGTATGCTAATATACTTATATTGTCCGATAAAAGGTTACTATCTCCTCTTGTCTATAGCTAGATACTATATTTGAATTGCATTGTAGTCAATATCAGGTGCATTGTCGTCCCTTTCTTTGCCAGTATAAAAATGTAGATAGTTATATTATTGAAAGAAATTAATAAAAAAAAAAAAATACTCGTAGACTTTGTAATCAATTTCGATTACTTAAAATAGCTATATATTTGTTTATACATAAATATCAATTAATTACCGACACGACTTGCAAACTGCAACGACAAAATGAACGAGTGTCATTACCCTCTCTGGTTAAGGGCTTATGTGTCAAGAAGCACTCATCAATCACTGCAACATATTAGGAAATTGCTTAATCTGACATTTCCATGTTGGCAACAGCACGCGACGTTAAAGGCGCCGGCTTGGCACTGGTTTGGCAAACTGGCGGGCTGGCGGTCTGGTAAGCTGGCAATTAACAAGCGAGACCATGTTAGAGCGTGTTTGCATCTGGGCAGATGATCGGGCGCCGGCGAAATGTTAATTGTTACGCTCCTACGTGCCTGGGAGATAGCCTGTAACGGCCGGACACAATGTTCAAGAGTTTGGCCAATGTTGGTGTTTGTTGGCTGTTGGGGCCAACTATACAAGTGGTTCTAATAAAAAATAGATCCCAATTAATATACTAGTTATTATGCTAAAATGTAATGTAGCACATTACAATGTAGTACATTACGAATGCGTGGATTGCCAACTTGTTTTGTATAGTATCAGTTAAATGCTTAGTTTCTGAACCTTAAATTTCAACAGAAAAATAGTTAAAACTTCTATATCAGACCATGAAGATATTCTTGATAAAGTTTATCTTAAAGCTACAAATATTTGCTGCTCGTAAGATTAAAATCAAAAGATCTCATCTACCAACAAATCCTACGTCAAACGTCGCACACTTTAAGTTTCGTTTTTGATAGTTGGCCGTCCTTGTGCGCAGTATGTATCCCCTGTATGAGCATAAACATTGAATTTCGCACAGAAGGCATGTTATATCTGATGCGTCGGCTTTGTTAGACCGGGCCGCGATGGGAATGCACCTCACACCATACCATGCTATACCCTGCCGATCTGCACCATAAATACTTGGATAGTGCTGTGTGAATGTTATGTTTATTAACATGTAGACACATATCTTGCGTTAGGTTTTCTTTTTATTGCTTAGGTCCGGCAAACGAGCAAACAGGTCACCTGATGGTAAGTGATCACTACCGCCCATGAACATCCAAAACACTGGATCATGGATGTGTTGCTGGCCCAATTGGGAGCGGGAAGGAAAACGGTGGGAAGAGGAAGGGATATTGGTCATCCAGAAATCAAAATTTTCTGGAAAGTTAGAAAGCGACCGAAACATTCTGTATCACATGATTGTGAGTTTAAAATCTGATGGAAGGTTTCGTAATTGCAAGGCTATTAACTTTCCTTTTAACTCATTTGCTATTGAATTAATAACAGTGGGTGGCATTAGCATTATCCCTACTATTTCAGACATATAAGCGTGTAGAATAATAAGCTGAAAGATCAAAATTAATTTTGATGCTTGCAAATCCCCTGTGTTAACAGTATCTATATCAATTAACCGTCTCTTTCTTGGTAACCACGTACCTCAATTGTATTACCTTGCAAGTCTCATAGCACTCAATAAAATATTAATTAGTATTCCATATGCCGCGGGTGTAATTACCGAGTCGCGAACCGAACCCGGGCCGCGTATTCGGAGGTTTTTGTCGGTAATTGTGCTCGATCGTCTCGCGTCCTCGCGTCGATATGTGCCGGCAAAAAAACGTGTGCCGCATGTCGGGGATCGCGGGTTGAGACTG
The DNA here is from genome assembly GCA_033459515.1 of Theretra japonica. Classification (NCBI taxonomy): domain Eukaryota; kingdom Metazoa; phylum Arthropoda; class Insecta; order Lepidoptera; family Sphingidae; genus Theretra; species Theretra japonica. The sequence goes on from CM065949.1 coordinate 13,387,191, forward strand.
TTAATTTGTCCATAATTGTGTAGTGACGGGTTTATTTTTATATTGAATTTGAAGAAGTAGGGTTATGTAGTTAAAGCTGCAGTACATGGGATTGTACTCAGACTCGAATTAAATAACTGCTTCAGGGGTCGTACTGGTTACCTCTCGTTTTACATTCGACTATTTGGTTATAATATCTCGACAGTTGATTTTTTGATCAAAATCTCTTTCTTCCACCCGCCATTTTTCTTTTTCTTTCCTTTCCAATATTATGAGACTCCAATGGATCTACAATTAAAGCTTAACAGATGTTGAAGAGTAGCTGTTATTTTGTTACAAAAAAATTATTGTTCGTTTACCGGATCTTTCTTTTTTTATCAGCCAATATACGTCCCACTGCGTGACTGCAGTGGGCACGGGCCTACTCTACATTCGAGAGAATCGATTGAGAGTGGCTAGGCCATATAGTGCACCACGCTGGCCTAGTGCGGGTTGGCGGACTTACATTACAGGATCTATAAAATAAAAAATGTCACTGCAGCACTAATAAATGTGATACACCACCTGAACCTTCAAAATAAAATATCTGCCAAAGTCAATTCCGAACCCATTAAAAAATCGTATCACAAAGCAATAGACACGCTTCCCAATTTCCATGAGCCGCGGTCGACAGCCCCTTCAGAAAGCGATTACAACACCCTCTCCATGTCCGGCCGAATCAACTTCACCCCCGCTTAAATCCATTTAATTTGTTGGAAACTATTTTCCAAAGAAAACGATTTTCGCGGTGGGTGGACGTTTAAAGTGACCGATATTTGTCGGGGCCCGTTTGTGAAGTTTCTCGATATTTTCGGTTTTATGGGTATTTTGTGATTATTCCGCCCTTATATGTGCCACTGTTATACGCGTGTGCCATAATGATTAGTTATAAATTGCCATATTGAATTATTGGTAATCCTATAAAAAGCTTGAAAGGATGTGGATCTAAATTATCAATCTGACTACGATTTCAGTAAAATTCATCGGTCCACCAAACTTACAACATATTTAATTCTTATTTAACGGCCTTTTTAAACCAATTTAATCGATTATTCCTTAACAGACACGCTAATTCCAGTCCGGTTTCATCACATTTCCAAAATTAAAAAAAGGTATTGTATTGTATTGTATCTGCCCATATACGACCCACTGCAGGGCACGGGCCTACTCTACAATCGAGAGTACGATTGAGAATGGTTAGGCCATATAGTCCACCACGCTGGCCCAGTGCGTGTTGGCGGACTTTTACATACCATAGAAATTTATACAAATCGCTACGGTATGCAGGTTTCCTCACGATGTTTTCCTTCACCGTTATAGTGCGTGGTGATTGACTATCAATACACACAAGACTCCGAATAGTCAGAGGTGTGTCCTAGGATTTGAACCCGCGACCACCGTGAACATGTAGGCAGCCGTGTCTGGTCAAAAAGGTATTGTATAGTCAAGTTTATTACAAAATGTTCTACTTACTGTGGATTTAACTAAGTATAATCAAAGCTAGTTGTTTATAATGGTAGCTTATGTTCCTTAGTCCTTACCGTCGTGTAACTAGCCAACCCTTCCCGTGACGTGACGAGGCTCTCCCGTGACGTCACAATGGCCGTCACGTCCACTGGCACCTAACAGAAATTTCATTTAGCGCCACTGACAACACGCTGCGCGGCTTAAGTCCATTGTGTGGACTTATTACGTGTCGATATTGCTATTAGTTCGCATGATAATTTCTTATCAAATTAAACTATTTTTTACGGATTTCGTTTGAGTTTTACATAATTTAACTTCCCGATGCGACGTTGAATATAATGTTCGGCAAGCTATGATTTTTTAATTGAAATAATTGCACGAGTATTTTCTTTATATGTTAAATATATTCAAAGATTTTCATTCTGTTTACCGAAAGGTGTTTATAAAGTGAGGTGAGTGGTAGAGGTATAAACTAGACCGGGGGCTTCTTGTAGTTGTCGATAGTATTGGAGAAGTCACATGTCATTTGTCTTCACTGATATTCCACTTTATTGTATTCCATCCATCCATCCATCAGCCAAAGCAAGTCCACTGCTGAACATAGGCCTTCCCCAATGATTTCCACAGTGATCTCTTGGAGGCAGCCTGCATCCATTATTGTATTGCAAGATCTAAACTGAAATTCCTCGCTAGATTCTTCAATAACTAAAATTAATTTCAGTGCAATGTTTTGCTAAAGTTATACAGAAATTATGATTGAACTTTTCGACGAATTCCTATCGATTCCTATACAATTTGTGGGTTCAAATACGTAATAAAGTCCAGAAAGGTTCTTGCGAGTCCATCACAGGCTGGATAACCGTGATTTTCGCAGCGCCTCACTGAATATTCAATTTTATTTACAAACACCCGCGCAGCGAACACCGTACATTCAATTTTCATGCGTAGACACTTCCAACGGATCTCCTGTCCCACTCACACCGTCTACATCCTTCATACGAGTAAAGGAGACAGCAAGAGGATGATTCCTCAAAGAAATCCCGGCTTTAGTCAGCTTTCAAGAAGGGTGGACTGCCGGACGTCTGGTATGAAATCTTAATTTTCATATTTCAACATGATATTTCGAGATTTAGGGGCCGGTGGTTAATATTTGATTTGGAAGATAATTAGTTTCTACGGAATACTCATAAACATAACTATTTTCACTGAATTTGTTTTGTTTTATTGGCATATAAAATACATTGCAGTGCAGTGCAAATAGTGTATTAAACATACGGATAACAAATAAATACATACATACATAAACACACGCCTTTTCCCAGAAGAGGTAGGCAGAGGTGCTACCAGAACACCCACGTTTCGCGTTGTATATTCCGTCCCACGATGTGATAGGGGGCGAGCCTATCGCCATATCGGGCACAAATTCCTGACTTCGGCCTGATAATGAATAGAAAAATCCAATATCACTTTGCCCGACCCGGGATTCGAACCCGAGGTTTCAGCTTTGCAATCATACCGTAGTACCACTACGCCACCGAGGCAGATATCAAATAAATACGTCAACAAACTTATGCTGTTCTGCTCGAAACTGGATAATAGACTTAATTATCATACCACTTGTTTGGATCAACAGTGACAGGTTTCTACCATCGTATTATCTCTCTCTCTCCCTCTCTCTCTCTCTCTCTCTCTCTCTCTCTTCAGCCACAGGAAGTCCACTGCTGAACATAGGTCTCCCCCAAGGATCTCCACATTGACCTGTTATCTATTATCGTACTGTATCAGCCCATACACGACCCAATGCAGGGCACGAGCCTCCTCTACAATCGAGACTACTATTGAGAGTGGTTAGGCCATATAGTCCACCACGCTGGCCCAGTGCGTGTTGGCGGACTTTTACATAGCATAGAAATTTATACAAATCGCTATGGTATGCAGGTTTCCTCACGATGTTTTCCTTCACCGTTATAGTGCGTGGTGATTGACTGTCAATACACACATGACTCCGAAAAGTCAGAGGTGTGCCCTGGGATTTGAACCCGCGACCACCGCGAACATGTAGGCAGCCGCGTCTGGTCTGTTACCAACAGGCCACCACGCATCTATTATCGTATTAGGTGTATATTTATTATGAATTATTTCGCTTATAATACTATCCGGCTAGATAAGCATATCCTGACACCATCAATATTGCACCCTAACATCCAGGCACGTCAGTAGGTGAGGCGGATGGTCACTCATATTTTTAATCACTGCTTTAAGCTTATAGTTTCATACCATAGAGATTTTATGATTTCTTTGGTATGTGACGTTCGCTAACCCGCGCCAGGCTAGCGTGGTGGACTGTGGCCTAAGCCCTATCAAACCAACTGTCGGTTATAGAGGTGTGTCATGCTCAGCAGTGCACATTACTTAATACTTTACGACTCTCAAAATGTTTACACAAAACAACCCCTACATTCCAACTGTCATACGCAACGGATCTGACACTAAACCTCAAGCCATTTGAAACTACATTCCGTAAGTAAAAACAATAGATTTACCAACCAGCCCCGGTTGTGTAGTGGCTGGAGTTGCGCAAACACTTGGAGGGCCCTCGCCATTGTCTATACACCCCTGGCTTAATGGAGAGCGAGCATTTTAGTGCGCTGCGCATTTTGAGTCCCGCGGGAGGGACGGCTTCGAGTATCGGGAGATGTTGACGGTTTATCAAGCTTAGTTTCAGGCTAAAGGATTATTAAAGCGAGATTATGTTAGGATAACACGGAAAATATTGCTAAGTATGGTTCTGCGTAGGTAATTTAAGTGATAGGAAGGAAAAATGTTCAAAGCATTCAGTCAACGTGTTGAAGTTGAGTTAGGTGCCTTAGCACCAGAATTTAGATAGTACGAGTGACATTAATCAAAATATAGGCGAACCAGCGTTAAAATGGCTTCTAAAATAGCAGTCTCTAAAGCTATGAATATATGTTTATTCCATTAATCGAATTGAATTATTGATTGTTGATAAGCCACATAGCCTTAGGAGGTTTTAACACGTAGGCTGGATTACTTTTATTTATTTTTTTACTTTTTCATCGTCCACAATATAGCGATAACAATTAATATTTTCTGAGTAGTTTCGCAATCTAAAAATACACGATTTTTAATGTACTTAATCTGGGACTAATTCTTCAAATACATTAAATGAAAAAAAAGTACACATTTTAAACAGCAACAAATCGACTTTTATCAAGACCTACATATCCCCTACAAAACCGCACACATCAATAAAAGAAATCGGCTGAACCGCAATCGATGTGCAAACAGTGATATTAGGACCTCACTCCGCACGCCGCACTAATCTATAAGCTGTGGACGGATTCGCAAACAGAGGGCCCAACCCTCATAATTACAGACATGTGGAACAATGACTTGTGTCGGTTAATTACTGTCAGATTCTGTCGTGTTTGTGGTAATGGTGCCCAGCATGGTGCTTTAAGTGTGTGAACAATGGTTAGTTAATATACCGGTGGTAGGTCTCTCATGTCCGCAATGTCTATTTTTCCGCCAAACAGCAGTGTAAATGCACTGTTGTGTTCCACTTTGAAGGATATTGTGTCTAGAGTACTGGACATAATGAGATTTAACATTTTATGTCTCAGGATGGCGAGCGCAATGGAACGCCAAGCATTGCTTTGTAATTCATCGTGTTGCTTGGTTTTGCCACTGTCCATGAGCGGTCATATCGCTTACCATCAGGCGAATGGCATGCATCGTCATTATTGCAATAAAAAAATGAAACCATCACCATATGAATGAATTAGTAACTAATGACTAGAAACGAGTCTTTTTTTCAATTTTGATCTTTCGAGTAACTTTTCGACGAGGTATTAAATATTCTAAAATTGAAGCTTTTGGACTTCAATGATCAATAATTATAAATTAATCGTTTGTTTTAAAAGTCCAAAGGATACATTTTTAAAAGAGTTTGAACCACGGTGAGTCATGATCACAATTTACATTGACAACTGATCACCATACGACTTGGTATCCTCTTATTCGATTCTCAGCAATAAAAAATCCAAGTTTAGTAATCCTAGCATTCCTCCACTGGCAAGTTTGTAAAGGTTTCTCACAGCTCTTATTATAACGGCGTGCGTCCATTCAGCTAAAGAGCAAAGCGAGAATTTATTCATCGAGGTTTCAATATGACGACGAATCAAATGTAGCGACTCGTAGATGTGACTCGATGGAGGCGGCAATTTATACGCGATGGCGATTTAGTATTTCCTCGCGGCAACCATTTGAGTTTCTTAATTCCATTTTCTCAGTGTCTTGAACATGTCTTTCCTGGATGGATAATAAATTATTTTACGTTAATCAATATATTAAATATGTAATAAGGATTTTCTTTGTTCTACTGGACATTATAACAAACTGGTGATTGCGTTCGCTGTTTTGATAGCAAAAAGCTGTTTTTTGGGCTATAGAGCCCACAAAACCCATACTTCAATGTCTTCAATTTTACGATTATTAATATTATTCCATAGTATCAATCGTGCATTTTACGTCTTATTAATATATACATTTTTATCCAGGAATCAGAACAACAAAACCGCTAATTTAACGACCCCTGCTCATTGCCTACATACATACATAACCACACGCCTTTTTCCCAGAAGGGGTAGGCAGAGGTGCTACTAGAACACCCACGTTTCGCCTTGTATATTCCGTCCCACGATGTGATAGGGGGCGAGCCTATCGCCATATCGGGCACAAATTCCTGACTCCGGGCTAATAATGAATAGAAAAATCCAATATTACTTTGCCCGACCCGGGATTCGAACCCGGGACCTCAGCTTTTGCAATCATACCGTAGTACCACTACGCCACCGAGGCAGTCTACAACTATTTATAAAACCATATTTTCCGCTCTCTCCACCACCTCTGCCTTGCACCACAATCACTGCAATATTAACTGTCATTGGCAAGAATCGCGAGCGTGATTAATCAAAGCGGCGAGGACAGACGAACGGACTGCGCTGCGGCGTGGCGGCGTGGCACAGGTGCAAACCCACTGCCGACCGCATTTCACATCGAAATTTATAATTGAGCCCACATTATACCAGCCATTGTCGTCACTGATTAAAACCTCTTTTGCCAAGGAATTGCACCGGAGAAATCAGGGCTATTGTGCTGTTTCATTAGTCATAATCACACTTAATGCGATCAATGTGTGAATAAAAATCACGTGGAATGGTTTATCAATAGATTGAGTGTCCGGTGTGTTTGAATGTAATCGCGTTGGTTTGTAATGTGAAATATTGAGGTTGTGCTCTTTGTCTGGTGGTTATTTCGGAATAATTGTTGAAAGGAGAGTAATGCCACACGCAGACTTGTTTGTGTTGTGCAAAGAATTATTTGTGATTTTGTTTTAACTCCGAGAAACGAAACAGCACTCTTGAGGCAAAAAATATGTTCAATGTTACAATCATTATTGGAACTAAAATTACTTTTGAGAGCAAATAAATCTTTTGTCTTTAGTTTTAAGAAAATATCTATTTCTTCCCAAACACACCAGTCATCCTACACTGTTCCACCCACGGCAACAGAATCATATACCCATCACCACGATCCGTCAAAACCACAAAACCAATAAGCTTTTAATGGATCTCAACAGAAATCATTATGCCGGGCTAATCACCGACTAACTGGCCGGTATCAACGTACGGACGTCCAAACAATACTCCATTCACGCGGTAATGTTAGAAAAATAAAACATTTAAGCGATTTATTTTTACCCTGTAAGCTGAGCGATATTTGATAACCTTTAGATGCCTTGCCTTGTTAGCGCTAAAGAAATGCCATTCAAACTTGAATTATTGTGTGATGGAGGATCTGAGCTGCGAGAGACTGGCGTGGGCTTGGTGGATAGTTGTATGAAAATTTACGAAATTAATGCATTGCTGTATTTTATGATCTTTTGCATTGTACTATACTTTAGTATTCAACAAACAAATGACATAAAATTGTCGATAGATAAACGAAGACGAAACTGTATTAGTGATGGTGAATTAAATGTTCGTATCTCAAAGAAGCTTCCCTTGCAATATTCTTCTAATATTTTTATTTTGATAATTATTTTTAATAAACAAGTTTTGCCATAAAATGTCCCAAACACATATAACTTCCATTAAAAATCGTCGTAAGTACGCATCGACTAATGAATACCTGTCGTTTCGTTAACCCAAAAATCGCCTCAGTCTTCCCCTCACACCACCCACCATTTAAAATAAATCCTATTCACATATCAATAATTGCGGGTAATGTTAAACGATTCAACACGCGGACTAATTATTTTATTTATAATCAGCATTTTCTCCGGGACGCCTTGTCTCAATTCATTCATCCCGCGAATGTAATGGAGGAACGCGATACGGGCATTAATGTAAGATCCTCTTACTTGGTGTAATTCAACACGACACTAAAATAGTACCCAATGATTGTTCAGTCCGCGCCCTTTGTGCCAATTCAGGGTCCTGTCGAGTATGGGATCGCGATTCGCGTGAGCAGGTAATTGGGATGTCTTTAATACAATGTCAGCGGTGTTTTAAATTCATTTTATTAATTTTATATTTATATTATTATGTTTTGATTGTCAGTAGACATTAACGCTGAAAATTATATAGCCCGTAAGGTTTACGTAAAATTTCGCTGGAATTAGTGTTGTCTAAGTATACTTGTAATGGGTAAACTGGAATAGAATACTTCCTACTGATGTTTTGTCTTGCTCGGTTATGCCCATTACCAAATTATTTAAGACTTGATCATAGTCTGGGGTCAGGACTATGTATGTGACTGTTGGGTGTATTTATTTATTTTATTTTATTTAACTATTGACTTCAATACTTTCAAATTTTAATATGTTTTTTTTAAGTTTTGCATGAAATCAATTTAGTGTCAGATATATTATGTGAGGCGACGATACAATATAAATTACCACACTATGAAATCTAACATAGAATCATAATGCTTACAATTTACACAATTTATGGTCTTAAAATTGTGAATACCAAGGATCAGAAAAAATTACGAAAATAGATCAGAAACCTCTCTCTAAGCTGAAATTAGAAAGAAGGGAAGTTGCAAAAACACGAAAACAAATCTCCCCATCACCACGCGACACGAAAACGCGAACTAATTTAGTTTGAGCGCCATTATCTATCATAACCTGTCTCAATCAGTCAACACTACAATGCCGTGGTCAGTAATGTGCCGAGTTTGTCAAACACACGCGCCTTTTCACACGACCCACGACTCCTTAATAAGTCCCCAACAACTTCAGAAACTGACAAAAGGTTACAACCACCAAAAACTCCACAAAGGGATTTGAACTTTATGTTATTTCGGTAAAGTTGATAATTCCAAGGTGGGTGTGTGGAAGCTATTGGGATGTTATTACAGGAATGAAATCGAAATAATGTGTCAGTGTCGCGCATTGTTTTGCTGATAATCGCCCGCTGTTTTTCTTGCTAATTGGGCGAGAAATCATAGCCAGCGGGAGAATTGTCTCTGGATTTATTTTTCGGATGTTTATTTGTCAATACAGAGCTCCATATTGGCGATTATTAATCTTTAAGACATTTTGTTTTGAGAAATCTTCGTAATTTGGCACTCGGCATAGTTTTTATATTTTTACTATTTTCTAATTTTCTCAACTTATTGTTGAGTTTTTATTATTTCTTCCCATTCATATTTACACGTCTCGTATTTTAGTAAAAGGTACCATGTCGAGGTTTAAAGTTTGATTGCAATTATCACGTCGGGAGATATCTATCATTACTCAGACTTGACATGGATAATTAAATTATAAGCATTTCTAATAATACTATTTATAGATACAGTTCAGTTAGACAAACTATCCATAAACTAATGAGATGCAAAAATTATCTTTACAATTAGCATAATATCTCCCAGGAGCACCCTCCACGACGCTAAACCTGGTCTAAAAATACCGCGGAATCGAACCTACAGCACTTACCGCTATCAATTGACCTACAACTCAATACCCATCAGCAGATATCGATTTCTTAACGTTTTAATCCACTGGGCATATAAAAACCCACCTGTTTCAAATGAAGACGTAAGGCAAGGGTTTAATAAGTAGGGCTATTGACAACATTGTGCGATGGTGGCCGCGAGACCCGCTCGGGACCAGTGACGGCGTAAGCCTTAAGTTTTGGGTGAGAAAAACGATCTAAGGCTTAGTTTAGATATTTGAATAATGTTTTGTAGTGATTTTGATTAATTATCGTTTGGTTAATTTTAGAAAATATGGCGAATAAATTTTCTTACTAATGAGTGAAAATCATTCTGCTACATAGCTGAAAGGTCATGTTAGACCGATTCCATTTATGAGAAAGATACGAGCACACAGAAGAAGAAAATTGTTAGTGCTCCTGTTTGCAAGTCTGTAAGATATTTTTATAAAGACGAAAATCATAGATATTTGTGCTCCTGGCTAAAAAATAAATAAAAAAGATTTTCAAGTCGTCGAGGCATGAGGGCCCTGGCTCTACAAGGCTGATGCTCGTGGGTGATCGCCCACGTGCCCCCTCCTCACAGCGCGCCTGGTAACTGGTGGTAAGTGGTGGCTGCGAATATGGCGCTACCGGGCGCGGACAGTAAGTGAGCCATTTGCTCGATAAGTAGCCGCGCTCATTTGCGCAGCCGACATCAAATGACACCGCCGCCGTTGGGGTTAGGCCGCAAGGTACAAGTTAAGGAGGTTTTCTAACTTAAGTAGCGATTATAATGTTAAAGAGGTAATTTAAATGTGGTATTCATGATTTCTGAAGGAAGTCGATATAAGTCCCCGAATTGAAAATAGCGTGAAAGATTTTAAATTTTTGGTACTATGAAAACATGAAACAGCATTTTGCTAAATTTATGTGTTTTGTATTTATTTATATCTTTAAAGATATATCATGTACTTAAATTCTTTATCATTTACAACTGCGATGTAGTATAAAGTCGTACATCTTATGACTGCCTTGGTGACGTGGTTGTACTACGACACGATTGCAAAGCTGAGGTCTCGGGTTCGAATTACGGGTCGGGCAAAGTGATATTGGCATTTTCAATTCATTATCGGCCTGGAATCATGCATTTGTGCCCGATATGACGATAGGCTCGCCCCCTATCACATCATGCGACGGAACATACAAGGCGAAATGTGGGTGTCATGATGGCGCCTCTGCCTACCCCTTCTTTGAAAAAGGCGTGAGTTTATGTATGTATGTAAATCTTATGTTTTTGTATAATATAACGGGATTTAAAAGTTAAAGCACTACTCATATTGCCGGATGCCCAATACCCCTTTCCTCTTCGCATCCTTTTGCCTTCCCGTTCTCCTTCAAATTGGGCCGGCAGCACATCCATGATCCAGCTTTGTGGATGCTCATGGGCGGTAGTGATCACTTACCATTAGGTAACCTGTTTGCTCGTTTGCTGGACCTAGGCAATAAAAAAAAGTACACTTGAACGCTGTAATCTTATACCTTGCTAAGCTTCTCGAAGTAAGGCATTCCTTGTTTACGCTACGCGCCTAACATACGAGTATGACTTTCCAAAATGAGAAATGTCGTGATCACGGAAGAATGTCGTAAATTTTACATTGAAATAGCAAATCATTTCTTAAACAGGTTCACGTAATTAAACAGTCACTTAAATTAGTTGCAACGTTCCTTAGATATTAGACTAAAAGCTCTATATTAATTACCAAGACACAAGATTTCTGTCTGACGAGATTGCCTGGGTGGCGTAGTGGTACTACGGTACGATTGCAAAGCTGAGGTCTCGGGTTCGAATACCGGGTCGAGCAAAGTGATATTGGATTTTTCTATTCATTATTAGCCCGGAGTCAGGAATTTGTGCCCGATATGGCGATAGGCTCGCCCTCGCCTCGTGGGACGGAATATACAAGGCGAAACGTGGGCGTTCTGGCAGCACGTCTGCCTACCCTGAGAAAAAGGCGTGTGTTTATGTATGTATGTAAGATTTCTGTCTTCATTTAAATGACTGTTAAGTAATAAAATTCTTATTTTCATTATACATTTGAATCACCATGTGAATCTAACTGTTGATCGCTTTCGTAGCTCAGTTGGTTAGATGTCGACTGTGAAACTAGAGACCGTGGTTTCGATCGCATCGAAAGAAATGTTGGTGTTCCACAAGTATTTAAAAATACTCTAAAGTCTTTACTGTACAATAAAGTCCGTCGTAGTTTCTGATACCCGTGACACAAGATTTTTATCTGAAAGGGACTTATATCCTATCAAGAGTGGGGTTGTAACTACCGGTGCGACTACTCGTTGTAATTATCTACAGCGTTCTAGCCTTTCGTATACTTAATGTAAACAAATTCGTACGCTTACGCCTTCTTTATAGGTTAGAAGTCCAACTAATGAAACAAACTTTTTACAAACTTAGTTCTATCCAAGACAGTTGCGACAGAGCCTTTAGCAATGCTGGACAAAAAGGCCCGGGCAAGTCATTTTATTATGAAGCTGCTTAAACTGAAAAACTCGTATAAATGAGAGTATCCGATAGTTCGATGAACCAATTGAATAATATGAGGGCGACTACTACCCAAGAGTGGGATTGATAAGTACATGTAGATGATAATATAATTTGAAAAGACCAATCCGTTAAAGTGCGCAATATTTGCAACATTTTTATCACTTTAATCACATTAACGTAATAGAAAACTTACGCAATCCATTTACAGCCATCAACTCAGCGTTTCAAAGCGCGGAGTGAAATACAAAGCCAACCCTCCAACGCGACCGCACAAATTCACTAAATCACAACAAAAACTATCCGTAGTTTTTCTGAAAGCGGTCCGTGTGACCAACAAGGTGTCAATAAATCATCTCGTGCCCCCCTCCCCCGCCACCCCACTGCCCCGCACCGCCGCCGCCCAGCCCCCTCATTTAATATTGTCATATTAATAAAAACTCGCGTTAACGCAATGAGAGACGGACATTGAATAAGCGCATCAGATACGACGCTGAATGTGCCTGTATGCGCTTTGTTTAAGGGCGGATTGTTGTGACTGCGCGGTTGAATTGCATATTGATTGATGGGTTCTATCGTGTGGGACGTTTTGAATTTACACGGGAGTTGTTTAAAATTTTCGAAGCTTTGTTGTTATACCTGAGAGAGAAAGTGATACAGAAGAGAGGTTACGACCTTCAATACTGAATACGACGCACGGAGGAGGTTGGCTTCCATGCCTATACTAATTAAAATAATGTGTTCTAAATGTTGGTAATAATTATTTATATATTCTTCAGGAATACAGTCTATAGCCTATAGTAAAAGAAGTTGACCACACATCGTAGTATATCGCAAGAATGTCGGTCACTAATGTTTATAAAACCTGTTTAATAGTGTCGCCAATTCATGCTCCTACTTGGTATAAACGTTCCTACGCCCCAGTGATTGCTGCAGACTTGTAACCTATTGAACAGTGTCCAGTCTGCAGCTATTTATCCTGTGCCTGCAATCGGGTGTGCGCAACGCGCGTTTTACAAGCTGATGACCTTTTTTGTTCCACTTCGGCAAAGCTTTTGACACCTGCGCGATAGCTACTATAATTTGCCCCGAGGTGGTTAATGCGCTTGAAACATCAATATAAGTCGGAGACGCGACGCGGCGGGCCTTTGCGACCGGCCACCGGTAATTAAGGGTTAAAATTGATACGTTAAGGGAATCATTGCCAGTATCAAAAGGTGAAAGTCTTTACGTCGAAATTTAGTTTTTTGGTATAATGATATGATTTTTGACGTTTTAATTAATTGTTGATATAGGAAACGCTTAGGATATACTCGTATTGTAATGGGTTTCTGAGTGAGCTCAAAATATTAAGTTGAGATTTTTTTATTGGGTGCTAACGGACACTCCTAATTGTAGTTATTAAAGAACGATTTGCAAATATTGTGACAAATTATTTTAAGTTTATTGACGTAGGTACGTACTCACGTTATTGCTCAGGGTGGGTGACATGACTCTTATCCATTACATCAATTTATTACTCATATCGATATGTTCAAAGCTGCCAACTTATTTCCAGAAATTTAGACCAATGCTGATTCAAATTGATGCAAATTCAGACCGCTCTCAATCGTACTCTCGATTGTAGAGGAGGCCCGTGCCCTGCAGTGGGTCGTATATGGGCTGATACAATACAATACAATAGACCAATGCTGTATATTGCTATGTACCTGTAATATGAAGTGTTTTAGTCATAGGATAGTCTATCTTATTACGCCCAACTACTATGATATTGGATAGCCAATAAGTACTCAAATGACAATACCATTTGAATTATCAAAGGACTTCAGTTTACTCTGTTAATGAACACGCCAAATATTGCCTTAACCTGCCATACCCGGGGGAAGGACAAGGCTACACCCAAATTATAATTACTTTCCCAATGGCGAAACACCTGACAAAAACATTTCCATCATAACTCCAGCGCATCAATCATAACTTGCTACAAAAATCCGATATCATTCATAAAAATTATAAACGGTCCATTTGGGGCCGACGGGTGCAGGCGACCAACGACCATGCAACCAGACGACCATGCGACCAGCGACCATGCGACCACCGGTGGTATGTAAGGAATGCCAACAGGGACGCACTCATCAAATTTGATACACAGCTCGTTACACGACAAACGTAAAAACTCTACGACTTGACGGATCTCTCTTGTGGCGCAATGTATGAGATGCAGCGATAGGCGGAGCGGAGTTAATTAAACCGCTCCGCTTATAAAACTAAACTACTTTTAATAAGACCAACCGTGGAATGCTGTAAGGTGATAATATTTATGATTCTCTTGTATATCTAAGGTTCTTAATAAATATCAGTTACCTTGACTTTTACCTTCTAGAAATACGCTATTATCTTCAGCCTCAGGAAGTCCAATACCCCTTCACAGCCACTTGCTAGGAACAACGTGCATCCAACGAGTTTTTGCAACCTTCATTGGGTGACTGCCTCGGTGGCGTAGGTGTGCTACGGTATAATTACAAAGCTGAAATCTCGGGTTCGAATTCCGGGTCGGGCAAAGTGATATTGGATTTTTCAATTCATTACGAGCATCAGCCCGGACTCAGGAATTTGTGCTCGATATGGCGACAGGCTCGCCCCCTATCACATCATGGGACGGACCATATAAGGCGAAACGTAGGTCTCCTAGTCGCACCTCTGCCTACCCCTTCTGGGAAAAAGGCGTGATGTTTATGTATTATGTATTAATTGGGTGATTCATCAACCTTGTAGATGCTGGATTGAATTCCTTCAATCACATTTGTAAAATTTAGGAAATTATTTTATTACATAGAATAAATATTAGATTTAAGTAATGAAATTCCTTTGCGTGTGTGTGTTGGGTTTTATTGGATCTCACTAAATCAATAGGTCATTGGCACATATTAATGTCTTCACTCTAGTAGCCTGGTTCCTAAAAGTAATTTGAGAATACCGTTATCGCTTCTTATAATAAAAATAGTACAACAAACCCCCTCGCAGTTAATCTATGGCTTGCACCACAGGCAAGCGCTAATGTAGAGTTTGGGAAAAACGTTTACCGCGGAGGTTACAGCGGCCCATTCGTCACGGCCGGCGACACTCACTCATATTCCTGTACCTTGTACACGTTACGGTCAAAATAAAAAGCAGACATTTTACAACGAACGCTTCGACACACGAAGTAAAAACTTTATTGCCAAGTGAAAACTTGATTGAAACTGCACGTTATGAATACAATGATGTTTTAAATAAATTAACTGACTTCTCCCATGTAATATTATGTGACAAATTACACCGACAAATTGAGTTTTCTGAAGGCGTATTAAATTATAAATATTGTAGGTACATATGTTCTTCCTTTGCAATATTCAACATCTACTTTTTAAATGTTTTTAAAGGGTAGAGCCCCGGTGCAACTCGTAATACAATACTAATATAGAAATAGGCTCAATATAGGCTCAATCGGAGTGACATTACAGTCTAGAAAACCGAGGTGAAGTTATATGTGAGTTGAACAAAGGCCGCGGGTTCGATCCCCGGATCTAAACAAATGTTTGTGTGAACCACAATTATTTGTTTCGGGTCTGGGTGTTTGTGAGACCGAAGTCTCTCGTAGTTCCTGATACCTACGACACAAGACTCGATCTGAGTGGGGGGTCAGGTCTATGTATGTGACTGTTGGGTGTATTTATTATTATTATTTGTTGTTGCGTTTTATTCGATGCGTGAGGGTGAAGAATGGTGGAGATTATTGAGCGGTCGTCAAGCTATTCACCGAATACAAAAAAACAGCCTCTTGTTAATTTAGACAAGTTTATTAAACAGTGATATTATGACAGCCTCCATAACGCAATTGGTTAGACGCCGGCTGTAAAACGCGAGGTCCGGGTTCGATACCCGCACCGAGACCAATATTTGTGTGCTCCACAGGTAATTATTTCGGGTCTGGGTGTTTGTGAGAGCGAAAGGTCTTTCTTAGTTTCTGATACCCTTGACACAAGACTCGATCTTAGATTTCTAGTATGGGATCAGGACTATGTATGTGAGTGTTGGGTGTATTTATTTATTTATTTAGCTAGTGTTGGTATATCAAGTTATGTGCCTCGTCACATACCACCAGATCACCGCGACCACTAATAGCGGTGGGAACACAGCGCCACGTGGGAACATTTACAACTCATTACCTTACCAGCAATCATCATTTGTCAACTTCACGCCTTGCACTGTGCTGTGCTGGCAGAGACTGTCGTTGCTCGTAATTTCACAAGCTTTTATTTTGATTGTAGAGTACTTTAAATATGAAAAGTACTGTGTTTAGATAGAGCATCGACTAGCGATAGATTATCATGTGTTGACGCAAAATGTTATTCTCCAAAATAAACAATTCAGGTATGTACACTGGCTACGTAAATATTGTCCTCAAATATTGCAACTACTGTAAACTTTTTATAAGTAAAATTAGGTATTATCGGTTATGAAAGGGAGCATTAGAAGTCATCCAAAAACAGCGAGAGTTTATCGACTTAAACCACTGTTATATTCAGTAATTTAAATCCCCGAAGTCATATTTAACAGCCGGAGTATTGCTATTTTCGACGCAGTGTTGGACCCTATTTAGATGTGATTCTATTTGAAGGATCTAGGTAAGGGTGGGACACGAAAGCATTGTTTTATATCAGAAGCTCGTTTTTTATTCCGGCACAACAAAATATGTACGGAACTCTACCTATTCAGTATGTATTCTGGCTTGACCGGTCCAAAGCGACATTAACATTGTGCCACACGATTATCGCGTTCTAAAGATGCCGCGAATTATTGAAATCACGAAATATTTTCTATCTAATTATTGAAAGTATCAATTAAAAAAGAACGTTACTAAGAACGCGAACAATTCCTCACCTGTTTAACAATTGAATTATTATTATTTTCTACAGTAAGTTATTTCAATTACAAAATAGCTATGTTTCAGTTTTTTACAATTTTCATACATAGGAAGTACCTATAAGTGTCGTCTTAGGCAAATACGAGGTATGAAGTTAAAATATATTTTCTAAATTACTTCCATGTTTACCTAAACACATAATTGTTTCTTCCGTAAATATTTTATGTTTTTCTGACAATTATATAACGAAGACATTTTGCCATTAATTAATACATTATAATGATTTACGAATATGTTATAGTAATTGATTTACAACCTTAAATATTTTTCAAAAACTGCAAGGAAAATTTGATCAAAGCTTTTATTGATACATTGAACATTTATATAAAACGCAATGACCTTATTCGCTATGATGAAGTTATCTTGGGTTGCGGCGCATCGTTAATTAAGCGGCGAGCGGTAACCGGCGGCGACCACAAAGCGATTGTTAACTAACCGATCCAGTTACACTTATAGGCATTGTTAAAGCCAAGACGCATGCATAGAGTACATTTTATTTAAGAGAATAATCCCTTAAGAAATACTCCACCTAAAAAACTTTAAAGTTTTGCAAACATATGAGAGGAGAATGAAAAAGATTTTTTAATGAGCTTAGAAGCTAGTCCTTCTTTGACAGTTTCAAAATAGTAAAATCTGACCAAAATTGAGACTGCCGGATGCCCTTATACCCTTTTCCCCTCTTTCCATCGTTTTTCTTTCCCACTGATTTTAAGGGCCGGCAACATGTCTTTGAACCAAGCGGCGTGGATGTTCATGGGCGACAGTGATCACTTACCATCAGGTGATCTGTTTGCTCGTTTGCCGGACCTATGCCATAAAAAAAAGGCCTCCACAGATGTAATATGACTGATATAAACTGATTATATGTAACATGTTAATATTATTGAAATTATAGGTTCAGTTTCAAAAGTTGTTAAAATGTAAATTATGTTTTAAATACAACGTTTAGTTTTTTGATCCGTTGGTGTTCCTCGACCATAAAGTCAAACGTTTATGTCTTTTCCAGTCACATCCTGTAAAAATGTATCTTTACTGGGAGTTAAATTGATTTTATATGAATAATGAAGGAAAACATCGTGAGGAAACCTCATACCGTAGCGTTTTCAAAGATTTTCAACGGTATGTAAAGTTCTCTAACCCAACCAACCAACACAAACTAAGTCAGCGTGGTCGACTATACGACCTAGCCTCTCTGAATCGTACTCTCGATTGTAGAGGAGGCCCATGCCCTGCATTGGGACATAAATGTATACAGACAGAATGTGAATAGACAAATTGTTACACTAATATTTGGCCTGACGTCACATACATTGTAACAAATTGTCATTGTACTTTCTCTATAAGATCATTTCTTTTTAATAATACCATACAAACTTACAAAAATTTAAAAAAATATTCATAAATGTTAATTTGAAACATTTTATCAATTGCATCAGAAAATATTTCATAAAAAGTTAATTTAATTAGTACAATTCCTATTATTGGCTTTAATTAAGTGACGCTCAAATTCAGCAATTAATTAATACTTCGACTGTCCTCTGTCACTCATTTATAGTGGCTATTAAAAAAAAATTGCTGTCGACACATAATTAATTCCTTCAAAATAAGTTCAATTGGCTTCCGTTTGAATTCAACTTGTAATATTGACGACAGGTACATGGTATAATAGTGAAGTTTAGAGGATTAACAGGAAAACATCGTGAGGAAACCTGCATACCATAGCGATTTGTATAAATGTCTATGGTATGTAAAAGTCCGCCAACCCGCACTAGGCCAGCGTGGTGGACTATATGGCCTAACCACTCTCAATCATACTATGATTGTAGAGGAGGCCCGTGCCCTGCAGTGGGTCCTATATGGGCTGATACAATACAAAATTAGAGGATTAAACTCGGTTGTCTGTTTTATAAAATAGTTTTAAATTACTCAACGTTAGTTTTTTAATGAATAATTATGTAGGGAAGACATAAAGGCTAGTTAGCAGAATGCAGTTTGATTAAACTATTGCTATTAAGATGCAGCATGAGCAGCGCATGAATTTGTTTAGTAAATGCCTTTAAATATCTGTCAAATTATCTTTGAACGTAGATTAGTGGTCTATAACGTAAATAAATTAAAGGCAAGATAATGAATATCCATATAGGCCCAAATAGTAAGTCTAAAAACGTCAAAGTAATCCTTGGTTACACGATTTGTGCGAGACAAGTTTTGTTTGAAAATACACACAAAATCTTTATTTTCGTAAACATGGTAAATAGTGCGCAGGTAGTGTTACCAGGTCGGTGGTCGCGGATCGTGCGCTGAGGCGTGCCGGCAAAATATTGTGTTACACACCGCATCATCGAACCGGTGTACCGTCGCATCGCACCACTGCGCCATATACTCCTGACACACAAGCCTACAGAGATCCTGCTAATAAAACGATATGATAACGAGCATAGAGGATTATTTAAGACGCGATTGCGTAACTTTAGTCTACAAATATATATTCAAATAGGTACAAAAATATTCGTCTACTTATGGCAGTGAAAAGTTGCTGTAGAGTTTAGCCAATCGTCACTCCACCATAATGTCTTTCCGCACATTTATCTTCAAACAACAGCTCTCTCTCTTCAGCCACAGGAAGTCCACTGCAGAGCATAGGCCTCCCCCATGGATCGCCACATAAACCTGTTGAAAGCGGCCTGCATCCAGCGACTTCCTGCGACCTTGACCAGGTCGTCCATCCTCCTTGTGGGTAGGCGTCCGACACCTCGCTTGCTTGTACACGTGGCCTCCACTCTAGAACCTTTCTTCCCAGCGGCCATGCTATGCATTTACAGGCTATGCATTTACAATTCCATCACGTAAACCATTTACATATTTGCGTCCACAGAGGTAAAAAAAGTTTATAGGTAATGAACATTATTTACTCCTTTTTATAAATGTGCATATATTACTCCAATTAGAGTCGCATGTTGATATATCTTTCATTCACAATTGTTAATTAATTCCTGGCTTTAAACTGCCAAGTAGTAATAAGTTAAAACTTTTCGATCTCCGCACAAATGTTTGTATGATTCGCTATGTCTGGTCTGGGTGTTTGTGAGCCTGAAAATTCTCTCGTGGTTTCTACTACCTTCGAAATAAAACTTGTATGTTATTATTGGATTGGTTCCTGAACCAACAGAGAGCAGCAGAGTCCTGACTCTGTGGAGCTGTTGATGTATTCTTTAATTACGAAGTGGTTAAATGTCTATGCAACAAAAAACAATAATTATTCAATAGCTTTTGTGTGATGTGATCAAATGCATTTATAAACTTACCTATCATCGATACATTTTAAGCACAAAGGCTGCTAACCCGCACTATGCCAGCGTGGTGGACTGACCTAAGTCCTTTCAAAATCTTCATTATATCGATGTCCCGTGACAGCAGTAAGCGATTATGGCCAGTATCGTACATACATACATACATAAGCTTCGGGATTCGATCCCGAGACCTCAGCTTTGTAATCATACCGTAGTACAACTACGCCAGCGAGGCAGTATCAAATCAATTTCTGCAAAAATACTCAAACCAGATACAGACAACTGACTAGCAAGTCCAACCGCAGTTAATGGCTTTATTAATTCATTAATAAGTAATGCGATCGGCTACCAGCGGTGGGCAGTATCTCGTTAATAAAACCACCAGGCACAATGGTGGATCGGATTACTGAAAATCCTCGCGCAGTGCGGCGTAAGGCGCGGTATCGCAGAATGTGTTAATAATGCCGACTTGTGAGTGCAAGGTGTGAGGGGAGAGCGGGGATGGTGGCGGAGCGGGGAGCGATGTTTTTGACGTACTCTAGTGTAAAGAATCTGCACTGGCAGAAGAATTGCGTTATTGACTTTGTGGAAACTTGACTGATATCTTGAATTCGTAAGTTACATTCCAAGATCGAATGATCTTTTCGGTGTTTACATTCAAAAACTGTTTGGTTTCTATTTTCTTTAAAGCAAAGGAGGCAGTGTCTTTACCTCATTATATATTAGAAAAGAAAAAGAAAGCAATACCTTATTTTAACCCTATAGAAAAATAATGTTTACAGTTATTTGAAACTTTTATCTCGTAGAAATTTTTCTATGTAGCAAAATGTGTTCTTAATTGATTTAATAGACCGACACAAACCGCAATTTCTATTAAAAATACTCGCAAGTATTTTCACTTTACAATTATAAATCAATTAAAACTGTATTTGTACTGTATTCGCTGGCCGCTGTCGCCTCCGCTCGTGACTGGCGCCACAGTAATGCGATACTATCCCGCGATGCCGCTTTGGGTACATCCCGACCCTAATTTTATGGCTCATTAAACGATTTCCTTGTACGTTTTTTTGCGCCGTTGTCTCGTATTTTGCTTCGGTAATTTTTACCATGTACACATAATTTCATTATGTTTGTGATTAACCGTAAACCAGGGTATCTGTTACCAAAATTGTAGTATCGTTTCCTTGAATAGAAAATAATGCTTGTACAATGATTATAGGATTGTGTGTCAGTCGAAAATAGTATTAGGTTTCCTGAAGATATTATTGCGATTTTTTTTCGGTATGAAAATAAATGTTGCGTTGTTTAGATATAATATTTCTATTGGAGGATGTTTTTGAATATTATTTCTTTTTGTGTCTACCCTTATTCGACACCATCCTAGAATCAGGGAATAATGTCAGTTATATGCACAAATTCGTAAAAAAATCAATTCAATTCATGAGTGAAAAGGGGTTAATACTTAATTTTCGGTAGTTCAATGTTGAACAAATTATCATAGGTTTTTAGCATATCTTAATTAGGCATTATTAGATTTACATTTATATTTTGCTCAAACTTACGTTTCAAAAAATAATTATCTAAACACGAAATATCACAACCAAAATACCAACATCTTATAAAATATCTTAACAAAAATAATAATTAACACTCATTTCAGGGATGTAATCGCACCATCGCGCTGCTGGCGATAATCAGCGATTATTGTCGATTGTGGCGATCGACGCTGTTCCGCTGTCAGGCGCAGCGCAGCTCGTTAACATTGTAGCATAATTAGCTGCGCTGCACCCGCGCCGAGCAAAAACTCCGCGCCGTAATTAATATAATTAAAAAAATTAAATATAACCCCGGTAATAGAGTTATTATTTGGCGAAGGTTTAATGTCGCGTTCTAACGGTAGGGAATGTTTTGTCGATTAGTTTTTGCTGGATAAAGTTGACTAACCTGGACACAGCTGCTTCATCTAATGCATGAATTTAGTACTTTGATGATAATTTTGAGTGCAGATGAAAAATGAAAAATTAAAAAATAATTTATTGAATCCATTAAAATGTTGAACATTATTTAGATTCAGTCATATTTTTTTTCTACCACCCGGTTCGGAAAGCGGTTTTCACTAGAGAAGAACGGGCAAGAAACTCTAGTGTTGCTCTTTTCAAAACCAGTTTACAATATCGTGATTATTACAAAAATTACAAGTTGTGTCTATACATGTCTCATTTTTGTTTAATTCACCTATCTTAATAAATCCTGAATATGTTTCCTGTTTACAAAATTGTTAATGAAGGCAGGAACGTGAAATATCGTAGGATAGAGATTTCTTAGACTGTTTCCCAAAAACAGCAGTGATATCCAATTTTTTCACATAGGTTAACATACATATAACGATATTCTATTACCTTATACAAGCTCTCAATAACTAGCGGCTAACATGCCATCAAAATTATTACAATTATACACGACAGCAAATCTAACGGCACATTTTCTCCACACACCTCAAAAGTTCGCTTAAAAGGATATTTAAAGGATATAATCGAGACAGACCTCCCAGACAAGTTAATAATTCCTTACACTAATCCTTTACGAGCCGGTGGGCAGCGGCAAGTGACCGCAATAACCTATTTTTACATCAGTACCCAGTAGCCAGGCCAAGTTTACAGACAAACCGACTCGCCTATTACAATATTGTCCCGCGTGTTGTATTACTCCAGATGTACTCAAAGTGTGGTCCACGGAGCTTTTTTATACTGGAATCATAAAATTACTAAACTAATGCAGTCTACAACTGTCAACAATAATTATGCTTATGTGGAACAGGACACATACACGCGTTAAATCAAAACAGTTAAAATGACCTACATATTCTAAAGATTGTCCCACTCTTACTTTCACTATCGCTTTCTGGAAGCAAGGATCAGCAGCGTGCATTTTAATCAGACCGAGCACTAAAGCTCGCCAGGTCTTTAGACCTACACTGTTATAACTCGCAAAGAAATTACTCAAAGTAAATAAATTCAGGCAACCTAGACTTAGCAGTGGCCTTTTTGTGCATAAAATTGATGATGAATATGGAGTTTCTTATGTCCGATACTGTACAGTAGCTTACCTGAAGTTCATAATAAATTAATACGAGGAATTGGCAATGTCCTTTAAAGATCTCTGGTTGACCAAGATTAAGAACCGATGTCCACGCACCACATGGCCCGGTAGGTCACCTAGTGCGGCGAGCTGGTGGGCCAGGTGCGCCGGTGGCCCCGTGACCGGCGCAGCGGGCCGGGTGCTGCGCCCCGCAACCGATACCTGACACCCGATACATGAGCAGATCGGGTGTAGTGCTGGCCATGGGAATAAAATTAAGGAGGAATCATTTTGTGTTTTGGTTAAGACTGTGGATCTGGTCTAGACTGTAGATGTGTGAAGCCTTTTTGACGACTGCCAAGAGGTTGTTTGTTGGTTGTGGTATTTTCTTTTCTAAGGAGAGCGGAAATCTGATAGACTCTTAGACAGGCTCTTTCATCATCATCGTCAGCCTTTTATTGTCCCTTGCTGGACATAGGCCTCCAAATTGCGCCATTTCACCCTGTCTTCGGCTTAGCATCCAGCATCTGCCAGCGACCTTTCCCAAATCGTCACTCCACGTAGTTGGAGGGCGTCCTACACAACGCTTGCCAAGACGCGGTCTCCACTCAAAAACACGTTTACCGCAGCGGTTATCGGTTCTTCGACAGATGTGGCCAGCCCATTTCCACTTCAGCTTGCTAATCCTGTGGGCATTTTGCTTAATTTTAACTCCAATATCCTCTTTCTATGTTATATTTAAAAATCCAAAACACGTGCATCACCATAGCTTAAAGCTGCCGTGAATGAATGACAAAAAGAAAGTGCATGTCCCTACAATCAGTCGCTTTATGTCAAGAATTGTGACAAGTCCACACTCCTTCACAGTAGACTGACCCGACGATCAGTTAAACCTCATCCATCAACTAAAAATTGTGTGGATGTCGCACCAAGTCATGTGCTAACTACACCGTGAAATATTTACCAATAAGATCTAGATCTGCTACTGTAATTAAAAATTTATCACCGTGTATCTACATTTTTACAAGTCTAACAACGATATTTGCGCTATTCCGACACGTAAACTAAACTTTTAAAATACGTCGCGTTATTTAACTCGCTGTGTTAGTAAAAAGTCAGTATTTAATTAATTCATTACAGCTGTGCAATTATTTTTAGATGATAATTTTGATATGTTGTGTATTTCGTATGCATTTCCTTTTCTTGGTTTAATATGTTTGATATATAAATTAAATTGTTTTTATTTCAGGTTTAATAATAGATCTAATCAAAATAGAACTTTTAGATTAAGAAATTAATTGGTCTTAGATTGTAATTACCTAGGTAATTGTTTTGGTTTTAGGTATTTCTTATCAGAGGCACGCAAACCCATTGATGAATATAGATCGATTATCAAATTTAGCTTTATTCAAACCATCCATTGTCATTAAATATCCTTTTCGCTTCTCCCATGGGAGTAATTCTCTAAATTCCAATCACATTGGTCTGTTCTGATTAATATCAACAATTACCACTTCTGTTACTTATATAATTTAACTAGATATATTTACTGTATCAGCCCTTATACATCCCACTGCAGGGCACGGGCCTCCTCTACAATTGAGAGTGGTTAGGCCATATAGTCCACAACGTTAGCCTAATGCGGGTTGGCTAGATATATTTATCTTTAACAATTTCGTAACATGTCTCGAAAATCTCAATCTGGAGCACAGTGTTTCTGGCCAACATTGTACCAAGTGATCCATAGATAATTCCCGGCGAGTTAAAACTGCGCAAATCCTCCTGATCGCGACGTGCATCGTGCGTTGCTGTATCGCGTTACGACTAATGGACCGTGAACGATATCCTACACCGACTGCCAATTTTTTCACCAAAACCAGTATATCCGCTTGTTTGTGCTTAACGGATTTTGGGCGAATTGATTGTGGTATAAGGTTTTTTTGTGGCAAGGATTTTGTTGAAAGTGAAGGGTGTGCATTTTGATGTTAGGTGTTAATAATTAATATCTTTAGTTAGGTAGGTAAAAACCGGAGCAAATAATGATTATTGTAAATCCCCTGTAAATGTCGATTTAACTGTACCTGTTGTTAATATTACTCGTATACCCAACAGTCACATACATAGTACTGATCCTACACTAAGATTGAGCCTTGTGTCATGGGTATCACGAACTACGAGAGACTTTTCAGTCTCACAAACACCCAGACCCGAAACAAATACTTGTGGTTCACACAAACAGTCGTCCCGGTACGGGGATCGAACCCGCGGCTTCTCGTTTCACAGCCAGATTGTTACCAACTGCGCCACGGAGGCTGTTGTTATGAAATTGAATATTTACTGATCGTTCATTTTAAAATCTATCGAGCATATATGTGATATTTCCTCATAGTCTAAACATGTATCAGCTTTTAATTATCCTAAGAACCAATTTAATATGTGCTGTTTATAATATCTGCAGTACAAGAGTTACTCAACGTAATAATATTTGACGTTCGCACGTGGAAAGTCTCAATAAAATTAATCATACGATCGTTCATTACTCAATGTTTCGTCACACTTAATCAAATCTGTAACAATTTAATTAAAAATATATATGTCAAAGGAAACACTTGCAGACAGCCTTGACGTTTGGTTACTACACTTTACAGCCAGTACATTGTACTGTATAGAGTGTAAAGCGAGGTTTGTCGCCGCCTGACTAATTAAGCGCGGGGCATCGGGAGCCCAAACACAAACAAGTTTGTTTGCATTCACTGATTGAGATGCGCTCGCCGAGGACGCGGGACGCCCCACAAATTGTGTTTTAATTTTTTAAACTGACAACACTTAGCTTAACGCTGGTTTTTTATTGACGAGAAAAGCGGAGAGCGAGTGACGAGATATATTTATGGTACTAGGTGTATTATGAGTGTTGGTTTAATATATAATTAAGTATAGGAAATAATCCGATTGAATAAATGTTTTAGACCGGCATAGATTTTTTATAGCTCTACAGTATAATTCAGTAGCTTCATTACTTCACGAAAAATTGTATGAAAATATTCAGTGTATAGTTTAAATCAAAAAGTTTCATATCGGTTGTAGACAAAAAAATGTTTACTGTGTCACTAAATGATCTCAACAAAATTTCCTATGGTCCAAACCATCGTAGCTCTATAGGTCGAATCTCGCTTTGTAAAGGAGTTATGTATTCAGTAGTGGTCGATAATTATTGGCTGATACAATACAACACAGTGCCAAAATAGTAAGCGAAATAATAGGTAGTTTGTGAACCTTCATACACTAACTTAAAACACTACACAGAACTAGTTTTATACAAAGCATTTAATCTAACCAAACACAATACGTTAATCATAGACATGACTAACTTTAATGAGTATTAAATGGATAAAAGCAATACAAAGATACGCATATTTTTTCCCGCCATCTTTCCCAACATGTGCGCAGCCGTACTAAGCCCGCGCGCGCCGTGATTGGCGGAGGCGGGAGATGCGCGCGTCATTTATTTTAATTCGTTGCTTTGACGTAAGTTTGACAGCGCGCTCGGCCGTGTCCCCTCGGTCGCAGCAGATTAAACCACTATCTCTACATATGCTGAGATTGTTTGTATTTCATTATTTTCCATGACTTCTGTAGTGAGTAACTGAGCTTTGAAAGGGGTATGTGTCATATATTCGAAGTCTGGATGTGATGCTGATTCTAGATTAGAATAATCCTAGATGATAGCTTAGTGTACCGTTTATTTTATTTTGTGTTTAAAGTTTATAACTTTGTACCCGTTTACCCTCAATGAGGTGTGATTGTCGTTGTACGTATAAATGCTTGAAAAAAGGAAATTATTTGCATCTAAATATGTAAACATTTACGTTATGAAACGAGCAACACTATCCAAACACAGATTACATGAAAAGCAAACTTTTGAATGCCTTTATTGTTTAAAAAAAACGAAATCCAACACATTAAAAACACATTTTTTCGTCCATAAACAAGCCACGGTGTGTGGAAACTCAAAACGGCTTACGTTAATAGAGAGTTTAGTGTGAATGGGTGCAACGCAGCGTGATGGGTGCAAGGGGTGTCCCACGCGTGGGCGACGGGCATAGAGCACGTCCACTCGGATCCTTCGCGCATCGCTTACCCCACAGTCGATGTTGAGTTGTGAAGTGCAATATGCTTTTGATTTTGGATTTTAAGCCTTTTTGGATTTGAAGTTGAGGCTAGCTGCGTGTCTTGATTTATTCATTTGTATGTGTGAATTGATATCTGGTTATTCCTAAGAGTGTCTATTGATTTTAATGCTAAATAAAAAAAATGTCAAGAATATGCTGAAAGATCTTTTTTTTAATTTCATTCATTATCAGAAGCAATCGAAAATTACTTCTAAATTCCGTTAATATTGCTAAAGTTATTTAAAGATCATAGCTACAAAAGACTTATAGTGGCAAAATTTCTAAGGAATTAAATTATAACTACTTCACGATTTAAAGACAAGATTTAAAAAAATGCTAGTCCTTGAACTGACAAGGGCATAACGACCGTACAGCCTAATTGTATTACTCACAAAGTTACTCCATTACAGAATATCAAAACACATTCGCATAAGAAAAAAACTAAAATAATGATTTATTGAGAATCAGTGGCACATAAAGCCACCGTCTTTTGTGCCCTTTGTGCTGTTGGAAGATGCACTCGAAATCAAAAGGGTTGAGATCACAAAGCACCTGGAGCCGTGCACAAGGCATCCTTCAACTCCACACAATACAAAATGATGTTTTGTATCAACATCCATGAATCTTGTTGCGGTTTGATGACTTTTTTAACATTTTTTGCGTTCGTTTGAAAAGGCTCAAATGCTCTTGATGACGGTGTAACAGACAACAAAATGGCGGCGCTATTATTCCGTTTCAATGAAATCATGGGTACAAACTAAATAGCAAAAGGTTTAAAGAATGTTGTTTATGAAAATATTCAAAAGAATCCATGGTTTGCAATGGTTATTAGATATAGTTGAATTCTCATTGCCATATTGTATTTATTGCAGAATTTGTATATAATTTTCGCTTGTTTTGACTGTTTCCTAAGTTAGTTAGGAAATCTCCATGCTCTTGGAGTTTTTCAATTATTTACTAAATATACTTAAAGCACTGCTAAGTCCACCAATGATGTGAAATTCAACAGTACTTGCTTAATGCTGATTTCTGTACACCAAGCGACGTAAAATGTACTTTTAGTTAATTCATCGTTCTTAGACACATATCGATACGACAAGACAATTTAAGACAAATCGCGCGAAATTTATTAATGACAGCGAAAGCATTTGTACAAAATCATGTGAATCCATAGACACCTTGGGAATGCAAAAGTAACACAATAATACCTTTCCAGTTGGAAATTGGATGAAGAAAACTATCACTATTGATCAAATAGACCGTTTCGATATCATTATTCTCGAGAGGAAATTTAAACACTTCTCAGGGTTCTTTATTACAACATACATTGTTATGTACATACTTAAAATCTGAAAAAATATGACTTATCGATATCAGAAATGAAACATGAATTTAAAGATGTGTCGAACGATCATGTGCCACTAAAAAACCTGAACAACGCGCTGCCAACTTGTTCGCTTTTATAACTTTCATTAAAGAATTGCTCAATAAATAACAGCTAAAAAGCGTGAAGACAGAAAACACAAATGAAGATTGACGATAAAAAATACGCGCGTATATATGCTAACTAGCATTCAAATTACATTTTTCCGTGACACACACTGACAAATACAACGGCCATAAATATCCGCGCATAGACAATAAATAACGATACAGCACGCAGTTTGTCTTACCATAGACAAGTGTGTCAACAAATGGAGTTATTAATTCAGCTGGTTAAGGGAACTAACAAGGAGCGTATCGGAAAAAAATACGCACTCTTGTATAGTAAAAATGCATCGTTAAATTTTATTTCTACACATTATCAGATATAGAAGTAACTCATTTATTCAAGCGACAGTTTTGAAGCGCATGACAATAAGTGACAAAGTTATGACAAACTTAATGGACTACAAGATTTTTTCACACTGAGTTATAATTTAATTGGACGCAATGTGAAGATTCAAACTCATAAATTCACATATTCATGGGTTTATACTCGTATGTCCGTAACTTAAAACCTGAGTTTATTAACTATATTTATTAAAAATATTCTTGTATGTAATACCTTTTCTTGTTCCATTATGGGAGCTTTAAATTTTACGGTGTGCGCAGCAGTGTGATATGAATTCGTTTAAATTTACTTAAAGTAATATAATGTTAAATCTAAAAGGTAGTTTTTGGAAGTGGTAGAGCCATGCTGTTGTCAGTCATGAATCAGCATGAATGGACAGGCTCATCTGGGGTGATACTACTGTCTCACAGAAAATCGACGTGAAGCGACAGCTTAGCAGTCACGTTTTGTTCGGTGAGTTTGCCGGATACCCAGTACCCCTTTCCTCTTCCCATCCTTTTTCCTTGCCGCTACCTCGCAATTGAGCCGGCTACACATCCATGATCCAGCGTTGTGGAGGTTCGTGGGCGGCAGTGATCACTTACCATCAGTTGACCTGTTTGCTCATTTGCCGGACCTATGCAATATAAAAAAATAACTGCTTTGTTATTATTTTTTTATATTTGATATAGCAAACGGCCCTTCCAAGTTCCAACAAGTAAATTAAGGTCTTTACACGCTAACAGATCATCTCCAATACCTAATGGTTTCCGTAGAAGTCTAAATGCATGTGTGGAGTGATGGCGTTTGCCATGAGCAGTGTTTGCAGTTATCGAGTCATGGCAAATTACATGGCCAGTGGACGGTGGTCTGTCTGGCACCCTCTTTGAGGGCACTTAGTGAGGTATCCTCTGGTATCGTTTAGTGCGGCGTTCTTCACGATTTTGGGTTTAGGGTTGTCCTGGTCTAAATTGACGGTATGATAGCTTTGTGTTTTGGAAGGGAGGTGATTAGGTCTAAATGGTTTGGTGAGTGGGTTTGCTTTAAGGTTCAGTAGCTATTGAGTTTTATATTCTAGGTGCAGACGTCTTACAAAAATGATATCGCAAAATCCTAAGCAAAATTGTATAGAGTTGACGTCTATTAAGATTGTAGTAAGGGGATGTTTAACGGCAATTAGACAGGAAAGGGAGTCGAGGTAAGATTAAGTGTTATCACAGATATTGCCGGGTGGATTACTAGAAAACTACACAAGCTTACGGATTAATAAAAAACTGCATAATATAGACTCTTTATTTAAAGTTTTGTAACCCAACGGTTGTAGTACTAACATATTGGTATGCTAGAGACGCCTGCATAAAATGAGAAAATAGTTTTACCGTTCAATTTCAGGCTACAAAAACAAGAAATTGTCATATTTTTTGTTGACATGAACCAAAATAAGATCGTTCGGGCAAAAAATGTAATCTTTATTATGACGTAAATGTAATAAAAACGTGTAAGTAGGTGCACCGAATTAATTATACCATGTTATGACGCAAAACTCCAGGGAAATCATCATTGTCAAGATTTGCCATTTCAGGGAATTAAGTAGACGTGATCTTGAATTATATCATTTTCCTGATTATTAAATTTTACAAATTAATTAATATAAATATTCATTTTTTAATTTATTTGCTTTTCACGCTTTGGTGGCATCCTCTACGTTCACAACTTAAACACAAGTCTTGTAATAAATTACCTGTTCCATAATAATTTAATGTACAACGCTTCCATACAAAGTTATTCATAATTAATGAAACCAATTTCTATAATGAATGGTTGTTAGCTCTATTCATTTCCTACTCTATGGACACTTCAATTAATATTTCACAGCCAATTTTTACAAACAATTTAATGGCTGGAATATACCGCGAGTCTATTAGCAACGGAAAAACCTACAAGAAATAGTGGCTGTTCAATTTCGCACCAACGCATAAAGTAAAAACAAAAATAAAATACCGTCGAAAAAATAGTTACAGACGATGGTCAACTACGGAGCTTTCGATCCAGAATTCCGCAAGTCACCGTCGACATGTGGCGACTTCAAAATTGAAACGCACCTCAGCGCGTGTTTACTTTTTAATTTTTTTTTATACATATAAAATCGAAGGAGTCATTAGATCGTAATTCATAACGGTCGATGTTTTTTGTCGCGGTTAAACATCGTGTCAGGTGCCTTCGGTATATTTTTCGTTATAATTTATTTAGTGCAAAAAAGTAGCGGAGACATTAAAATGTAGGAAACGGGTGCAAACGTTCATTTACACCGCGGCTTGCTTCGACGGCGTCGCGATAAACTTAAATGAGACACGTTTTTACTATCTATCGCTAAGTGCTCGCAGCTTTGTGGATAATTTGCTTTTTTATTATGTTCTTTTTATAAAAAATCGGTGTCATTATGTTTAATGACCAAAGAGTTTAATCAATTGGCCCGCGACCTTCTTTGTTGGACACACTGCGGTCTGCAAGGTTCGTTTGTATCACGATTTGTCCTTCACTGCGTAATATGGGTAGGTAATCATGTGGGAATTTACATTATTAGTTTTTCGTTTGCTGGTTTACATTACGCTTATTACTCACTAAAAAACTTCCTCATCACCCAATCTTGACTAAAAAATAAATTAAGCTATCTATAAACTTATTGATTTCTTGTGGGATGCTTCAGTAACAAGCTCGCAGGTAAATAAGCTGACACATTATAAGGCTTTTATAACATTGTTATCAGAAGACAAGTGATATTAAGCATGATACGAGTTAAGTACAAAACAAACAGCCACTAGCAAAATGAATCTGTCATGTTACACGATGACTTTATGTTCAAATCCGATGAGCCGTACAGATAATCCGGCTAATATTTCACAACAAATTAGAGCGACAACGACGTCTCAATGCCAAGCGGCCGGACACGTCACAGCTCTTCAACGAGCCACCATTGCAGGCCGGTGGAGTCCGAGCGACTCGCGACCCGAGCCAACATCCAGGCCGACAAAAACCAGCCGCCATCTCACAATAGCCTCACAAAAAACCGGTATATCGGTAACACAATCTATACATTATTAAACACACAATACAAACAATGCGATGTTGATTGAAACGTCAAACAAATGACGTCCCGATTGATTCGGATCGCGCACCATTGTACTTATTAACAACGTAATTACGCCACGCTGCGATATAACTATTTATTTTGTGTCCAAATTTATTATTGAGACGTCCAAAAAAACAGATCAGTCAGCAATGAGTCGTGATTTTTCGATGGTCCCTTTCTATCTGGTTTTAATATCGACTCGTCCGATGTTCAGATGTGATGTATTAAAAAAGCTTGTTTGTTTTTTGACAGATTAAAATTCTTTTGTTTTGTTGTGGCGAGCGCCGGAGCGACGGGGCCCCGTGTCGGAATATCTCCTCCCGACGTCTCGACGTTGGATGGAGAGATCAGGGATGACCCCAACTTTGATCGGTAGATCGATCATCTGATACTATAATTGGCGTATGATACCGATAAATAAAACGCTTTGGAGAAATCATGTTTCTTGCGATCACAAGGCTGATGTCAGATCGAAAGTACATTAAAGCCATGTTCTTAGGCAGAGGGAATGTTTAAATAACATTTGAAGTTATCGTTTTTTTTTAATAGTTGTGTATTTTGTTCACCATGGTATATCATCGCCATATTCAGCTACAGAAGAAAGTCAATTGCTGAACATAGATCACCTCTAAAGATTTCTACGGTCCTGTTAAAAGTGACGTGGATCCAGTGACATTCTGAAAGCTTGATCAGCTGATCCCTACACACATTAATTCTATAGTTACTTCCACATATTAAATTGAATGTTATGTTCCTGAGAATCATGGTATTAGGTCATAATGCCTGTCTAGAATTATTAAGTATTTAATAACACATGTTAAAGAAAAATATTGCACTCAAACGCGCCCATTTTTAAGAACATTTTGCATTTAACAACTTATTTCATAATTGTTTTTAACTGTAAACGTGTGTAGGATATTTCAAATAGTGTAAAACATGAATTTGTCAACTTAGTACAGAACCTATAATTTAAAGACAAACGGCATTATTCATAGAAAGATTTAAAACCTAATTTAGCTATCGAACGTTTTGTCTTCTTCTTTCATAATGAATTCTAAAGTCGTTCGAAAAGGACAAAACATTCGATAACAAAAATAGGTTTTATAGATGACTATGAATAAGGCCGAAAATCCTTTGTTTAAAGTCAAACAGTAGTTTAACTGATCAAAACTTTAAAGCCAAGCACTCGATGACGCCGGTATTGTATTTTCATCAATAAGAAATCAATATGAGACATGTCTACTTATAACTTATACATGTCCTACGTCCGTATCTTACACCGTAACGAATAGCAAACTTTATAAGCTATTCTAAGAATTAACCTTACCTAGAGGTAAGAAATAAAACACTTGTTTGTTGAAATCGATTTTATTTTGGTTAAATTAACAAGTTGAGTATCTACATAACGAATTAAAATTCTTTTAATACATTTTGTATTGCTGTGTTGTTAATGTTATTATAAAATAATCGTATATACTTTTAACGTTAGCCTTAGTTACAACTAATGTAATCACTAATACAAAATTTCACGGAATAGGGCTTCAAATCTTCAATACATTTAAATACCAACTTATATAACCCTACGGTGTGACACAAAGATGGAATCTCGACCCGAAACCGCTGCCGAAGCGGTCTCCTCAACAAAACGCGACCTTATCCCTCAAACAACAAGCAATCAACACACTTTATTACTTTTTTACTCAGTATATGAAATTAGTGTCCAAACTAAGGGCGATCTCTGGCCGAAGCCGAAGCCGATTAACCGGCTATACCGAAACCGAAGGTTTAATAAAACCAGAAATATTGTTAAAATTGGCAGAAGTAATATAATGAGTAGTTTCGTACAAGCCTACCTATGTTAACAGCATATAAAGTGACTGACATTATTTAAATTAGTTTCCAAATGGTCAAAGATAATAATATTTAATATTCAAACAATTAAGTTTTTGTTATTTATTTCTAAAAAGATATATTAGTCCTTCTCCTTCGTCATCAACTGAATAAGACGTTTTCAGCTTCAGACGAATGTATAGCCGAAGGAATTATTTTCGAGTCAAATGACCGAGCCCGAAGCCGAACATTCGATCAGACCCTACGTGAAATAAAAGCAGCGAGGCTGGCGCCGCCTGCCGGCGGATAATTGAAACGTTGTCTGTTCGTCGTGAACTGTCACACTGATCCGCGATGATTGTGCTCTTAGGGGTTTTTTGTGGCATTAAGAAATACACATTAAGTAACAATTACATATCGATTTTGTTTAACTGTTTTTGTGATGCGTTTGAAATGTTGTCGCTGGATTTGTTGGGTCGATGATTTTTTTATTGAGCGTATGAAATATCACTTAGAGTTCGGTTGTGATATTGGAATGACATGGATTCGAATCTAGAATGGGGAGCGATGACGTCAATTACTAGTCACACTATCATAGTTATCACCAATAGGAAGTATATTGGTAACTATGAGTTTGAAAGAGCACCGGAACCAATAAATAATAAAAATAATATATCTCACTTAGTATCTTTACAACAGTAGGTATTTAACACAATCATTTTCCAGTTTCTATATCATCTTCTAACAAAATGAAACACTAGCAATGCGTTATGCATTTAGGCATCCCAGCATAAATGTTACACATTGAAAATTCAACGTCCCTCGCCGTTCTACTTGATATTTTAAGGATAATACATTTACCTTTACTTTCTCTATAGTTTTTAACCACTAATTTAACAAGTTAGATCTTAATTTCCAAGAACCATAACAAGGTTAAGTGTGAATGTGAAATGTAGCCACAGATGTAGGTTATTTCATACTTTAACTTATTAGCTAGTGTAGTGTCAGAAATATATTACCTAAGACACGTGACTCGCCTAATGACGGCTTTATTACCGAAACAGCGTGCACTGATTTATAAGCTGAAACCAGGTGATTAAGTTACCAAGGTCTATTTAGGTTGTTTTAATGTATTTCTAGACCGGTGTGGCTCTAAACGAAACGATTTCTAGCAGTTTTTTTTCTATGTAGTGGTTTATTTTTAATATTTAAATTGTAAATTCGATATAATTTCAATTTATTATTAAGTTGGGAATTTACGCGGCTTGTCTAATGTGTTTTAAGAAGGAAAATTAGCTACACTTTTTATAAATATCATTTTTGGCTCAGCAGTTTTTATATGGAGTGTGAAGATGATCTAATTTACATTTATCCGTAGTATGGACGCTACTATAGTGCTAGTTCTGTGACTGCAGACTTTATGCCAGCGTGGAATGCGTTGGAATGCCCAGATTCTACATCGCCCTCTCGACCTCATTGGCTTATTTAGCTTTTTAAGAAAAAGGAAAAGCATGAATGCCTACTAAATAATACATCAAAGTATTATTAAAATTATGACAAGCGCGCGTCTTCGTTGAGACACGAGCGATAACATCGAATGATATCAATAAGGTTTTAGCAGATCTCTCGTCAAAGTCTCACAGCGTGGGCCCGACCGGACCGATCAAATATTATTCACTCATCAACTCGTTATTAGACACTTTCGAGACGTTTACATGGGGTTGAGTCGCTTGGGATTTTGGTTTTTGAATTTAATATTCTGTAGCGGAAAGAGCAATACGACCACAGATTAGCAGACTCTTGTTGGATCAAGACCCAAAAATGTTAGCTCAAATTTTGAACCCATAATATCATAGTAACATTTTTCGAAAAGATCCGAAAACTATTTTTATATAACAAACGTATTACGTACAAAAAATACTCTACAAATATGAAATACTGAGTTGTTGCGGTGCCATTGCTGTCGGGTGTAGACTGCAGACGCGCCGAGTGGGCCGGCGCCGGCGCTGCCGAGTCATGGCCTGCTCGTTCACACGCACGCCCGGCGCATACCGACTCACCTACTTAGCTACGATATCACACGTAGTTTACTCAATGTATACTTAGATACTGATGACGACAGGGGTTTTCAAATGGCGGGGAAATTATGGAAACTGAGCAAGAAGCCACTTGTCAGTCTTAGCTTCGATGTGATAAAACGCCATCTCAAATTTAAATAAATGAACTGATATTACTTATTACTTGGTGATATTATAAATAAGTAATATAAGTAAGTAATACATATTATTGATGGTACTTAATGAGGTCTTAATTAATGAACTCTCGGAGAGGGATAGTTTATTTTTATCAAGGTAGATAGTCTAATTATTTCTGGAATGGCAAATTCAAAGTTGTATTTCAGATCCGAGACAACTCTATTTCGGTGTTTACTTGTACCTCTGAGGACACAAGTGTTTCAGAACTCTACATTTTCTGGTATTATATTCTCTACTCTCTTTTTAGAAAATAATCTCCTAATCTACTACCCTCTCTATCCTTTCTCTTTCTCTCTCTTTATCTGTAATAAGCAGCAGTAATTTCCACATAGCTCTTCAACACTTCTATCGCGGTAAAAACTAAACTCCCCCTGATTACAGACCTAGTGGTTGAATAAGACGCCACCTCACTCATTACGGACACGACTCCCTGGACAATAAAAATCGCATTACACACACACACACACAAACGTAAAAAACAAATTGATTAATGACACACAAAGTGCCACACAAAACGTGAGCGATCTTCCGTGACACACGGCCTGGTGCGACACGCAACAAGTGTCTAGAGAAAAGTATCCAGTATCGCTGCGATGCGACGATTGACTTCGTTAATAGTAATTAATATGAGTAATGATGCAATCTTTGATTGTAAAATGTCTGGATGGTGCCTCGGATTTTTTCGTTTGTTTAACCCCTGACAATACAAGAGGGGTGTTATAGGTTTACTTTTTTAACGCAGAATATAAATTTGGCAAATATATACTTATTTTTGCTTTCCGCCAATTACCACAATTTTTGTCAACCTAGAATATTCATCAATTTACATGATCAATCGTAGTTATTTTTTTTCATGACAATTGATAAAAATAATTTGTTTTAGAATCATTATTAATAGTTGTATTATATATTGCTGATTCCATTTATACTAAAATAATGGCAAATTCTGTGATATTCTTAAAGACCTAATTGTTCCACGATGCGATATCTAGAAATTTAATGTTCGAAGGATGCAACTTGCACTTTTTGAATTAATATCTCGCGTTTCGTGTTATCTAATAGAAATTTGAATGTGAAGCAGATGAGTAATGTCT
Organism: Theretra japonica; assembly: GCA_033459515.1. Taxonomy (NCBI): domain Eukaryota; kingdom Metazoa; phylum Arthropoda; class Insecta; order Lepidoptera; family Sphingidae; genus Theretra; species Theretra japonica. Next base: position 13,424,861 of record CM065949.1, read on the forward strand.
CTGGCGCACGTAACACAACACACAGACGGAACACGCGTTACACTTCATAAAATATCTTATTTAGAAACAGTAAACTATAAACATTGATTTAATTAATTGGCGGGAGAATGTATTGGTAATAGGCTGTTTTATAGATCGTGATGCGTGTTTATGGATGGCGCCTTTGATTTTAATAGCTTTATTTTTTAATGTTTTATAATAGGATATTGTTTCAAATGTTACATGTTATCTACATGTGTTCTTGTTAAGTTAAGTTATGTTAAGGTAAAGCACTAAATTCATGAAATAATCTAAAGTGTAAAGAAGAGTAATAATTTTGGTAACAGCCGTAACAATTAGAGCAAAAAGTTACCAATATCATATTTTACCATTTCATTGAACATTTTCGTGTTGTTTTATTACTGTGAAGTACTCTACTACATTGTAATTAATGTACATGTATATGTGCAGATTCAACTACTTACTTCAACATCACAGTATTTTTTATCTTACACAAATTATGCACAATTAATATTAACGATTCTATGTGCATACGCAAATAAGCGATGAAAGTAAAAATGTATTGCGAATGTTGCTCGAACTGGCGCGCCGTGTGTCACACGCAACAGTTTCTCTGTGATTCATAACAAACTGCAATAATCATTATTGTATAATGGTTTCTAAAAATACATTTAAGAGAAGAAATGATGCTGACATATTCGCAGAAGCTTTTAAATGGCGTCAAGGAATCTCGGCTCTCTTACGAAAATAGTACATGAGAACGTTGCTATGATAATAGTATTTTTAGATCGTCTCTTTAGTCTAATGAGAGTATAATGAGGTTCTTGGTCAAAATCTCTATTTATGAAATACATTTTTCGTGTTTGGATAAAAAAGTAAACATTAAAATATTTATTACAGTATAGCAAAATCATGTCTTTACAATATGAACATATACTCGTACTAGTTTTGTCATCCAGGTATCTCTATATTTTTCACTTTCTGAAAATATTTCGGAAAAACTGAATTCACCGAGCGTGGATAAATTTTCCTAAAAAACGTGATGAAATCGTATTAGTTATTGTAAACTAATTATTTTTGCTTTATGCACATTCTAAATAAATTTACGATCATTCTTTCAGTAAAATATTCATATGTCCGTAAAACGACCACCAAATGAGTTCAAATTCTGCCACAGTGACCAACGCGAGTGTAGCTTTTCTCGTTTAGTCTATGTATATTTGACATTAATTAACAATACGTTTGTAAACAGATAATACAACCACCTCACTTCGTCAGATACTCTAGACTGCCCGGCATTCACCATCAATTAACTTATAGCCACTTTTCCCGATAAAAAACAAAATGACAATACAACCCCTACAATTAGCCCTCAAACCACCCTTAAACACAACTGTGCGATAAGTAAACAATAAGTAAAAAACACATTAATGCCCGTTTTATCGCGCCTCATTATCTGGCGACATTTGTAATTGCGCAGAGTATCATTACGAGCATTCGTACAGTAATTAAAGTCAAATGCAGTGGCTTAGATCGTCTACAGATGATGCAAGTTGTTTTTTACTGTGGCCCCGATTGTGGGGGCTTAACGATGTGTAAAGTTTGCTGAAATTAATGTAAAATTCTGTGTAAGGATCATTCTCAAACTATGAGAAAACAACTTTGCGGACGTTTGCTAGTCCAGTTAGAGAAACTAAGCTAAAAATAGATGTTTATCTGATGAAAGAATTGAAGGTACCGATTTTGTTCCGGCCAAAGTTTTAGTTATAAACAAAAACAATAAACACACCCAACAGTCACATACATAGTCCTGATCCCACATTAAGATCAATTAGTCTTGTGTCGTTGGTATCAGAAACTACGAGAGACTTTTCGGTCTCACAAACACCCAGACCCGAGACAAATACTTGTGGACCTCACAAATATTTGTCCTGGTGCGGGGATCGAACCCGCGGCCTCTCGTTTCACAGCCGGTAAATCAATTGGAATCTCATTTAGAAATACAATTAAAAATGAATACATTTTATTCAGATTTATTTATTAAAAAAAAAACTATTCAAAAACTGATAAATAAAATCATGACATCATTTAAGGTTACCATTAGCTTCCCAAGATTTTGTGTAAGACAAGAAATTTTTACAACCCACGACTAGATGTGCATGAAAATTAATCCTATAGAAAAGAGAAAGATGCTGGCCGTTCAATCGCCTCCTCTCTGAAATAACCGATAAACTTTCTGAACCCATTACTCATTCCATTCTCAGTGTCTCTACAACAAAAACCATAGCAAAGTGCTACTGTCATTGACACTGACAAAAACATATTTTTTATAAAGATGAGTCACAAAAAGCCTGTCCATTCGCCAGGGTTTTTTCATTTTCATCAGAGCTGGGTGGGCGCCTCGAGCCTCCGCAGCCAACGGCGTAATGACTGCTGCCCAGACCCGTGTAATGTACACTTTTTGTCCTTGTCACCGTCTTGAACACCTCTCGTTCTGCCGTAATGCTAGGAATTAATCGTTTTTGCTCACGTTACGACTTACAGCTTACAGCTATCAACAATCTGAGTATGTGATTTTTCTAAGTGTAACAATCTCATACTCGTATGTCGTCCTAGTAAACTGGGTCTGTTAAAGATTAACTTGGCGTGTTGAAGCAATGGTTGAAGAGTTGTTCGAGATATAGGTACGGCATATAAAGACACGCAAATGTGTTGTTTAATGAAATAATTGTTAAAGAAACAGTATCACGGCCAAACAAAACGCAGCGTTTCAAAGACGAATTGCATTCCTCAGATTTGGATTCAGCACTTCAAAACAAGTAAAAAACAACAGGTTTAGTTGTTGGACCAATGAAATTCTTATTACATTATATAATAACACATTAAAAATAAATTATGCATATTATAACTAAACGGATTTACATATAAACAGTACTTTAAATACATACCTCAAATCCATCATCATCTAATTCACCAACACTAACATGCGATTCATTGTTACTAAACAGATTCTGCATATTGGACGTGCAATAAAAAGCGTCGATGCAAATCAGTCGTGTTAGCAAGTATGCATAATGCGCATAATGATCGCGTTAGCACCGAGCCACCGCAACAACAAAGTGCTCAGAGAACTTGATAAGCAAATAACCATCAATTCTCTTCCAATATAACATCAACGGCAACTCCGGTAAATCGAATCAATAAAACTGTGGGGCGCGGTCCTCTAGTACGATGTAGCGGATTGAGACTTCTGTTGTGTATTTTTATGTTCAAATCTTTGTGATGTGTACAAATGTTACACGCGTTGAAGCGCTTATATGGACACTTTGATGTGATGTTTTCCGAAGGCTTCAAGAGTGTCAATAAGTTAAACGTGTGTGTGCGTTGTCTTGTGTGAAAAATAATTAGTTTTTCTTTCTTTCTTCAAAATAGAACGTTGACCACACAGTAGGAAGCTTCCTTGTTGTGCTGTTGTTCATGAGGCAGGGCGACCACTTATCTTAAGGCAGGCCGCATATTCTACCAATTGCAGTAAAAAGAATATATATCGTCATAATTATTCGATTAATACTACCAAAAAAATACAATCCCATATTACAATACAATTTGCAATCCTACCTGTTACTTTTTCAATCACCTTTATTATTTAAATGATAGCACTTGAATAATTCGTCGCAATAATTACTCAATTTAGCTACAAGAGAAAAACAACATTTATTAGTTTTCTGTTACAACACAAAACTATGATTTTTATATATTTTTGCTTCATTTTCATTCAAATTTGTAGGCACAGCAATTTTTGTTTCAAAACAAACGCTGAATTCTCACAAGAATTTCATTTCTCAAATATTAAACATCGCAAACCGCTTCTCGCCCGCACTCTGAACACCTTTCAAGACGTCATGTCAAGGGGGTGGATAAGAGGCGTGAGGGGATGCGTCCAATCCCGGGGGATTTCACTTTTCAACCCCTGTTATTGTTTCAATCTCTCCGCAGAACTTCGATACATCGAGGGATAAATTGAAAAAGTTGCGTGGAGAGAGTCAGCGATTTACCGCCCACGCTCAGCCCTTTACTGATTTATGCATGTAAAATAAAGCTGTAGTGGTAATCCTGCCACCCCTATTTGAGGCTTAGAGGATAACACTATAGACGAAGCATAGGTTCGAATCCAGACAAATTTTGATACAATTTTTATACCACATTGATCATAAACGCCTGCTAAAACATCTTTTGGTGTTTACAAAATCAACTATCGTAATTCATAAATCGTTATCTAGTCTGCTTATATTTACTTAGCATGGTACTGCATCTCTTCTCATCTTGACCAACTGTGTCACGGAGGCTGTAAATCTTCACCTTTATTTTATTTATATACACTTTATTGCACACAAAAATTAAATAAATACAATCAAAAATCATTTCAAAAAGTCTTACATACATAAACACACGCCTTTTTCCCAGAAGGGGTAGGCAGAGGTGCTATCAGAACACCCACGTTTCGCCTATTCCGTCCCACGATGTGATAGGGGGCGAGCCAATCGCCATATCGGGCACAAATTCCCGACTCCGGGCTGATAATGAATAGAAAAATCCAATATCACTTTGCCCGACCCGGGATTCGAACCCGAGACCTCAGCTTTGCAATCGTACCGTAGTACCACTGCGCCACCGAGGCAGTTAGTCAAAAAGTCTTTCACGTGATATTTGCTAGTGATCACTGTTGCTCGCGTGTTATATGATGACCTACAAGCTCCATTGTACTAGACTATTATCGTGGCCAGACGATGCAAACTAAGGAAGTTGAAGTCATAAATTCGTGTCCTCTGTTCGCACATTAACAATAATAATGTTTTTCACGCTCTGCGGTTGACCAAGGTCATGACTTTAATGTAAAACACATTAGGACGACTGTGAAAATGAGGATATACAAATGACTGTATGGTATTTAATATTACGTTGATCTGACGTCTCGGTTTTAGCTTACCTTAGTTATCTGAAGGGTGAGAGATCTACAGCTCTGACCTACTTGATATTTTTCCTCAGATCTGTGGACATTAATAACTGTTTAGTGAATTCACACGTTTTTTAAATAAATGGTTATTCTGAAATAAAATAAAAATACAAAGGTATCGATGAATAAGCCAATCTATATGGATAAAAATTATTGTATTTCTTCAGTTCGATTCAATCAATGAAGCAAAAACAACAGTTCCACAATTATCCAACAGTAGCAGTTAAATTGAACTATCGCATAAACTAACATGTCAGGCAGCATGTTGCGAGACAAGTTGCGCCGTCTCACCTCGTTTCCGCCGAACCGGAAGCGCACTGCCGGTGCCGGAAATCCATGAGATTGGACAAAAATTGCCGCCATCGGGCGCTGACTCTGTTACCTGGTAACACAACGTGATTGCTCGCTGATATTGCGTTAGTGTATCGCGTTGTTTTTTGAACCCGGTATTCAATACTTACGTTTTTTTAACCGCATGCTGGCTTGGGACGTTTGAAACGCTTTAAAGAATAACCTGCAGAAAAGACGACAGATTAGAGTCGATGTTCTAAATTTGAAATTTATTTTGTTGTACTTACGTAAGCAAACTCACTTTAAAGTTTTTCTTAAGAAAGAACCTTAAATTATTTATAATATAGAGGGAGTGTTGGTACTTCAAAAACGTAGATAAAAATGGCGGTGCCGGGCCACCTTTTTTGCCCTCCTATTGGCTGACATTTGACAGACATTTTGTCGAACATGCACAAATTATTTGAAAAAGAAAAATGTTTAATAATTGTTTTAGACGGATAATAATTAAATTTAATTTCGGTTACCAACGGAGTTTGTTGTAAATAATTTATTCAACTCTCACTAATATAACAGGGGTACCAAAATTACGAATATGAAAATATCTACGATTTTGGAGACGCAAATATATGAGAGCGCTCCCTCTATGTTATAATAAATAAAAATAATAAAACTCCAGCCAGCGAGATGAGGTTTCAATTCGTTATACAGCATTAAAATCTTGAACGATGTTAATGAAATATTTTAAAAACCTACACAAGTGATCTCTTAGCACCCTCAGTTGCCAGAACAAGAGGAAAAAATATTTTGCTGTAAAATATCTTATTAAACTTTATTCAATAATCTATCAATATTCAATAATTGGCAATGGGCAGGGCACATAGCACGGAGAACTGATGGCCGATGGGGCCAAAAAGTTCTTCAATGAAGGCCACGAAGCGGAAAGCGCAGCGTGGGACGTCAACCCATTAGGTGGTCAGACGACCTGGTAAAGGTCGCGGGACGTCGCTAGATGCAGGCTGCCTCCAACGGGTCACTGTGGAAATCATTAGGAGAGGCCTATGTTCAGCAGTGGACTTCCTTTGGCTGACGGATGGATGATTCAATAATTCAATAATCTTGTGCCTATGATATTTAAATACTCTTGAATACATTATAGCATTCTCTCCCAATGTGGATGTATGTGACTATTGGGTGTATTTATTTATTTATTTTTTAATTGGTAGGTGGATTTAAGCAGGCCACGTACTTGTTTGTGTACCTATTATAAGAATTAAGTCTGCTTCATTGATATTGTACAAATCCAAAAAAAAACATAATTTCTTTATCGCCGTAAAGCTGTACAATGTTGCGATAAACACTTTCGGCTAGACCCATATACAGAGCAAACAAAAACCACATCAGAATAAAATTCGCAGCTGACAATCCAATGCGGGATGCCGCCAAAGTTTCACTCAAAAAATTTTGAAAACACTCGCGTCTCGCCATAAATTGTAGAGCAGAGTGCTACACGAAGGTTTTTACCTCAAACCTAATGAGGTTTTATTGCTAAATTATGTTGATAAAGATCGTCTAGATACTACTGCAAGTAAACCGGTGATATTTATAATAAATCGTTTTTTAGTTTCGCAACCGGACTGTCATACAGCAATTTGTGGTATTCAACAATGGTTTCGCTGTTCCAACGACTGTGGTGTTTCTTTATTCCGCTTTTAACGGCTCATTATGATTTATAAAGGTTTGGTTAAAAATACATGCAAGTGTTAACGGGTGACAAAGTTTAACACTTAAAAAAAAATATATTTGCGAATTTTGTAACTATTGAAATTTATCATACGCTGGGTAAAAATTAAACGTGTATTTTTGATATGTACGTCCTATAATTATTACGGAAAATTTCTTTTACCTTCTCAAAAAATCTAGTCATCATGAAATTGCTATTATTCTGACGCCTACTGTTTTTTCCTAGGTCGACATTTGTAAAACCACAGACATACTACTCTGCTATGTAATTATTGGCACTGCCAGTAACAAATTAAACAATTTAATTACAGTTAATAATATACTACAACCATTGTATGAAATGTAATAATTGTTTGTTATTGGCATTGGGAACTTATTTCAAAATTTATAATACTTATATTGTTGCTCATGATTTTTTTCTAATTATTCTTTCTTCATTTCTTCTTTTTTAAGAAAAGGAAATATTGTTTTGTATAGTTTTCTCTCTTGAAATTATCTAAAATCCTCCTATCTCTACAATAATTTCAATGTTTTACATTTGTCTGTACAGAGTCACCATCATCATCAGCCTTTAATAGTCCACTGCTGGACATAGGCCTCCTCCAAATTGCGCCATTCACCCTGTCTTCGGCTTGTCGCGTCCAGCTGTACAGAATACCTCATACCATTTAAGTAACTAAAAATCCAAGTGCTTTTCCTCCTTCAGACTCAAATAATACCTCTAAAAGTGTAGACGTTCCTCTTTACCTCGAACAAGATGAATGCAGCCTCAGGACTCAGTATTCAGTAAGTGCGCCATTGAACCGGAAAGCGGAGATGGGATTTCTTGGAACTCGCCGGAGAGTCCGCCATATCGCGCCAGTTGTAATTAATCTATCACATATCGGAGATTCATTGTGGCATTGCTACCTGCATTACTTTGACCATGTCACGTGAGGTCTCACGGTGTTTAAGGATACAGCTGTTCAAGACTGGGAACGCTTACTGCGGAAGGCCTACGTGTATCATTCAAAGCCTATAAAGTGAGTATATAATAGTAACTACTCTTAGCTTTTCCAACCAAGCAATCTTTCTAAATTGAGTTGGTGTGTTAAAGGCAATAAATATGTTATATTTCTAACATCTAGGTCCATTATAAACTATTCTAACTCCGCATTATAGAATTAGTTAATGTCTATTTTAATTTTAATTTAGGTACTACATATTTTTTAAGTGAAAATAACTCTAATACCATAGGGACTAATCTGAACAATAGACATCGGCTAGAGTTTATTATATATATACTAATTACTATATTCGGCATTAGGTAGCTACCTAATCACTATTGCCGAATTTAGTATGTTCTTTCCATCGCATTTAAAGAAATGATTCAATAAGTGATTACTAAAATTTCTCAAAGTATTTGTACGCGCATTACAAGCTCCTGTTAACAATTTAAAAGGAATTAATCGACACACGACCGTCGGAATTCACCGATCAAAACATTATGTCGTCGGCCGTCAATAAATTAAGATAATTGTATTAAAAGACGGTCCCGTCAATTGTCTGAATAATGGACCAATAAAACCGAAAGCGTACGTATATCAAAACTATGTGGTTTTTGTCCGGCCGTACATTACCCATCAATACAGAGGCCGGTCAACTATCAAGGATCAAAGTTTTAGGGTTGCCAACGCGAATTTTTGTCCTGGAAAGTTAAGTAATTCACTCGAAATAATGTTCTTCTGCGCACCCATAATATAAACTAACCGTCGTGATACTATTTTTACGCATTAAGGACCCTGAAAATTATGTATTATAATGACTTAACGCTCGTCAGCTGGGCATCAGTCCTATCAAAAAAATTGGTAGTACTCAGCTTAAGGAAAAGATTATTTCTTCTTTGGACAAATAATCCTGAATCCCTAGATCGAGGATGATAGATAAGGTCACTGAAATTAACCCGGCAAAACCACTTCATGATATCCATAACAATTAAAGAAAAAAACCCTTTGTGGGATCTGCAAATGAAAAAAACCGGTACCATACGGATTTCCTCACGCTATTTCCATTTACAATTTAAATAAACTATATGAATGAGCTAAGTATAAAGTAACATTGAAACATTACAACCTCGGGCTCGAACCGGCGACTTCCGTTTCGGTAGTCCACTGCCCCCTACTAGGCTATCGTGCCACCCCGGCTATTAATAAACTTGTATATAGACATGTACAAAATTAATTCTCTAACGGAAGGACATCCGATATGAACGATTTGCCAGCCTGACATGTGTGGTACGGAGTACTGACACAGATATATTACGTTTAAAGGTTACATCTTGTATATAGTTCCGCAGTTTTAGATATATGGAGTTGTTTAATTACATACTTCCTGGTTAATATGTTCTTTTACTATTTCCTTAATGTTGTGTGTAGAGGCGATAACAGATATATTACTATTACAAAAATAGCGTACAGAAACAGGCAAATGTACAAAAGTATAGAAATATTGATTCGTCTTTTTTTGTTCAAGCAGAATAGCTGATTATACTTTAATATTGAGTTATTTGAATAATCTTTAACCAAAAGAGCATTATAACCATATTGAACAGTATTATAATCTGACCGAGGTGGCAAAAAAATAATTGACATCGTACCAAACAGTCTAGTATATGCGGTAGAGCCACGCTGTTGTCAGCAGTGACTCAGCATGAATGGGCAGGCTCGTCCGGGGTGGTATCACTGTCACAGGAGATCGACGTGAAGCGACATCTTTGCTGAGTTCGGTGAGTGAGTTTCGTTCGCTGAGTGAGACTGCCGGATACCCAATACCCCTTCCCGCTCCCCTCCCGATCCGATGGGCCGACAACACATCTATGATCCAGCGCTGTGGATGTTCATGGGCGGCAGTGATCACTTCCCATCAAATGACCTGCCTGCTCGTTTGCCGGAACTGTGCTATAAAAAAAATGTATTAGGGCAAAGGCCACGCAATAGATGAATAATCTTAATTACATTAATCTTCATCCAATACATCCATCGTCACAGTCATAAATTCCTTTAAAAACACTGTAATTAAACATACATCTTCTTTATATGTATCGTGCGCCAAGGCCAGTGATATAAAAGTTGAATCACGTGGTGTAGATATTCATTGGTGCATTTTGACTTTTCTGTCACTTGGCAATTCTTACAAAATTACAAATGACATTAGTATTGTAGTATTTATTAATTAATATTTTTTACAAATATTTCGTGCGTCCATCAACCCTTTAGTTCGTAGGCGCCACCGTAACGAAGTAAGTGAGTAGCTGAGCCACGCGCGGCGCATGTCGATGAGGTTCGAGTGCCGTGTAGTGCTTCACGGACCGTTGGCTGCCAGTACTGAGCATATTGATTGTACCCATGTTGAATAACTTACATCAATTGCGATATTAACTGTGGATTAAGTATTGGGACAAATCCAACCGATAGTTTTGTTTTCCGCCTAATGGTAGGCATACATACAAACATGCATAAACTCACGCTTTTTTTGTAAATGGGGTAGGCAGAAGTGCAACCAGGACACCCACGTTTCGCCTTGTATGTTCTGTCCCTTTGGTCAAACTATGGGCATAGTCAATACACTGCTCACCGTACTAGATCAAGTATTAACAAGAAATAAAATATTAAATACACGAAAAAAGTTACAAATATATTTCTGGGATTACATCAATAACCTACACATCCATTGTCGGATCACACACTACAATAACCTCGAAGCTCTTTGTGTATAATTAAATAATATATGTGACATCGACATGATATTTAGCCACGATAAGTGAACAAAACATATGCCTTACCAAAGATTTCCATGGTGATGCGTCGAAAGATTATATTATGTAATCTATCAATCAGGTGATTGTTTGAATCATCGCTTCATATGTCCAAAGTTATGCTTATCTTACATTTACTACACACGGCGCCCCATGTTGGTTAAGGACCAAAGCTCTGGTGAGAAGGCGTAGACAAATGACATGTCTGTGGGCAGTCATCACAGCTGGACTGAATGGGCGTAACTATGCTTTACAGCCTTTAAGGAATATCTATATTTTTTTACTTAAGTCTCTACATAGTACAAATTAGCAAATACCACAAAGTTGATACCCCTAGGCATGTTAACTAACAATTCTTATAATAATGTTTTAAATGTATTACGTGTAAAGCATTTAATTAGATTATTCATAAACACTAACACAAACCGCTTTAGGCTGTATCCAGACTAATTAAAAACGAAATAAATTAATAATTAATGAGTAATAAACGTCATAAAACGTCCCTTGCATGATATTAGGGTCACGCGAACCGAGTCCCGAGATCCCGGTACCCCAATGGCCTAGTGCCTGGGGCGTCCAGGATATTGCCCGGGACAGACGGGAATTACGCGCGTCCCGACAGGATGTTTGCTACGATTCATATCGCGACGCCGTCATATCCAACTGTAATGAGTATTGCTCTGTTAAGGGGGAAAATAGATGAGAATTGGGTTTGAAATGACATAAAATTGATGAATGTAGTCCACTTTTTTGCTTTTTAATAAGTTCCTAATGTAGGGTTTAGATTTTTATATGATTTTGCAGATATATTAGACCTTTACTTTTATGTATGTCAAATCTAATTTGTGCATTATTAGATCGAATTAGCCACCCCAAGATTTGTTGAATTGGACTATCCGTGAACCAATTGTGTTATTTTGCAGTCTTTATAACGTTGTGTACCTGAATTTATCGATTGTAAATCCGGCGCTAGCCGCATAACTACTTTCTCACAAACAAGATGTTAGACAGGCGATCGGATGTACTATATGATAATATTAAATAAAAAATCTATTGGATAAAATCTAGGATATTTAAACTAAAGTATGTTTTAGACTGTATCTTCACTTATATCTTAACGACAATCGATACAAAACATAAAAGACAATTTACAAACACTCCCGAAAAACATTAAACACACAAGAATTCCATGCATGTTTTATTGTAACGATTTGTCGCGCTCCCCAAACCAAACAATCCCTCCGAGGGTTACAAAGCAGGCTCGGAGGGAACTTCAATTCGATAATCTGTATTTGGACATGATTTCTCTTGTATTATGGACTCGTGCTAACTTGCACGGTGCTATGTTTTTGATGTTTGGTTTTTGTTGGATATAATATTGTAAATCTGTTATTTTGTTTTGGTATTGTGTAATAATGTAGTGCGACTGACGGATTATGAATGATTTGTGTTTGAGTAACTAAAATTGGTCTAGACTCTAGCAGTTGTATGTAAGAGTGTAGGCTTTGATCTGTAAAGTGCTAAGTTCATTTGTAAGTTTCCATCCTTCATCTTGAACATAGCCCTCAAAACATCAAATTTTCCAATTCTTTTTAATATTCATCACTTCCAACAGTTCGATGTGGAGATTCTTGGGCGAGGGCCGTGTTCAGCAGTGGCCTTCTTGTAACTAAAGAGAGAGAAATGCTCATGGGTGGTGACCATTTACCATCAAAATCCAAATAGAAAACAACTCAAGTCCTACAAAGGATATAGGTATAGCTACTAATAGAGCTGTGTAATACAATAATGTAGCAACTTTGTCAACCCAAAGACTAATACTCCTTAAACGTCCAACAATAAGAGAAGCGCAATGAAACAAGAAACGCTGTAATTCCCCGGAGAAATCCCGCGATACACTCGAATAAAGTGTGAAAACACACTAAACGTCGACTTTGGCTGTTTTCCGACACACTTAGTCGCCTTTCACAAATACCGGTTAATTGAAAACGGACTCCCGGGGCGTGGTGCAACGGAAAAACTGGCAGCGGGGAATATACCCGGGCGGCCATCTTGGATGATTTTAACGCCATCTGTGTGAAGATCTGGAAAAAATATTGTCGATTCTAGTCAGTTAATTTGAAGCTGAAATACCTACATATCTATGTAACGGTAGATTCTTAATTTGGCATACCACTATACATGCTAATTTTGTATTGTATCAGCCCATATACGACCCACTGCAGGGCACGGGCCTCCTCTACAATCGAGAGTACGATTGAGAGTGGTTAGGCCATATAGTCCACCACGCTGGCCTAGTGCGGGTTGGCGGACTTACATACCGTAGAAATTCTTCAAAATCGCTACGGTATGCAGGTTTCCTCACGATGTTTTCCTTCACCGTTAAAGTGCGTGGTGATTGATTATCAATACACACATAACTCTGAAAAGTCAGAGGTGTGCCCTGGTATTTGAACCCGCGACCACCGTGAACATGTAGGCAGTCGAGTCTGGTCCGATACCACGAGGCCACCACGCACTTCACCACGACATGTTAATAGTTTCGAGATATTTTTATGTCTTTAAAAATTATGTTTATATCACATCAAGATGTTTAATCCTTTGATCTAGATAATACATATTTGGTAGTTCAACTGCTTTTTCTTGCGATTTTGTATTTTCTATCTTATGAACAATTGAGAAGTTAAAATTGAGTTCAGCATTATGTCATGGAAATTTTACAAACCGACTTACAAAGAATTCAACTCTTCCATACTAGTTACAGTTTTATTAGTTAGGTACAAATAATTAAAATATATCTCATTTATTTGTCGTAATTCATTACTTCTGTAAATAAGCGTGCTGATTTATCTCATCGACGTTTATAACTCGAGCCGCACCGAACGTCAGGGGTACTCAACCCGGGGTGCGCTTGAAGTGTTGCTTCACACAACAACTTTATTGCGCCGACCACCCCCCGGAACCCACGAGGCGCAGTAAATAGCCCCATTTGCTTATTAAATGTTTTCCTATAGACAGGAAAGGCGATTGAGTTGTTAGCTCAGTGTTTGCGGTAACAACAATTGTTTGACATCCCCGACTGAGGACTTGTGTTTGTTCCGTAAAATGGGCTGATTTGGTTAGAATTCTTAGAATGCCTTAAAGGACATCATTTTAAATATAATTTCGCATTTTTTTGGACTTGTAGTAAATTCTAAGGTCTACTAAATTGCACTATCTATCTACCTAGTTAAAATAACATGCAATAATCAAGGAATGCAATGAATTTGTAAAACAATATTTGATTTTCTACTTTGTAAAGGAATGCCTACACAAGCTGCGTTTCTTGTTAAACGACCCTGAAAACCCATAAGCTATACTTTACCAAAACAATCATTAAATTAGTCCGCGTGTTCGAAATTGGAACAATATATTTTTAAATAGCTTATTATTAAGGAAATTCGCGTGTACAGCCTAACCGCGCCGCCGTGATGAATGAGTGGAAGCGACACGTATTAATCACGGAACGCCCACACCAACTAATTGTGCGTCTTGCCCCAGATAATAGCCAACGTAATATACTTTTTTGTGGCCGGCATTTATTTTTTACTGTTTCATATGTCGCAACGGCTACTGTTCTCTCCGCAGCTTTTGCTAATGCAATTATTTTTTTAGTTATAAATTAAAATTCTTGTTGATTGTCTTTGCCTATCTAGACGCGACGTGTAATAATTTATTTATTACAAGATGTAAAACCAGTGGTTGTTTATTTTATAATTACTTTAATTATGAAAGAAAATAAGTATTGAATTAATTCTTAGTCCTAAAGTACCTAGTCATAAAATAAGAAATTATCCATTGCGAAAAGTAAACCTGCAGATAACCTTTGTATAGACAGACTATGAATAAATTGGATATTGTTTTTTTATAGAACCTAAATGATTCAATAAAATGTTTGTCACTTTAAATAGTTTATAATAAAAAGAGTAGTGGCTGAATAGAATTGATTCCAAAAAAAGATGAGCAGCATCGTAGCTGTCAAAATGACAGCTCAAAAGGCGGGAAACACGCATGAATTGAGATGTCAGTAGGCCTATTCTATTTTATTTTTACACAAAACATGCCTGTTATTTATATTTATTGTTAAATAATACAACTTTACAATATTGTATCAATTGAACTAAATATTTTATATAAATTATTGTTTTTTTATAAGTACAAAAGGAAATAACTTAATATGATTAATCGTCGTTCTTACATGATTTCATAATTTGACACCAGTAATAAAAGTATGAATAAAATATATTTCTATTAGCATATTGACAGTTTCGATCCGATATCGATAACTAATTACTACAAAGATGATATTTGTAGAGTCCGCTTGCATGAGATGTTATAATAAATAATTTTTATTCTTTATGCATTTATTAATACGTGTAATATCTTTACAGATGTCGCATCTATCATATTATGCGTTCGATTAATTGTAATTTGAATCTTTATTAGTAAATGACAACTAAAAGAAAATAAATAAACAAACAAACATGTTATTCATGAATAACTTATATTAGTTTTAACGGCCACTGCATTATATCGATCGCAATTGATGTTAATCAGTTACTAATCTTCAAAATAGCAAATACTGCCTATTACTCTGAGTTTAGTTGTAATCGTTTTCGGACTGTCTCTAACTATATTTTAATTTTCTTTCTTTCTTTTTCTATCCAACATGCGAAAGGTTAGTGGCCCAAGAGGTACGTGGCCCAACATCATATCATGAGCCTGTCTATAATATCCGATTTCTAGCAGACCGACATAACTCGACAAGGGAAAAATAAACATACAGTATGCTAGACCAACAATCACGTACCCAAAAAAAAGGAAGACGTTTTCACATTATATTCCTAGGACAAGACAGCATAGACATACGTGTTACATCAACAAAAAATATTTTTAAACACAACTTTCAAACCGGTTATAGCAAAAAATCTAAAACATGGCACTTCTCTATGTAAAATGTAAAACCATATATTATACAATGGTGGATGTAGCCGAGTGTTTGTCCGAGGCTCATTAGCCAACGATACAACCGTTAATTTGTTTGAGTTGCAATTAAAGTGTCGGCTTCGACGGCCGCTTGCCGTTTGTTTACTAAACGGTCGGAAAAAACGAGAGCAAGCGCGCCATGATTTACTGTGGCACTGTTCCGTACACTTTGACGTTTTATTGACACTTGTTTTTTTTTTAATCTGTGCAGGATTTTGTACAAGGCAGTTGCACATCAATAGGCTTTATGTGGTTATATTTTTATCATACAATCTTTTTTTGAACAACAAACGAAATTGCAGATTTGTTGTTTGCTTCTTTAATTAAACCTATCGAAAACATTTGCAAAATATACTGTAAATTACAAACTTAAAGAGCAAATAACAACACAATAAACAATTAACCTTACCTGCACAGAGGTTCATGCAGATAATGATAATAAAGAAAAATTTAACCAATATTAATATAAATCACTACTTTTAAAATACTAACCAAATAACTCTTGTAATCTGTATAAAATAAAAGCCTGTATTATTTTATTATTAAACAAACAGTGAATAAATAAAATATTTCATATTTCCTAGATTCGTAGAGCTGGTTTTTAAAAAAGAGTTTACGTTTCTACTGCTCGTACAACCCTTATAATAATAATAATATGGACATATAATATGGACTGTGTAATTATTATAATATATTATTATTTCGCACTCAAAGCCGGTTGTGTTGCGGTCACAGATCACATTTTTCTTGCATTACAGGACAAAGTCGTCGACATTTGCATTCAATGCTAATTGAAGTGATGACATTGTTTCAACTAATGGCGATATGATTTATCGCATTGAAATGATATCTGGTTAAACTAGATCTTTCAATAACACTTATTGTATTTGCAACTGTAGAGTCCTTCATTATCGTAGGAAAGGTAATAACCACTTCTACAAGTAACTATAGTGATATCAAATATAATATTTTTAAACAAAGTTGTGCGGATATTGTGGTTATTCTAATTACCTTTTTAAATTAATACTTAGTATTTTTTATTCCACACCAACTTGTTTACGGAACACCAAACAAAAAAACGCATTGTCTATGCACCGATTTGACAGCTCGCCTGTTTTAAAAAAGAACTGGCGCTGAAATCGAACCTTTGGCCAATAACACATTGTAATAAGGTCCACTGCGACTGTAACATGTTTTTTTAAGTTTGTAAATACATTTACTTAGAGGTAATCGGTGTTGTAACGGCCAGTATGAACTGGTTAATCCATTGTTAAAATGTTACAATTAATCAATTGTGACTTGAGATTGATTTATTGGTACGTCTTATTGCAATTGTAGATATGTTGCATGTTCTAGAATTTACTGTGACTCACTCGACTTTTTATTTGTATTACAATGTTCATTCGGACACCTAAATAATAAAAATGCGGTCTTGACTAATTCCAGTTTTGAAACCTTATAAAATCACAAGTCAAACCTAAAAATTTGTAGGATAAGTTCAAAATAAGAATAAGTCCATATTTTAAATGACACATATTGTGTCAAGTAGTTTATGCAGACTATTTTTTACTTAACAGTTTATTATAATTTTGTCGCGAGAAAACCATAGACTATCATTCTCCAGCTGGAACTTATTTGTACGCAAGAAATTACTGAATCATTGTTCTTTTATATAAATAAAGGAGAAATTAACACACACTTTTCCATTTAAGTTATCAATAAGAATTACTCCTACAAATCTACATCCTCATGAAATTTCAAGCGTGACAAGTAGGTACAAGGAACACGATTAACACAAATTACAAATATAATTACGTTAGCGCTATTAATACAATGAAGTAATCTTATACTGTTATTGCGTGCAATTTATATTGATTCCCGCGAAGCGATGAAAACGAATGGATTAACCACTTGTAATTCTCATGGGTTCATTAGATCGTATTAGACTGGTTTAATTGTATGAAATCGCTCGATAACTGTTATCGTCAATGAATACTGTATCAGCCTATTTCCGTCCCACTGCAGGGCACGGGCCTCCTCTACAATCGAGAATACTATTGAGAATGGTTAGGCCATATAGTCCACCACGCTGGCCTAGTGCGGGTCGGCTTTTACATACCACAGAAATTTATACAAATCGCTATGCTATGCAGGTTTCCTCACGATATTTTCCTTCACTATTATAGTGCGTGGTAATTGACTATCAACACACACATGACTTCGAAAAGTCAGACGTGTGCCCTGGCATTTGCACCCGCGACCATCGTGATCTTGTAGGCAGCCGCGTCCAACAGTTATAGGCAACAGCGTTACCAACAGGCCACCACGCACTTATTATCATTGATGTGAATTACTACATGAGTAATTTGGCTAATAATTAGATACAGGTTACCTGCCTTTCAAGAGTATGGTTCTTTATTGTGCTACGCTGGCCTAATAAGCTTGATAGACATCACACACCTTTCAGCTACGCAGGTAAAAACATTAATTAAGATATTACTACTTTTTACCCAACATCAGGCATCACTCTAACTAAATACGAACATGACGAAGTTTTTGAGGGCCTATTGAGCACTAGAACTGTGACGGGTGGTGGAAAAAATATGTGTTTATGGCCATCTTAAAGTTCTTGTAAAAGATGTGATAACTATGAAGTTCAGAATGAGACCCCCAAGTTAGACAATTCATTATGATCCTAAAAACGTTATTTTCTGAAAGATAAAATAATCCTGGTGGGAAGACCTCACGTGAATTTATAACAAGCAGATGTAATGAAACTAAGGAAACCAGAAATAATTTCTGTCAAATGCAAAACTCCATCCATGAATCATGATCGGCATTTCATAATGTCTATATTTATTAAAGGAGGAAACACAACCTGTCGATCCGGGTTCTTATCAACCGAGCGGCTATCGTGTCAGGCTGACACTAAACTAGTCAGCAGTCAGAATGTGCGCCTCTAACTGCACATTAACGTCTATATACAGCCTTGTGTCGATAATCAGTGTTTAAACAGCAAATAAAAGGACTGATTTTTAGATGAGTGGAATGGCCCCTGTTAACAGGTCGATGTGAAGATCCTTGGAAAAGGCCTAGATTCAGCAGTGGATTTTCTGTAGCTAGAGAGAGAGAAAAAAACTCAAAACTTCATATTACTAAACATTACATGGCACTGCACTACGCTCGTCACAGCGAGACAAACATTAGGGGTGAATTCCCTTATGCTTCCTGTAATATTTCAACATGTTATGCTTGTAAAACATGTTTACTTGCATAGAAAATTCAACTATATTCGCCGTGAAGAAAAAAATCACGGAACAACAAGAAAATATTTCTATCCATAAAAATATCAAAGGACAGTATCAATTTTGCCTTATAAGTGAGCCATAATGATTAAGTAATTACTGAATGATCTACAGGTGGCTATTACAAACTGACTTGAACAATTGGTCGTTTTTATGCGATAACAACGCAGCCCACTTATGGACATATTAGGACTCTCCACATTAACTGTCTATTAAATATTGACACGAAGCGTCTTGTTTGATTAATTTTTGTGCGACTGTCGTGAAGAGTTTCAACGAAAATGCACATTGTTTATTTTTATCTATGTATGTTTTTTTTAATAATACTTAACTTTGAAAGAACCAGATCCAGGAACTTTAAGATAACATGCAGGCTTTTATTGTGCCAATTAAACGAAACATTATTATTACAAGTACGAAATATATTTCTAAATGAATAAGAAGTTGCAACCGAAGCGTTCAGATTTAGCCGACGGGGTCTGTAACTTTAGCCTAAAACGCGTATTCTGCTCAAATTAATATGCTTACATCCTGCATTTTAATCAACAAATTGATTTCTCCATCTCACTCTTGTCTTTGGAAGGCCATTGCTGAACATAAGCCTCCCTAATAATTATCATAGCATAGATTACGAAAATTAAAACCAAACAAAAAGTTTCTTGTGCCGTTTCTTCCTTACTACAGCACATTCGAAACAAATCGTAGAACATACATACATGCATAAACTCATGCCTTTTTTCCAGAAGGGGTAGGCAGAGGTGCCATCATGACACACACATTTCGCCTTGCATGTTCCGTCCCACGATTTCATAGAGGGCGAGCCTATCGCCATAGCGGGCACAGATTCCTGACTCCGGGCTGATAATGAATAGAAAAATCCAATATCACTCTGCCCGACCCGGGATTCGAACCCGAGATCTCAACTTTGCAGTCATACTGTAGTGCAACCGCGCCACCGAGGCAGTGGTAAATCGTAGTATCTATTGTTTAATGTTTGAAAAAGACATTTTAAGGTTAACTTAAACAAAGAATATATTTTTATTTATTGTATCTATGATCTTAGTTATTGTTTGCATAAAGTGGTCCCAGTTGTCCCCTGCGGAATGCGCGACTCGCGGCGAAAAGGCCCGCGCTAATTAACGTGTACTCAGCACTCACATACCGCTGGTGTTGCCCCTGTCGGCACAAAGGCCACTACAACCGCAATAAGTATTTAACACCGCCTTTGTTTTATCTAATGGATATATTTACGACCGATATTTCAATTGTTAGATTTTATTCGACAGATAACGATGCAATTATGACATATTTTCGGGAGTGAATCTGAAGAAATGGTTTTCTGATCACAGTTTTTTTCGCACAGTTTGTGCATATAGCCAGTCCTAAAGTTTTTTTTTTCCATTTTGCCTCATTTAGGCGAATGTGGTCAAATACAGCCCATCGTCTGTCATTGTCCGTCAGTTGGTCCATAGTCATGCTTTAGTAAGGCGAAGGCAACCTTACCAAAACTTTTGATAGAGCTCAGCGAAAACATCGAATTAATCACATAAAACACTCTTGCTTGACCCCCACTTCACTTGTGCACCTTAACAGAACTATATTGAATAAAATGCCTTCTACTTTATGCAATAAAACTCTAAAATGAAGCAAATTAATGAAACTAACACTAGAGCTAAATGTCATTTCTACGACTTTCCCGGCAAACTCGCTTATCACATTTGAGTGATTATTGGGAAATCAGCCCTTAGTAATAAGGTTACATGCACTGATTTAACCGGCGGCTCTTTTACCAATTGCGTTTTTCAATATTATTTATTTATCTAACGAGTAACTCAAGCTCATGAATTACACAGATTTCCCCGTCGGACTCTTCTCAGATTTGATCCGCGATTTCTCACATGGTTTAAGACACCAGTTGTGACGCTGATTTTATTAATGTATTTGTATTTAACACGGGCTACCGGTATCCGGCAGGTGTAACTGAGCCTTTATTATTATGGCGAGATTCTCTTCGATTCTTGGCTACCTAGGCGATGCTAGATAGAATATGCTGAATATCTACCGACTAAAAACCCCATCGTGATCACTAACCAACTTCGGGATCTCCAAAGGAACGCACTGGAACACCTTGGCATACCCGTGTTTATAGCTGTTTAAAATCCGCGCAAGTACTGATCAGGGATGTTTTTTCAAAAACTCACGCAGGTGAGATAAACACAATAACAAGAATATTAACAACATTAAAATTACCAATAGATTAAACCAATAGATACTAGCCATCTGCAATTATATTCAGTGGTTCCATATTAGGATGTTACTCACATAATGGCGTGCAAACATGTTATGTCTTTATTTAGTCGCTCAGTTAATTACAACACAATTAACCGGAGATGGTAGATATTAAAACATGAAAACATGGATGAGTGAATACTTATCCTAATAAACTTATAAACAAATAAAACATACCATCGTTTTATGAAAAATATATAATTCTTATACAAACATGTGTTTGCTGTATGTTTAAAACTATATACACAATAATTATAATTACATCCAAAAGTCATACACATAGTCCTTAGACCACACTAAGATACATGTCTATTGTCGGGGTTTGATTCCCGCACGGAGACAAATATTTGTGTAGTACACAGGGTGATATTGACTTATTACGTTTTTTATAACCCCAGGTGACATTGTACAAAATTTTAATAAAAACCGAAGATTTTTTTTTATCAAATATCAAAAATCGTGAGTTTAGTTTTCACGATTTTTGACCACCCCGTATAGATGCGAGTATTTTTACCGCTTAGTTGAACTTCAGTTCTGTTCGGGAACTTACCTGAGCCGTAAACAAAATCCTATCTATACGGGTTGATCAAAGGCCTAAATTACAATCGCGATTTTTGACAAAACTACCAGGCAGTATTTTTTTTGTACTTGGTACAATGTTAAATTAAATACCATATGTAAACATCACCCTGTATATGTATGGTTTTGTTTCGTGTCTTCATATTTTTGATAAGAAAAAGTCTGTCATACTTTCTGATACGACACAAGACTTGATTGGATGTGGGATCACGAGTCAGGACTATGTGTGTGGCGATTGTCCTTATTTATGTATACTTACAGAATTCATGTTGGGTGAACTGGAGATGTCATCTTGCCAAATGTGTGGTTTAGAAGCTGAACGTCTCTCGCATCTTCCAAAATACGAGTATGTCGTCTGGCAGGTACTCGTCCCTCCATTAGGATGACAATACTCATTGATCTTGCAGGAAATTATTCAGGATATGTTTTATTTAATATTATTCTATGTTTATGCAAAAAAGGAATTACAAAACATGAACATTGGTCAAACACAAATGCCATGTTTTTTGCAAAAGTCTGTGTCTCAGGCGGCTTGAGCTTTTCTTATAATGCACTTAGCACCCAATAATGTCAGCATTTTCCAGGGCTCATAGATATAATGGCACATACATACATAAACATCACGCCTTTATCCCAGAAGGAGTAGGCAGAGGTGCAACCAGAACACCCACATTTCGTCATGTATGTTCCATCCCACGATGTCATAGGGGGCGAGCCTATCACCATATTGGGCACAAATTCCTGACTCCGGGCTGATTATGCATAGAAAAATCCAATTACACTTTGCCCGACCCGGGATTCGAACCCTGGATGTTAGCTTTGTAATCATACCGTAGTACAACTACGCCACCGAGGCAGTCATCGATCACCAGTAGATCTACTTGTCACTATAATAAATCAAATTAAAATAAGCCTACTAAGAGAATCGCTAGTACTATTTAAACTCTACGGTCCGTCAGCGCAAACCAACATTTACCCATATTTCTTTTTAATTATTGTATGTATCAGCCCAAATACGTCCCACTGCTGGGCACGAGTCTACTCTACAATCGAGAGAATCGATTGAGAGTGGTTAGGCCATATAGCCACCGCAGGCCTATTCTTGTTCATTAGGTACTCAATAAATTATATTTATATCCTCCAATGAAATATTTCGAAATTGTAACGCCAAATTAGAAGCACTAAAACAACAATGGCATTTAGCATAATGCAGTGTATGGCGATACAAGTATTATCAGGAAATGGCGTATAATTACCCGCGCGGGAACAAAACCCCACATTATACATTTAAATGCCCGCTAATAAGCCCTGGACATTAATATCAACGCTTTGTAATTACACCGCGCAATATTTATTATAAATTCTTGTTATGCTACCCTCCGGCTTCGTTCCTAGTCATCAGCTTAGAAATAAATAAATAAAATAGGAATAACATCAATTAATACTTCTAAATGACAAGGAATACGGTATGTTAAAAATCATAATTATTCTTTTGATGTTAAATTTATATTGATCACTAAATTCTAATCTATTTGTTTTGTTGTAATTGTTCATGTGCCTTATTATGTTTTAAAGCCTAATTTAATTGTTAATTAATTGATCTCATAAGGCTATTGCTAAACATGATATTTATCTGCTATCCAGAGTTCGATCAAAATTGTTGACTATTGTCGCTGGATGCAGGCTGCTTCCAACAGGTCACTGTGGAAATCATTGGGAGAGGCCTACGTTCAGCAGTGGACTTCCTTTGGCTGATGGATTAGATTGGATTGTTTACAAACACACATTACAAAATAATAAAAATGCGTTAAATATGATGGGTGAATAGGATTCAAACTATGAAAGGAAACATAACCTATGGTAGAGCCGCAACTACTAAACGATTACTCTACCGTTGTCATACCACTGTATCCAAAAAAAAAAACTTGTGAGATTGCCACAACTTAAACCATGCTTATTCAATGATTGACCATGACTATTAATTTACTCTTAAAGACCAGCAATGCATTTTTCTACGCTTTCTTCTGTCTTAATGTTTAGAAGCAGCAGCAAAACATAAAAGCCTCAGTGGAATGATTGCTTTACTATTAGAGGCTATGAAAAAGCTACTGTGGAGTATTCTGCATATCTTAACGTTTATACACCCTGGTGTCAATATAATCTAATTCCAATAAATCCTTTCTTACTACTAGTGATAGCAGTTCAGATACACTCCTCCTGTTTTAGAAGCTCAAAGGAAGAATTTACTCAATTATTTTCTATGTTTTATTGACGAGAATAACTTAATTGTTTGAGGATCGATTTTGATCTTTCTTCTTGCGTGTAATTCAGTGTAGCTCCTATTTTAATTTTACTGACGGCTGATATTTAAAACTTTTGAATATCGCCCACCGCACAGCTCCAATGCAAGTTACTAGACAAGCTAAATTTATTACTGGCAGGTTGCAAAACCGTGTCAGACTATAATGTATTCCATAACTTTAAATAACATGCATTAAACGTTCGAAGCAAATTTAATCGCTGCATAATTTTTCACCAGACCTGCTTCAACCAAACCATATTTCAACAATAGTTTGCAACCGAGCCGTCAATTAACCAATCATATTGCCGTAAAATTACTGCTACGTACAGACATTATTTATTTACATATAGATACCGGCCAGCTGTCGCCGTAGCTTCCCATAACTGACCTTAGGATAATGTTAATTAGCTAATGTTTACCTTTCGCGCAATTGTTGACAATTTAGCATTATATTAATTGTGTAATTAGTACGCGTCTAGCGTATTTTATAGGTTCTAGATGTTATCTGAGGGTGAAACTAGATCCAGAGATATGAAATGAAACGGCTTTTTGTGGAATAAGCTAATGTGTTACTAAGTTGCGGGTAATTATTTCATGTCTCGTAAAATATAACCTGCTAGCTTTGAAAAACGTGCTAAGGTCGCGATAACTAACAATATTTCATTAAAACGCCGAGAAATTATTCGCACTGTTGAACGAACCGAATAGATTAATTTTAACGTATCTAACTGAGCTTTTTCAACCAACTCAGGTATATACAATCGCTAATTGAAAGTAAGCATTTATTAAACAAAAGCTTGTCTCTTTGCCCAAAACTTCAACTACTGTTTTTTT
This sequence comes from Theretra japonica, assembly GCA_033459515.1. NCBI lineage: Eukaryota > Metazoa > Arthropoda > Insecta > Lepidoptera > Sphingidae > Theretra > Theretra japonica. The sequence continues at coordinate 13,450,033 of CM065949.1, forward strand.
TAGTTATAAAAATATAGCTGTCATGTCGTCGATTGCTAGCATTTGATCTCAAAATTACACAATAGGTCATTATTAATAAGTGAGTATTGCGACCGTGAATTACTAATTAGAAGCCTATAATATATTTTATCCAATTGCTAGCAATATTTTTCTAATTTAATTCCAAACATATTTAAAGCTTACTTTGGCGCTAAAAACGACAGATGCATATTATTGTAGCACAATAGCTATAGAATTCTCACTTTGTAATAAAATTATATGGAAAATACTTCATTTATCAATTAAACAATAGAAAAACTAAACACATTTTGCCATCCCGTGACCTTTTGCACAGTAATGATATATTTGTAACAAAAAATTAAAGCAACAAATTAATTTCGAGGCAAAATTATTTTCATAATAAGGTATTTTGTAAACAATAGATCATCAGAGGGAATGAGAATTATAAGTTTCCGTTTAGTTATTGCAAGTGTAAATAATAAAAAATGCGTTTTGTTTACGAATATAATTTTATTAACAATTTTAATTTAATGACTGCACTTGTAAGTCGATATCGTATTTACAATTTGCGATTTTATAATAATATTATGATACATTTTTACAATTCTTAATCATCTACTATTCAACTAATAGTTAGTCCTTCCCACGTATAATGCACAAGATGATAAATAAAACTTAAAAAATAATAATTCGGAAAGTTTGCCAGACTTGAAAATATATAAAATTTTACATGTTGACGCTTAGTGTTACACTCGGAAATGCTGTAAAAAGGTTTCTTATGCTATTGATTCATGCATTCATTTTAATTTTTCAACTATATTAACAAATTTTATTCAGAAAAATTAAAATGAATGTATGGATATTTTTTATTCTTTACACATAAGTAAAAAATATTAAGATGACGTTTTACAAAATTCCTTTATATTTTTAATGGATAAGACTGTTATAACATACACAAAAACCAGGTGAACACAATATAAAACATTTATGGTATCAAACATCTTATATACAATAATATTTGTTGTTGAATACATACGAACGTAATACAGAGACGTTTAGACATAAATTGCAATTTGTATTATTTACTACACGACTACATCAATTAACGTACTCATAAGATTGTGTATTGGTAATAATTTCATCTAGTTAATACATGGGTTTTCGAATATATGCCGTCTAAATACATTATATAAAGGTGTAGGTACTTACAGCATTACTATATGCATACATATGTACGTAAATGGTAAAAATTGCACTATTAAAATCACATCGGCGCTAAAATTGTCTATTGAAGTCATACACAAGATATTTACCGTTTTTCTCTCGTTTAATAATCGGAATAAATATCAGACTCGTGAAATTAGGTATTATTTGCTTGAATTATAAAAAAAAAACACAATAATTATTTACATTAATCTTACATTCCTTTCAAAAAGAATAAAAAGTACAAATGCTATTTTAACACCAATATGTCGTAACAGCTCATGATAAGTATGAAAAACAATTTGTTCAACGGAATATTATTTATATTGTTTTAATTAGATATTTATTAGTTTCAAATGTTAATTGTTGTCATTCACGCGAGGAATTAAATTAAAGAACGGAATTATGAACACAGTGCGCTTATTTTACATATTAGTAATTGACCTTTATGAAACAAATATTTTTAGTAGAAAATTAAATTCTTCGCATCTGCAAACAGTCATATGTTTCACTGATTTAAATTAGGTGTTGTTTCTCACATTTTTTTACAATGTTGGGTTTTATCTACCTCTCTTTAACAATACAAGTAAAAAATTAAATTAATTTTGTGGCCGGTCTAGAATCAGAATGTTTAGTCCGTCAAATAATACTTTCCACGTTAAGAAACGATTTTACCCATTAAGAAATGGCAACAAGTAAAATTGTAACCTTCTCTTATTTCACATTTACATGAAATCTTACAATAAAATGATGTCTTAAAAACGTAACAAGATTTGCCTTGAAGTTTCGCACACCGCTACTCAGCTGATGTTAACCCAGGATATTCTCTAGTCTAGAGAAAATTACGTTCACCAAGTCGAAAACTTACACAATATGGATAACCGGAATTAAATATAAAATCCGTGTCTTCACAAATCAGCAAAAAATAGCTTAAATTGGGCGCACAGTATCGGCGGCTATGGCCTAACTAGTGCTATTACAAAGATTTTTTCCAACTGAGTTATCATCCTCTTAATATGTACCTACAACCTTAGAGTACTTATATGTAGAGGGAGCGTTCGTACTTTTAAAACGTAGATAAAAGTGGTGGTGCCGGGCCACCTTTCTCTGCCCTCCTATTGGCTAACATTTGACAAGTTGTCCAACATGCACGAATTATTTGGAAAAAGATAAATAAAAAATAGCTTACGGCTATTAAATTCCACTCAAACTCGTTTATGATGGATAATAATTAAATTAAATTTCGGTTACCATCGGAAGTTGCAGGAATTTGTTGTTAAATAATTATTATTAGTTCAATTTTCACTAATATAGATATAGCAGTGCTATCAAAATTACGAACAAGAAAATATCTACGTTTTTGAAGACGCAAATGTGGAAAGCGCTCCCTCTACATTATTAATACTCTAAGACCAAAGTGTATCTACAACATATTTAAATGAAACCTTTTCAATACAACTCAGTATAACCGAGGGTTTGGCTGAGATGGCTATACCGACTGAAACGATATTTAATATCCAAAAGCAACTGCTTTTAAATATATCTGGTGCAGACCTAATCGCGCCTTTCACTGTGATTTGTCTCGTCTCCGCTTTTTACAACGCGTTGACCCGGGATTAATGGACAAAAAATATAACGCGACAACATAATTATATCTAGGATAGTCTAGCTTTCAAATGAATAGTTATAGATTATAGAAATGGTATATATAATACACTTCTATTAGCACAATGTATGAACAGATTGTTAAAATGCTGTAAGTGTTTATAACATTATGATTAATTTTTGCAAAAGTAGTACGTTTGAAAACCTCTTTTCAAAGATGCGTTTGTATTGGCAGTTTAAATTTAACCGCACTTCAACGGTTAATAAAATAATCGTGAAGAAATCGGTATATATCAGAGATATCCACAAGATATTAAAGGTTAACAGCCTCCTTGGCGTAGTTGGTGAAACGAGACGTCGCGGGTTCGATCCCCGCACCAACACAAATGTTTGTGAAGCCCACAAATATTTGTGTCGCGTCTGGGTGTTAGTGAGACCGAAGAGTCTGTCGTAGCGTCTGATATCTGCGACACAAGACTCGATCTTAGTGTAGGGTCAGGACTATGTATATAACTATTGGGTGTATTTATTTATTTATTATTTAGGTATGAGAAATCCGCAAACAAGGAATAAGCAAACGTATTAGACTAAATGGCCTAGTCTTAAAAGGATTGATATTAGACACGCAAACTGTAGTAGAATTATATGCCAAATCATTCCGCAACATATTATATTATACGTGTTTTTTCGATCGTGATATCATTAAAAGACTAAAAGTAATTTCCAGAATAAACAAATAAGCCTTTGAAACAATTATTTCTCATAAAGTTCGTGTTTAGTTTAGGTATACATTTCTTGACATTGCTCAGTGTCTAATGATGATACTAGACTTGCTGTTAATGTAGGTTCAGGACTATTTATATGACTATTGGCTTTTAGGAGTGTATTTTTGAATATTCCTCATCATTACAGCCTCCGTGGCGCAGTTGGTTAGACGCCAGCTGTGTAACGTGAGGCCGCGGATTCGATCCCCGCAACGAGGCAAATGTTTGTGTGAACCACAAGTATTTGTTTGTGAGATCGAAAAGTCTCTCGTAGCTCCTGATACCCACGACACAAGACTCGAGGTTAGTGTGGAATCACGACTACGTATGTGATTGTTGGGTGTATTTATTTATTTATTACCATCAGCATTCATTACGATTGAGAAAATTCGACTATAACTGGGACCGACGGGTTAGGAAGCTTTTTAAACCTTAAGAAAATTTACATTTGATAACTTCGAAATAAAGGGAATAAATATCTTTCCTAGATATGTATTTACATATCTATCATTATATCATTATCATATCATTTAGGAATTTTGACTGCCTCGGTGGCGTAGTGGTACTACGGTACGATTGCAAAGCTGAGGTCTCGGGTTCGAATCCCGGGTCGGGCAAAGTGATATTGGATTTTTCTATTCTTTATCAGCCCGGAGTCAGGAATTTGTGCCCGATATGGCGATAGGCTCGCCCCCTATCACATCGTGGGACGGAATATACAAGGCGAAACGTGGGTGTTCTGGTAGCACCTCTGCCTACCCCTTCTGGGAAAAAGGCGTGTGTTTATGTATGTATGTATGTATATGTATTTACAATACTGATCCGTAAAGATGTTTTTCACTAATTAAATGGCTGTTCTGTAACAAACGTTGATAGGTACCTACTTATTAGGGATAAACGGATTTTGGGTCTATGTTCCTATTGTGGAGCTACAAAGTCTCTTATATTTTCTGTTACTTTTATATAATCGTATGATTATTTAATATATTTATTATTTCTTTTCTATGAAGAGTTATTGGAGTGTTACTAGCACGTCATGGTTTTATATTATTTGTTTTTTTTTATTCTTAAATCTGCATCACTTATTGAATGCAGTAATTAAATTATACGGAAGTATTCCAATATTGGACTAAGTAGAAAGTAAATAAAACATAATATAATTAGTAATTAATTTCAAAAATCCCTTCTGGACTATAATACAATAAGAATTCATGAGAGTTTAAAAAAGGAACATTCCTGACTAACTTATCCTATGCATTTGAAAGGATTATTAAGCATAGAAAAACACAAGTGACCATAAATAAATAGAAACTCATTGAAAGCTCGGCCAATTACTGTAACCATAATTCCTGGAGTATAAATTTAAATAAAGTTAAATTAAAAAATTATGCAATTTGTACGCGCGGCAATAGACAATGTTGTACAGTTATTTGTTTTTTATCTCATTACATATTCACGTACTAAGTTTTATGAAAGAACATATTACGTAGATTATGATTAACATAATATTGTATTTTAATTACACACTTCAGTAATATGTTGAAGAAAATAAATGGAAAATGCGGTTCTCTTTATGAATAACGGAATACATTGAACCAAGCAAAATATATACTATTTTTTAATTAATTATTCTTGAGCAGATTGAACCTTTAAAACTAAGTAGTATTATTATTTGTATTTTATATATTATAAAACGTTTTTTAAGAATGTTGATGAATTATGTTAATAACACTATACTTCGTGAGATTTTCTATTAGGTTTGTATAATATTTTCTTTTTATACAAAATATAAGTATTGAAATATGTCGTAACATTTTAATATTGCACTAAGGAAAGACTGAGAACTTTTTGTGCGATTGAAATCCTTCTAAGTTAGGTAAAACTTTGCTGTATACATGTTCATAATAGCGAAAATTTAATTTTGATATTGTCTGCATTAATACTGTAATTCTTTTTTGATTTAACTGTTGTTTTAGCAATCTTAACTAACAGTTTCGTGTTATTTGCGATGTAAAAACTCTAAACTAAAACAAACTTAAAGTTTTCGGCAAATATTGAATGAAACAACGCTAATTTCAATAACAATCAATTAGTATTACCTAAAATATTACAATACAAATATATAGTCTAATATTCTAAACCTTGCTAAAGTATTGATTTAGTTTTGTTTTGATCTATGCAAAATGATAATATTTTTATGCATGATTGGTAATGATTACCTAATTCCACGGCAGTTAGTCTGCCTAAAAACAATGTACTTTAGAAATTTATCCAACCCCAGAAAAATACTATTTACGAAACGAACTCTCACGCAAAAAGTTTCACTCCACTTGGGAAACATGATCGCAGAAAACATCCCAAAGATTATTGAGAGACATATAATTTGCCGACTTATCCAGTGCAGATACAACACATTTAATCGTGAGTAAAGACTACCTACACACATTAAATAAATTTATAAGAAGATAACAAAACACGAGTACTTATAAGTAATCTTGGGACTAGACGAATCGTAATAATCCAATATACATAGATTTGCAATGCACACTTCAATGCAATATTGTCATCATATTTCTTTAAATAAAACGAATTCTTACGGATTTTATCGCGAATTTAATTTAATTTTTGATCTGCCCCGTGACCATGAAAACTGTAAAGTGATCGAAACGTCGGGAAATTATAAAAAAATAAATAAAATTCGCGATAAAATCCGTAAGAATTCGTTTTATTTCAATGTGTAACATTCGCGTAAATCCAAAAAAAAAACATTATTAATATTTCTTAACCATCAATTTTTAATTTTTCAAAAGTTTTCATTTTTATAATTCATTAATAAATTCCTGATAATATATGCGGTTTTTTTTAATTACGCCTAATGAGCATAGATTCCTTAATTTAGATTTCTCTGGAGACAGGCTCATGCCATTAATTCTAGATTTACCTCTTAGATGTCAGGGATCAACAACCTTTTGCATGCCTCTAATACTAGACTACTATCCTGTCCCTAATGAGAGATCCAAAGGTGCTCAATCCGGAATAGTAATTGTCATTGATCATAGACCACAGATCGTAACCGAGTGTTTATCGACACAGGACCGGATTACAGGCCAGCCTAATGCAATTGTTTCAATTAGTTGATTGCAGAATTGTAATTTGAGTAATTTTGTTATCTGATTGCTACAATTATTTTGAATATAAAGTTAATGGCAATTAACTAGATTTTATACTGAATTTTCAACTGCAAGTTTAATCCTTATCATTAAAATCGTTTCATAATGTCCAATCGTATTTTTTTACTTTAAAAAATATAAATGTCTCCTTCCAATCACACAAATTGGCGGAGTTCTAGTTTTTCCATTTTCCTAATTAGAACCTGTGCTGTTTTTTTAATACGATGAACATAATAAGCTAAAGTTATGTATTTATATCCTCTCGCCCAAAATTACGCGCAATATTTGAACTGTAATTAAGATTTGTTATTTTCAAATTTGCTTTAGTTTAATTTAGTTACTTATAAATGAGGGAAACGTTTTAGATGAAACCAATTCAGAGGAAAAAACTTATGATCAAAATGTCTTAATATTTTTCAAATTATTTCATTATTTACGAATTACTGGTAGAGTCGTAAATAGAGATATATACTTTATATATAAATAAATACACCCAACAGTCACATACATAGCCCTGAACGCACACTAAGACCTTGTCTTATGTCATGGTCATCAAAATATAAAGCATTAAATAAATTAATAAAATAAAAATCCAATATCACGTTGCCCGACCCATGTTTCGAACCCGAGACCTCAGCTTTGTAATCGTACCGTAGTACAACTACGCCACCAAGGTAAATTAATTTTTATTTATTATTTATATACCCTTTATTGTACATCTCAAATTACATCATGATTTAATAAAACAAATAAAATTAAAACGGTACAATGGGCGGCAATGTCGCATTGAGCGATTTCTTCCTGGCAACCTTTGCATGAACAAGAATTGTTGGAATCCTTGTCTGTAAATCTCCCTCAAATTAATAAAAAATATCAACATGACGGCTACTTTTTTTAAACTACTTTGAATATAGTTACGAGTTGTCACGAAAATTTGACAGACAGTTAACAGCTAACTTCATACTGTCGCGATGTCGGATGCGCGCGCATCTTAAAAATTTTACCCTCATAAATTTCCAAACGTCCCAAAAGAATAATAAATTAAATAATAACAGTGCAGTTAAGATTCCACTTAGAGTATATATCGTAGTGATAATTGCCTCATCCTAGTCAACACAATTTCACCAACCTGCTGGAAACCGGACGTAATCCACATCTAACCCCAAAACCGACTCACTAGGACAAATAACCATAAGGAATACCGCAGTACTACCGCAGGTACTACCGCAGTTGGAATATGCTTTTGTATGCTGTAGCTTTGATAGTCAATCACCACGCACTATAAGGGTGAAGGAAAACATCGTGAGGAAACCTGCATACCATAGCGATTTGTATAAATTTCTATGGTATGTAAAAGTCCGCCAACCCGCATTAGGCCAGCGTGGTGGACTATATAGTCCACCACGCTGGCCTAACCACCCTCAATCGTACTCTCGATTGTAGAGGAGGCCCGTGCCCTGCAGTGGGTCGTATATGGGCTGATACAATACAAAAAAAAAGTGCTGTAGCTTTAGAACGCAAGTCTATACCAGTTCAAATGTGTCATGAAGTATATGGCTTTATACATATGTTTTTTATATTGCAAACATCTTTTTTTTTTACACTAAGATGTACACGCTTTATTTAACCCGCCCAAAACCAAGTATTTTGCAGCTCTACCATTTCAAACTATCGCGTGGGTAGTATTAAAAAATACGGAATGTTGTGACATACCCATACTTATTTTTAAATAACCCACAACACCGTACTTTAGGGTAAAATTTACCCTTCGATAGCCATCGGATACCCATTGGGTAACAAGCATTGCCCAGTGATCTGGATGCGTTCAAGTAACACATCTCCATATCGAGTACGCCACATTGTCATTTTTGTACAAACATAAATTGTTTTACATAAACTCACGCCTTTTTCCCAGAAGGGAGAGGCAGAGGTGATACCAGAACACCCACGATACCCCTTGTGTGTTCCGTCCCACGTTGTGATAGGCGAGCCTATCGCCATATCGGTCACAAATTCCTGATTCTAGGCTGATTATGAATAGCAAAATCGAATATAACTTTGCCCGCCCGGGATTTGAATCCGAGAACTCAGTTTTGTAATCATACTGTAATACAACTGTGGCACTGAGGCATAAATTGTTTTCAAACAATGTAAGTGAAATTGAGCTTAAGTTTTGTATGTGGTAAGGTTTTGCTTTTGTAATTCACAACGGTCTCTCTACGCGTAGTACTAATACTATATCCCAATATGGAGTCAAGCTATGTACATATATCCAGCATCGACCAAAACGGCATAATTATGTTGACGGCCGAGAGTTAACCATCTGTCTGTAGATCCTCTGTATAATGTATTCGACAGCCTCCGTGGCGCAGTTGGTCAGACGCCGGCTGTGAAACGAGAGGTCGCGGGTTCGATCCCCGCACCGAGACAAATAATTGTGAGGCACACAAGTATTTGTCCCGGGTCTGGGTATTCGTGAGACCGAAAAGTCTCTCGTAGTTTCTGATACCATCGACACAAGACTTAATTGATCTTAATGTGGGGTCAGGACTATGTATGTGACTGTTGGGTGTATTTATTTATTTATTGTCAATCCAATCCAATCCATCAGCCAAAGGAAGTCCACTGCTGAACATAGGCCTCTCCCAATGATTTCCACAGTGACTTGTTGACCTGTTGTGACCTATTGTCATGCCAATAAAATTGTGAACATTATATTTGTTTAGCCGTAGGTAGAGAGACGAAATCGACAGATTTCTTCAGCATGGCCCCAAATCGCACAAGACCGACATATCTAGGAAAGGGAGGAGGCCTTTGCCCAGCAGTGGGACATTAACGGCTGATAATAATTATAATTATTTAACTAACTTTATGTGTCATGGTCTAAAGAGTAGGCTAAATTGTTTTGAATTAGAAGATGAGATCGATAATACAAAAGCATTCGCTGTTATACATATTGAAATTAAGAAAATAATCGCAGCTAAAATGTACATAGTGCGGATAGCAGTAAGACACAAATCAAATGTTGTGGGTATAGAAACAATAAGAGACTTGTTGGTTCACAACACCCAAACCTGAAGCAAAAATAAGCACAAATATTTGTCGCGTTGTAGTTTTAAGTCCTTTGCCTTTATTTTCGCAGCCTTTTTCAACCAACTGCACCACAGAGGGAGGCAAGTTATTTTTTGATAAGCTTCTTTGCTGCGGTTAAGGGAACTTTTCCCGCTCATAATTATATATTATACATGCCTATACTCTCACGCCTGTAACGCCAAGGTACATACATACAACTAGTACCCACAAAAACAAAAATAAAAATTGATAAATAACATTAAGTCCATTGTAATCTAGTTTCCAAAAATTAGTTTCTGGCACATCAGTTAAAGTTTTACGCAAAATTTAAGTCTTTGTTTTATATTGACCTTCGGATGATGTAGTATGTATTGTATCAGCCCATATACGTCCCACTGCTGGGCACGGACCTACTCTACAATCGAGAGAATCGATTGAGAGTGGTTAGGCCATATAGTCCACCACGCTGGCCTAGTGCGGGTTGGCGGACTTACATACCGTAGAAATTCTTTAAAATCGCGACGGTATGCAGGTTTCCTCACGATGTTTTCCTCCACCGTTAAAGTGCGTGGTGATTGACTATCAACACACACATAACTCCGAAAAGTCAGAGGTGTGCCCTGGGATTTGAACCCGCGACCACCGTTAACATGTAGGCAACCGCGTCTGGTCCGTTAACAACAGGCCACCACGCACTCACGATGTAGTATGATTTGGCTTATAAATTGTAGACTGCATGTCTGATTTTAATTCATTCAAAAGTAAGCCTTTAGTCTACTAGACTGGCCTGCGTTGGTTTCTACACTTCACATATCATGGGAATTTTTGTGGACAACCTTCATGTATCCAGGTTTCATCACGATGTTTTCCTTCATCATTAAAGCAAACGATAAATTACAAAGACAACATATCCAAATACTCTGCAGTAACTTACAATAGTCACATTCTTTACAGCATGCATTGTACCTAACCTTTGAAATTCAATCCACTTGGCTCATAAACTCAATATATTACGCTCTAAACAAACATATCGAAAATGACGTCTGTACAGACAAGTGAAGACAAATAATATATCCGACAATATATTTGCAAGTAATCAATCATATACGCTGCCGGTATGATGAATAGAGCAATTTGTTTCCCGGTAAATTAACATTTCTCTAGTGAAACCGCACGCGAATACTAGTTAATTTCACTACTTTTTCAATGTTTACATAAGAAATAAACATACACATAACGTCATATGCATAGTCTTGATCCCACAATAAGGACCAATACTTGTATCTTGGGCATCAGTAACTAAGAGAGTTTTCGGTCTCACAAACACCCAGACCTGAGAAAAATATTTGTGGATTGCACAAATGTGTCTCGATGCGGGAATCGAACCCGCGGCCTTCCATTACACAGCCGACGTCTAACCAACGCTACAGAAAATGTAAACAAATTATTGCATCAGTCAAAAGCTGTACACTGAAAGATTTACGCGTCGGATGGATCTCAGATCCGATCCGTAATATTACACGTTCTCAAGCATCGATTGTAATCTTGATTTGATTAATCCGTTGGTTTTTTGCGTGGTGGCCTGTTGGTAAACGGACCAGACGCGACTGCTAACATGCTCACGGTGGTCGCGGGTTCAAATCCCAGGACACACCTCTGAATTTTCGGGATCATGTGTGTATTTATAGTCAATCACCACGCACTATAATGGTAAAGGAAAACATCGTGAGGAAACCTGCATACTATAGCGATTTGTATAAATTTCTATGGTATGTAAAAGTCCGCCAACCCGCACTAGGCCAGCTTGGTGGACTATATGGCCTAACCACTCTCAATCGTACTCTCGATTGTAGAGGAGGCTCGTGCCCTGCAGTGGGACATATATAGGCTGATAAAGTTGGTTTTGAGCACGGGTACCAATATATGTGTGTATTCTGCCAAACATTAGAAAGTTTGCCTGACAGACATGATTGTCAGACAGATCTATTGAAAATCCGTGCGTGTAGGGCTAGCTAATATTGCCATTGATTTAAATAAAGCTGGATTGTGTCTATCAGTCAAATGTAACAAAAAAACCCTGACGCAGCTTTAGAAGTGTCAAAACAAATGGCAGGACGAACTCTACCAAACACCAATTATTTTACTATAAGATGGAATCGCAACTTGTGAAGCCTTAAGGACTATATGGTAGACTTTGCCCGATATTAGAAAAATATAAGCCATTGTAACTGTAAACTCGGATGAGCGAAGGATTAATTTTAGTCTAAGGCTTTAGAATTGACTCGATTATTTTAAATAGCGAGATATTCACGACTTTATTAATAAACTCGTAGTTGTATAGAGGGCTAGTTGGTTGCCTAGTTTTGTAGGTGTATTATTAAATATTATAGTAAAATTAATAGTCAAAATTATCGAGTCAATTCTAAAGCCTAGGACTAAAGTTAATCCTTCTCTCATCCGAGTTTATTAATGAGGTCCATAGCGTTGTATATGTTTTGCCACATTTAGGTATGTTACCTCATATTATAACTAATAACTAATAATAACTTTTATTTATTATGTGCAGTGGGTTGGGATCTAGCCGTGAGATTAATATGGGTGAAATAATCACATTATTTGATACAGAATTTAAAATAATCGCGGGTGTAAATATACCTAAAATAGGCACTAAGCATTGTAATTTTTATTTATTTGATTTACTGACAATTTAACAAAAATGTTCGTATTTATTTTATTTTGGGAATATATAATAGCACAATAACCTTTTACGGAGTTGCGAATCACAAAAGCCGCTGACCCCATCCCTTAACACGTTTAACTGGTTTTAACCCTTCCGTTTTAATTTCGCTACAATGTTAATACGTGGAAACGCGACACTGCCAACCGTACTCCATGCTCTACTAAATATTTGACTAAAATCATTACACCGATTAGGAGTCATTTATGTCTGTTTTCAGCATACGAAAAGTCTTACATCCGAATACTCAAACGCCATTTAAACATTAAGTTCCACTTAACTACCCGCATCCTACTTAGCCATTACATTTAAGCATGACTTGCGTAGCTAAGTGCAACATAATATTTAAGTAGCGTTTGAGTATTCGGACGTTAATGATGTATCAGAATATTTAGGAATCTCATAACCGAAAAAATATTTTACGGAATGTTAAACGACGAAAGTAATTCACATTAAAAAACGGACTTACTTTAGCAGACAGTTATTTTTAACAGCGCTAGGTAAGTATGTTTCTAATTATCGCGTTAAGAGATGAGAAGTTAATCAGTAAAGATAAATGTGTATATAGTTTACGGATATTTATTTTGAACCAATGGTTTTTCCTAGTTCATGATCATAAACAAAAGAAGTCACAGAACAATTCAAGGGGCACCGTTTCAAAACCGAATAACTTTTAAAACGCTTTTTTTTTCGGATTTCGGTATTTCACGTCCATCATAGAACTCTCTAATTGTTTAATTTCTCACCCATTTCTCAATATCAGTTTGTGTTTAATAAAAATACATAAAATTGAAAAATTGTATAGTTTCCTACATAAGTCGGTGGGCTGCATTTTATTACAGAAACTAAATATCGCCGTGGGTGACAATTATCTATAGAAGATTTGTTAACAACTCTTCTAGAATAGATAGATACAATACAAAATTTATCCAATCGTGATATGGGTCCACTGGCACCATATATGGGCCTTGATCAAGAAACGCTAGATTTGATTTCCGGGTAAGTCAGTGTCAATTTTTTTAAATTTAGAGAAATCTAATATGAATTTCTTGCGACTGGAATTCTTGTCCGAAGTTGGTTGGTACAAAAAATCTCAGCGAAATGGTAGAGGCAAAGTGGCTCAACCTACCCTCCCGATATTACAGGCTTGAGCATATGTGTAAATAATTTTGAGTAGAAATTATAACGGCAGAAGAGTTAACTATGCACCATAACGTACAGGTACAGCAGCTGTTGTCTCTCCATAGACGCTACCTATCCCTTTACAGCACAATCATAAGTTTTATATTTATATCCATGAATAAAAATATATAAAAAATGTTGCGATACCACGTTTATATAGAATTATAAGAATTAAGAACATGTAAACAATTTATCATAGCGAACATTGAAAATTTAAAACCCCTATCAATAAAAAAAATATATCAAAGTACATTTTTCCATCATTAGTTAAGGATAAAAAACCTCCTGAAGGGTCAAGTTAGAAAACTATAAGGATTTACATTCGGTCACCAAGTAGAGCAGTCCTTTCTGTATGAATATTGCAATTCATAAAACGGCATTACCTTGGGATTGTATTACATCATATTTAAATAATATAGAAATCAAAAACAAAACAACAATCAGCCGTCCTGGCATTAAATAATTATCCGTTCAGAAAAAAAAGTCACCAATATTACTTTCATGTAGGAAAACTGTAAATTGCAGTCGTAAATCAGCACGAATCAATCTCCAGTATTTTACACCGAAAACGAATTATTCTACATCCGTACATTTTCTACCGATGGGAAAACGATTTATAAGAATCCTTTATAAAGTCCGCCAACCCGCACTGGGCCAGCGTGGTGGACTATATGGTCTAACCCCTCTCAATTGTACTCTCGATAGTAGAGGAGGCTCGTGCCCTGCAGTGGGACGTAAGTGGGCTGATACAGTACAAATTACAATACAGTATTTTTTTAATACATTTTGATACCTCTCCGTAATGGTTTTTTAGATTACCGCGAATGTTACACATTGAAATAAAACGAATTCTTACGGATTTTATCGCGAATTTGATTTAATTTTTCGTCCCGCCCCGTGACAATGAAAACTGTAAAGTGATCGAAACGTCGGGAATTAAAAAATGTAAAAATTAAGTCAAATTCGCGGTAAAATTCGTAAGAATTCGTTTTATTTCAATACCTCTCCGTGTTTATCTAATTAATGGTAATATAAAAAGCGATTATCCGCGATACTGTATCAGTGGCCACATTTCAATATAAATAAATACATCTAACAGTCACATACATAGTTCTAAACCCACACTAACATAAGCATCTTATGTCAAGATTGTTAGAAAATACGAGAGATTTTTTTAGTGTTAAAAGTACACCGACCTAAAACACTCACGGCCTTATTCATAAACAGTTTAAAAATCTATTTTTGTTAACGAATGCTTTGTCACTTGCAAACGACTTTTCAATTAAGTTAGAATAAAGAAGACAAAACATTCCATAAGTAAAATAGGTTTTAAAACTGTCTATCAATAGGGCTTTATGTATCCATAAAATGTTATTACCTAGCATAATATGACGTTACTATTTCGGTTAATTATTTGTCATATGTATCCGAGAAACTCGCATGATATGTACACGGCAGTAATTATATCAATAAAGTGGAAATTCCGAACCATACAAGAAACGTTAATTTTTATTTTCTAGAACCATAAAACCTTATTTAATTCGAATTATTTATCTAACATTTTGCTTATTGAAACCTTTGAAATCTGATTCTAGACTTGCCACATAAAAAGCGAATAGTTTTCCAATGTTTACCAAAACGTTTTTGTTCTATTTTTTTATAACTTGATTTAATAAGTTTGAGCTGATTCATCTCTGCCTACCTCTCCATTTATGTAGTCGTAATGGTACGTTAGAATATAGCGCGTTGTGTATGTATTCAACAATAACAAATAAATGAATTTTATAAAATCATTGATAAGACCGTGTAGGCCTATTGCATTAAATCGCATTTCACCCACACAAAACCTTTTTACAGCACTTCTACAAACTAGTTAACGTTACATCGATATTACAATTCATATCGTAATAAACACTTATACAATACGTACGCAGAGGTATACTGAAATCGATAGCATATTACTGAGAATTAACATCCGATAATGAAACTAAGCGTCTACAGACAACAATACCAACTAAACAATGTTCAGAAAAAAATATCCGTGTTCAGGTACACACCAATAGCATTTGTAACGTTCTACGCGAAAATATATTTATATAGTACAACTAAACGTTATAAATAAAATCTATGTTTATGGTAATATGTTCAGGCAAGTAAATGCTCGTAGAAATTCGTCGACATCGGTACGTCCGAGAGGCTTCAATAAATAAATTAACAACATTCCGAACTTGTTCACGTAACGTAAAATAACCCTGTTATACCTCCACTATGAACCAATACACAAACACCGACGCGGCGCGGCCCTCCGTCCCTCCGACCCTCCGACACGACTGCCTCACCGAGCTGATCGCACCCAAGCGCACTCGACTCATCGTTATGGCTACAGTTTCTGAGTTGTGAACACTTGACTGCTTAAGGCTAAATTCTAGTAAGATTTGATCTTCAACTTAAACAATATACAAACAACAAAGGGCCGCGACCGTCGCCTCAACTAGTGTTCGAACGGCGAAACCTAACACAGTGCTATATTGTGAGGAAGTCCGCAACAAAATCGGTACATACCTGGTCGCGGCGGGCCGGCACGTCCACACTCGCGACACTCATCACGCACGTGGCATCACTCATCACTCGCCACAGAGTCCTCACGCCGCGGCTACTCCTCGTCCACGTTGATCTCCGAGTCGGCCGAGTCCTCGTCGTACGTGGAGGAGGAGGCGAAGCCGCGGCCCAGCAGCGCCGAGCGGTTCTTGGCGGCGGCGGCACGGTCGCGCTGCCGCCGGTTCTTGAACCAGTTGCCCACCTGCGTGGGCGTGAGCCCCGTGGCCGCCGCCAGCTCGCGCTTCTTGGTGGGGTTGGGGTAGGGGTCCTGCAGGTACCACTCGCGCAGCAGCGAGCGCGTGCGCTCCTTGAAGCAGTGCGTCTTTTGCTCGCCGTCCCAGATGGTGCGCGGCAGCGGGAACTTCTTGCGCACGCGGTACTTGTCGACGGGTCCGAGCGGGCGGCCGCGCAGGCGCTCCGCCTCCTGGTAGTGCGCCTCCAGCCACAGCGCCTGCAGCTTGGCGTGGCTCGAGCGCTGGAAGCGGTGGCGCTCCAGGATGGAGTAGAGCTCGCGGTGGCGGCCCGCGTGGAAGGCGACCACGGCGCGCGCGCGCAGCACGGCCTCGCAGCGCTCCAGCTCGGCCACGTTGGGGTGCGCCACCGGCAGCGACCACAGGAAGCGCGCCAGGCGCTCCACGTCGCCACTCTCCTCCAGCGTCTCGCACACGGTGGCCACCTGCGCCGCGCTGAACGACAGCGTGGGCAGCGGCAGCAGCGGCGTGGGCGCCGCCAGCTCCACGTTGAGCGCGAGCGCGGGCGCTGGCTCGGCGCAGGCGGCGGGCTCGGCGGCGCGGTCGGCCGCGGCGGGCCCGCGGTGCGCCTCCAGGATGCGCGCGTGCAGCGCCGCCGTCGTGGACTCGTCCCAGGAGCCGCGCATCGGTGCGAGTGTGCGCGGCGGCGTCGCGCGCGATGTGAGCGCCGGGCCGGGCGCGCGCGCGGTCGCGCCGGGGGCGGACTCGGCGCCGAGCGGGATTGGCTATCGGTTACGACGCGGGGCGCGCGCGGGCCAATCGCGCTCGCGCCCGCCCGGGGGCCGGATAGCTTTCAACCGCGGCGCGCCGGGTCGGAGCGCGGCGCGGCGCGGCGCGGCGCGGCCGGGGCTGCACTCGGGCGCGTTTAACGAGGGCGGCGGGCGGCGGCCCCGCGCGCGCGCGCTCCGCCCCGCGCCGCCATGATCCGCCACGCAGCCGCCACCCGCGCCACCTCGCCACCTCGCCGCCACCGCCGCCTACCTCTATCGATTACCTGCAAACCTGCAATTAATAGCCTCCATACAACCATCCGGGTGGATTACATGGCGCGCTGTTTGTCCTGTGTGCCACGGATTCGCCGCTGATCGATAAAATATTTAGCCTATAATTTGCATAGTTAGTCGCGCCGGCACTACACACGCGGCGCCGCTACACATTGGAATGTGTAGCATAATCATTCGCTGACAACTGGCTGCAGCACAGACATCATCATGGCCATCATCAAAAGCACTGGCTACTTTTTAATATCTACAGTAGGTACCTATAATATTAATTTCTCCTTTTGATTCCTCCAAAAAATTATATCATCTACTTTTTTTTAAATTATAATAATGTGTTGTTATTCTGAAATGTTATTATGAAAATAATTTAGAAAATAACTTTTACTTTAATACACTGACCAAATCAATTCAATCATTTTAGCCCTTTACAAGAGCTAGACTATTCATGGTGGCTCCGCTTGACAGCCAATCCAATTCCATTAAAAAAATCCTCATACAAATAAAATGTTGTAAAATATCAAAATGTTGAGTCGCGCTGTACCCGGAGATTTCAGCGTGAAAGCCTTTCGAGAGTATTAAGTTATTGAACGGCAAACCACACCCAGCCTGTAACTCTACACAGGTGGCTCCTACTCCGACCCCCAGCCCGCCCCGGGGCCTACACCCCCCACCGCCCACCCCCCACGAGATTGTGGGTCGCGTTACCCGTCCTGTTGTGTGCTATTACGTGTTCTTATTGCAACCGATCTGATTTTTTATCACGTATTGTTATTAATATTTTTAGTAGTGAAGTGTCGGGGTTCAAAGATTTTCAATTTTTTTTATATTTTATTTACCCCTTCTTTGGTACAATAATTCATGTTAAAAAAAACATAGAAACTATAGATAAATATAAATCGGCACCGACGCGACGGCGAACAGACTCTACACAGAACTAAACTTTATAATATGAAGTAGTTTTATTATTTTTTAAATCTAAGTTTTTTTGAAAGCAAACATAAAGCTTATCACGTATTGTATGTAAAAGTGGCAGCACCAAAATACACAAACGGCTTTGATGCGGTGTGGTTTTTTTATGCATATTGTAAATTAACTGATTATTTTTGACCTACTTGGCAAGTGAATATTACACGTATTACATGATCTTGTTGGGGAATCTTTTCTTGAATTTTGTTTAATTTTAACTTTTAATTACATTAGTTCGCTCTTTTTCTTCAAGTCTTAAAAATATTGATACATATCATAGAGACATTTGTCTTTCACATATGAAGAGTGCCGTCGGAAAACACTAAAATATGCTCGATAATATTATAATTTATGTTTACTCGATCGCTTTGAATAAATGTTAATTAATTTACATTTCAAAATATGTAGTTAATGCATGCATGCATATTAATTTTAATAAGTTGGACGTAAACTAATAATTGCAAATTAAAACATTGTTTTCAATCAAGCATTAAATTGTAATATTAAGTTAACATTTTAAGGGCCTCCTTCACCATCTCCAAGTAAACCGTTGATTAGTTACTTTTTGATTAACGTTAATTGCCAAGTAAGAGTGCCGGGTACTTTGCGTTCGATTTCACAAGTGAAAATGACGTATCGAGTAAAAAGGTGTTGGTTAAGTGAATGACATAAGAAATTGAATGAATTATTCGTTCAATATTACGTCAAATGTCACCCACCCTGCTTCCAGCTGAAGTGTCAACATATTTTTTGCTTAAAAATAAGAAAGAAGGTTAAGATTTTAATCTTATTTTAACCAGCAAGTAAACACGCTAATTGGCAGACGATGTGGTGAGAAAAAGTGCTGAATAGTGTAATCATAAGTTTTATGGTACTGGTGCGTCGTGAAATCGACCCGTGATGTTAAGAGAGATTTTAACTGATGACTAGCCTACTTGACGCTTTACTTGAAGTTGGTGAATGAGATGGTTGGTCAATTTGACTGCTTATTCGCGATATTTAAGATTTTTTAAATTACTTATAAACTCCATTATTTTCTTGCTATTTTTGTCCCAATCACGCCGTGTCTATCGTGACACGTAATAGGGTTCAATAGGAGGGGATCCGTTGTTTCCACAGATTTGTAGTAAATTTGCATTTTTCAGCACATGCCGTCGATACATCGGTTTAATTGAGTGTCTATATACTAAGCGTAATCCAGCTGGCATTCTCCGACATTATTTACTTTAATTAAAGCAAATACAATGACAATGCTTTCATGTAGTGACATCCATTTTTTATTTTTTTCCGTAGCTACGACTCTTTTAGTGATAAGCGGTCGCCAACATTTAAAAACATCCTTATTTTTTCATCTATTATGATAAATAAAGGGAAAAAGTAATGGAATTAATGACCCGTATTTCACTACGAAAGTATGTAAGTTTATTGACACAGTGGTACCACCCCACTCTAGCAAAAAAATCAAAACCATCCTATTATTATCAGCCACAAAAACTCTACTTCTGAATACAGGCCTCTCCCAAGAAAAGCGGCCGACCCCAACGAAGCTTATTCACACCACAAAAGGTAGAGTCATATGTGATAGAGTCTTGTTGTTACAATATTGAGTTACAAATATGGCCGATATATAAAAATAAATGCATTTTGTAAAAAAATCCCAAATCAAGACTGCTACCGAAAACGAAGCCAGGTGGTAGTTTTAGTGACTACACACACGACGCAACTAAAAATTTTTCAAAAAAAAAACGCGAAGTTTTTTTTGTAATGTTTTAAATATCATTGTGTTTGGATGATAAATCCATAGTTTTTGCTAAAATTATATTTTAAAGCCTTGGGTACTGTAGCGTCTGTAAAAATAAAAGAGTGTTTTTTTTACAATATGTATAATAATTACAAAGCATATTCATCAGTAATAAACCAAATGAAACCGCGTGTAATTGTTACTCAACGTTCAATAAGTTGTTAATGCGTCTTTATTTACTTTAGAATAATTATTTACCCCCAAAGACGCGATCTTACAAGGGTGGGGGCGAAATTGAAAAGTTCACCTTAAAAGTTTCCACTTTGGAGACGAGAAGGGGGTTGGTTTTAAAATACTTTACACGAGTTGAAATAAAAAGTTTTGAGAATCCTTAAACCCTTATTTAAATATGTATATTTTTTCCAATGACTTGTTTTTTGTAATGTTTGTATCAGCCCATATACGACTCACTGCAGGGCACGGGCCGCCTCTATAATCGAGAGTACGACTGAGAGTGGTTAGGTCATATAGTCCACCACGCTGGCCTAGTGCGGTTTGGCGGACTTACATACCGTAGAAATTCTTTAAAATCGCTACGGTATGCAGGTTTCCTCACGATGTTTTCCTTCACCGTTATAGTGCGTGGTGATTGACTATCAATACACACATGACTCCGAAAAGTCGGAGGTGTGCCCTGGGATTTGCACCCGAGACCATCGTGAACATGTAGGCAGCCGCGTCTGGTCCGTTACCAACAGGCCACCACGCACTTCACTTGTTAGTTGATGTTAATTAATCTATCGTTTTCTCGATTGTAGAGGAGGCCCGTGCCCTGCAGTGGGACGTATATGGGCTGATACAGTGCAGTACAGTAAATTAATAATAGCACGTAGATTTTTCAATGATAGATATGCTCTTTCTATAAGGACTTTAGACCTTAATCCAACACATTAATCTAATGGGCGTTGGGGACTTTGCATTTGAATTTCTTGTGGAAATCTATCAAGTATGCTTTATTATGTTATGTTTGCATTTGAATTTCTTGTGGAAATCTATCAGGTATGCTTTATTATGTTATGTTATGATATGCATATTGATATATATGTCGCAGATTCGAATGGATTGCCATCTAAATGGCCGTTGTTGTCATCCGACATGATGACTCTTATTAATTAATCGGTCAGTGCGCACATTTGGCGCTGTTCCGGGCAAGATTCACGATAGAAACTATTAAAGCATTCACAGACACTACTGACGGATTCCTCCAGGTTACCATGGGCAACCGATAACTTACAAGACATCAATCATGTCGGACTGTGTTGCCATTTCAATAAAATAAAAGCCCTGTGTAATCTTTAACATGTATATGTTGTTATATTTGATAGCAACACAGAATAGTAGATAATCCTTTAAGCAACAGACGCAAGAGTGCCGCGTTCCGAATTCTGCCGCGTTCCGGTGTATACCTGGCTTCGAGCAGATCGACAAATTTGTATCGATCGATGAAAGTTAAACCACTCTCCCCAATGGATACTTAATTTAGATTGCACTACAAACTGCATTAAGTAGATCGGGAGCATTTTAGTTATTTTGTCATGTTATAATAATAAAAAAATATTAAAACAGAAACCTCACGCCTATCTCTATATTTACTTAAAAAAAAACTATTGTCGAATATATACAAGAGTGAAAACAAATGTTATTTATATAATGAAGGTACCATCACAAAGCAATTCACAAACCTCGCCTAGACAGCAAAAAACCGTATTGACAATTTTTCGCAACACAAAAAACCCTCTCAAAAGCCAAAGAAAACATTTTTACATTTTCCCTCCAAATCCATCAGCGAAATAGGACGGCACAATAACAGTACCTGCTATGATTTATCAGTATACTAGCGGCGCGGCCCGGCATCGCCCGGGTGCAGGTATTCATTACTCCACTCCACCGAAGCAAAACACTAATGTAAAAACTGCCTACCTCAGTGGCGCGGTTGTACTACGAAACGATTACAACGCTGCGGTCTCGGGTTCCAATCCCGGGTCGAGCAAAGTGATATTGGATTTTTCTATTCATGATCAGTCAGGAATTTGTGCTCGATACGGCGATAGGCTCGGCCCCTATCACATCGTGGAGCGGAACATACAAGGCGAAACGCGGGTGTCCTACAAGGAGCTCTGCCTACCCCTCCTGAGAAAACGGCAGGAGTTCATGTATGCTGCGCAGCAACTGTTGTCAGCCAAGATCAACAGTGGCATGCAAACATATAGCACCGAAGTCCGGGAACTCGGCGAGTCTCTTAAAAACACTATCTTTTAACCCGCATCGAAATTAATCAGAAAGAAACAACAAACAGAAGTTCGATGTAAATAATTGTCCATTTCTCTCCGCAGCAAAGCGGGTGACAAAAAATTTAGCTATGAGGTATGTTCATATATCAATGATCTTGTTTAGGTTACTTATTTACAGAAAAATATATCAATGCAGAATTAAGAATTAACGTCTTTCAACACGGTATTATAAAACAACATATATGTACAACATAAGAATATGTAAAGCGCCATACATAGTATATAGTATATAGTATAGTGATAAATCATAGTAACGGCTGGGCTGTCGCCACACCCACAGGATCCGGTATCAGCCAAACAAAGAACAATCCGGATCGATCGGGGGCGCCCACCCTCCGCCGCTATGCTGAACACCGATAAAAATATCCAATGTTATTGAAATATCGCTGAATATTAAAAACAAGATCCTCCGTGGCGCAGTTGGTTAAACGCCGCCTGTGAAAGGAGGCTGCGGGTTCGATCCCCGCACCGAGACAAATGTTTGTGAGGCCCACAAGTATTTGTCTCGGGTCTGGGTGTTTGTAAGACCGAAAAGTCTCTCGTAGTTTCTGATACACGACACAAGACTTAATTGATCTTAATGTGGGGTCAGGACTATGTATGTGACTGTTGGGTGTATTTATATTATATTTATTTAAGATCGAGAACAGTGTGTGATGGCCTGTAGTGGCCATGACGAATCTCCACAGTTTAGCCTCTTCGAAGTTTTGTGTATTGATAATCAGTAATTTTCTTGATAATTCATTCATAGTGTTAGTAGTATGCAATACAGATTACATGCTGTATGTGATATCTATTTTACATTTGACAGCCTCCGTGGCGCAGTTGGTTAGACGCCGCCTGTGAAACGAGAGGCCGCGGGTTCGATCCCCGCACCGAGACAAAAGTTTGTCAGGCCCACATGTATGTGTCATGTGACTGTTGGGTAATTTTCTTATTATTAAATTTTGGTAAGTAATTTAAATACTGAAACCTTAGAACTGGAAACCATACCGATCTATATTAATTTGCAAATAATAATAATTGTAAATCCTAGGTCTCAAAAAAAAATTTTTTTTAATAAATTTATCGGCAAACACAGTCCTGATCCTGCAAAGATAAAATATTAAAGTCTTGGATATAAAATGACTATACACATAATTGTGGATCACGCAAACATTTCGGTAGGTAAATAATAAATAAATACACCACATATATATACAGTCACATACATAGTCCTGGCCCCACACTAAGATCGAGTCTTGTGTCGTGGGTATCAGGAACTACGAGAGACATTTCGGTCTTACGAACACTCAGACCCGAAACAAATACCTGTGGATCAAACAACCATTTGTCTTGGAGAGGGGATCGAACCCGCGACCCGGCCGTCCCTCATCCAACTACGCGACGGAAGCTGCCATATTGTTTTATTATCTAAATCAACTCCTCATCTTAAAACAAAACACTAACAAAGCACAAACATCCTTCTACATCTATGCAAAATACAAATGCATTAAAAATATTATTTCAAGTCTGAAGGATTCGAACCAACACACCGACAGAAGAGCATCCGCGGCACTTCACATGCGAGATAATAGTAGTGTTTGCAAACATCATGAGATGCTGGAACCCTCGTGATTGTCTGCTAAACGTCGGCGAAAGCTTTGTTCAAGACGAGTCAGCCGACAGATAGGCTAGGAGCTCGCATTCTAGTAATAATTACATTTACTTTTAAAAAATAAAAAATATTTTAGGTTAACATGAGTGAACTACAGGAACTCTCGAAGACTATAACTAATGATTTTTTTATCTTAAAACCACGTCTGAACCTAATATAATAATCTATAAAGGTTTATATCTTATTAAATTGCTCATGTTATTTGCAAACAAAATATATTTATCAAAAACCTCTTTTTTTTCTACGAGTATTTAGTATAGATATAAACAGCACTAGAATAGTGATGGTGTAATAATATTTGTTAAATGCAGATTGCTCTCTCTGGATATCGTAGGTTTCCCCTATGAACACAAACGAACGGTTTATCTATCCGTACCTCACACTACCGCAATGTCAACGCAACACAATTCCATTTTGACCACGTCCATATCCCCAGTAAGGGCCAAAATCAATTCCATTCTCAGAAATCATTTACAAAAATCAAATCATCCCGCTCCGAGTCTACGAGGCGAGCACAATGGCCTATTCGACCCGTCCGAAATACCCACGCGACTCAATCCTAACCCGTCGCGCAACGGCGAAATAATAAAACACTATAAAACAGCTACCAACTCCACACAATATGCTATTTTGCATTTGCAAATTTGAAAGTAAAATCTTCGGAGCTACTGTGTCGCAACTATGTATTACTTTACAACTAGCGACTGTTCTGCGTCCTATATTCAACCTTATTCGAAAGGGTTAACCGTCGCGCGCACTGTGCGGTCTCTCAGGCCCGCCTCGGAGGATTTTCGCGCAGACAATGCGTAATACGTCACGAGGCTCAGTTTACGGTCGCAAGGTATCGCTAGCGGTTTGACACATCGCTTAACGTGCATGATTTGTGTAGGGTTAAAAACCGACGGGTTTGAATTGATCATTCATATGTTGCAGTGTTTAGTAATGAAATCGACAGTTTTTACTACTGCCCTCGCTGCCAGCGCAGTCACAGTGAAAACTAACCTTTTATTTCTCGAAATTCATATGTATAAGGTGATTGTATATTATATTTGCAAATCTAATTAATTTGTAGAAGCAAGTACCGCAAAACATCCGACCTTTCTCGTGGTCTATTACATCATAGTCTCTTTGAAACTTGAATATTCAAATTAATTATTCAAATATTGTAGTAGTAATGACAATGTCTCATTACACATAAAAGTTTTAACCCTAAATAGAACAATGGTCGAAAAGACCCGATCTCATTAACAATCTAATGTTTACATTTGACTCAGCAATAACCGTCGCGGCGCACGGCTGCCCAACAAGAATGACAAAAATGAAACTAACAAAATGATCACAGAGGCCGGTTAACCCTTCGAGCACGGTTAGTTAGCGGCGGCCTCAGCGACCGCCCGCGCATATTTCGGGGTAATCGCACATGAAATTGGCGAGCATGCAGATAAATGCATTTCAATAGCCCATTCTGGGACATCAAAAGGTAAATTACTGAGTTCTAATCATCTGGAGTTGTGCTGTAATAAAATAAATTGGTTTGCAGTGGTCGGGTCAAACGCTTGTGGGAATACATGTAGGGTTATTGTGCACTTATGATTTACAAGACACTATAAAAATTCTTAGAAATACACCATCACGTTTAAATGTGATTATGAACAGAAAATATGCCATTACAAGACATTACAAGTACACATTTGTTTGTTAAGGACACCGTTATACTGCCGTTGAGAGACATGCCTACTTTCTTTATAAAATAATTTTTATCTATCTTTACATCAATTACCGTGTTTTTCTTTTCTTTTATTATTGCAATGAATGGCGAGACACATGCAATTCTCCTTATGGTAAGCGATACGACCGCTCATGGACAGTAGCAAAACCAAACAATACCATGAATTACAAAGCAATGCTCGGCATTCCACTGCGCTCGCCATCCTGAGACATAAGGTGTTAAGTCTCATTATGTCTAGTAGTTACGCTGGCTACAATGTCCTTCAAACTGGAACACAAAAATGCGTTTACACTACTATTTGGCGGAAGAAATGGACATTGCAGAGATCTACCACCAGTAGTCAAAATTATCAGAAACGTCACACTCAATACATTAATATTGTAGTTGTGAGCCCATATTCTAACCACCATACCGCTGACGTCATTGTTCGGAAATTACATGTGGAGTAACAAAGCTTACCTACACCTGCATATGATATAACATTATATGCCATATATGATATATGATGATTGTAAATCCAATCAGTGTTAACAATGCAATGTCCGTGACACCTGATTGGATACTGTGTACCACAACACATCGTATCTAATACAAAGGCGATCAATCCTGCGTGGCTTAGTTAGTAAGAGGCTGGAAGTGAAACGAGAGTCGCGTGTTCGATCCTCGCACCAAGACTAGATTGATAAGATGATTAAAAAATGTCATGAGTATTTTCTAGAAATTCATCAGGCTTTGTAGGCATTACTCTGACGATTGGCAAGAAATAAAAACATCTAATACGAGTATACAAAATAAAACAGCTATTCCTCAAAAATTATACCTGTATAAATCCGGCTCGAAGGACCAAAAAATACACCCAAAAATCGCCAGATTTCAGTCTCTACTTTTTAATTTCACCCAACCGTTCTATTGGTTTCGGGTATTCATATTGAAATGAGTTGCAAATAGAAAGGTAATGGCGTAGGGCGATTGTCCAGAGTTACGTGCGCATTGTGGGACACCCACAAAGGGACATTCGGAGCCGATGTACTGGCACCAGCCTTCCGCTGTTACGCGACGTTTTGTTATCGGTTTTTGTTTGGGGTGAAATGTAAGCGGCAGCGAGAGCGATGCTGGAAATCCGTATCAATGATTAATCACGCGCTTATAAACATTAGCACGGGTCAAACACTGGTTTGTAGCATTTGAAAGAAAGAAAGAAGGAAATTGTTTATTGACATAGTATGAAATGCAAATAAATAACAAATAAAGTTCACACAATTCGTTAAGAAAAATTTAAAAATAAACTTAAAAATTTTTAAAAATACATTTCGTGTATCCAATTTTAAGCAGCATCATAATGACAACCGGCGGGAATTCTCCATTACTCGCTAGTGAATACTCTAATTTGATTGGACTGTACTTACCATAAGGTGTATTTTAATGTAGAGACAAGATAAACATTTTACCGAATACCTATATCACTGCATGCGCCTAGCAGAAGGACAGTCAGATTAATCCGCTGCAGGATAACACTAAACTTTTTCAAGATTCTCCTACTGGATGTTACGTTTTATTCATACTTACAAGCCCTTCGCAAATAATAATATAACTACTATTCTCTTGAAATAAAACGAATTATATAACGAATAACACGACTTTGATTTAATTTTTTGTAATTGAAGTGATCGAAATGTCTGGAAATTAAAAAATGTTAAAATTAAATCAAATTCGCGATAAAATCCGTCAGGATTCGTTTCATTTCCATGTGTAACATTCGCGTAAATCTTCTTAGAATGGTTTCTTAACCATTACGCTATTCTCTTATAACATACACCACGTATAAACAGCACACAGCGCGTCGAGTTCCTTTGTTCAAACGACAGTTTAGCAAAAGCAATTTTGTGTTTTATGTGCGACTCGCGGCTCGCGACTCAGAGCAACAGATAGATACGGACGCAACACTTACATACCAAACAACACACATAAATGACACTTGATGATTTCGCGTCGTTTTATTAATAGAGATGCACCTATAATGCAATGATTTTGAATAATATTAAACTCCGTATTCTTTTAAATTATCTATGCCTCTTATTTTTTTCAATTAGTACAGAGTGACCGTACAGTTGCATAATGGTAAGTGCAGTGGTTAAGGTTGCAGGAAGTCGCTGGATGCAGGGCGCTTCCAATAGGCCAATGTGGAGATCCTTGGGGGAGGTCTATGTCATATGTGCAACAGTGGACTTCCTGTGGCTAAAGAAGTGCACTGCGGTCTCATTAAGTTTAACGACTGTCTAAAGATTATTAACACTATATCTCACTTGTCGAAATAATCATGTCTGCCTACTTAGGCGAATACGAAAATCTTGGTAGAATTTTCGTACTCGCCCAAGATTTTGAGTCCACAACAGAGCCGTTACTTCACTATAGCTTTCTATAAGACAGTAATACTACCACCATCAAGCCCATTTGGACAGCAGATTTAACGACCTACAATCACCACTTAGCCTCTAGATCCTAGAGCACCAATACAACTCGACGACAAAGACTGACTCCACCAAAACTCATAAATCTATGACTCATAGACGTTCCCAATTTGAAAAATAAAAATAGTGTACAGTTGGCGGGAACAAAGGGTGCTTGCGGCGGCGCGCGCGGGCTGGCGCGGGTTATTAGGACGTGTCGGCGTCCATCTTGCGATGATTAGTTTATGTGACGCTGGGCGAGACGAGCGAGGGCTTGGACCAATCTCTGCGGTTGAGGCTGCGGTTAGATGGTATTACGTGTGGAGAAAGCCATGGTGACAGACGCAAATCTTGGCTATCGGTTGAAAAGTGGTGGTGTGAGAAAGAGTTTCAAAACTTTGATCAGGTTTTTTTTCTTGATTTGGCAAATGAAGAAACAAGTTGCCGAATCAATGCTCACGATTCATGCAGTCTGCAGTTCGTCTAATGTTTAAGTGTTGTTGGATCAGCCAGATGAGTACTTTCTTATCAGGTGCATGCTGCCAAAGACCAAACATTGGCATATTTGCATCAGTAAGATAATTATAAAATAGTAACGCTTTATAAAGTTCCTATTGCGCTCTATAAGATGGACATCCGACGCTACGCTTTCCGCAGTAACTATAAACTATATTAAAGTATTATATAGCAAATCCACAGCTGGAACCCTTCCTAATCATTCCAAATCATTGGTAAAAACACAAGTTATGTAAAAACTCGAACAACACGTAATAAGTGCTTGGAGAGCAGATAACATTCTGTCGTGCATGAATCACACTTGACATTGTGGCCGCTATCGGCTAAACGTTCCACTCGTACGTGCGCGGGAACGCAACCCGCGACCCCTACTGACACACATTGCACTTAGCGCATTGACAAGTCTGTTTAAGTTATTATACTTTAGCTTGATATACTGCTATAGGTACCTGATGGTCACAGTTCGATTTTATTCTCGTAAGATATTGTAAAGTTAGCAATGAAGGAAGAAAGTCTTGGATGCCCGGCTATAAGCTGGGTGGAGGACCTGGTTAAGGTTGCAGGAAGTCGTTGCATGCAGGTCGCTTCCAACAGGTCGATGTGGAGATCCTTGGGGGATGCCTATGTCCAGCAATGGACTTCTTGTGGCTTAACATTTGACCAGAACTTGACTGTTATGGATAGTATAAATACACATATTGTCTGTTAGTAGTTAATATTATTCCAAGGTGAGAACGAACTGTGATCAGCATTGTTGAGTGAATTGAGGCTTAGTTGAGGATAGATAACCAAAAGAAATTGGTGAGACCAATGAATCTTTAATGGTAGTCCCGTATTGGCAAGCTCAGCGTCGAACATCCAGCTGCATAGAAGATTGTAGGGAGTCGAAATAACAGCTTTGGAATCCCATAGCTGAAGACAATTATAAAAATAAAATTAAGGTGATAAATTATAATTTTAATAGATTTACTAAAAATCTTCTAAACACACAGAATAATCCATGGCGCAATCTGATGGTAATGATATCCGGCAGAGGCAGGCAGTTCCCGCATTAACTAACTGCATTAACACGTTAAATAAACCCAACAACTAGTTATTTGACGCTGTAACGTTAATCCCGGGAACTGTTTCCGTTGGTACTCGCGATACGTCGATTTTAGCTTTAGGAGGATATGTATGCTACATTTTGCTAATCGTCTGACTCTGGAACGTCGCGGCAGGCCCAGAAAAAGATGGCGAGATGAGTTGGACAGCTAGGAGAGAACCAGGAAGAGAGCCCTGAACCAGGACCAATGGAAGGAGGGTGGGATAGCCTTTGCCCTGCAGTGGACAGTGTAGGCTGATGTACAATGTACATATGTATTTACATGTGTATGTTGCTAATCAATTGTAGTGCAGTTGTATATAAATCTGCTATTAATTGCCACTGTTAGTTTTTATTCATCAATGATAGATGTTGTGTGAAAATGGCGTACGATAGATGCTGGATGATATCTGATATACATCTGATACACAAACAAAAATAATTTATAAATCAGGATTGCTCATAAAGATGTCAAACAATGACAAATAACTTTCGTATTTTTTTTCGAAAGCATGTAAAGTTCTTCATCTCTCATAAAGTATGTGTTGCGTACTAAGGCAATTATATATCTTACAAAACAGCTCACGAGAGCTAATTATTCTAATTATAGAACTTTAGTATTTCAAATGACGTGTCGTACGACAATGTACACGAGCCATCTGTACAATTCACCCGCGCGTTCGCATTGCACCAGCCCCAGTGTTTGGTCGCGTTAACATTTAATAAGCTTTAATGCCGCGGAACATGCCGCACATCAGCCAACGCCTTGTTTATTATATTGATCTATTTACATAAGAATTTTAAAAAATGTAGTTTTACACAAATATTATAATAAAGAAAAAAGTATTTAAGTCTCACTGCACAGCATAGGGCTGTTGTACCATTGAGAATGCTTAGACTACAGACCTCGCACTGGCCAGGCAGGTTGGAAGACTTTGCACACTACAAAAATTCTAGTAAAAATATTGCTCCACAATGTTTTCCCGCGTCGTTAAAGTTCGTGGTAGTTAACAAACAAAACACCCATGACATTATAATGTTGAGTATGTGTCCTAAGATTCGAACTCGCGTCCATCATAAGGTTCACAACAGGCTACCACGCACACAACTTGTAAGTCCAAACAAAACTATTAGCTAAGAATATCTTAAACACAATCCCAAAATATAAACGCTACAAAATATAATACATCCGAGATATCAGAACGTATGAGAGCGCACAGTGGTGCATTACAGCGCCGGGCGCGGGGCCCACCCCCCGGCACCGCTGTCAACTGTCAATCACGAGCGTAAGCGGATTTGCTCACCCGCCTACTTGTGTTGTGGCACGAGGTGTAGGAGACAGCGTTTAGTGGGATCAAAAACATAGAGTAAGAGAAGTTAAGAGTTTACTGTGGCGTGTTATATGAGTACAGAATATAAATGATCACATTCCTTAATAGTGGTATCAGGTAGAGACCACTCTACAATGAAATTACTATAAACTTCTCCCGTAGACAGTCCACTGCTGATAAACCTGATGTTTTTTTTTGCCAATTTAGACCGTAGTCCTCTACGCTGACATGCATTACAGAAATTAACTGCAGGCTTGTGAACCTCACATTCTTGTAAGAATATCTTACGTGTTCAGGTTTTTAGCCTGATCCACTATTGCAAAATCACGCAATGGCGCACGACAAACAAACAAGACAGCAGAAATATCGCAACCACTGTTAAACTATTCTCTCCTTTTCCCATCCTTTTTCCTTCCTACTCCCCTCCCAATGGGGCCGACAACACATCCAGGACCCAGCGTTGTGGATATTCATGAGCGGCAGTGATCGTTTACCATCAGATGACCTGTTTGCTCGTTTTCTGGACCTATAGAATAAAAAAAATTCACAGGCCAGGCAGCAATACAAGTATCAAGTATAGTACTCCCGCAATAAGAAGTGTTACGTGTGCCATTATAACAAAGAACAATATTCTTACCTCCACAATGTTATGTCTTGTACCACGCAATATGTACTCGGTATGAAAGTTTTATTTAGTTATTGCAGTCACAGTTTCCCGCGCATTTTAATGATGGAAACCACATTATACTTTCACATTGTCGTCACACTGAATCCTTCCCTGGGAATTTTAATTAACACATATGATTCAAAATGCAAGAATACGCTTTAAACGGAATATTGTTATCAGGTAATTTATTTAGTTTTAGAAAAAAATGTCCAGTAATAAAATGTTAGTTGAGACGTCCAGCGGCTGAAGAAAATGAAAGCAATTATAAGGTATCGACTAGAATTTTATTTTACACACGCTTTAAAACAATAATCAGAAGCAGGCAAAATTGTGCCAAATGGCGATAGATAACTATTGTCTCTCGATACTCTGTTTAGACAGCTCTGCACGAAACATCAGACAAGGTCACTCAGTTTAACGAGTTAATAAATAATAACTTTAACGGTGAAGGAAAACATCGTGAGGAAACCTGCATACCGTAGCGATATAAAAGAATTTCTACGGTATGTAAGTTCGCCAACCCGCACTAGGCCAGCGTGGTGGACTACATGGCCCTACCATTCTCAATCGATTCTTTCGATTGTAGAGTAGGCCCGTGCCCAGCAGTAGGACGTGTATGGGCTGATAAAAAAATAAATAATAATAACCATAAATAATACACCCAACAGTTACATACATAGTTCTGACTCCACACTAAGATCGAGTCTTGTATCGTGGGTATCAGAAACTACGAGAGACTTTTCGGTCTCACAAACAACCAGACCCGAAACAAATAATTGTGGTGCACACAACATTTGTCTCGGAGCGGGGATCGAATCCGCGGCCTCTCGTTTCACAGTCGGTATTATAAATGAAAATTAAGTTTAAAAAATCTACTAGCAGGATTTTATTTGATTATATTTTATAAACAAACCAGTAATATTTAATTACCTTAGTGAAATCCTTACAAAAACATTTACCACAGGGGTGGTCATAATCGCGACTCGGGAGCTTTCGCTAAGCTCATCGGGTTACTACAATAATGTTTGCCTTGTCCAAAGCTTATTTGCCATAGGGTCGGCATTAACCTATTCGTTTCGTATACAGGGTGCAAACAACCCCCGCTAATATACCACCCTTCCATACCCAATCCTGTCAGATTAAAAGTATTGGTTTGTACAAATGTTTATGTTTTTTTAATTATTTATGGTTAGTGGTTGTTGAGTAGAAGATCGGGAGCAAAGTAATCAGCTGCTAATTGACAGCAACATCTCCAACTTCAGAGTTATAAAATGTATTTATACTCAACTATCATCCATCCATCAGCCAAAGGAAGTCCACTGCTGAACATAGGCCTCCCCCAATGATTTCCACAGTAACCTGTTGGAGGCAGCCTGCATCCAGCGACGTCCCGCGACCTTTACTAGGTCGTCTGACCAACTAATGAGCGGATGTCCTACGCTGCATTTTCCGTTAGGTGACCTCCAATCGAGAACTTTTTGGTATTAATACTCACTATGTTACATTTCTCGATGAAATATTTGTGAATCTCAAAAGCTTTTTTCTATTTATTATGCGACGAATGGCGAGACGAGCATGCCATTCGCCTGATGGTAAGCGATACGACCACTCATAGTAGCTAAACCAAACAACACCATGAATTACAAGGCAATGCTTGGTTTTCAACTGCGCTCGCCATCCTGAGACATAGGATGTCAATTATGTCCGGTAGTTATTCTGGTTCCAATATCCTTCAAACAGTGCATTTACACCGCTGTTTGGCGGAAAAAATAGACATTGCGGTGGTACCTATCCAGATGGCGTCTCACATATGAGACCTACGACCAGTAAAATTCTTGTATGCGGAGATCAAACTTACCTACTCTTTTTACAGCAACATAATTTCCTACGCAGTCCACTATCTCCTTACCTCTCGTTTTACAGCTACATTATCTCTCATTGTAACCACGTATGTAAAAAAATAAACTAGGCGGATAGATTTTCCTTATCAACATACATAAGTCAACGAAAACATATGTAGGTATTGTTTTTGTAAATAAAACAGAATATAAAAAAAAACACGCACCGTTTTGAATCCGAGACTCTACGGTCCATAACCTTCTCTCATATCACTTTACAATGCAGAGCAATAATACCACATATCGGACCAACATCTCCAATAACTTTGCCCACAAATCCCATTCTTAGAAGTGTAAGGCACATTATCTGAATACAAGGATGCTGAGATAATCTGTTAAAAGGTGGCACGGAGTGTTCGCGTCCAAACGCATTAGCACATCGGATGCGTCTCAAAGAATACGCGTTGTACCATGCTCGATATGTAAGTGTGTTGCAAGTTACAAGATTTATACTAATTTAAAAACGAAATGGAAAATTTTCATTGATTGTTGGGAATAACAAATGTTTCAAAGTTTACGGGACTTAGGCAAT
Organism: Theretra japonica; assembly: GCA_033459515.1. Lineage (NCBI taxonomy): Eukaryota > Metazoa > Arthropoda > Insecta > Lepidoptera > Sphingidae > Theretra > Theretra japonica. The sequence goes on from CM065949.1 coordinate 13,484,535, forward strand.
AGGAGATATTTAAATGTTACATCAATATAGTTATCGTCCCTTGGTCGGTGTTAACCGACCACCCACTTGGGTATTGCGACCAGTATCTCAAGATTCATAGCCATACTTACGTGTTGGCAATAGACCAACTAGGCCAAATCTACACTTTCCTCCGTTGACTGATTAATAAAATCTGGAAAAAGACCAATATCTCTCATTATACAAGTATTACTTTGGTTAGTTGCATGACTGCCTCAATGGGGTAGTTGTACTCAGGCGTAGTACTACGGTATGATTGAAAAGCTGAGGTCTCGGGTTCGAATCCCGGGTCGGGCAAAGTGATATTGGATTTTTCTATTCGTTATCAGCCCGGATTCAGGAATTTGTGCCCGATATGGCGATAGGCTTGCCCCCCATCGTGAAAAGGAAAACACAAGGGGAAACGTGGGTGTCCAGGTAGCACCTCTGCCTACCCCTTCAGGGAAAAAGGCGTGAGTTTATGTATGTATGTATGTTTGTATGTAGTTTGGTTACTTTTAACTGCTACATCATTTATCTTCGGCGTCATTCGAAAAAGGCGACACATTCCATTGTTGGGATAATACGGGATGGCACAGCGTTTGGTCACCTCGACCTCAGATTTTTGTAATGGAGAGACGACAACATCCTTTCACAGTTTAAATCGCAACCATACAGTTTTAATTCTTCGCTATTAGTTTAAAAAAGGAAAATAGGACATGCATTATAGATGACTAGTGTAAATGCAAAGATGTTTTTGTTTTGATCTCGTGTTTTTTGTTCATTATAAACAAAAATGATAGTGTTATGTAGGAGGCAGGAGCGGACCTAGAAAGGAGATCGTAGGGGTGATGACGCCCCAATCCAAATCCCCAAAAGGATGCGCAATTAACAATTTTTCATAAAAATTGCATTCAATTTGGTATTCTTATCACCTTTTTACAGTCCAATCCCCAAAGCTTGTACTATGACCATCCGGAGTGCAACTAATCGAACTGCTTATCTAAACTATCACTTACCTTGTAACCACCAGATGTCACATAAATTCCAGACAAACCCAAATTCGCAATTTTTCACCAAGCAAAGTCCAGGAGCTGTAAAGTGCAAACAGTGTAAAGACCAAAGTGTAACAGTGTATGGTGTAGAATGATCCGCTAATGGGGGGTAATTGGCCGGAATAACCACATTAGCCCGCGGCCGTAACCCGAGCCGGCGATACTGCGTGTTTTAAATCAACCAATTACTATGTTAATGCAACTAAAATATCGGTTTACTTGGCCATTCTATTCACTAATTTAATTATCTACTCATTATCGGGATAAGGGCGGAAGGGACATTTTCGGTTAAATTAATTCCATAACTACGTGATTTTTAGGCCATGTTTTGGTTCGCGGTTTTGTTGTGTTAAAGTGTGTAGAGATGCACTGCAGCTACCTTAAGTTGCTGTAGGAATGCTTGGTCTATCAGTATGGTATCACTGTGTCAGTAAACCGACTAAGCGACAACTTTGCTGTCGTATTTCGTTTGGTGAGATTTTCGAAAGCCTAATAGGTACTGCTTTTCTCTTGTCGTCCTTTTATCTTCCATTTCTCTAGCATTTTGCGATGCCAGCAATATACGACTCACGTGTTTAAGATGTTACAGTGGTAATCAATTACAATCAGGTAATTCGTTGGCTTATTCGTCTTTTAAATAGAATAAATGTTTACGAAAAATGCAGAGATTTCGCAAATTATTTAGGTACTATTGTCCCCCTGGCATCGAAACTAGTCTAAGGGTTAATTTACATGCCAGAGCTCTCATTCAGAGTTTGGATTTTTCCATGCTAAAGTTTTTCCAGTTATATATCTAATACATATCATAGAATAGTTAGGCTATGGATTGCTAAATTTAAATAAGAAATAGATAAGTATTCCTACAATACCTGTTAAAATAACCTGTGCTGACTGCTGAGCTCGCATAAGTGTGAGATCAGAGCAAGAAATAAAAAGAATTCAAAAAAAAACCTCTACTTTATAGAATTAATATTTTTATTAATATCTCATTATGCATGCTTGAACAACCCTAATTTGACGATGAAGGTTCACTAGTCAGTAGTCGCTACACTATCCCTACTGCATTAATACATAATAATAAAATACTACAACAATACAGCACATATAATAATAATATAATCCATTGACTGTAATACAACCATTTAACAAGTCTCACGCGGTGTCCGTTGACGCGCATTATTCGCCCGTCCGCCGCTTCGCCCCCTCGCCCCTTCGCCCCTCGCCCCCTCCGCCCCTTCGCCCCCCGCCAGTGTCACACATAGGTACATAATTACGCGCGACACAATAGAAGTGGTACAATGGCGAATGTATCGTTAGTGAGATGACGCCGACACCCGCCGCGCCGGGGTCGGGGGTTCATTTCCGGGAGATGCCAATAATGGCGGTTTAGTTATGTGATTAATTTTGAGACTTTGTTCATAATTTTATTATAATATTACGGTGTATGAAAACTGATTTCGTAATGTTAGTCCTACTGTAAGCAGTTCGGAATACATATTCATATATATTTATTTGCGGATTAAAGGATTATGTAGATTCGCCACTTCCCTCTAGATCTGAGAGAACTTTAAAATACTCCCTTTTGTACAAGAATTTCAAGTGTAATAATAAAAAAAATACATCAAACAGATTTCATGTGTGTATTTCATTGTACTTATATCAATTTGACTGAAAACATATACAAATATGGTAGGTACTATTTAACGCCATATAGACAACCATAAGAATTACACAACTTTAAAAAAGACAATTATTTTTTATAGCAATAGTTATCCCTTACATCCACTGCCGTCACTAATACTACTGTATTGTAAACATGTTTCCAAAACTTGAGGTGTTAGGATCGCCCCTGCCCACCCCGCTGTAGCAACAAAGGGAGAAAGGCTTAATCCTTATTGAATACAGACCCTGGGAAAACGCTTCACTTCGACATGTGCGCTGAGCTTACTGCTACTTACATAAGCTAAATTAGCGGGCTTGTAAGCCGTCATAACATGAGCAACATGCGAGGATCTCGAGATGTTTGCTGAATAATAGTAAATAAATACCTACATACAATACTCACATACATAATTCCTTCTTCTGATGTGATCTAAATATGTCAAGTTTCAACAACTACGAATTTACAATAAGTCCTTTCGGTATCACAGCTTTTATACCAATCAAACCTTTTTCTTAGCCTGAGAAATGAATCCATCGGTTTTCATTTTCCTGTCGACATCTCATACCTCGCGCAATAAAACAGTCAAAGAGACATGCGTAAAAATACCTGGTCGCACAACAATTTATTCACCAAAAGACCAAAGCCCACGCTGTAAAAAATTAAAAACGTCACAAACCCTCATATCGCCAACCTTCCAAAATTAAATAGTTAAATTGAACAAAGAGTAATACGAGGCGACAGTCCCGAGTCCTGGCCACAAATAATTGGTGAGCCACATTCCTTCGCCTCGCATCACCTTACGAAACACTACACCAGCTGATTCGATCACAATGGTCCCCGTCCGCATGCATTATATTATTTCACATTTATATATACATTTCATTGTAATTCATCTGTACATTTATACTTTGGTGTTAGAAAATGGAATTTCATTTTTTGTCATGGTGCTGTGAAGGCGTCTTTTTTAATAAAAATTTAATTTTACGAGAGAGGTGTTTTGGATCTTCTAATAATATAGAGGCAATATTAGTCGTAAACCTTGATGTATTCATAAATAGCTTAAGAGAGGAAACACACCGTAATAAATCCTTTAAAATATATAATTTAAATATAACCTATTTTAATTAAATATAAAATAACCAAACCATTCTCACGATCTAAATTATGTATATTTTGTAGTTGAAGTTAAACAGTTGACATTGAACTATTACCTTAACTCAGTCTTTATCATTAACCCATTAACCATTCTGAAGTTCTTTAATGGGTACCACTATTATTGTATTTTTAACTTCTTTAATTGTTTTCGAATATACTTGTATACTTATTACTTATTAGTGTCCGACCGAAACTAGTTTTTCAGCCGAAACCGAAACCGAAACTTATTAAAATTATGATTATTTACTAAAATTCACTGATTTTTACATTTACTAAATAAATTTATTAAATAAATGTAAAAAAAACAGTGAATTTTAGTAAATAATCGTAATTTTAAATAAATTTCAGTTTCGGTTTCAGCTGAATAACTAGTTTCAGTCGGACACTAATATTTATTACTTAGCATATCTAATCTCGATACTATTATATAAAAAATATACCTATATTTATTATTTTAAGACCTATATCTATAACACACATACAAAAGTCTTACCAAACATTCTCTTTACCCAAGTAATGTTACTTTCAACACTTAACAGGTCAGACTCACATAGTACCTTTAGAGTACATACGATAGCTATCAGTCACGGTACGCGACCTCGACTATCGTTTGTGAAAAACGCTGTGCTATTGTTATGTAAACACTCCAACATTCAACGCAATTTTGTTTGTCATTGTAACTGAACGCTCTTATGTAAACGAGAATGGATCACCTGCAATATGTATTTTATGGCCGGAAGAAAGGCAAAGGGTACATATCACGGTACAAATGTATTTAAAAGTTGACGCTTGTCTATGCCTTAACTCCTGGTATTACTTTGTCTATGAACAGTGGTGGCCGATTATAATCATTAAGGAGGTAATTAGCACAATAAGAAATATCCTAAATCCTCAATTATCAATAAGTACAACCTAGGAGTCATAACAATTGAGCAGTTTCTTTAAAATGTTATATGTATAAAGATTTCCACTCCGGACCGTAGCTTTCTCTACACAATGTTTTATGAAACTACTACTATTACAATGGTTGGAATTTAGACACGTTTTTCTACACCTTATTTCCACTGCACTAGTTCTTCAAGGATCATCAAATACATCTCAGAAGTGTCGAAACTTTACGTCACGCTCCAGAGGTGCTGAACAGTCTTAAAAAAGCCACCTTTATGCATATAGCCATAAGACCCAAATTACGATATGACGGTTTTGTATGTCACCTTAAAGCGATTGGGAATGAAAACATGTTGAAATAATCCGCATTGTTGAGGTGACAAATGGCGTGGATGTGGCGTGGCTGTGGCGTGGCGGTGTGCTAATGCGGCAGATACTGCGCCCGTGATCGATATCTCGCGGTAATCTCCCACCTTTTGCTGTTGTGATGACTATGGTTATTTTATTTTGTGGGATAAATGCTTACGAATATTTTTATTAAAACCAAAAAATAATATTAACTTGATAATAATTTTAACATTAAAATAATAGCAACAAAATATGAGGGATAATAAGTAGATACAAAAATTAAACATTACAACAAGGAAAAGTACTAATTTCTATTAATTAATACAACTAAAAGCTAACTTATAACTAGGTAATATTTCTTTGGACTTAATTTTATTCCTTATACACTGCTGCACTTATATACCTCCAAAAAAACTTCAAGATTGATCCTACTAAAAACCAATTGCAATACAAAATAAATTTAACTGAAAAAATCCCAAAAAACAAGAACCCCTGGTCACAACACGACACGGTGCGATGGCGTCAATTTTAACACCAACGGCTGCGTCCAAAACCCGCGCTATTTATTATTTGTGTATTATATAAATAAATAACACAGGATGAGTGAATGCTGACCCGTGCCATTGTCCTCCATTATACCGGGTGTATTGTGTTTTTATGATATGTCTCCTCGCGTTTGCATTACGGCCTATCTGTCTATTTGATTGCAGAGGCAAATATTTGATGACTCGATACCATGATAGTGGACGCGTCGACGCGCACATTGTGTTGTCTTTTGGTTCTTGTGGTAATGGTGTAACAGTCTCATAGTACAATATTTTTTATTGCTAACACGGAATTTGTGAGAAAAATATTTGTGAATGTTGCACGTCACACATTACCAAAAACTTGTAGTTCTAGCTTTTAGTTTTTTAAAGAATTAGAAGGGTAATTCGTGAAATAATTTCAAATCTAGAGCTTAAATAGTAATGTGACTGATATACGCACTTATTGTCTGAGTTTTTCTTTTGAATATGACTTGTATGATTCCGTAAAAACGTATGCATTGTTAGTGGCCAGTCGTTCCCAGGAAGTGCTAAAGATATAACGAGCTAAATGACACTACAACGCGTATCTAAATACCTTGTCAACCGCGATTAACTCATATGACTCACGGAGTCATCACCATTATCACAATGCTTGTACAAAGCAAGTAAAATCAACAATGGCCCCATGCAAAAATCATAAAGTGTCCACAAATCTTATCGTCATTAGGCCACGCTAATCCCCACTGAAAGAACACGAAAAAAATAAATGCGGATTCCCATTTTAATCCCCCAAACAATCCACTGCCTGTCAATGGATTTCTGAGCTTCTTATTCCGAACAGAAGTTGTTATTTCTGCAAATTTACTTTTGCCGTCGATATATCTTTGCATTGGAAGACAGATATTGGTTGGACAAAAATCACAGCCGCATGTAAAATTTTGCAGTAACATTGGCCAAATAGCTTCGTTCCAAGAATGTATTTTTTATGTGAAACTAGGTTAATGACAGCGGTCAGCATAATCCTGCCACGTCCGGCATCGATTACTCGCAAACAAAAAAACATTTCGCCACTAAAACATGTCAAAACAGTGTTTTGTACAATCCGGAAGGATTACAAAGATTAACATTGCAAGATAAAGAGTTATAATAAAGTTATTCATCGTGAGTCGTTTTGTTTGGCTTATCTTTGCGTAACATCTGGTTTTAATTGAAATTGTGAAATAATCCAACATTCTCACAGGTGAATATATTATTATCAAAAATCTACAAAGTATTATTGCGCGGAAATGAACGTTTCTAATAACTGAGTAAGCGAATCTTTGTGATCTTCAGAGTGAGGAAAGTTAATTATACTTTTTCAATTAGCTTTTTATATGGAGCGGTGGATCTTGCCAGTAGATGTAAGTTATACACACGTCTTAATTATTACGGACATATGAAAATAAATGTTAATACTTACGGGAAATAATAGTTTTTAATACAAACTGTATTAAAATAATAGGTATTTAATTAAAATATGGATATTAGATTTCTCGTTTTCTCTTATAGGCTATGCTACGATTTTCTCGATTTACGAGTCCACAACTCATACTTTATTCTTAATTTTCACCTACTTGTATGTCACTGTTGTATTCCAACATATGATAATTCTATTAAATAAATGACTGTACGATGTTCACCTACATTTTAAATCTATCAGAAGTTTTTAAATTATAACAGATACTTTGATGTCAACATTTAAGAGATCCAAAATATACTGTAGACCTATACCTAAAATTATATAGACCAATCTAAGGATTTAGTTTACGATTTTAAAACCGACAGCGTAAATATGCACTGTACTGTATCATAGGTATATATAACCCACTGCAGGGTAGGGGCTTCTTTACAATCGAAAGTACGAATAAGGGGAGTTGGTGATATAGTCCACCATGCTGGCCTAGTGCGGGTTGGCAGACTTTACATACCATAGAAATTACAAATCGCTATGGTATGCAGGTTTCCTCACGATGTTTTCTTTCATCTTTATATTACGTGGTGATTGACTATCAATACACACATGACTCCGAAAACATAAAGTTGTGCCCTAGGATATGCCTAGGATAATTCTACAAATTAAAAAAAAACATACCATAATACCTACTGACGCTATAAATCGAATGTTAAAGCATACAACCCATTTACAACAACATATAGCCCAATGAATCAGAGGTACTAGACATGAAAAAATCTATCTGCTTCAAATGTTTTCCCACATATAAAGTAACAAATATATTTCTAACACATTTTAAACCCGGGCATACAAAAAGTTTAGATCCAAGCTATTAATTTGCCACCATCCACCATGTCTCTAGCTTCAAATTTGGCAAAAACAAAGCACTAACGAGAGCGCAGTAACAAAACACCGGCATTTAGTTGAGCGATCCATCGTGATTAGCAGGTACCTCGCCTTGACGCAATTTTCGTGTAATTTCCCCGCTAATGGCCGACACACCCGGTTACTGTTACACTGACGTGCAATTACCTTTGTGATACGAGCCCGATGTTCGCTAAATACCGCTTGCTAGCTGCCACCTAGCTACGACACGAGGGTGCCTCCAATAGTGTCGGGTTGGCGCTAACTACCTGACTGAAAACTATGTGATCGCCCCTATTAGACAAACTAATTAATTATTAATAGCACGCTAAACTCCATATAGCCGCGTTGCTGGCTTAAATTACCTTACAATAAGAATAATAAATTACTCAATTAAGACTTTCGTAGCAGTAATTTGATACAAAATATACAAAACGAGTTATGTATCAAGTTTTGACTAGATTTACAACATTGTATACTAATGCCATCTATCGTGAGTTTTTTAAATTAATCGTATGACTTAGCTAGTCGCTAATAGAGAGCACTAGTATCATAACGTTTAATTAAAATACAATAAATAAGATGTCCTTTTAGTAACTAAAGTATAAGTTAATAATGCTTTGTTTAAATATGTAGTTCATTAAATTAAATATTTATATAATTTGCAAGATTTTATAATGTTAAAAAATATAACTTGTTTAAGTTTGCCATGTTGGTTTGTAGTCTGTACTCTCTGTATTGTGAAGTGACAGCAAATGTCAAACAACGCGTTATTTTTGTACCGTAATCGCATCTAAAAAAGCAAAATACATATAATGTTTGGAGTCAAAATGAATCCATTTAACGACACCGAACAAGAACAAGATGCCAATTCCGCATTAACCGAGTTAGATAAAGGTACAAAAACAAAATAACCTTCCTTCGATATCCCGCTGCCCTCTACATGAAACCGTAACATAAATACTTCATGACTTTACAGGTCTGCGGTCAGGAAAAGTCGGAGAACAATGCGAGGCGATCGTCCGCTTTCCACGTCTGTTCGAAAAATACCCATTTCCTATATTAATTAATTCATCATTCCTGAAACTCGCCGATGTGTTTCGTATGGGCAACAACTTCTTGCGGCTCTGGGTCTTGCGTGTTTGCCAGCAAAGCGAGAAGCATTTGGACAAGATACTGAATATAGACGAGTTTCTAAGGAGAGTGTTTAGTGTTTTGCATTCAAATGATCCTGTTGCGAGGGCTCTGGCGCTCAGGACGCTGGGAGCGGTCGCTGGTATTATTCCTGAGAAGCAGAATGTGCACCACGCTATCCGAAGAGGGTTGGACAGCCATGACAATGTGGAGGTTGACGCTGCTATCTATGCTACTACCAGATTTGCTGAGCACTCCAAGTAAGGGTTTATAAGTCTGTCTAGTATACCAAATATATCTTATTCCAAAAAGAGTTTAAATTTTGCTATGTTGATATAAATATCATCACCACAATAATACAATCCTTACTGAATTATAAACACCAATGATCTTCTTCTGCAAGGGTTTTTATGTCTCACATATCTATGCTGCACGAAAATTGAAATTATGATTTAAGAACTGACTTATCTATGTAATATAAATCTTCGACTATACACCTTGCATTGGACCTCGCAAAGGCCTTAAGACCAATGAGAAACCGTTGTGATTGTTATTAATAATGTATTTCAGCACATTTGCGGTGGCCATGTGCAATAAACTATCTGACATGGTGGAGTGTGAAAGTACTGCGGCAGAGAGAAGAGCCAAGCTAGTGAGAGCTTTGAGGACTGTACATGGAGGAGGTAAGAAAATTAATTCAACATAAAAAGTGTTATAGCAATGTCTATATGTCCAAATGCCCAATACTCCTTTCCTATTCCCATCCTTTGTCCTTCCTGCTCCCCTCTCAATTGGGCATCCATGATCCAGCGTTGTGGATGCTCATGTGGATGGTAAGTGATCACTGCCGCCCGGCAGTGATCACTTACCATCAGGTGACCTGTTTGCTGGACTAAAGTAATAAAAAAAATATTGCCTTTTATTTAATTTGTAATTGGCTATATGAACACTACTATTCTATCATCAAGTCTAATGACATTATATTGCCTGTCTAGACTACAAAAACTTTCTCATTTATGCTAAAAAGTATTAATCAATAAAGTATTTTATTTATCAGCTGTGCGGGCCCAAGGTGTGTTGAAACTTCTCCGATCGCTGCTGGAGAAGTTTCCCTCTTCAAGTTCAGTGCGGGCTGCCATTACAGCATTGACGCATATTGCCGCTGATACTGTTGTGCATGTTCCTGATCAAGTAAGCTCTATTCCATACATATTTATACATTTTATTACTTCAACACTTGCAGGAAAACCTTAAATGTTATGTATATAGGTATTTTTGTGTAGTAAAGTCTGTATAAATAAGAAGGATTCTAAAAAAGAAATCAATGGTCACACTCAGTCCGACTCCACATTACACAGTATTCCAAAACAACTCTACTTGATAAAATTGTATCGAAGCAGGATTTTTTTTATAGCTAGCCACCCTTTGTACCTACCTGGGAGGCTTTCATAACAACGATGATAATGGTTATTTTGGTGTGCCCAGGTGCAGCTCCTGCTAAGCCTGGCCCGCAACGACGCGCGCTCGGCGGTGCGGCGCGCCGCTCTGTTCGGGCTGAAGAAGCTGGCGGAGCACGCGGCGCTGTGGCCGGCGCACTGCATCGAGGAGCTGGTGCGCGCCGCCACCGACAGCCAGCACACCGACCACACCATGCTGTGTCTGCAGGTCATGCAGGTGAGATCAACACTAACTTTAACTTTGAAAATTAAAATCCCATCCATCCATCCGCCAAAGGAAGTCCACTGCTGAACATAGGCCTGTCCTAATGATTTCCACAGTGACCTGTTGGAGGCAAAATCCCATACATTAGCAATATAAAATATGTCCCAAATATATTGTAAAAATTAATGTTCTTGTGAAAGTTTTTACAATTGGTCCTAATTTTTTTTTTAATTCTATACTGTCCCATTACTGGGCAAAGGTCTCCTTCAAATCCTTCCACTTATCTGTATCAGTTCTGATACCATCCAAATGCTGCTAAATTGGTCGAGTTCATCACTCCACCTTTTCCAAGGCCAGCCACACTTTAATATATATAAAACAATTATTTAGAAATGAAATGGATTAAACGTTGCGATTTGTTAAGTTGAAGACCACATTAATCCCTTCAAAAAAAATGCCGTAGGGTGGGATGGAGCACATAAGGCGAAACATGGGTGGCTTGGTAGCACCTCTGCCTACCCCTTCTGAGAAAAAGGCGTGATTGTGTGTATGTATGTACGTTGATAGCCTTCGTGACGCAGTTGGATAGACTCTGGCTATGAAACTCCTCACAGATACAAATGTTTGTGTGAACCACAAGTATTTGGGTACTGGATACCCAGGTGACAAGGCTCGAGGTGTGTGGCTGTGCAGATGCTGGTGCGGTGCCCGGCCGTGTGCGCGGCGGCGGGGTCGGAGGCGAGCGCGGTGCGGCGCTACTGCGGCGCGGCAGCACTGTCGCACGACCTGCGACACGCTGCCACCGCCGCGCTCGTGCTCACCAACGTGCTCGTGCACTGGTACACCACACTACACCACTCTACCCACTGATACATATACGTATACACTGTCAAGGGTTAGGCAGAAACGCTATACTAAGCCAAAGGGTAATGCAATAATTAACGACTTTTACTACGGGGCCAACCCTGAAAACACCAAAAAAATCAGCTATTCCATATATTTTGCCGATTCAAAAGATACTTACCTTTTGGCTTAATATACCCTTTCTGGATATTGCTGCTCAGCTGAAGTCATTAACAAGTTGGTGGTACCATTTAGTTAACCTCCCTGATTATCCCCCACACACAAAATACCCACCCATAGGTCTAAGCATGGTAACTTAGATGATACCTAGCACTAAGCAGTCCATGGCATTTAACAAGAAATATGACTTTAAAAGGTTTGTATCTACTCAAAACATACAGACCCCTAAAAAGGTTTGTCAATGTATTGTCAACTTAATGTCAGTTTAAATAGGGTATATTTTAACTGTCAATGTCAATGTAATGACACCCTTAATGTAAGTAAAAATAGGGTATATTTTAAAAAAGATGATGTCAGTTTGACAAATTACTATAGCAGTCGGGACATTAGAGTAGCTATTATAAATGAAATTTTAAACTATTCAACATCAGTGACGAATGCAGACCAATGGTTAAATATATTGTTTTGAACATGTAATAATCAATGAATATGTTTGTAGTTATGAAGAATCTCTACCGGTGGACGGATCAGATCTGATGCTAGCGCTGGAGTCGCTTGTGATCGCCACGGGCGTGGAAAACAATCCCAAGAATATCAAGCCATTGAGAATTGGATTGCAGTGCTTGGTGAGTCGGTTTCCACTGCAATAGATATCTTAATATTCATTGCTTTCTGCAAATTAATTTAATTTTCATTTGCATCTTCAAAAACATAGATATTTTCTTGTTCATAATGTTGGTAGGACGGCTATATTATTTAAAATTGAATTAATTATTTAAAAACAACAATTTGCTATAAGTTCCATTGGTAAGTATATTTAGTTATTATCCATTTAAAACGAGTTTTAGTGGAATTCAATAGCCCTAAACAGTAAACCATTTTTTTTTTGTTTATCTTTTCCAAATAAATTGTGTTGAACAATCTGTCAAATGTCAGCCAATAGGAGGGCAGGAAATGGTGGCCCGGCACCACCATTTTTATCCACGTTTTTGAAGTGCCAATGCTCCCTCTACATTATAAATACTCTAGACGGAACCCAATAGACCAACTGCCAGACCTTAAGACACTGAGCTCCTGCGTATATCGGAAAGTTTGTATGATATAGACTAGAATATCATATAGTGTGACTTGTGATATATCACACTAGAAGCGATTTTGCGAATAAAATGTTATAAACAGAGACATACTGTATTGCTGTCTTTGTTGCTCCTATAACTGACAATATCTTTCCTTTCACTCTACTGGGTTCCTACGGGCCTCGTAGCTGCAGAGTTAGTTCTTGATCGCCGCCGCAATATAATGTATTTGTGTGCAGGTGCGTCTGTGCGGCGCTCAAGACGGCGCGGCGTCGCGTCGCGCGTGCAGCGTGGTGGCGCTGCAGGCCGAGGCGGCGGCGCGGGCCGGCGCGGGGGCTCGCCTGGCGGCCCTGCTGGAAGCCCTGGCCGCACTAGCATCCGCCAGTCCGCCCGCCATACCCACTGCACTGCCGCCGCTGCAACGCATACTGGCGCTGCTGCACAAGTATGCGTATACTTGTGTACATCATATATATAAACACATACAAAGGAGGGATGGAAGTAGTAGTAACACCTATAGTCCACCAACTATAGAACTAGAGCAACACTCAGCTGACATATATGTACATGTACTTTCCTTAAGATAGGCAGCGACTTTGTTGTGCTGGACCCCTGGCACTGCGGAGGTCTATGGGCAGCGGTAGCCGCTTTCCATCAGGCGGGCCGCTAGCTCGTCTGCCTATAACGGCTATAAAAAAAAACATGTTGGTACTAAACATATGAAGTGATCTAATTCCACTTCGTACCCTATTTTAAATTCCACAAACTAATCAATCCAAAACATTGTGAAAACAAGGTAAGTACAATGTGAAAACCAACGTGATGCAACTGTGTTGATGTATTTTGCCCAATAAGTGAGATTTCCAGAGTTATACATCCTGTGTCCTCTCGATGTCCTCCTACTTTAAAAGTTAACAATGCACCTATGACCCAAATTATGCAGATATTGACAGGCAGCTATAACAACGTACCATCAGATAAATTAATGAATAAAACAAGAATGCAACTGCTCATCAAGAAATGTAATTCCGCAGTGAGGTGAGACAGAACAAGATGTGTGACGACGGCACCAACCTGGTGCTGGCGTGCACGGTGCTGCTGCAGGAGCGAGCGGGCGCGGCGCTGAGCCGCAGCATCTCCAGCGCGTGGCACCGCACCGTGCTCGCCGCCATCGCACCCGCCGACGGCTGGCTGCGCTACAGAGTGGCCAGGGCGGCGCTCAGGTACATATATACTCCTTTTATTTACTTTAGTGCCTGATATGGCGATAGGTTCGTCCCCTATCACATCGTGGAACGCAAAATACAAGGCGAGACGTGGGTGTCCTGATTACACCTCTGCCTACCACTGATGGGAAAAAAGCGTGTGGTTTATATATGTATTTACTTTACAATGTGTTTTAACTATGGTCTATGTCTGTATTGCTCGTGCAACATGCCGTGGAACATGTTGCAGTAACGTGATATAACAACCACATTTGTACTGACATACTGTTAATGTACACTATGTATATGTTGACAGTTTTAAATTCACGTTTGAAAATGAACAAATGCAGGTGATAATATGTAATAAAAATTTTGGAATTATGTCAATTTTGCTAAAATTGATAATACAATAAAACGGGTATTTTTTTTATGAAATTTTTGTATTTTTTATCTGTGGAGACTATATATGTGCGTTGTGGTTTTGTTGCAGATACGGTCACCACAGCCTGGCAGCAGACATCTTGAAGCGGCTGTGTGAGGAGGCGCCCAGCGAGGCGGCACAGCGCTGGCTCACAGCATTACACAGAGCCGCTGCTGCTGACGCTAAACTTATTAAGGACGGTATGTTAACTTGCGATAATAATAATAATTGTGTCGAATGGCATGGGACCGCCGTCTGATGCCATTCGATACTCTGGACGGTATTTGCGCTTAACATCAGGTGCAGTACAGTCATTATGCCGTGCCAGGGTAAAAAAAACTATTTTGAATTGAATACTGATGAGATTTTTACAATTTTTTTGGCTAAATGTTGGGTGTGATCCGGCTCGAAGGACTACAAAATGACTTGGGATAATATCTGTATTATATATGATTGATACAGGTCATGTGAGTTTTGAATTGTTACATAGCATTTTGATGAGTGAAAAATAAGCAGGCCAATATAATTGAGATTTTTTTACTGCAGTGTTTAAATGGGGTTCGTTGTTTGATTAGTTGTGAACTTAAATATCTACTTCGAAATGTTTAAATCCATGGCTGGCGTTTTAACTCAGTTGTGGATTTTTGAGAGGATATTTATGCGAGTTTGATGACTTGTTTCACGTCCTCTCCTCTCGTCTAGTAGAGGAAACGTAGTGTTATAGCTCATACATGAGCATAACATATAGGCTATATTTAGTTAGTTACTACATAAGATGCATTAAACTGGTGTTCTTCTTTTTTGTTCGAGTCAATGGCTCAAAATGGTTTGCACTAAAACTCTTACAATTTCCCGGTCCAGTAGGTCGCTACACTTATGGCAGCGTCTGTAGCCTCGGTGATGTCCCTTGTAGAGGTGGTAGGGCGCAGTGGGCACATTTGAACTAGTAGTTGTGCAGGTATCTCCGGGTTGGAGGAGTGCAGTGCGAGCTGGGAGGTGTGCAGCGGGGGCGGCGGGGGCGGCGCGTGCGGCGCGGGCGGCGCGTGCGCGGGGTGCGCGGGGTGCGCGGCGTGCGCTCCGCTGGCGCCGGCGTGGATGCGCGCGCGGGCCCGGGGCCTGGCCGCGCTCGCCAGCACGGCCGCCGCCGCCCGGGCGCTCTGCACGCAACCACCACCTGCCATCGCACACGCGTACGCACAGGTACCATGCCATACCACTACTCTCACAACTTGCTACTATCTAATACACCTTTGACTCATTATTTTAGTGTTAAAACTAAATTATAACTAAAGAGACGTTCTGAATGACAATAAATCAATCAAGTGTATAGTCAAGAACATTTTTCTAATTATTTTAACGTAACACATTAGTTGACTGTATTTGAAAACAATTTCGCTGTTGCACAACCCGCACAAAAAATTCACAAATATCATGAAACGGCCCGTCCCAGCTTCACTAGGTGCAGATGTTTTTTTTATTTCACCCCTCACCAGATACAAGTTATTTTTCGTACAAAATGGGACACCTTGTTTATATATTATGCATATATACCTTCCTCTTGAATCACTCTATAAAAAAAACCCGCATCAAATCCATTGTGTAGTTTTAAAGATCTAAGAATACATAGAAACAGACAGACAGTAGGAAGTAACTTTATTTTATACTATGTAATGATTAAAAGCAATCACTGCGAACAAAATCTATACACATTACGTATGTATTAACAAAAATGAAAAAAAATGCAAGATCTGTGGAGCGAAAGGAAATATCCAGGTAAGCATTATAGCATGTATGTAAAAATGAACATAACAAAAAGTACATCTACTCCTCTTTTATACACATTTTTCCACAATATCCCATTTTATTATTATAAGTCGATGGATGCAGGCTCCTTCCAACAGGCCGATGAGGAGATCCTTGAGAGAGGCCTATGTTCAGCAGTGGATATCTTGTGGTCGAAGAGAAGAAGTAACTTAACTGTATTTAAATATTATTTTTTACTACTTGTTACATATTTACTATACTTCTTGTCTTCTATTCTTCACACTTTAGACTGCCCTCTGTTTATTCTTTTTCGATACCCATCCCACGGTTGTCTGTAAGCCATTGCCTTTGAGCGATAAGACAATTGTACTTTTTTTTTAAATAATTTCTGAGTGTATTTATTGAATTTTTTGTGTGCAATAAAGTGTATAAATAATTGTATTGTATTGTATTGTATCAGCCCATATACGACCCACTGCAGGGCACGGGCCTCCTCTACAATCGAGAGTACGATTGAGAGTGGTTAGGCCATATAGTCCACCACGCTGGCCTAGTGCGGGTTGGCGGACTTACACATCGTAGATTTTTTTTTAAATCGCTACGGAATGCAGGTTTCCTCACGATGTTTTCCTTCACCGTTAAAGTGCGTGGTGATTGACTATATCAATACACACATAACTCCGAAAAGTCAGAGGTGTGCCCTGGGATTTGAACCCGCGACCACCGTGAACATGTAGGCAGCCGAGTCTGGTCCGATACCACGAGGCCACCACGCACTTAGGTATAAATAACTAAATAAGTGTTGTGTTGGTGTGCAGGCGAGCCGCGACCCGCTGCTGACGGCGGGCGCGGCGGCCCCGGCGCTGCGGCGCGCGGCGCGCTGCGTGGCCGCCGCCGCCGCCGCCTACGCAGCCATCGCACGCACCGCCTTCCACGCAGACGACTCCACGCTCCGCCATCTGCACATGTATCCTTTACTCACTACTCTCATCAACTACTTACTTATACATCACGGACATTACTTACCCTCACACAGAGCTGATGATACATACGCGATAAAAACATTTGTGGCAAAGTAATGTAACAATCGAACAAAATGACGATATAAATACATTGCAAAGGCTTCGATCTTTTGATTCTGTTGCACTACATATTTTGTGCTCTTTTACTTTTTTTACTTTTAAGTTTTAAACAGTCAAGTATCAATCTCAAGGAAAATCCTAATTAAATAAACTCATCATGAAACGGATATCACAATGGACAATATGTTATTGCCCTAATTCTACGTTATTATCGGCCACATACGAAAATTACGGAACATATAAATTAAAACACATGATCCAGCATAATTTCTTTAACTACCCCCATTAGTTCTGAGCACACGTACACGCAACTAGCTCAATTCCTGGACCGCATCACGTCCAACCAACAGGAACGACCCACCGAGCTCCTGAAGGAGATGAAACCCAACACCCTGGACGAGATGATAGCACTCGCGCCCAGCGAGAAGCTCGCCAAGATCTCCGAGAAATTGTTCGATAATCCTACTACTAACCCTGGGATCACTCATCGGGTAAGCAATTATTTTTAGTAAAATTTTGTAGGTATTTTATGAAAAAGTTATTTAAGGCTTTTTTTATGTTGAGTATGCAATTTTAATTTTTTTATTGTAGTTAGTTTATTGATGATATCCCGGCTCGAAGGATCAAAATGAATAGTGACGTGCTTACTATAAAATTTAAATAAGTTAAGTTTGATACTAAAATTTAAAAAAGGCAAGTTTGTTAAACATTTCGATCAAATATATACTAGATACAGAATCGCGAACAAAAACACATGTTAAAAGTGCCAAGGTTGCATATACATTTGTATTTTGAATTACGAGATGTAGAAAAAAGTTCTAAAATAAATACAACTTCAGGTAATAATAAACTTTAATAGATTGAAATAAGATTTATTAATTTACCTAAAAATAAATAAACCTACTCCACGCAATTTTTGTTTGCAACAGCGACATTTTGACAGGGGCTGTCTCATCTTGGTTCAAACGTTGGTGAAAGAATTATATTATCAATGCATTTATTCATATTTCACGTTTATGTAGTTTTATATATAGAAATAAATAAATAATGGCATAAGATTTACCGAAAAAAGATATTCCCGTTGAAATGTTTGTATTATGCTGAATGTTTTTATAATTTTTAAACGCGTACTGCGGTATTTATGACGTCCTAAAGTTTGCGATGATTGGAGCAAACTAAATAAATAAATAAATAACAAAAAAAATAAATAAAATATTTATTTGTACCATATTAAAGACGTACAAAACACTTAAAATAAATGGTATGACAATATTTACTTAGGAAAAGTGTTTGATTGAACTCTGATGCCCAAATAAAGATTTAACTTGTGGCATGGGCACCAGTGTTTCAAATCGTACATTGCATTTGTTTATAACAATTTGTTTAGCTATTCAGTAGCATGTTAGCATGCATTAAACAAACATTAAATTGAAATATTACACTTGTTTTTGTAGTGATACTTTACGGGTAGTTTTTGAAGTGCTAATCGCGTGTGCAGCACGCGGAGGCGGTGGTGGCGGCGGTGCGCGCGTGCGGCGCGGGCGCGGTGTGGGCGCGCGGCGCGTGCGCGGGGCGCGCGGGGGGCGCGCTGTGCCGCGTGGCGCTGAGTCCGGCGCCGCGCTCGCAGGCCGCGGCCGCGGAGCACGCCGCCGCGCTGCCGCTGTCGCACCGCCTCGCGCTCAAACTGGAGGGCGTCATCCTGCCCGCGCAGCCGCTCAGGTACACCACTCCCTGTACTCTATTATGTACGGGAAACTTTTATTTTACTTTATTAAATACAAACACCCAAAACAACAAAAAATTGTGTCTATACAAGGATCGAACCGTGGCATCTCGTTTCACAGTTAATTGCACCACAAAACTGAACAAAATACTTCTTAAAAAACGATATTAGAAAATACTATTCTCAACTCAAATAAACATTTTTTGATGATAATTAAATTGCATACGTAATTTACTCAAATTAAATAGATGTGCCACAGACTGAGGGATGTGTAAAAGGCTGTCAGCATATAAAATCACTTTAAATAAATTTGAATAATAACACTGAACATTTCGCAAATTTTATTTACCGAACTCTCATTTATTTGCTTAGCTACCCACATTGTGTTATATAGATTAAAATACTGTTATTTTTACAGCAAACGTCAAAAACAGCGGCAAGTGAAAGGAGTGCAAATCACTGTCACAGCGACCCCTCACCCGCGCACCAACGAAAAGGTTTGGTGAAGTTTAATTATCATTATACCTGCTATATTTTACTTGGCCCTTATTTTTATAGCTTAAGCGCGACAAATAAGTAGGTCACATGGTTTAAAATGGTCACCACCCCTCATTACTACAAACTTTAAGTCATTGTAAACGGGTAGTTGGCATGGAAAGATAAAGAACTAAAAGAAATATCGAATTTATAACCTCCTCCATTTTTTAACGGTTAGCGGAAGGAAAGAACATCTTATTAGGTTTTTTAGTTATGTCCTTGATTGAACGAATCACCCCCAAAAAAAACTGTTTCTGCATACACTAAAACATTTCTTTAAATTATGTAAAATACTATAGGTATAGGGCCTGTATTTGTGAGACCCTATGTAACATACATACATGTAAAAAATAAAATACTTTTCTAAGAATAATGCGAAGTGCGTGGTGGCTTGTTGGTAACGGATCAGACTCGGCTGTCTACATGTTCACGGTGGTCGCGAGTGGTCACACCTCTGACTTTTCGGAGTTATGTGTGTATTGATAGTCAATCACCACGCACTTTAACAGTGAAGGAAAACATCGTGCGGAAACCTGCATACCGTAGCGATTTTAAAGAACTTCTACGGTATGTAAGTCCGCCAACCCGCACTAGGCCAGCGTGGTGGACTATATTGCCTAACCACTCTCAATCTCTCTCTACTCTCTCTACTCTCGATTGTAGAGGAGGCCCGTGCCCAGCAGTGGGACGTATGTGGGTTGATAAAAAAAAAAGAATAATATAGAAATATATGGTATGGTGTAAAAATTCTTGGGGAAAGTCTAAACTCATCATAGGACTTGATAAGGCTGGAGATAATTGTATAACATATTGTTTCCTTCATTCATACTGTAGATTGGACTTAGCCTAAAAAAGATAATAATATTAAAAAATTAAAACCCCCAGACGGTAGAACTCACAAACATCCCGCCAGTCCTGACCGCAGTGCAGACGGTAACCCCAGTACGGGACTTCTTCTCCGCGCAGCAGTTGATTAGCGTGAATACCGCCGGACTCTACACTGTGGCTGTAGAGGCCGCCTTTGTCGATGAGAAGGGCGAGCTGTGGAACACTGGACCTAGGACTTCTATTGTTATCAAGGTAAGGATGATAAAAATTTAATCGGCAGTGATAAATTATTTCTGTTAAAATTGTATTCTATGCTTTTCTGAACCAAACCATAAATTAGGTAAATTTTGGATTAGAACGTAACTATTGTTAGTGTAGTTTTAACTATGGAAATAAAACGAATTCTTACGGATTTTATCGCGAATTTGATTTTATTTTTTAGTTTTTTATGTCCCGGCGTTTCGATCACCTTACAGTTTTCGTGGTCACGGGGCGGACTAAGGTATTAGGGAAATTAAAAAATGTAAAAATCAAATCAAATTCGTGATAAAATCCGTAAAAAAACTTTTTATTTCAATGTGTAACATTCGCGTAAACCCAAGACACCAGTATAGTTTTAACTATTTCAAAATTGATCGAATTGAATGAAAATATATTTTGTCAAAAATATGCAATTTTAAGTATTTATTTCGGCGCATATTTCAAAATGTATTTGTTTTTCATTATTTCCTATACACATAATATAAAACAAAAAGAAATATTATTAATATTGTATATAATTATACTGTAGATTTATTAGTAACACCCATTATTTGTAGGCCCATGAAGAACCCAACGCTAAGGGCAACACGCAAACAACTCGTGGGAGGTTTTGAAATAAGAAGAAACATTAGGTTAAGTAGACAATTGAATTTGTATATTGAACTATTAGATAGAAATTCAATTTGTAATTAATAGTTTTTCGCCGTAATATCGGGGCTAAAATTGAACATTATCACCAAGGCAAGAAAAAAATATTATAATAGTGCTAAATTATAGTTTTGGTAGTAATTTTCCGTACAGGTTTAAAGAAACTTGTTATCAATTATTATTAAACCTTGAAGCTCAAAATGAGAAAGAGTATGTAATGTATAGAAATGGTAGATAGCAAAATTATGAATTGTTTTTGTTATTTAATTTTCTCTACATTCTTAGTGTAATATTAGATAGTTTGACCGTTTCACAATTCATGTTACTAAGTTTTTAAGACCTACGTTTTTTAGGAATTTTTTTTCGAAGTTCTTAAAAGTCTGTAACGGGATTTACCTGATAAAATCTTATATGTCTGTATATCTTGTATGTATATAATTAAATGTATATATAAATCAAATAATAGGTTCGCCCGCCACGAAGTTCTGTTTGTATGTAAGCCAAACCCATAGATACAATGTTTATAAGGCATTTCGGTCTATACCGCGTGATCAAAAACAACTATATTTATTATGGTATGCAAAATAAAACAACTATAAAAATTTTTACCATCTTGTACAAAATCATGTAAAACGTAGTATATGCTTATTGGAACTGATATACAAGATTATATCCCAGAATAAATTATACTATACGCGTAATAGTTATGAATATATTAACGGTTAACCAATTAAATGGTCATCTTGCACTTGTCTGGAATATGCATAGTATTTAGTTATTATTCGAAATAATTATTTAGGTACCACTACTTAGCTTCTTGTGAATATTTTTTAGTTTTTATATTTAACAGTCTATTTCGCCACCGTGATGAACTATATGGCCTAACCTCTCTCAATCGAACTTTCGGTTTTAGAGGAGGCTCATGCCCTGCAATTGAACGTATATGGACTGATACAGTACAGTCTATTTTGTATTCAATAAAGGATTTTCCTTTTAGTGTGGTAATTATATACAATGAAAAGTGAGAATTAATTGTTTACCTGCAAAACTATTTGATCTAGATATAGTTTTGAAAGTGTTTCTCTGAATGTTTACACTTTTGTTTTGTTTTATGCGAATCCTAGATTTAACTTTGAGAAATACATATTTAGTGCATAGGTTGAGTTAGTACTATTTTTAAAAAAAAATATCGAATAATGTCCATGATCCTATGACAGTACACTATAAAGTAGAAATGTCCTTACTTTGTATAAAATCGTGATTGCTTATCTCAATAAACTATGTTTTTAATGACTACTATAAACTTATTAATGACTTTTATGTAAAGATTAAAATATGTTTTTCAATGTAATCTTTTAATAATACATTAAAAATAATACAATATTTATTAATTGTTTAGAAGACATCCTATGTATATTTTTAATGCTCATCTTTCAGTAAATTAGCTCAGTTATAAAAAAAACATGGCTTTTATGTAATCCTTATTCTAAATATATGACTTCAATCATCGCAGTCTTTCTATACAAAACTTAATCTTGATGAGTAAACAAAAATATTGCGATTGAAAGGTGTAAGTCCTACATAAGTGTTATTGGAGCAATTATAGTGCATAGAACTAAATGACCAACAATCAGTTGTATCGGCGATAACGTGTTTATCTACCGACTGATAAGCGATACACCTGCGCAGTGCTACAGCGGACGGCGGCGCGGCACAATGTTCTTCTTACTTATATCCTACCTCGTTTATCAAGCGCAAGCCGTGTCTGTATGTGACAGTGTGTGTGTTTGTAAATACAGCTCTAATGATGACTATCCAGGTGAAACTGTCGACTGTTCGTATGGAAATATCAGTTTATTTCACACAAATGTTACTTTACCAAATACAGTGCACTCCCTCGATCTGTCGTTCAGTAATCTGACGCGTGTTGAGTCAGCCGCCGTGCTACAATCGAAAACAATGCACGAACTGATTTTAAACAACAATGCAATAACCGATATAGCTCCCGATTCTTTTGTGTTGCCAGAGTTGAGAAGAATCGATTTGAGCTTCAACCAGCTGGAGTTTATTGATAAAGAGGCGTTTAAAAATCTTAAAAAGCTACAGTATTTGAATTTGGCGAATAATAAATTTACCACTTTTGAGAAATTAACTTTTCATCATTTAAGTGGTTTGAATGAGATTATCTTGGATGGGAATAACATTGGCCCGAGTTTACAAGAGGCCAATTTATTCGACAGAAGTGGGTTTGGGCTGACGCAGAAGATACAAAAAATAAGCATAAGTAGAATACAACTGAATATAGTTCCTGATAATTTCTTCGTGGATGCTTACGATTTAAGGAAACTTGTGATCTCAGACAATAGTATAAGTGTCATATTTGAAATACCGTTCACATTAGAATATTTAGATTTATCTGACAATCCTATACAAGAAATATCGAGCGAAGATTTCGCAGATTTACCAGCATTAAAAGTGCTAAAACTGAACAATTTAGAACTCAAAGAAGTACCTGAGTATGTATTCGAACCGCTACACTCGTTAAAAACTTTGGAGCTAGAACGTAATATGAATTTAACAAAATTTGACAAACTGGCTTTTGGTAAAGATGTGCTGCAAAACGCGGATGATTTTGCCCTTGAAAAGCTATCTATAAAGGGATCTAGAATACGGACATTGGATAAGGATTTATCTGAGCCCTTTGGTCATTTAATACAATTGGATTTACAAGGAAACATGTGGAAGTGTGACTGCAACTCGCTTTGGTTGAAAGAGTTGCAGATAACAGAGCCATACAAGGAACATTTAAGGTAAGACAATAGTATTTTTTATTAACCAACTTAGTGTATATCGTAGGTTTCAATTGACTTTACATCTACATCCAAAACATACATGTGTCCGGTGTGGGGATCGAACCCACAACCTCTCGGTTTATATCCAGCAGCTAACCGACTTCGCTACGGGTTGTTATTGTTCCTAAAAGCCTTGTATGCTGCAATTATTAATTATTATAACTCACGTTGTACGCGTTATCTTTTCATTATTTATTAAACTATCTTCCAAATGTTTCTTCACGGTCTATATTAAAAACAAAGAAATGAATTAGTTAAGAATCTACAATAAGTCTAGTCGCATGTTAATTATGAAACATGTGGTTCTTGATGATGCAATTCACTCTGACAGAAAATATTAAGATGGAAATAAACGCAGCTAATTGTGGGCGACACTGTTGGCATCTCTACCTACCCCTTCAGGTACACAAGCATGACTATATGTAATGTATATGACGTATATGTTAGGTTTCTATAGATTAAGCCTTACGGTTGTGATTTAATGATGAATTGAGTTTACATAAAAAATAACAAGCTCAAAGTAATTAACAAATAAGTCTATGAAATTGCTAAGTTGGTGCAAACATGAGGAATATTGCCATTGATCTCGAGTTTAACGCTATTGTTTGCATTCTCGAACAAAGGATTACATATATGTCAATGACATTATCTCTATGTATAATGTAGTCATTACAAATATACGTCATCGCTAATCGAGGGTAGTGTTTTATCATAATAATCCCGACGCTAGGTCATTCATAGTAATGACGCTATCGTAAAGCTATTCCACTTGTTATTCGTTGACGGCTTTAATCATAGATATATTTAAAACCTATTTTAGTTATCGAATGTTTTGTCCCTTTCGAACGAATTGAATTCAGTTTAACCACTTCTCAGTTAACTCCAGTCATGTTGGATAATAAATATGCAAATCACGAAGAGACTTGTTTGAAAACGACCCAACACTTAACTATTTTTACTTTTGTTACGGGAATTTTAAAACGTCCATACATACATAAACTCACGCCTTTTTCCGAGAAAGGGTAGGCAGAGGCGCCACCATGACACCCACATTTCGCCTTGTAAGTTCCGTCCCACGATGTGAAAGGGGGCGAGCCCATCGCCATATAGGGCGCAAATTCCTGACTCCGGGCTAATTATTAATTGAAAAATTCATTATCACTGCCCGACCTGGGTTTCGAACCCGAGACCTGAGTTTTGCAATCGAACCGTAGTACAACTACGCCACCAAGGCAGTCAAGATTTTTAAAACGTTTTTATATTTTATTTTCAGATGCTACACACCAAGGGTGTTTTATAACGCGCGGATCTTCGATTTAGACGCAAAGTACTTTACTTGTGGCGTAAACAAGAAGCATGTCGGAGGAATTATAGCTGTGGTAGCTTTCTGCATCATCACGAGTGCTCTAGCCATCTGGATCTTCCTGTTTCTGCCCAAATACCAATCCAGAGGCAACTTCATACAGCAAATGTACACCCCTTCCACTGCGTACAGTATACTGCCTTTGTCGACGACTGTATAGGACCATAGTCCAAATTAACCTCACGTATATATTTTATATCTTGTATTAAACATTTGATAAGTTTGATAGTTAATAAGCTGTAAAAAATACATGACAGATTATCAAAATCGGATCACGTGCAGAAATGATCTGCCACATAGAGACAGATTTAGATTGTTCAGATTATACATTTTGTTATAGATTGACTGCCTCGGTGGCGTAGTGGTACTACGGTATGATTGCAAAGCTGAGGTCTCGGGTTCGAATCCCGGGTCGAGCAAAGTGATATTTGATTTTTCTATTCATTATAAGCCCGGAGTCAGGAATTTGTGCCCGATATGGCGATAGGCTCGCCCCCTATCACTTCGTGGGACGGAATATACGAGGCGAAACGTGGGTGTTCTGGTAGCACCTCTGCCTACCCCTTCTGGGAAAAAGGCGTGTGTTTATGTATGTATGTGTGTATACATATTGTGTCAATTTTACAGATAAAAAATGTTTTCTACTTGTCATAAAATGACTCTCTCATACGAATACAGACAGTTTTTGATGGTTTGGCATCAATACTTTATATTTAACTATTGTGGGTTTGATCATTTCTGCACACGGTCAAGATATATTTAAAAAATAAATTATTGTTGCCATCATCAAATGATGGATTCGTTAGAAAAAATTTCTAAGTCTTTTAATGCCCCATTATGAAAAAAAAGTCTGCATTGCAAAATTCACATAATATATTTAAAAAATACAAGTGTACAAATCATTATACAATGAATACAACGTTGTGCATAATTGATTTACAATGAGGCTTTTGTTTTGTGCTTCTGACAACATGTCCAATCGAACTCATCATTACGATCCGATAATTAAATGTCCCGAATCTTTTAATACTTATATGCGATCAAATGACATCGGCTAGCTTTGAATTAGGTTAACAACTTTAGAATTATGTAAAATACAAACATTTTTTCCTCTGTTGATTCATTCTAATCATATCATTGTTTTTTTGATTTTCTGTCCGGTCAATGAATTCAACACGGTTTTGTATATTTTTTCTAATTCTAAATAAATGCTTAATCGCCCTTCCTCAAATATTCCACTTCCTGTGCAAATCTTGTTATCCTTGATTTGACCTAAAGTAATTGTTTTCTTGCCTAACTCAAAGCTAACAGTTGTTTTACATTTACAACCGCACTGATACCATAGATATATTTTTAGAGGGATAACATCACGTAACTTATATTTAAAAATATATCACATATGGAGAATTCAATTTTAGAAGTAGACATAAAACAAAACAACTTTTCACCCCAAAGTTGGACCACGATTATCTAGTTTCGAACCAAAATCCTAGGATAATTTTCTAATACTTCTGTTTTTTTTAAATAGAGAGAATAAACACGTGATTATTTCTGTAATATTTAATTAGATGATTTCATAATATTATTAATAATTTATTTTGAGGCTAAATTACGCGATGTTATCCATTCCATCAATATATTATATCATTTTCATTTACCTCGTAACAAACATAATCCATTTACAATCATTTTGTTCGCTTACATTAAATACCTTACACTTAGTTACTATGCAGGCACAAGCATCTTACAGAAGGCTGTTTTGAAACACGAGATTCCCAACACAGGGCGCTAATCAGAATTATAGCTAAGGGGACATTTACTGATAATGTTAAAGTGCCGCAAGATTTAAATATAATACAAAGGTCAAGTACAATACATAGATTAACAACATTCAAGCGCAAAGCCACTCACTATAGCAAATTTCAAATACTATACATATAAATCCCCCATCACAAATTCTAAATTAGCGCCCAAATACAATACAATTTTTCACACCCAATACGCGAAGCCAATTAAAATTTTGATCTTACGATATGTTACAACTATGTTTTTCAAGCAGTCTTTGGTCAGATTAGCGAAATATTTATATTTATATAATTTAGAAAATTGATTCTGTAACTATTCTGAGCACAACCGTACTTAACTTACGTAGAAATGTGTAAAGATTTCAAAAAGTTCATGAAAAGCAGTCTTAAATATCAGCATAAACACTCAGGCTTTCCATTTACAAATGCTTCAAAGTCTTTAAAAGATAAAATTATGTCTAAAAAATAATACACCAAATAATCTCTAAAACGGGGGGTCGTCCCCCAGATACGCCTAAATACTGCACTGTACAATAATAAGGCATGTTTTGTGTGTGAATCATTAAGAGTATTATGATACAGAAGTATCAAATATGTGTTTGTTTGTCGCATTGCAACGTTTTGTTAATAAATATAAAATATTACTCTATGATATGACTGTAAAACTATAGTTATAGATATATTTTAGTTGCTTCCTATATAGCTGCCGTGAATTTCATTAAACTGCAAAATCAACATATTTTGTCTAATACATCTTGAAAAGCATCACATTTGTAATTTTTTTCTCATTCTTCAGTAAATATCATTGTTTCATAACACAAAATCATAAAATTATAATAATTTTCACTAACTTCATAGAATGTTATGAAGAGTAAAAACATTAAGGAGTACGCAGACATACCGAAATAAGTATGTATTAAGTTAAGACGTCCATTCTTCCCAATTTTAACCAAAAAAGCAACAAAGTAACATAATTTCGTGAGAAAAAGTGAATGAAAACCTGCTTCGCTTCATTTCTGCATCAACCAAACGAAGACTGTAAGGGAATGCCTCTGACATTCAGTCCGTTTTGGTATTATATATTTATGAAGCAATAAAGAAAATATATAAAAAAAGATTGAAACTACAGCGATTCGTTTAAATAGATCTACATACTCCTTAACAATTCATACCAAATTGTTCCTAATAAAATAACTTATACACCTAATAATTTCATGTGATGTTCATGATACAAATAAAATATGACACAACATGTACAATTATAATAAACTAAATACCTTGTAACAATGCCCGAAGAATTATGAGAGCACGCCTCTAGAAAAAAAACCAAAAAATAACTATAAAATGGGTTATACTAATATAAAAAGTAGTCAAAAGAGATTCAACCCTCAACAAATTGATATACATCATCATCATCTTTAAATTATAGTTATTTTTACGATATCATATTCATTATCTTATTGCAAGAGGCAATCGAATAGGCGGTTTAATGTGAAGTTATCACAAGTCCAAGTTGCATTTAATGAAACATATTACACTTGTCTTATGAGCATATTTCTATATTAAGGTCAGTTCACACCGAGATGCGACGCGACGCTGTGCGCACATATTAATAGTGCTTGAAAATTGAACTTTATTTACTACACGAAAAGATATACATTTCATTGTGTGAATTCAGAATACATTGCACCACGCAGCGTTGTGCCTCGGGATACCTCGCATTGCGACTCAACGGTGCATCGCCGCGTGCAAGAATGGCGCAGCCTGCGGCCGCCCCGTGGAGACTTGTCTCTCCTATTCCGCCCAGAGTTCGTGTAGAATTAATACAGTTTCGTCGAGTGCAAGAGTGAAAATTAAATACCGCGCAACGTTGCGATTCGTCTCGCAGCAGCAGTGTGCGAAATCACTGGCCTCTTCCAGTATCGTCGCCTCTGGGTGTGAACTGGCCCTTATTTTTAAAGTGTAGGGTAGGTATATGTGTGAGAGAGCAATAGGCAAGAACGGGCATTGTTTAAATGCAGTCTAGTATTTAACGTATCTGTCTTTTGAGCTTAAAATTTAACGAGATTCTCAAATCGAGATTGCACATTTTATCCCTTACTTCAACTTTTTCTTATAAAGATAAACAGTACTTCGAGTATTCAAGGTAAATGCAAAAGTAATTTGCAGTTGAAAATCAAATCCATCCAAATAACTTACTAAAAGAGTCAATTAGCTAATAATCTCCTAAGAAAGCTAGCGTCTGAATTGCGCTACTATTTATTCGTCTAGTTTAGAATGGAAAGCAATTGACAGGCATTAGCTGCAGTGTTTTGAATATTTTAAGTGTCGTAGTTATTTCAATGTTTATAAATCGTAGTGTTTTTCAATATTTTATTTAACCAAAAACGGTTTTTAAGAATTCGTCTTTTTTTCTTTTGTATAATGACGTGGTGGCAGGACTTTCATATCCGTCATAATAACGACCACCACATACCAAAACCGTATAATATCACCAGAGAAATAAATTATCGCTTGCCAGCAGGTACAACATTTACTTTGTCAGTGTAAAAACCTTTTAATCGTTTTTTGAGATTATATGGCCAAAATACCCCCCTTTATTGCCCAAACTGTCACTCAAAATCCTAATGCCTGCCCTTGCTAACCAATCTAAAACCACTCCGTATGTCATACCAGTCTGTCGTCATCTTCGTCCCAATACTCTTCCTGTCAGACGGACGTCTCCGAGTTGAGCCTTAGAACAAACCTGTTGCTCTTGGGGTCCACCACTTCTTCGGATAAACTGAACTTAGGCAGTTGTTTGATAGTGCATATTAGAGAGATATCACCTTGCCGGAGTTGGAACTCTATATTGTCAGCAAGAGGACGGGCTAAAAGCTCGTCTGAGATGAGAGACCACCGCTGGATGGGCCGGGTTTCTTGATCAGCTGATAGTACTGGCCCTTCCACCAGGAACGGCTCGAGGAATGCCCGAGGTGAGGCGTCCTGGGATAGGCAGCGGCCGAGGTGGGCAAGGACCTGAGAATTACGTATGAATTGTTAATTTTATTTTGATTCTTTACAAGGTAGCCATATTGAATGGTGAGAGTTAGACAAACAAAATGAATTAAGTCAAAAAGAGTGGTATGGATAATTTTTAGTAGAATAGTAACAATAATATAAGTGTAAGTGAATATAGAAAGGCCACAAAATCAAATTTATAGTCGAGTTAATATATTCAATAGCATGGTTCTAACCGAGTCTGCAGAGTGTCTGGGCTGTTGTCTGGTCGCGCGGAGGTACTTCTGCAGCGCGCGCGCCAGCGACGGGAACACGGCCTGCGCCGCCTCTCTGGGGCCCAGGGCACCTCCTGAATAGTACATCATATGTCATCTTAAATTTGTATTTCTTTATTTACAACTTTCAGGAATATAAAAGTATCATAATCATTTAAACTATATATAAATATAAGAAGGAGGCCCTTATCACAGTAATCATGTCATTATATTTTTTTTATTGCATTGAATTGCGATACGAGCTTACCATTCACCTGATGGTAAGCGATATAACTGCTCATGGAGTAGCAAAACAACTCTATGAATTACAAAGCAATGCTTGGCATTACACTGCGCTCGCCATCGTGAGACGTAAGGGATTTTAAGTCTCATTATGTCCATTAGTCACCATGGCTACAATGTCCTTCAAACCGAAACACAACAATGCGTTTACACTGCTGTTTGGCGGAAGAAATAGACATTGCTATGGTACCTACCCAAGCGGCCTCTCACATATGAGAGACATACCACCAATATTAAAATGCAGTACTCTTGAATTAAACATTTTTTCATTCAAATATTTAAAAATAATGGTATGAAAATTTATTCAAACAGATGAATTGATTTAAGATATACTTTAATAGCATATAGTATTCATTTAGCTGTTTATAGTTTTATCAAGTAAGCAATCCAGTGGCCACCATGCGGAGGACCTGGAATCTAATCACTAATTTAATAATGTATTTTTTAATTGAAATGTTTTGTTTGCCATTATTAATCAGCTATTTTATCGATAAAAATCATTCTTTGCATGTGCCCTATATTACACACACATCATTACCATAAGGTGCCTGCCTATCTACTATCTATATCCACTGACCATAAATACGATTATCGCATCACATAACCGCCATAAATTATCGTGCTCTGACAAATGTTTACACGATGCAACTTTTTTATATCCTTAGGATAATCGTATCTTAACCGATTCGTTGCGACGCCCATTTTGGTGCACTTTTATGCGTGGCGACGAACAAATAATGCATTTCATTAATACGTACCTAATCGCAGTAATCGTAATGCAACTTATCGAGGTTGTCAACCCCTGGAATTATCTGATTTGCATTATTTCCAGAAACGAAGTCTATAATAATGATCCGCATTCAAAAAGATTAATGTTTAGTTCAAGAAGCACCTCGAGAAATTTCGATTTGAGCGAGATAAAAGACATTTAAAAATGACACGACACGCGTGTCATACGCCATATGTAAAAAAATTGGATGGCACGTCTGTCGTGCCATCCGCAACGAATCGGTTAAAGGCGAGAACATCCCGTGTAAATGGGGCTTTAACGATTTACATCTTACCATACGGAAAAAATGTCCTTCTTAATTGCTTTCCTTAATAAATAAATTCATAGTAATTATCAATCGTAGTGAAACTGCTCATTATATAAAGCGTGCTGTACATTAAATTATCAAAGTCGGCCCTAACTCGTTACCGTGATGGTTACATACAAATACAAAACGTATGGTATAAAGTATTATTACTAACCGCCTCGAATAATACCAACTACCCCGATGACGCAGTTGTACTACGGTGTGATTGCAAAGCTGAGGTCTCGAGTTGGAGTCCCGAGGCGAGCAAAATTATATTGGATTTTTCTATCCATTATTGGCCTAGAGACGGGAGTGTGTGTCCGATATGTCGATGGACTCGCCAAGTATCACATCGTGGGACAGAGCATACAAGGGCGTTCTGGTGGCGCCTCTGGCTACCACTTCTGGGAGGAAAGCGTGAGTTTATGTATGTATATATGGTATAATAGTGTGGTTCATACCGTTAGCAGAAGACACCCGGACCCGCCGCACGTGCGCGAAGGCGTCCTCCGCGGCGGACAGCAGGCGAGCCCTGCGCTTGCGCACGCGGCGCTCGCGCTCCGCCTCCTCGTAGTAGCGCTCGTTGTGCGCCGAGCCCGAGTCGCGCCGCCGCCCCGCGCTGCCCGTGCACGAACCTGTTGTCGACCTGCACCATACACTTACAATTAACCACATAGTACTACTAACAACCCATACACGTCCCACTACAGGTTACGGGTCTCCTCGACAACGAGAGGCTAACGA
Source organism: Theretra japonica (assembly GCA_033459515.1). Classification (NCBI taxonomy): domain Eukaryota; kingdom Metazoa; phylum Arthropoda; class Insecta; order Lepidoptera; family Sphingidae; genus Theretra; species Theretra japonica. The sequence continues at coordinate 13,517,285 of CM065949.1, forward strand.
ATATGGGTTAGGCCATAGTCCACCAAACTGACCTTTTCCTTCTTTTAAATAATAATCATTCAATAATCCAGCCCATATACGTACTACTGCAGCGCATATACCTTCTCTAGTTACATGGTGTAACCTGGGATTCGAACCTGTCACCACATACTATATAATACTATATGTATAGTATAGTTCATTCTGTGGCACTTGCTAGCAAATTGATGGACAGACTAATTAATCAGAGTAATGTCCAGAGTTCCGTCGTCAACTGGACCGAATCTAATGACTCATGTGCATTCCAAGGGATACTCAAGAATTTTGCAATTAAATACAGTAATTCCAAAAGATGTTACAAAAATATGTTTTACCAACAAAGCAAGGAAGTTTTTATTCTCATGTCACAATGAAAAATTAACTATAAAAAGACCATGTACATTCATTGTAGTCAGGTGTCGTACAACACGATCCGAATACTAATTAAGTTCAAAATATTCCGAATAAAACGAATTCAACTACACAACGCCATAATAAAACGACAGTAAGATGTAGAATGCAAATGACATAACATCACATAAAATAATCATAATGAATGCAACAAAACCGTTGTTATGTCTTTGAATTATTATTCCATTGACTAGAACAGTCTATATTTCAATAAATATGTAAACACAGTGGGTTACTTTATACTTTTAGAAGGAAAGAATATAACTTACCTAGCTTGTCCAGGAGGCCCATTAGTATTAGATCCATCAACTTCATAAAACTTTATACTTGACTGTGCCTTCCTCTGGCTTTTAGAAATTGGTATCTTTTCCAAATATGGATTGTATATTGGAAATTCTGTATAATACTTCTGCAACACCCATACAGCTGCCCTCTGTATACTCAATTGTCCTATCGCATATGATCTGCTTTCTCCATCAGGACTTCGGACAACCTTGATATAATATACAGGCTCTAGATGCCTTATTTCCATTAATATTACTGCTACGTAATGTATAAAGAGCAATGTATCTGAGAAACTAGATACATATGACACTAAAGAATTATAATCTGTTGCTTCATCGCCAACTGCAAGGGCTTTCGTCGCCTCCGTAATTTGAACTATATAAAACAGCCAATATGAAAATGTACATACAGCTAAAATGACTAAAGTAACTGCTCTGAATACAAATATTCTTGGTAATACAGCATTCCTGGGCCTCAGGAACACGGCCCACACTCCAATTGCCAATAAAACTAATTTAAAAGCTAATGAAAGCAAGATTCCTTTACATTCAGCTGCACAAGCAAGTAGCTGCATTCTCTGGCTAGGTTGTATGGCTATATTATCTGATAGTCCAGGGAAAAATCCTATTTTGGGCAGGACCACCATTGCCAGTGGGCTTACAAACGACACAAATGACAGTCCGAGGGCTATTGTAGATCCAAAGTATCTTGAGCAGACAAAACCTATTCCACTGTCAGACTCCACAGGCCAGTTACTGACATCTTCCATTGATTGTGAGCCCTCTGACGTATTTCCAGTGACTGCAGTGGTGTTTTCACCCCAGTTCTCATCCTGTGGTAATATTTGTACTTCTATAACTTCTTGTCCGTCTCGGCCCATTTCTGGATTTATGTTTACACTGGTTTGGAATGGGGCCATAGTATTGTCACTGCTCTCTTTCCTTTGTGATTTTGTGCTCCTGAAATATTTTAATTCATGTCACTAAGTCTTACACTAGACATAGAATATATTCAACAAATAACATTATGATAAACAAATTTCATTTTATTTATTTGTACACATTTTTAATTCACTCGGTGACCAAATTCCTCCTCCAATTAGATTTCTAATGACTATGGATGATAGCCTCCTAAGACTCCTTCTACAGGATAAAGGTACTCAGATATTAATTCGACATGAATTAATTTCTAACAAAAGAAGTTCTATATCTTGATGTCTAAGATATCTCTCATATTAAATTGTAATTTGAAACTTGCAATTCCATGCTCCAGATATGGCATGTTTATAACTTTCTCTATATCTAACAATAACCATAGACATAACCAGTGTCCATACATACATTCACTCCTTTTCCCAGAAGGGGTAGGCAGAGTAGCCCCCATAACACCCACATTTCGCCTTGTATGTTACGTCCCACTATGTGATAGGGGGCGAGCTTATCGCCCTATTGGGCACAATACCTGACACCAGGCTGATGATGAATGGAATACCACTTTGCCCACCCCGGGATTAGAACCTGAGACCTCAAATTTGCAATTGTACCATAATACAACTACGCCACCAAGGCAATTGTTGTAAACAATGTCCCTTTGAATTAATTATTAGGAAATTAGAAAGTTATTGTTAACATGAGTAGGACAAGATTCTAAGTGAACATAATTTAAACAATCTATCAGCATGTTATGTAAATTGTAAGCTTTTGGCAAACCTAGCATTATTATTCTAATTTACATATCAGAAATAATTCATGGAATTACAATAATTGTTAATGGGTTAAAAACACGATGAAAGGCCATGAAGTAATTTCTTTTTATACAAACACATGGTTCTTCTTGGTGTTAACAAAGCCTTTCATGTGTTAGCAAAACCAAATATTCATAGCAATTATCAATTAGAGGCATATAATACATAATATCTTCCAGTTGCTCAAGTCAATAAATAGGAATTATTGACAACATCTAAGTTCTAATTTGATAATAATGTATAACATTATAGTTGCTAGTCATACAGCCACACTTTCACTAGTTCACAGACCTCATTGATAAATACATTAAAAATATGGGAAATGTTAAATACTAATGGTTTTTATATGTATTACACACATTATCCACAGTTATAATCTTCCGAATTAATCTAGCTGTTTTCATAAACGGCGTAGAGTGTAGTTGTGTGAAATTCCTTTGGGCAATGACACATTTTATGATTTTAGTGAAATATGTCACACTGACCACTGTATTCCCGAATTGTAAATGTAAACACACACAAAACACAATAGTGTTCGTAGAGTAAACAGCAAGGCTATAATTAATCACTAACGGTCGACACTCGACGGTAAAGTAAACATACCGGGTGCTTCTATGCGTGTGTTGCCGATGTCGAGAGCTGCGGCGAGACCGACTACTCAGCTCTGACCTCACTGACTCCGTCTCCATGGTCCCGATGTATTCTGCGAGGAAACTTTTCCTTCAATTCACCCATGAGCACACTCCCAAATGGTCCTAAAAAGTCCCATTAAATGTAATCACTAGCAATTATGCCTGCAGTCACGGCATCTGCACACGCCATTATACCGATTTTAACACAGAAAACTGACTAACTATACACAAAAGCACAACATTTAGTACGTTTTATTATTGTCTTAATTTGTTTTACCAGCAATACCTTTTCATTATCGATGAAATAAATAAAAATTCCAATAAGAGCGTCTTTACGAGTGTCGATCAAACGGATTCATGTCGTATTATGCAGTCAAATATGACAACACCTCTTTGCTTAATCAGATATATGGTATCTCGTTCTTTCCCCCAAAAACCGCTATTGCGCTCTCTGTTCATTTTGTATAATCGAAGACGTTCCTTTTATCCAGGTTACTTATATTGTTACGTTCAGAAATGATGCTCAGTCCACATATAGTAAATTTAAACATATTTTCAAATTACTTTTATAATATTTATTTACTTAGGTATATTATTATTATTTACTTAGTTTCATCAAAAAACATTAATGTTTTTACTATATTCAATATTGTCTAAAATAGTGTGCGTGTAAACAACAATGGATTGGCGGTGATTTTAAAAATATAGCACAAGTGATTACACGAAATGATAAAAGATAAGATAACACACCCATACCACACTGATAACCAATTGACTATTCAATGGTTACGAACATGAAGTTATTGTTTTTTCAAAAATAATGGAAAATCCAAGAGTTCCAAATACGAACCTAGCCGAGAGGGGTGAAAACAGAGTAGAAGACCTGCACCTAGACAGAGTGGTAGCTTCTCAACCGGAAATAGGACCTACGCCTCCTGACGGCGGGTATGGTTGGCTCATTGTTGCGTCCGCGGTGATTTACCACATCACTGTACCAGCTGTGTTATCCCTATATGGGTTAATAATACTAAAAGGTATACGGGAAGAAGATCATGAAGAAAATGAGTTGATGAAAATTTGGGATTTCGACATTGCCTTGGTGCCAGTGCTTATGGTGGTGATTAGACTTCTGTTGGAGTCATGGTGTCGTGCTGTGGTGAAAATATTCAACATGCCAAGATTTATGGCCCTGGCTGGTCTATGTATGACTGTGGCTGGGGTCTTGCTGTCCAGCTACTCCACAGACGCGGACAGCAACGATCACATCATCAATATATTCTCGGGAATATTTGCAGGTAATTTTCCAGTTATACTAATTCATATTAAAGCACATAATAGTGCCATAAGTTGTCTATTAAGTATACAATGATGAATGGGTATTTAATTGCTTCAACAGTAGTTAGAGGAAAACAATAGATTTCACGACAGTCTATAAGTACTATGTTCAAATAAGTTATACCTTCTGTGTGAATACTGGTATAAACACATTTTTCTACTCTAGCCTTGAAGCAATACGTTTCAGTTTATTCAATCTACACTCAATTCTTAGTATTTTAGACTCAAATATTAATTCAAATGCACTTGAAAAATACATAGCCTCGTGAGTAGAACTAATGGAATGACTTCATCAATGAGCGTGTCAATAGTGTTTGTGTCACGTGTAGCATCATATACCATTTGAATTAGCACTTCCTAAAAATATTCTTTTTACTATATTCAATCACACACCAAATTTTCGATTATTGAAGGCTATTTGTTATAGTCGATAAAAGTTTAGTCAGTTTCTGGTAACTCGTTATGAAATCAAAATATTTACACTACATTATTGTAAAACAGTTGATAATACCATGTATATGCTTCCAAAGTAGTTTGATAAAATTGATATGTGCACAGCTGTAAATATACCTGTAGATATACATTTATAATAATTATTTTTTAAACTATATCACATACACTAAAATACATTAACAATTACTGTTCTGTTTCACATTTTAGGAATCGGTTGCGCTTTAACAGGACAACAAACAGAAGTGATCATAACTCATTTCTTCAGAGAAAAGTTGACAATGGCGCAAAGAATAGTTCGTATGGCACCCTCAGTTGGAAATTGCATAATTCCAATCGTGATCGGCTACTTGTGCACAATTTACTCGGGCGACGTGGTCGTCATGATATATGGAGCGATTATCATGCAGAACTGTATTTTCTTAGCTTCATATACACGCCCAGTATACATAGAAAAAGTTATCCGCACCACATATAATATGTTAAGGGACGCAATAGAAGATGACGATGAAGTTATATTTTCAAATCAAAGTCGTAATGCAAATAATGCACCTGAAAGAGCACAACAAAATCCCGAAACAGAGGAACCTGTATCCAGAGCTGCTCAAGACGAAGATGCTGCTGATGTTGTAGTGTTTAAGTCTAGAAGGAATGCCCGAGAAATCCTGGACCCCTCTATGCAAAACAGAGAAAGCGCTAATCAGTCAAGGTTTTCGTCTGATTTTAGCTCAATGTTCGATGATACAACCCCAAATAGATTTTCATCTAATTTTGGCGACACACCAAGTAGATTTTCATCCGATTTTGGTTCATTGGACATTGCGAACTATGCCAGGGTTAGCGGCTACCAGGAACTGGAAAGTATAGATAGAGATGGACAAAATCCTCAACCTTTGTACCGAGAAACTACAGTTAATGCCCCGCAAACTGCCGTCGTTTTTGCGGACGAATTGTCTCCTGGTACAGCGAGGAGAACGGCATCATTAAAGAAGAACTTTATAACGATTACCAATATGGTCTTGGATATAAATTTCTATTTATATGCACTACTACATCTATGTACAACTTTTTCGATACTTATACTTGGAGTAGTCTTCCCTCCTTTGATTTGGGAGCAGAATCCGTCAATGAATATTTGGTCGGTAAGTAAAACGTTTATTGTTAACATGAAAAATATGCTCTGCCTCGACTGCCTCGGTGGCGTAGTGGTACTACGGTATGATTGCAAAACTGAGGTCTCGGGTTCGAATCCCGGATCGAGCAAAGTAATATTGGATTTTTCTATTCATTATTAGCCCGGAGTCAGGAATTTGTGCCCGATATGGCGATAGGCTCGCCCCCTATCACATCGTGGGACGGAATATACAAGGCGAAATGTGGGTGTTCTAGTAGCACCTCTGCCTACCTCTTCTGGGAAAAAGGCGTGTGGTTATGTATGTATGTATGTATGAAAAATATGATCGCCATGCATGAAATAGATGTAAATCCATCACATTGTTGTGATCACCAACATTTAATTCACTGCGGAAATCGATCCCCCGCCAAAGAACCATCAACTAACCAGAAACCAAGTTCCTATTATAATTAGAAGACTAACTAATATACTCATGAGCAGCGATAGCATAACATATTTTAAAATGTTTAGAATACTACAAAGATGCATCATACCTAGTTGGCACATTGATACTGACGCTTATCTAAATGACTGACCCGATAATTGAATTCAATGAAAATGTAAAAACAGTTGGGTGTCTTTTGAAAGTATCGTCAGCATGATTAATCTACTAGTTATAGGTATCTATTTGTAGTATATAAATTAACTAGAATTAATATGTCATAGATGCTTGAAGATGCATTTCCGTTATTTCCAAATGAACAATGGTACCTATTAAATTTCAACTTACATATTGCGCACTTACCGGGAAACCAACGGTTAATGAGAGGCCATGGATTCGGTATGCACCGGGACAAATGTTCATCGATTAATTGAGTAGGTACTTGTTCCGGAGACACGTGTAATATGCCAGAACAAATACTTCAATCAGAAGGTTCAAATCCACTGGATACAGATTTCTTCAGAACTATCTTTTTTACCTAAGTGCATAGATTAATATACTTAAGTACTCACTGAACTTATCCGATATTTTTACAACAGGTGTCGACGGTAATCGCAGTGGCCCACGGGTCGGCGCTATGTTTCATAATGCTGTGCATTGTTCTTCCGAAGTCTATCAATGAAAAGGCCCGGCTTTGTGCTGTTTTTTGTGTGGCAGGAGCCGCAGGGTTTTATGGTAATACATTCTTGTAATTTTTAATTAGCATGCATATTTCCGTCGCAAATATTTGGATGATGAATATTTTTCTATTTTATCTACATTAATAATAGATACGATTAAGCTTGTGCCTAATACTCAGGACAGTGCAATTGGTGCGAATTGGTATCTAGATTAACAAAGTTATACACTTGGTTGGAACATAAGCACGCAGGTGTAAGAATATATTTCCTCGCAATTTTTTTCTTCACTGCTATTTTTCTAATGTGCTATCTATATTTTCAGGTATAACACTAACAAGCAGCAAAAGTCTTCTGGTAGTCTGGTGCATGCTCGCCAGCTTCGCGACCGCCGCCTCTAGCATTCTGCAGCAGCCTCTTTATAATAGTACTCTAAACGAATTCGACACGACAGCTACCATGACCGCTTCCAATGCGATCGTCGCCATTTTCATCATGATATGGTCGTTGACCCACAACTACGAGTACAAGACGTGTTTCCTAACGGCCAGTGTACTGCAAACTATCACTGCCTGTATGTTCTTCGCGCTGTCTTTTAGAAGGCGGAGATAAAGTGTCACTCCATAGTTAGAATTTAAATTACCTCCTAGGGTAAACTTAGTATTTGTTTAATAATCAGTTAATAAAGAATAATATATTCATTTGTCGAGGAGCGGGGCACAAATTGAGACTTACTTTGATATCAGTCATAGTTAACACATAAGAACCCATATTTACAAAATAACCACTGGGTATTTGATTATTTTGGAAATTTGGAGGTACATTCAAGTTTAAGAGTGAGATCGGAATAGGACATTTCCTTTAGTGTAAAATAAAATAAGTAAGTAGATAGATATAATGTTTAGGCCTTAGGGTATGATTCCTATGCAGAATATGGCAGAATCAGAGCTAAAATTGATGTTTAAGAGATACTTTTGCGAAGCCTTCTGTTTAGATTTTCTAGAAAAAATATTGTTAAGTTAGTAGTGGCAACATTGTGACAATAGACTAGCGGGGATATCGTGAACAAAATGCATGTGACAAAAAATCATACATGTACCCTATTTCTATTTATACCTTTGTCACTCTTACGCAGTCCTCCCATCTTCCTTCTCCTTCTACTGGCATGTACCGGTCGTGAATGGTTGGCGAAGTACGTACACACAGTTACGTGCACATTGTCCTCACCAGTTTAATACCTAATTGATTGGTAATACTTAATTCTTGCAAGTCGTTGAGATTAGAATAATGACTAATATTTATATTCGTGGTCATGAATTTTAATTATCCTAATAATATCAGGATTTAAAGCTTTCAACTTCCAAGTGTGGAGTTTTATATCCTTGAGAGCGTGGGTTTTTGCTCAAAATTGCCCTAACATTGCACCGGTTCTATTTGTAACACTTATTAGAATTACCGTAATTTAAAATGAATGTATTGAAAATGTGCACGGCAGAAACATGCAGCTCTATAGACTTTAACATTAGATTCATACTAAAGTTCTCATATGGAGAGAAAAATATAATTATCCACAATCACTTGATATTCTTCAAAAATTTATTCAATGTATAAAACACGCAAGTAGTACTTTAATTTAGAATAATATTTTTGTTGTTATAGACAATGTTTTTTTAAGTTAAATTTAAATAATATATGACATAAAATTTTAGTAAAAAATAAATAAGTCTGTGTTTTTTATTTATTAGAGAAGAGACGAATTTGTAACAGAATCAGTAAAGATAAATTTGTAATCGCATTTTATTACACAAGCTATTTCCTTTGATGGATTTCTGACACATCTTTATTTTAAACTATACTAGTAACGCAAAGATAAGTGGTAATGTAATGCATATTTGTAAATTGTAATTTAGTAAATGCTTTTTAAATAAATGCAAATTTATCACAAATTAACACAAGTCTCTGCATATTAGAAAATAATATTAATTTATGATGTTTAATCACAGGAATGTTGCATTATTTTTACATTTTTAACACAAAAATACAGACTATATTCTGTCTCACTACATAATAATGTATAACGAGTAGAATAGGTATATAAATTACAGTACAGTGTATAAGGGTGAATGAAATTCCAGAGACAATATCGTTTTTAAAATGACAATGTAGTTGACTTTATTAAAACTTCAAAGAAAATTATGAATACAATAAATATTATAACTAAATAGGAATGTAGAACTAGTCTTATAAGCTTTTAGCATAAATAAAATTAAAATACATTCAATTATCAGCATTTTGAAGTAGATAGTTCATATGAATAGATCATATTTACGAGTAAGCAGCAAAATAATAGTTACTATGTCTACATATCTATAGATAAATTTTACTATATACGTTTTTTCGAGCAAACTGCAGCAAACAGTCTCAATTCTCAAATTCGTAGATATGTTACTTTTTAGTTTTTTCTATAATTAACGAAATCGAACAAATATTACAACTGAATCCCACCATTGAAACTTTCAATTCACGCAACAGACACAACACAATCCATTAGAGCTATGCACACTTATAAAGATCAAATTAGAAATCTTTATATCATATACCGCGTATACGCCCATTTTTTCTTCACAATTTAACCCTATATATCTCTCACGGTATGTTTTAAACTTCGCTTTCTACTAGAGAATTTACATTGTAACTTATAATAAATGCTCAAAATCATTGATGGTTATATTAAACCCGAGTTGCCATGAACAATATCTGACAAATATGTAGGTACTTGGTAGATAGTGGTTATAATGGGGAGCGAGGGGAGATAAAAGCTTGGAGCGCGGTGCAGTGTTTTGTTACAAACAATAAGATCGCGCTATCCGCTATATTATAATACCTCAAAGGGTAAAATCGATAATGTAGGTTACCGTGGAACCTGATATTTATAATGTCAATTAATTATATATATCTATCTGGTAAATACAGAGGGTTCTTAAGTACCAAAAAAAACATGATGACATTATATAAAAGGACCATAGCAAACGCAAACATAATTCGGAATAATCTAACTTATTTTGTTAATTAAATCCGGGACATTTAAAACGGACACTCGACATCCGATACACAATTCAATCAGTCCAATAAATTAACTTAACAAGTCCATCATTTCACTATCGTTCAATTTCTTCACGTTGTTGTTTGACGTGGAAGAGTTCTGACTTGGTAATAGAGATTCAAACGCCGACCAATCCTGCTTCATATTCTGATTAGTTTGATTATTCGACCATTTATTGTTAAAATTCGGGTTTGAGGCTGACCACCCCGAGCTTGTCAAAGCCAGCTGATTGTCAAAGTTCATTGACATGTTTTGATTTTGGTAGACATAGGAGCCTGAGTTTTGTGGACGTATGCCCATGTTGTTGGTCGGCATTATTGTGTTTTGGGGTAGCATGTTCCCCATTATAGGGGGGGTATAATTGGAGTTGGGTGAGGTTGCGCTGGATTGTGAGTTGGATGATGTGGAATAGGTTTTCTGAGTGGATAGTTGTGACAGGTTGGACTGTAGGAGGGATGAGGTGAGGTCGACGGCTCGTGGGGTAGTTTTAGGTGGCGCTGTGATGGGCATCGGGGGTGGCTGGTGCGATAACTTCCGCACTGTCTCTTGCTGCTGCGCTATCCTGGAATTAAATTATCTTTTGTTAATTTTTTTAAGTTGTAATACTCTACTTTATAACATCATCGAAAAGGGTTGGTTAACTATCAAAGGAATTAATCTCTAGACTAACCATTATACAGTACTTCTACTAATATTTTAGCCTCGACTAATGTGATGGAGAAATTTTACAATTACAACGCTGAGGCCTAGGGCTCGAATCCCGAGGCGGGCAGTGATTTTGGATTGTACTATTCATTATTAGCCCGGATTAAAATAAAACGTAAGAATTCGTTTTATTTCAATGTGTAACATTCGCGTAAATAAAAAAAACAATTATATCAGCCCGGTATCAGGAATTTGTGCCCGATGAGACGATAGGCTAGGGCCCTTTCAATCGTGGAACGGATTATACAAAACATGAGTAGTAGTCCTAGTAGCACCTCTGCCTATCCCTCTGAAAAAAAGGCGTGATGTTTGCGTGTGTTAATTAAAATCATTAACCAAGTACCTCTGTTTCTCTTCAATGCTCATGGAGCTTGCATCCGTCATAGTAGGCACGACTGGCTCTTGTTTCTCTGGTTTAGTGTCGTTGAAGGAGAATGGATCTATGCCCAGACCAGTGAACATCTTGTCTATATCCGTTTGTGGCTGTGGTGCTGATACTAGCGTGTCCGACGTCGGCGACAAAGAATGTTCCATTACTCTGTCGAAGAAATCAAGGCCTTTGGTACAATAACACACAATTTAAACCTACCGTCAAGGACAAAACTAGCGAAGCGTGATTAGGACTAGCGCACTGTATGTACATAATTTATGTATAAAAGAGATTATCTACTCTCACAGTCCTATCATTACAACCTTTATAAGCCGAGATCAAATTGTACTGTAGAAAAACATTATAAAAGTTAAATGGGGTTGTGTCAGAGGCCGGAGCATACGATCATGAGGGCCGTTAGCTCAACGTGTAACATCTATGTCAGTATACCACTATGTCGTCTAATAATAAAATTAAAACTGAACTACTTACTTAGACTCGTTCTGTATGGAGTTGAGCTGTTCCAACTTCGCCCTGTGCTCTGTCTCCACTTTGGAGACCATTTGCTTGACCAGTGTGACCAGAGCATTGAACTGGTTTAATGTTAGACCGTTCTCTACGCACAACGGGATCAGGAAAGGCAGCACTTTCGTCGCCAACACCTCTTTAGTTATGCCCAGCTTCTTGTGACTCAACGCTAATTTGTAAATACCTGGAAAGAATATAAGGGATTATGATAGCAACGTTCTATTCACTCCTTGTACTTTTTCTATTTCTACCACCTCTTATCGCACACGTATGTAGTGTGAATTTCTACGTATTTCTACGTATGAAAGTCCGCGAACCCGCACTAGGCCAGCGTGGTGGACTATATGGCCTAACCACTCTCAATCGATCGATTCTCTCGATTGTAGAGTAGGCCCGTGCCCAGCAGTGGGACGTATATGGGCTGATAAAAAAAAATGTACGTGTGATCATTAAAACAACAGGGGTGTTACGAATGTTGCAAAATGATTTGAATAATAATTATTGGTCTATTTCGAATGGTGTATTTTCTTTAACAAGTTATTTTCGTTAAGCTTTCTTACACACAATGTGTAAACTTTAGACTTTAGAGAAGAACTTATTTTAAGACACAAGAGACCACGCGGATACCTACTTGCATGCAACTAATAAAACATTGAGAGATGAAAGTGAAATCCACTTTTTTTTTTCAAATACCTCATCACCTTTCGGTATTTAAACGCGATGACGTGACGTTTAGGTATATAAAGGTATCTTCATGCTAGCTACTTGATTCACCTATTTGCATTATGTCACTGTACGCGTCAATGACCTTTATCGATATCCGGCGAAAGCAACGCAAAGAAAAGACGAAGTTTGCGCGAGAAAAGGGATCGTTTTTGAGGATCGCAAGCTGTTTTGCGGGAGGTACTATTCCCAGTGCTGTTGCTTAGTAAGTAAATAATAATATTTTAATCCATAATATAATGGAAAGCATTACACCCTGTATACACTTCAAGGAATTTTTTAAGAAGTGGTAGAGCCACGCTGTTTTCAGTCATGACTCAGCATGAATGGGCAAGCTTATCCGGGGCGTTACCACTGTCGCACAGGAAATCAACGTTAAGCGACAGCTCGGCTATCGCGATTCGTTCGGTGAGTGAGATTGCCGGATGCCCAATACTCCTTTCCTCGTTCCATTTTTTTTCCTTCCCACTCCCCTCCCAATTGGGCCGCCAACACATCCATGATCCAGCTTTGTGGATGTTTATGGGCGGCAGTGATCATTTACCATCAGGTGACCTGTTTGCTCGTTTGTAGGACCCATGCAATAAAAAAAAAGGGAGAATACAACATAAATACAGCCCAACAACATACAACATAAATGGCAATGAGTAATGAACAGAGCAGACGAACGACTCGCTTATCTCCCGGAAATATTCAGAAACGGATAAAGGATCTGTATTGTGAAATATTAATCATATACTAGTCATCGTCACCCGATTCGCGCATTTTATTTCAACAACAGGACTCAATAAACCTACATTTATTTATTTCTCATATCCTTTGGCAATAATCCTAACTTTTTCTTAGCATTTTCTCAAAGCGTATTAGGGTAAATTAATATCTATTTAAAATAATTTTAATATCAATTAACTTACCCAAAATCCCCATTAACACGGCGGGCTCCCTCGACGGTATTTGAGGAAGGAACGGTATGATCTCATCCAGCACCAACCATTTGTCCAAATGCTCCAACAGTTTGCCCAAACACAACAGACAATTCACACGCACCGAAATATAATTCGTGTTCATGCACAGCTTTTTAATACGCGGAAGCAACGCATTCTTCATAGCGGGGTAATCTATAAGAGAGGCGAATGTTGGTAGCACAGAGAGACACAATTCTTGGATCTGTTGGGCATCAGACTCCAAAGCCCGGTACAACATTGGTAGTATATCTGTCTTTACTTCTTCTCCAGGCGTGAGTTTTAACAATAGCTCCATCTTCTGCATAAATATCAACAAGATTTGTATTGGGTCTTGTATCAGCATAACTGGTTTCAAAACGGGAAGTATGTATTTTACAAATTCTTCCTTAGAACAATTCTCTGCGATCAGAAGTACATTGGGTAAAACAAACGGCACCATGGGTGGGTTGATGAACTCTTTCGTGAGGCATGGAAGAATACGGTATATGCATATTCTTTGGGGCATTTTCTGGATTATCTGTGGAAGGCCCTTGTAAAATTGTGATTTTTGTAAATTATCCCATTGGAATAGAGAATCTAAGTAGTTAAGCGTTCTGACGCCGACATCTTCGAAGTATGGTATCTGGAAAAATTACAAATGTTATTAAAAGAATGTATAAGATTCTTATTGGTGACAAATTCACACTGAAACTTAACGCTTAGCTTAAGCAGCTGCTTGCGCCGACTTTGTGGGTTTAACTTCTACGAGAATATTTTTTTTATAGCTTATCCCTTACCTTCAAAAACTGATGTGGATCTGGTCTCAATTCCGGCGTAACATTAAGCATTAATTTCACATAATCCCTTAAACCTTCCGCCACACACGCCAACCGAGATGGTGGAAGATTTCTGATCTCATTCACATATCTCTTGAACTTCATGTAATCCGTCCCAATATTCCCTAAACTCACATGTCCAGTACTATGCACAGCGTATATAACCATTCCGAGGGAGTAAATATCACTCGCTGGTGAATGGGATGCTGACAGAATGTATTCAGGAGCTAAATAATCAAGATTTGGCTGAGTCAAATGATGCATGGCCTGACAGTATTCAGTGAATGGCCAAAACGGTGCAGAACCTGATGAACTCTGGTTTGCAATACAGAAATCAAATCCAAATATTTTCCAAGCACCTTGCTGATTGACTATAATAGACTCCGGACATATATTACGATGCAACAACTTTACATCATTGTGTAAGAACGCTAGGCCTTCTGCTATTTGCATTAGACCATATTTTATTTCCAACTCGTAAAGTTTATAATTGACTAAATGTGTCGGAGTTGGTTGTGGCATATTTTCTGTGTTTCCCAAAATATTTGCAAGACTTGCAAAGACTGGTTCAGTGGCAAAAGCCAAGCTCTCTCTGCTTTCCTCTAAGCTGTGTTGCACAATTAGTATTTGTGGATGTCGTAATTTTGTCAATTGTATGATGCCACGCTTCAATGTGTCCAACATAATATCTCTGTCCGCTTTCTGCCATCGGTCAAGTTGCTTCTTTTCAAACACAAATATTGATGCTTCTTGTTTGGTTGACTTTTTGAATCCTTTGTAGATTTTCCATAGTAGACCTAGTAATAGGAAAACATGAAAAAATTATAAGTGAATCTATGAAATACATGTAGGAATTTTGATAGAATAAGAATGTCAACTTAGAATATCTAATAAATGAAATATTTAAGTTTATTTTTCAAATACTTTTTACATTGTCTTAATCTAGTAATAACTTATAGCAAGCTAATCTGGTGATTCATTAATTTAGAGGAAAATGTTCTGAACTCAATGTTTATTTGTTCAGGAATATAAAGACAAAGTAAGGTTTTCATTAGTATTAGTTTTTGATTTGCACATCTATAAGTTTCAACCCATACTGCTTTATATTTGAATCTATCAAAAAAACATAGTGGCTTTCTTTTAGGGTTCCGTCTTTTTTATTTAAGTATGCTTACAAAAAATTTGACTGTCTAAAATAAAAAAACAAAATATCGATTTTTTGTTTCTCTAAATGTTTTCCTTAGGCGATAACAAAAAACCCTGTGTAATGACATTATGAACAGAGACAAAGTATAGGATGATCATTGATCAATTTACCAGGACCAGCGCTCGCGACGTACTGTGTAGCTTCGAACTCTCTTGTTACAGGATTACCCGGCAAAACACCGGATAACTGGGACACTGTATTGCTGACCGATGAGTAGAATTTGTTAAATACTTCCATTTTGAAACACTTTTTAACTTTTTGTTAATAAACGAATACCATCACGATTTCTGACCAACATCCGAATCTGACATAAGAAGAATGACATTTTATTGTTTTGACATTGACAGTTAATGTTTCGTTCTGAAATTTAAAATCCATATATTACCTTACAATCTACAATAACCACATATATGTTGTGTGAAGTGTGGACTGTTTTTTGAAGAAGATAATTATTTTTGTTGAAATATAGTTTTAATAGAACACAAATTGAAAAACTTTAATTTAATTTAAACAATAAAGTTCAATCTTTTGCCTTTTCGAAAGGGATAATTAGAAAACAATACAGTTGTCATTTACCTTTGCCTTTCTGATGGGATAAATTGTAAAAACAACAACAGTTGTCATTTGTCAACGTTGTCAAGTGTCTACTGTCAGAGCAACGAAACGCAAATCGTAATTTGCAATTTACTTCTATTTTGTGATTTGCAAGTTGCAACATTTGTTGTTAATTATATAGAAATATGTAAAATCTGACGAGGTGTTAAATATGGTACATATAAGTAAATTAATTACTATTATATCAATAGTATTCATCGCTCTTCCGTCTAGTTTGACTGAGAGTGATTCTAAGGTCCATAACAACCCATTAGGTCCTTTAGTTAAATGCAATTTCCTGCCGTTCGAATTCATTGAATGCGATGAACCAATTGACCACAAAGGAAACGCAACCGCCAAAAAAGCCACCGGATACGGTTGCGTTTATTTTGGAGGCGTGAGATACCATGATGTGGAGAAAACGAAACTTATGTGCAAAGCTTTAGAAGGCATCGAGTGTCAAGGCAACAGAAGCTTCCAACGAGACGGGTTTCCTTGTGTGCGGTACTCAGGACACTACTTCACGACTACATTGATATACAGTATACTTCTAGGATTTTTAGGTATGGATAGATTCTGTCTTGGGCAGACAGGAACAGCAGTGGGTAAACTGCTTACTCTGGGAGGGTTGGGTATTTGGTGGATTGTTGACGTCGTCTTACTGATCACTAATAGTCTCCACCCTGAAGATGGCAGTAATTGGAATCCCTATGTTTAGTTATTTTGAATGTTCCTACACTGTTACTTTGTCGGCACTTTTGTGAATTTTTTGAAATCTAAATCATCAATGTATAGTGACAGGAAAATACCTGTATAAGTCTTTGTGGGCGATTGTGATATTTTTCATATAATGAATGTAAATAAATGAATTTGAAGTATTATTGTTTAAGTATATTTTTGTTTTTATAATTATTTTATGTACAATAAACTTGTTATGCCATTTTCCATTTTTTGGAAACACTGCATGTAGCTTAAACTACAACACAAGAATTATATTGAACTCTGTTTTAATATGATATTACAAAATACAAGAATATGGATCTTTGAAAACACTAAAACCTAATCACTATACTTATTCAGTATAAGTGCATGCTGTGATCTTCTGTAATTGAAGATGCACATAGAATATATTTATTTTTTGTAAAACTGTACTGTGTAATGTTTGTTGGAAACTCCAATAAAATAAATTAATGACCAATTTGTAGTTATAAATATAATGTGTATCATCATAAATAACACCAAGTCTAAATATTTACAATGACCAGATTCCAAATTTTCACTAAAATTTGATTTCCAAAAACTATTTATATAATCCCACCTTATGTACAGAACTTTGATCTTCGACAGTGAAATTACTTATTATTTACTGTCAGTTCCATATTTTCCAATTAAAGGGATAATCATTATAAACAATTCAGATCTACATGTTCTGTATTGTGAAGAAAAATAAAACGTCTGGCGCGGAATAGCAACCGCGCAAAAGACGCGAATGTGCTCCAATTAACAATGTCAGTTTCTATCTGGAGCAGAATTAATAATTATAAATTACAGTATACCAATGTTTGAAATTGGATTTATTAAAGGGGATCAGGTTGGATCTAACAATCATCTGCTGTGGTGTAGTACACCTGCTAATTTGATTATTGTCAAATGTGGTGTCAATATTACGAATTATTAAAGGGTAGCTTTGGTGTATTATTAGTGAAAACATGAAACAAGCCAGACATATGAGAGATACTATTACTAACATGTTGCACATAAAAAAACTCAATTTGTGTGCAGCATCCAAGGTGTTAAAAAAGACAACAAATGTATGTTACATAAAATTTATTAACTTAAGCCACAAGAGCCGAAGCAGTGCTCGACTCATATTTCCAGTTAGGTGGCAGCACACTCTTTGTCTTGTAGTAACGGGCTAGCCTGTGGATTCTGGACTCGACGAGAATCAGCCTGAACTTGCTGTCCTTGTCTTTCCTGTTGCGCTCCAAGTGCTTCCTCATGGCGACAGCCTTCTTGATCAAGTAGTACAGGTCCTCTGGTAGGTCAGGGGCCAGACCCATGGCCTTCATGATACGCAGGATCTTTTTGCCAGTGACAAATCTGACTTGTGCAACTCCATGGGAATCCCTGAGCATGACACCTGTAACATAGATAAGGGTAAAAATTAGTAAATATGTCTTTGTAGGGCTAATTAAGAATTCAACACAATATTTTCTTGGGTTTACGCAAATGTAACACATTGAAATAAAACAAATTCTTACGGATTTTATCGCGAAATTGATTAAATTTTTTAATTTACCGACGTTTCGATCACTTTACAGTTTTCGTGGTCACGGGGCGGAGTGAAAACTGTGAAGTGATCAAAACGTCGGGAAATTAGAAAATGAAAAAAATTAAATCAAATTCGCGATAAAATCCGTAAAAACTGGTTTTATTTCAAAAATTCAACAGTTTGACTGTGGCAACTGTGACAATGTATGGGGCTATAAAATAATATGCATGTCAATACGCAGGAAATTAAGCCTGGCACAAAGAAAATCAGATGGTCGGATATTTTCATTTTTTTTGGGCTACCATCAATGTGTTAAATCTAAATGGAGTGAATGGCCTTAACATGTAGTTATGGCTTAAATAGCGAATTATTATTTTACATCGAATATAATTGTATATTTAAGTTAGCAAAATCTTTGTTTAAGTAAAACTTCCACAATTATGATTACATTACTTCACTCTATTTAAATCTATATCAATTGAAAAATTTACAAGTATATAATGTTGATACATTTTTCCTACTGGTTCTAAAGTGACTGCTCTCCACCTCAAGTTTAATGCTGTTGATAAAAATTGGGGATTGCAGAGAATGTTAACATTTTGACAGCAGTGACACATTGTTAACATGTGAGACTACTTTCATACATAATAAGCCCAAGCCAGTGTCAATTATAATGTTTTACACGACTAGTGTTTATACTTCACAATTTGCATTGTGTTTGCCAACGAGCGATGGAACGCACCATTCTTGGAGTTAAACTCATCGACCGCGTAAAGAACTCAACGCTGCGTTCCATTACTAAAATCGCCGACGTGGGGCAAACAGCTGCCAAGTTAAAATGGAACTGGGCTGGCCACATCTACCGCATGTCCGACGACTATTGGGCGAAAGCCACCACACATTGGCTCCCCAGCAGCCGAAATCGACTACGCGGTAGGCCCAGAAGGAGATGGCGGGACGAACTCGACTCCTATCTTCCGAACTGGTGGCAAGTAACATCCGACCGTGACAAATGGAAGGAAGGGAGGGAGGCCTTTGCCCAGCAGTGGGACTTAAAGGGCTAATAATAATAATAATAATAATTTGCATTTAATGGAACAATCCAAACTAATACTAACATTCTTCCATACCTAGACATTTATTGGCAGTGCAAATTTGACAATACCACTTTATTTCCTAGTACATAATTCTAGGATGATAATAATATTAATATCATATTGTGTATATTGTTTTGATCCATTTTTCATTTATTATGTGATAATCCACAATAATTTTATTGCATTGAATTATAAAAATATTCTACAGTCTACATAATTCCATTTAGACAGCCTGCAGCCGTGGTGCAGTTGGTAAGACACCGCCTGTGAAACGAGAGGCCGCGGGTTCGATCCCCGCACTGAGATAAATGTTTGTGAGGCCCACAAGTATTTGTCTCGGGTCTGGGTATTTGTGAGACCGAAAAGTCTCTCGTAGCTTCTGATACCCACGACACAAGACTTAATTGATCTTAATGTGGGGTCAGGACTATGTATGTGACTGTTGGGTGTATTTATTTATTTATTAATTATGCATATTAACACATTGACATCAACACTGACAAAATATACTATAAACCTGTGTGACTTGATGTATTATGTATAGAAATAATAGGTCATGTGGATTATAGCTACAAAAATAAGTCGGGTTAAATAATCACAATGTGTGTACAGGTACGCTAAGTACCAAATTAAAATGTTGATGTCTGAAAACACTGTACTGTAGTTAAGTATTACCATTTCCTTTAATGTATGTCGAAATGGTAGAATTTTTAAACGTTTTATATACACCATGATTAGACAGAAACCCCAATTTAATCCCCATATATATTTTTTTATCAAATAAATTATCATTTTTTTTAAACATATGGAATTTGTTCTATTTATTAAGACTTAAATTATTGGTATAAAATCTCACCGAAAACAGAGAAGTCTTGCATTAAAATATTTTTTTAAAAAGAAGTGTAAACCATCAAAATTACAGTTCAAAAGTAAACTTATCCAAAACAAATTAGAATGCAGTAATAACTGTTTTCAACAAATAATGAGTAGAATTGTGGGGTATTTTTTTTAAATTATAAAGCATGCAAAGTAAAAGACAAGAAGTATACGCACCAATTTGAGAGGGGGTAAGACCCTTTTTGCCAAGCTTGAAAATCTGTTCCTTAACATCATCAGCGGTCAGCTTCAACCACGTAGGGACGCTGCGGCGGTACGGCAGTGCCGATTGGGAAATACCCTTACTGAAAACATAAAATGAAGCGGTTCATACACAGGCCATGTGGTAACGGCGGCAAGGTTATGTTTCTATCACTGCAAAACTTTTAATCGCGTAACAAATACACATTTGTTATAACACGTTATTCACTAGTGAATAAACACAAGAAATTACCCAGGTGCGTGCATACGACCCATGCTGGCAGATTTTTAGAAAATCGCCGATCTGACAACGACAACAAGAGAAACCAAAAAGATGGCAGCCGGAGCCCGGAAGAACGATATGCGCTTAGTCTCATTCACCAGTTGCTCTAGCTTTGTCTATGTGGGCTTGTAATTTTAAAAAAATATCCGAATCAAATTTAAAATAATCGTTTTTTTAAGTTTATCATTTTGTATTGATTGATAGGATTAATTAAACTGTCATAGAAAGATTGAAAATTTAAAAAAAATACCATTTTTGATTGCATGTATAGTCTATGGTCAGCCATTACTTTTTTTCGAACTGATCAAAGGAATTATAATCATCCATCTTATCTGCGACAAAAATAAAAAAATAAGTAATGTCAAAAATCACTGACAGTTGGGTAAGCAAAACTCCTTGCGGGTTTTCTCGCAATCACCTCTCAGAGGAGATTTTGGGTAAAAAATGGCTGAAAAATATGGAATATCTGAGGCTGAACTCAACCTCATCAAAATGCAAGCTGCCAGGCGGGCAGCTATGAGAAAAGAGTTCTTAAAACAAAAGTCTAACCCTTGGAAACACGCCTCGGAAGCTGGAACTGTTGTGAGTTGAAGTTAATTACGTAATTTTGTTATTAAAGGTTCTTTACAAAAACAAAATAGTGTCGCTATTTACTATTTAAAATTCACGAATTCTTTCAGTTCGATCCAGCCCTTCAGAAATTCATATCCATGAAGGTAACTCGATTTGACCATTTCACTCCTAATAAGAAGACAAGTTTATTCGGATTTGGCGCGTGTATTCTTCCCATGTTCGTTTATGGATACATGATTTGGAACGACAGAACAAAGCGTGAGGAAAAAATTAGGGCTGGAGAGCTGCGTTACAAAGACAGAATCTTCAAATATGCCTAATTCTGCAAATCAAACTAAAGTAATGTGTAAATCAAACCTTGTAGAAATATAATCATTAATTGTTGAATCTGTTTTTATTTTATTATTGTTCTTTATTTGATACTGGCTAGTCTATATATTGTTTTTCTTTCTTTTTTACAAAATTGGCAGTAGACTTTTATTTGATCACTTTCCATCAGTCACTTTCACGATGTCGAAATATGGGTTATCTGATTTGGAATATAAAATAATTTTAAAGCAGATTGAAAGACGAGCCAAATATAGAAAAGAGTTTTTGAGACTCAGAGGTGACCCATGCCAACACTCATTGGACGCCGGTCATGTTGTAAGTTAATACAATAATAGAGTGTATACTGATATGAGTTATTTATGTATCTTATAAGTTTATTTAATCATACCTATTGTTCTTTTTGCTATTTGGCACAATTACATTGAATTTACAAAAAAGTATTGTATGGAATATATACCCTATTTTCCCATGATGAGTGAATACATTCTTGTCTCAGAGGTGAGAAAGCTTGTCAACCATTTGCTCTTAGTTGTTGCGATAAGCAGGAATACAAAACCCTTGCGATTGTGCAGGCCTGTAGGCTGTACCTACCAGTAAAATGTAATTTTTACAATATGTAATAATGACAAAAAATATCCAAGCAAATCTATGATTTAAAACATAAGAACTTCAACTTGATTACATAAGTACTAGCCTTTGCAAGAAATGTGTTAAAACAGAAATTAATTTAGAGTTCCATACGCAAGAATTTAAAACATCTAGACAACCTTATGACAGTCTCCATAGTGTTTGAGGCCGAAAAATCTTTCGTAGTTTCGGAAATTTACGGCACAAGACTTATATTTTAATGTGAGGACAGATGTACTGTTAGGTCTATGAATAATTATAAAGATATATCAATATTAGTTGTTTTCAGTTCGACCCAGCTATACAGAGGTTTTTATCCATGAAAGACTGTCAGTTTGAATACTTTAAGCCAAGCTTCAAGACAGCGCGCTTTGGTCTGATTGGTGTGATACTACCCATGGTGCTGTACGGATCTCTTGTCTGGACACAACGACAGAAGTTCGAGAGTGACTGTCGAAATGGCAATATTAGATACCGTGACAGGATATTTAAATACAAATGAATATGCTAGTAGTATACGCAATATAACTTATGATTGAAGATTTTTTTATTTTAAACTATATTTATGTTACAGTCTTTGTGGTTCTATTCTGTATCAGCCGATATACGTCCCACTGCAGGGCACGGGCTTTCGCTGCAATCGAGAGTGCGATTGAGATTGATTAGACCTTATAGTCGACTACGCCGGTCTAGTGCGGGTTTGTGGCTCAGTTGATAATATTTCTGCATTGAAATGAAGGGCCGTGGGTTCGGTTTTTGTTTTGGATGACTTGGGTATGTGCGAGACAGAATTTCCCGTAGTTTCTGATATCCCGCAACATCAGATTTGATCTTAGTTTGGGGTCAGAACTATATGTTATGTGATTGTTGAGTGTATTTATATTAAAAATATTTGTAATAAGCCATATGTAAAAGCTCACATGTTTTACACCATATTTTATTTTTATACAGAGCATATTATTATAACTTAAAACATTAAACAAGCCAGTAAAACATAAACTTAATATTGTTCTTTAGCGGTCATCAAGTGATTTATCCCGAGTGATGACAGAGTCATCAAATTTCACCATGTAAGTGGTCCCCTTGTGCCAGTGTGCTGTCACTTTTGCAGGCTGTAACAAACAAGTTGTATTAAAGTTATACCTACCCAATAACACAGCAAATTAGAGTAAATTGGGACATAATACTTTTACAGACATTAAAATTTTGCTTAAAAACATTATATTGAAAAAAAAACTGTGTAGAAGATGTACAAAATATCTAAAATACACAGTGTATTGATGCATATTTAATAATTTATAGGAGGAGAAAAAAGGAGAAAAATATATATAAGGAATCAGTGTCCAGTTATACATTTTCTGCACTCATGTGTAGGGCTCATAATGTTATTTACTTGACCATACAAACAGTTATGCCATGCTTAATAAAACAAACAAGGAGAAGGTTCATACTTTTAGAAACCAATGTGGAGAAATTGTCTCTGATATCTCTTACAAAATTGTATTGAACAATATACTTACAAATCCACCCTTGGTGAGAACAGCTTCTATAATGCCAGCATTAAATGTTGCACAGTTGAGAGAGCCTTTGTCTTTGGGTACACTTATGAATTTGTTAATCTGCAATAAAAAATAATTTAATTAGTCTGCATTATTATACAAACAGATATAAATTTCAAATTAGTTACCAGAGAGTTAATTTTACTTATCCATCTATTTTGTTTAGGCATTTAACCAGGTAATTAACACAATATAAATGTTTGCTGCAGTTAACATGTTTAGTCAGTATTTAATGCTTATATTCAAATTCAAAAACATTTTATTCAAATGCATCTTAAGTGTCAGAAAATAATATAATATTTTCCATGCAGAGAATGCCTTTTGTTGGTCTTTACACAACCCTAAATCTGTAATTTCATAGTATGATCCATCCATCCATCAGCCATAGAAAGTCCACTGCTGAACATAGGCCTCCCCCAATGACTTCCACAGTGTCCTGTTGGAGGCAACCTGCATCCAGTGACACTTGCCACCTTTACCAGGTCATATTCTGCTTTCTGCTATGTGGCCTCCATTCTCCATTAGTATGATCCAGTGGCGTGTAATAAAATATTGTATGTACCACAAATACTTTTACAGAATATTATTGTGGAAAAGAATATATTTGAATATGTATAAAAGCTTACCAATGCATCTTTTTCAATTATGTAATAAGTTCTCTCATCATCATTGGCATGTTCTAACTTATCCGCTTCTTTACCAAATAGCACCTGAAAATTAAAATTTTACACAGCACAATAAATTTTGTCATATCAATTAGGAAAATATGGGACAAATACCTCCCCATAATTTTTACAGGCAGTGTAAATGCCACTTGATTGCAATGTACAATATATTGCAACCAATTGAAATCTGAGCTACTGTGTTTCACAAAGTAATTTTTTAATTATTTAAATGTAATATTTATTAGTATTTAATTTTAATATTTCAAAAAGGGAGGACATAATTCAATTAGGCACAAACCCGCCTAGCTGTTTCCTACAATGAAAAATAAGATAAGTAATTAATATATAATGTAATATGTTCATTATATATCAAGTTAAAATAATTTCAGGTTTTTAAATGAGAAGAAAAAGGCGAAAATATAAATGCTAAAAATACATATGAAATATCAATTACCTTCCACAGTGTTGATTTCACAAAAAGCAACATATTCAGCAGCTTGATCTCACGTTTACTGTTTCTTTCTCTAACAAAATACAGGTCCAGTAATCGGGTTCCAACATCCTGGCCGATTTCAGACAATCTAAAATAAAGGGGTGTTTAAAACCAAAATAGCACAATAATTAGCTTATAGCTAGTTAAACTTACTTGTTTTGTAGCTCATGTATTGAATGTGAGCGATTTTGACAATATTGTACTATTTCTGAGAATAAAAGGGCGTAAAAAGCTAATGAAACTTCACCCTTTCCCTTGCTAAGGGGTTTATCTAATATTGAGGATTTTGAACGACCAGACGACATTGTTGTATTTTATCTTACTGAGTATTTAAAGAATATAATTACTGGATTGTAATTTGTATTATTTTAAATTGACCCAGGGAAACAATTGCTATTTGGTAAAAAGCACAAATCCCAAATTCCAAAACAGAACACCCGTAATAGTATTCCAGACGTGGTTAGCTGTTTTATTTATATTCTGAACATATTAATTGTGTAACTCTTTCTATCGTATGCACAATGATACAGACATTTACTATTTCTCAATTATATAATGCTAAAAATATGTACTGATAAGAACCGGAACTGAAACAGCGTTCATGTGTCATGTCAAGCTGAAATGTCAACAAAAAAAAATAAAACTAGGCGAAAAAATTGAATCCACACAGCAATTTTTTTGTGGTACAGAAATATTTTTTTATTTATTAAATTTAATGTGAAGAAATAAATTCCGCGAATAAAAAAACATGGCGTTGAAATATATTTTTGTAATGTAAATAATTCAAAACCTCCAATGATCAAGTGGCATTAGAGAGCTGTAAATATTAAGGTCCAGTGTTCACATTCCATATCAGGCAATTCGTTTTGTGTGAGTTTTACTGTATGAAAAAGTTTATACTACTAGTTTCCGGAGACTAGAATTTGTGCTATATACGGGAAAAGACATGTAGGGACGGAAATATGCTTTGCACACAATGATTATAGTAGGTTAGCATTAGTGTCACCTCCTATATTACATCTAGGCTTTATCCTATCGGTGACAAGAACTCATGTTAGAACCTGAACTTATGTATGTTATGTCACATAAACATAAACTCACGCCTTTTTTTTCCAGAAGGGGTAGGCAGAGGTGCAACCAGGACACCCACGTTTCGCCTTGTATGTTTCGTCCCACGATGTGATAGGGGACGAGCCTATCGCCATATCGGGCACAAATTCCTGACTCCGGGCTGGTAAGGATAGAAAAATCCAATATCACTGCCCGACCCGGGATTCGAACTCAAGACCTCAGCTTTGCAATCATACTGTAGTACAATTGCGCCACCGAGGCGGACAGAGTTATAGGTATGTCAATTCCAAATAATTTGAAAGGTGGGTACATAAGTTTTTTTTTTTGTTAATCTGCATGAAGTACCTAGCAATATTGAAAAGCCCAACACTAGTAAGAGTCAGACATGAACTCTAGATAAACCAATCTTTTAACCGTGTCAGAAAGCCAAAGCTATGTGCTGTATGTATTAGAATACTACTAGGTATTTTTGATTTGTAAGATATTTTATGACGGAATTTTATTTTTTTACCCTTTAAGGGTTTGTTAATTTGACATATATGGTTTTGCTAAAGGGAATGAGAAGGCTTGATCCCTATGAGGGTGAGCCTCTTTCGAACAGCACCGGTGCATGTCATAATCAGTAACAAATTGGCTGCAGCTCGAGGCATTATGACGTAGATATGGAATTATCACACCAGGCGTGTGAAAACCGCACTTAACGTGGACATACCTAATACTAGAAATTCATTTCGGTACGATTTTGTTCAGTTGCTTATGTAAGTAGGTAGGTATTTACCTACTTACCAAAACGCCGCGCCGTTTTACTAGGAAACGATATTTTCGATAAATATAGTTAGGTAGTACCTAAGGTGGAGTAAACACACAATAAACGTTATCGATATTTCGAAAGTACCTATGGCTTTAAATCGAATCGACGACCAACTTCACGCCAAAAAAAGTACAAACGTTGTAAATACAAAGAAGTTGGTTTGAGTCACACATATAAGATTCCGTAGGTATTCAGTATGCGCAATGAGAGACCAGTCGCGTCTTGGCTTTGCCCCGGACGATCACAGGGAAGAAATTGTAAATTGGGGCGCTTCTTGCTCTGAGATATCCAGTGCCGCCCGAAATGCGCGCGACTGCCACCGAGGGGTTTTTAGTCAGTATGCGTGATATGTAGAGATTAAATACATTGGATAACAGCGCGCGATCTATTTGCGCAGTCATTGTTAGACCTATGTATTTGTGTAATTCGTATTACATATTTTTATATATAACACATCGATGGATAAACATCAGTGATAGCCGCACAAAAGGCACGAATGTATTGATTTTCGTGATATTGCTAAAAAGTGCCTTGTATAAAGAACGATTTCCGGTGAATGGATGTTTACGTACAAATGGCATTCGTTTGAAATAGTAAAATTTCCGTACTCTGTTGTAATTTTATTTCGCAGACAGCTGATGTAATCTCCGGCGATCCAGATTGTTTGCCCCACACATAGCTTTCACTCTCAGGCTTATGAAAGTCATTTACTTCTAACTTGACGTTACATTACTACGTATCGTTTCAGACATCACAACTTTGTCCTACTTTAAATTCTCAATGGAAATGGAACGGTCACTTGACCCGGCCGTACTCGACCCACTTTTCATTTATCTTTTGATATGTTTACAGTGGCACTACAAAGTGGCTACAGACTACAATGCATCTGATGGAATAGGTAGGGATTCCTGCCTGTCCAGGAAACCCCACTTTCAACAATCGACACATTTCCACAAGCATACTGGAATCTGGATTTAAACAGTCTGAAACCGGGAAGTGACTTATTTTTGTAAACCACTGACTTGTTTTTTACCGTTATGTCGGTTATTGACTATCAGAGATTATAAGAATATTGTCTCTAGCCACAGGAAATCCATTACTGAACATAGGCTTTCCCCAATCCTGTTGGAATCGGTGTGCATCTGCGACTGATTGCAACCTTAACTAGGTCAATAATAATAAATAATAGTAACGGGTGATTTTTATAAACGATGAGTAAAGAAACCTATTCTAGTATGACGATGGTGCTGGCAGTTATATTAAGAAAAATAGAATAAGGATTTGAATACAGAACGGAGTTGTCAACGGCTGATGGGAAGGACGGCCGAGTCGGAAGATGCTGTCATTGTTCAAGAGTAAACGTTGTAGGCATTAAAATATGCCAGTTGTGTGTAGTGAGCCCTTGTATGAAGAATAGAGGAATTATGATTACACAATCGTCGTATTATTTTGAGTATTAATAAATACTCGTCTCCACCATATAAGGAAAACATTAACAAACAAATAAAACAAAGGGTATAATTAACAAAAACTTTACTTCGTATTAAAGCATATGATAACAGCGTAATGACAGGCTACACCACTGAACTCGGTGTAAAGTTAACAAATAACTGCGTATTAACAATTATAATGAGTTGTTTATTTGATTCGGATGTGCGATAAATCATCGGTCAATTTCGATTTCATCGCAATAGCGTAATTGTAACAAATTGAATTATTTATAAGTCAACATTCCTGTATAATCAACGAGTCATTCAACGTTTCCTTTTTTAATAAGGGCATAATAGATTTGTTATAAGACAATGTAACAAAGATATGTTACTACGTATTGAAAATGATATCAGTTTGTAACAGGATCTTCTGTTCACGAACTGTATCAGCCCATATACGTCATGCTGCAGGGCACGGGCCTCCTCTACAATCGAGAGTACGATTGAGACGGATTAGGTCACACGGTCCACCACGCTAGCCTAAGCCTAAGATACGATTACGAGGCGAGAAATTAGGGGATTTGAATCCGCGACCACCGTGAACATGTTGCAGCCGCGTCTGGTCCGTTACCAACAGGCCACCGCGCACTACTGTTTGCTAAAATCAATAATAATTTAGTAACACTCATCTTGGTATCCATTTATTAAGTAAATGTGCGTTACTTTGTGATAAAACGAAGTTTTTTTTATCATACAATCATTGGTCTCGGCGCGGATATCGAATTCACGACCACTCATTTCACTGCCCTCTCACCTATTGCTCCTCGTTGGTTTTTATGATTCACTGTTGCTACAAAACATGGTATTAGAGTGTTACACTAAACAGATGACAAGCCACACATTTTTATGTATTATTTTTATTAATAGTTTCTATTGCAACAATAACAGATTATCTGCCAACTTTACATCTACTTAAAACTAATTCAATGTACACAATATTATGCCTCAAATCGTGTAGATGCCAGTGTCTTGAAACTGCACTTTTGGAATTTTTGAATTGCATTGTAAAATTAAAGTATTTGCCATACATGTCAAGACACCAGTGACAATAGAATTCTAAATTAACAGTTTTCTTTGGATCCTCACTAATATAAAATATTGCAATATTATATGAAATGGCCAATTGATTTCAGTGTTGCATTAATGGTATATTAATCGTATTTACCTGTGTAGAAGCGATTTACAATATTTCTGAACATTCAAATATATTTTATTGGTGTTTTCACATTATTATACTATACACCGTAAGTATACATGTATACAGCGAGCACTATAGATATGTATACATACATAAACTCACACCTTTTTCCCAGAAGGGGTAGGCAGAGGTGCAACCAGGACACCCACGTTTCGCCTTGTATGTTCCGTCCTACGATGTGATAGGGGGCTAGCCTATCGTCATTGTCGGGCACAAATTCCTGACTCCCGGCTGATGATAAATTGAAAAATCCAACATCACTGCCCGACCCGGGTTTCGATGCGAGACCTCAGCTTTGCAATCGTATCGTAGCACAACTACAGCACCAAGGCAGTTTAGGCAGGTATGTATACACTATTTATATATTCACACAAAGGTGCTCAATGTATACATGGAATGGAGTGTATATAGTATCCACTATCCATTAGAATTAGATCGTTGAGGACGCACTATTTTCAGTACAAATGTTTGCATTGGTATGAAGTTAAAAAAAATAAATGCAATTTATTACGAATTCCGAATGATATCGAGCATGACAACTAAGAAATAATGTGATTATTGTACATTCTTAAGTAGGATTTCAAAAGTGCTGTTCATTAGGTCAAGTTACAAAAACTTGCAGAGAATAATTCTTAAAAATCTAAAAGGAGTTATTTTTCATTATTGGCTGTCAATATCGCAATAATTATACATATAAAACTACACTATATTTTTAAATGTATAGAGCGAATTCTACAGTGTTAAAGTTAATAACTGTGCACATTAAAATGTAATTAAACAGATGTGTAAAGCCAAAAACAAATTATAAGATGCGGCTGACGGACGCCGTTGAAGAGCGTTAGAACATTCAAGGTCACGTCCGCGACTTACGACTGATAGTGTGCACATTAAAGAATTAATTGTCTAGATCTGTTTAAGCCGCAACCGCCCGATAATTTGTTTTTGGCATAAAGCTGATTTGAGGCACAAATCTTCAATGTAAAATGAACTAAAATGGCAACCCCAATTAATAATCGCCCGTTTGTTTTGTAAATGGACGGGTACAGCTCAGAAATTTAACACAGCTGCTGTCTAACTTTGTGATACTATATTATCTGCCTCTCTTGCTAGTTAATGTTTTGTAAAATATTCAACTAGTTAATTATTTTTATTAGGTGAAAAAAATATGGATGACAAATATATATTATATCGTATATCAACATTATTCAGAGCACATGTAATCACATTTTAGAGACTCTTTACAGTGTTACACACATTCACATCCATCCGTTTCGCGGAATAAACGAACTGTGACCAAAGTATATTGTTTAACACATTCAGTTTAAAATTAAATCCTTAAATTATCGATTACAGTGTCGCAGGTACAATTACAACTAAATATATGTTAGTGTTAGTACAAAATGTACAAATTAATTACTGAATAACAAACAAAAAAGACTATACATTTTTTTATAAAATTAATTTTATCCGGTGTTTCATTTTCGACTCTTTGGCTCAACTAGTTTGGCGCATTAAAAACAAAACCGCGTATCCAACTACCCCTACTAGATAAATTTAGTAGTTGTAAACAAAATATCGATCACCGCGGTAATATTTCTATGGCGGCTTTTTGTGTGATAACCTTCAAATGACATTGAAATGATATCAGCATTTTGCACCATGGTTACAGTGTAGTGTAATTAACTAATGTTTATGGCGATTGCATCATCCCACACTGGACTTCCCAGATGCATACAGCCTATAGTGACAAACACAGTCCTGACTCAACACTAAGATCAAGTCTTATTCGTGGGTATCAGAAACTACGAGACTTTTCGGTCTCACAAACACCCAGAGCCGAAATAAATACCTGTGGATCACACAAACATTTGTCTCGGTGTGGGGATCGAACCCGCGGCCTCTCGTTTCACAGCCGGCAAGTAACCAAGAGCACCACGGAAGCAATCAGATAATTCCATTTTCCAATGTCATTTGAAAACAAACAAAAATAACTAAAATTGAAATTAAATTTTACATTACATATTTACATTTACTCGTACATTACTGAGTTCCTACTTGTGTATACAAAAGTTCGAAAATAAAAAAATACGCAGATTATTATTTTAAATTATTTAAAACATAGTCACGCACGTCTATACTCTATGGTCCAATGTTAACAATTTTTTCACATTTTTATTTTCAAAGTCAAATACGTTAGTTTTACCCATTTCCCTTGTTACGATAAACAAAAAAACATTTGAACATAGTGTTATATGTCCCACCAATTGTTTTAAGACTCAATCAACTAGACATTGTGATGATCTTGAGCAAATTATAATAATTTAAAAATTAATAAAGTTGATTTAATTCTTCTATAAGATGTCCTTTAGATAATTTGAATATTGTTTACTATGAATTGTAACATGCCCTGGAATACATACAAACAATTTCAGGCTATTATATAATTTATCAAATGTATAAAGGAATTAAAAACATATTCATTATCATTTTTTCCCCATAGTGATACAAATAAATATGCAAAATTACAATACATTGACAAAACAACAAATTCATTTTCACATATTTTGTTCTTTTTTTGTAACATTTATTTAATAATTTTAATATAATAACCCAAAGCTAATAAAATGCGATAATATTTCCAAACTAACACCGACCTGAATTTGTATGTAGCACACCAGACAACATAAACAGGATCTTATCAAATTACAAAATTATGCTTATATATTGTTTAATATCTATCATGAGTCAATTATATACATCATTCTATACATTATATGTGTGTATGTCTAGCAGCATGTGGACTGTACCGTTTCCGCTTCCAGTAAATTAAAGTCCATACCATTGGGTCGGTTGAAGCCAGTCTTTATACCATCCCATCCATCCTCCACTTTGTATTCGCCCGTTTGGATCCGGTTGTACACCTCTTGAGCGACTAACACAAATGCTTGTTCCACATTCAGTCCTGTCTTTGCTGATGTCTCGACATGGTGTAAACCTAAAAGGAAGGAATATAAATGCTGAGAAACCCTTGGCTGATTTGTATTCACCTACATTTTAACACTAGTATACAAAAAAAGTCACAAGGAAAGTAGCATGCAACAAAATTTTATGGAGTGTTGGACTTTCCTTTTAACTTTTGAAGCTTCATAAGCCTTTTTATATAAGTTCTAGTCATAGTTTCAAACATGTTTCTGTGTAACTAACATAAGATTGCAATTTGGATTATAGCCAAAGTTAAATGAGGGCAAATACTATAGAGAACGAAATCAGATCTATTATTTTATAAATACATACATTAACATAATATTTGCAGCCCTGTCTAAAAATACAAATGAACAATGTGTTTTTCAGATGGCTTGACAAAGAAGTCATTGTTAATTCATTGTAATTTCTTGTGACAAGTGCCAAATAAATAATAATGTAATTTAAATAACCATTCAAAAAATAGTCTTTTATGTGCTAAAGAGGCTTAACACATGTATTAAGGTACAATAAAAAAAATCAAGTCAAACCAGTGCCTGGTAGACAATTATAAAACTAAGCAAAATGTATTCGTTACCAGTTTAGTGTAGTTCAAATCAAAGTAATTTTACAAGACAATGCAAATATTATAATATTAACACATTCAACTAGATATTTTTAATACTAAATATGGCAGATTATGAAATGAAACTCCAATGAGATTGATAGCTTCTGTGGTGCAGTTGGTTAGGCACCAGCTGTGAAATGAGAGGCTACAGATTTTATCTACATACAGAAACAATGATTTGTATAATTTGTGTTTGTTCCTGGCAAACTGGTCCATTAAGATTTAAAAAATTTGGATACTATTGAACCATACTCGTTTGGGCACGGAGGGCATAAATGGGTTAAAATATTTAAATGTTGTTATTGTTTCTGAGGTGATGTATACACATTCAATTACTGAATTATATTCACCAAAAAGTCAAGTTCCAAATTATATTAGTTACTAAAGGTTTATGTATGAGACACAAAATCTATATAGATAAAATAATTGGTTATGAAAAACTTAAAAATGATGGCTTAATGCATATTTAATGGATAACTTAAATAATGCCATCTGTATCTACACAACAGACCTAGTAGGAAGTGATAAAAAATTAAAACTTGCCAACAGTTTAACACAGTGGTTGTGGCTCTCACAATATTTCAGTATATGTGTATAATATGCCAGAGATAGTGAATATTCTAAAATTAAAAAAAAAATCTGCTCTATGGTGTACTTTAACTAAACATGAATCATAGAATTTTAAAAACATAATGCAACATAAAAAAAATCATTATACATTTCCCACATGCATCCCTCATTCCCAAATTATGATGGCTTGAATCCTTTCAAATAAGAACTCCATTACTGTACTTTTGATAAATATACAGAGATAACCTTTCACCTCCTCAAGACTTCGGACTTTAACAGTTATCATCATAAAGATCCTGTTCAAGGATGAATTCTAGCATTGAAAAAATTTGTCCAGTAGTTCAGTTCAGACAACAACACAAAGGATATTGACTAAGCTGGGAATAAGTCCTTGGCTTTTATGTTTTTTCTTGTTTCCTGTATGATGCAACTTACGGATATATTATGGTACTAAATAAAGTAAAAGTAATGAATATAGAAAAAAATACCATTCTCTTCAGCAAAAAGTCTTGCTTCCTCGCAGGAGACCTCTCTTCGCGCACCATTTTTGTTATCTGTACCAACAAGGTCCACTTTGCACCCCACCAATGCAAACACTGGCCTGTGAGGCTCTATGTGCCTCTTAGCTTCCATCATCCACAACGGTATGTGTTCAAAACTCGATCTATTGCACACATCGTATACAAGGAGCGCTCCCACCGAGTTCCTGTAGTAAGACTTTGTGATGGATCTGAATCTCTCCTGTCCTGCCGTGTCCCACAGTTGCAATTTAATTCTAGTGCCATCCTGCACCTCAATTATCCTCGCGAAGAAATCTACACCCACCGTCGGGTCGGATAGCTAAAAATTAATGCGCAATTTACTATTTAAAGCACTCAACTAATATGAAAACAAAGGACGTTACTTACCTCCGCAAATTTCCCGTCTGTGAAATATTTAAGTAGCGAACTCTTGCCGACCGTACTATCACCGATGAGGATCAGTCTGAATTGGTAATCAAATATTGGATCGACCATTTTTTGACTGCAGTTTTAATAACATCAATTGATAGCAACAATAGTCTTGTCGAAAATTACGTATTGTAAAAAATGACAAATAGAAAACATCAAGCTTTATGTCACATTCCAGGGTGACATTACTTTATTATCTATGATTTAATAGATTTGTAAATATAATTTAAACGTAAATATATATTTTATAGCCATTAAATAACATTGGAAAAAAAAATGTTTATTATTACTATTGTACTGTGATATTTGGTAATTATTATGTTAGATATCGTTTTTAAATTATTTACGTAAAAACATCCGCTTCCGCTCTCCTTCTGTATTGAATGAGCGTTAGTTTGTTTACATCATTCATTCGATTAGAATTTTATTTTTTCATTCATTCAATCACAATCGTAGTTTATTGGACAAGCGTATTTAATAAAATAAAATTTCTAATTTCAATTAGTGCTCACGGTTACTTGATAAATCTGGATTTTAAATATTTCATTATATTTATATACGTTGTAAATAGTTGTTGTTTTTTTATTAATGGGTTAAGAGTAATCATAACCTACATGGCTTTTCGTTGGCGCCCCGGTCATTTAGGACTGTTAGCTGTGTTGTAAGTAAATTAAAAGTATCCCTTTTTCGTTCTATTCCTGTTTAATTTATTTTGAGTTTAGTATGTATTTGCCTTGGATAAATTAGTGAACTGTGAGTCGTGTTGTCATTCCAGATAATTGTGATTTATTGGTAAATTACAATGAATAGTAATCAAGTGTACAAGATGAAGGACAATGCGATAGACCACGGCGATAACAAAACAAAATCAACCCCTATTGGTAAGACACTTGTTGTATAACCAACATGCACTATAGCCCATATGTTTAGCATAAAGATCAGTGTAAGCTATGACAATAGTTGTTAAGACTCTCCATTAAACTTTCCTTCTTAGTGCTCCACAAAATAATTATAAGTTAATAATGAAAGTTCTGCTACTTGCTTGCAACCTGATAGAATTCTTGTTATTACACAAAACAAAAACAAGACTACAACTTGGAAGAACTAAGGCATGATTAAAGGTGTAATACAGTTAGGAAATAAGTTCTTGTTGTGTCCCTTTTAATATTATATATTATTTGCAGCTATGGTAGCCCCAGAGTTGAAACAGAGTGCAGATGTTGACACAGAAATAACAAAAACATGTGCAGTATTGGGATGTGAGGACTTTAAAAATTTAGAATCTGAATCATTTTTTAGGTAAGCATATAGTACAAAGTTACAAACCAGTAAATGTTGACTGGGTTTTATGACAGTTAAGACATACACTATTATTAATAACACCATTGTTGGTATCCTAAGACACAAACATGAAATAGCTTGGTAATCCCCTAATATAAGTACAAATATTACTGTTTTGCTCAATTTGGGTAGTCTTAAAAATCAATACATACCAAATTTAATTGATTAATTTAGCATTCAAAGGTTGTAATAATATTTTTGTATTTTGTAGATTCCCTGAAGACCCAAGCCTCAAACAGATATGGACAGACTTGACCGGCCGCAACAACTGGACCCCAACTGACTACTCTTATATATGTATCCAACATTTTGCAGTAGACTGTTTTATGGTTGATGAAGAAGACAGGATGGTGTTGGTAGATAAAGCAGTACCTTCACTCAAACTACCTAGGCATGTTCTGGAGGTCAGTATTTTTTTTCATGATATTTCAATTTCCATAAGTGTCACTAATATATTAGTTATGAAAGATACTTACTAATTTTAATTTAACATAATGTTCCTTAAGTTTCTCTCAAATAGCTTTAAATCTTAATTTGACGTTAAATTTTTACTACTATTATGATATTGATAATTTGTGTTTGTGGCAGGTGGAATATATAGATGAAGAGACTCTGGACAATGAAGACGATGAATATATGGAAACAGACGAGGAAGAACCAGAAAAACAGGTGAACTGCAACACACGCATTGACATCAACAACATACCATTAAATAAAGAGAATGAAAACATTGAACTGTTAAAACTTTTCACTGAAGTTCAAAGAATGCAGAGGCAAGCAATAGGTCTCAAAGACAAGCTCAAATGCAACATGAGAGTGCACAACAGACAAAATAGGTTTCTATTGAGAATCAGAGAAATAATAGAGATGAAGAAAAAAGTACTCAATCAGAAAAGAAAGAAAAAATGTAGAATTTTACTCTCACTGCAAGATAAAATTAAGGAGGACACCACAGGCTTGGTCCTAGCAATGCCAATGAGACAGACAGAAGACTTAAAGAATTTTGCTCTAAGCATCTACAAGTATTCCCCACAAGCATATATATACATTCGGAACACCCTCAGAACAATGTTGCCAAGCACAGAGATTCTAGATTCATGGGTTACAGCAGGCTATCAGCCTAAAAATCTCGCCTCCAGTCTTATAAAAGTTGTTGCTGAACAAACAGAAACGACACTATCATGCAAAGTTACGTTAGGTTGATGTTAATATTAAATCTATTTTTTTGATTAAATAAATTCAATTTTTCCCATCGCATGAGTTATTTGTTTTCTAGAATTCATGGTTTTAAGTTTGATATAATTTTTTTGTAATCACAGGTATTTGTGTCTAAAATACTTTAATAAAAAATATATTGAGTCCAAAGCATTAAGCGTTTGTAAGCTGTTAACTGACTATTATTTTATATGGATATTTATTAATTTAATCACGATATGTTTAATAATGTACGCTTTACGTTAAGGCGTTTCCAAAAAGCATTTAGTTCGATACATAAGATATTAATACCACGCTACTGAGCTAGATGGCGCTATTATAAATTAGTGGCTTTGTTAGAAAGGGAAGGCGTAGCACATCCACAGAGCCAAACAAACGTACGACTTACGAGCGGTTCCGGCTCAGTGCCGTGATTCCCTCCTCGAGGAAGGTAGTCTGGTGTTGCAACTGTTGACACAATATTACGCCGCGCGTGAACAAAAATAAATATCCCATCTGTTTAAATATTGTGCAAGTTTTTTA
Organism: Theretra japonica; assembly: GCA_033459515.1. Taxonomy (NCBI): domain Eukaryota; kingdom Metazoa; phylum Arthropoda; class Insecta; order Lepidoptera; family Sphingidae; genus Theretra; species Theretra japonica. The sequence continues at coordinate 13,555,136 of CM065949.1, forward strand.
TTGTTTCCCTTAAAAACTAACGCAAAGCATGTGTGTGTTCCACGGCCCGCCATATGGTCTAGTACCGCAAACCTCCTAAGTTCGTTTCTTATTGTTTTCGTGTACGTAAAGTGTCCGAGTGGTTTTGTTTTCGTATAGTGTGTTGTGAATGGATTAATGCAACGCGATTATGAAGGCGGACGCGTCGTAAGGTACGTATGTGTTGTAAAAAGCGCGTAATATTTTATTTTGCACGCATGTCGAAGTATTTATTTCCGTCAGTGAGCGTCTTCACATCAATGAGTCGAAGTGTAACGCTGGCGGAGTGCGAACGACGTTCTCGGCCACACCGGTAACTGGACTTCGCAATCACTATTCTTTGTGCGTGTTGGCAGCCTTATACGTAGCCCGCAGCGCCTTAATCGAGCAGCATTCAACAGTCCTCGAATTGCATGTAAAATTTTTAATGTACTACATTATACAGTCGTAAAACAATTATATTTATATTATATACGAATGTCATATTCAAATCATGCCTAGAGAACATTTCTCCGCACTTTTTATGGTGTGGAAATAATTTTCTAATGATTACGAGCGCAAATGAAAGTATTTGTTCCTGATTTCTTTTATGCGTTTATAATTAATTGAAAGATGTTTTGTGATACTGTAATTTTGCGTAGGTTTTTAAAAAATGAGGGTAGTCTTTTCTTGCAAGGACTTCCTGTTATGAACGGCTCTCGCCTCTCGTCCAAACTCTTCAATCATTTACAGACATCGCGCAATTACATTCATAACATTCATTTTCGTTGAATAGCTGTTAGCTTTAGACAGTTCTGACGATGCCTTGACAGGCGTCCGGAAATTAAAACAAAAAATGGAAAAAAATACAATAACTTTTTGCGTATTTCATTTCGTTTTATGGGAGGGATTTACGTTGACTTCACATTGATCACTTTGGATGTAATGGAAATAGCAACAATCAGAATGTAAGCAGCAGGTTCGAACCCAGAACTCACCTATGACTTTTCAAATATATGTATCTTAATAGTTGATTTTCATTCGCTTTTACGGATAAGACCAACACGGTGAAGAAGTCTGTATACCTGAGATTTCTACTATAGAATTTTAAGGTATGTATGTAAAATTCGCCAACCTGCAGTAGACCAGTTTGAACTATGGCCTCATCCTTTCTCAATCACAAAAGTGGTCTGTGCCCTGCAAAGCGACGAAATACGAGCCAATATTATAAATTTTAATGGAATTAAAACATTAAGAAGTGTTTCAATTTTGTCTTAGGAGATAACATTCAAATGAATAGACCACTACACTCCGGTTACTCTGATTGGAAGAGAGATAGTTAACATAAAATTAATTTAGAGGCAAATTGTCTCTTTTGAAGAGTTTTCATTGGTTAATTTTGTAGTGGAACCTTTAGAAGTGATATTCTAACTTTATTGATGCTCTTTGCAGTCTGCTTGTTAATGGTTATTTAAATATTTCTAAAGTTGCATAAAATACGTTTAAAGTTTTTTTTGGAGAGGTGAGCGCTATATCGCTTGCTGTTATTAATTATTTTTAATAATTACTAAGTCGTTCTAAAAAGTACTTGCTTTGTAATATCGTCTGAAATATCAAAGAATTATATACGAAATGGCGAAGTTTGTGCAAGAATGCTAAAACAGTCGTCGACCGGCACAACACTACTTATGAAAAAGAAGAAATGGCATATAACAATCAAGTTCGCACCCAAATAAACATATATTTGCAAGATATGTAGAAATGAAACTTCCTGTCTTCCTCCACAATGCTCGGTCTTGCGGAAACTTAGTTGCTAACAATGTTTCTTATACAATGGATAGTGTTGCTTACGTGAAGCAATACAAGTATGTACAGTCATACAAACATAACTTCACGCCTGTGTTCCCAAAGAGGTAAGCAGTGGCAATTATTCCCACGCATAGTTCTACTAACTTATGTCCAACCCAAGATATGATAAAGACCGATCTTACCTCGATATCGGGTACAAATTCTAGTCCCGGGATACTTTTATTAGATTTTGCAAACAGAACCTTACACAACGTGAATTGAACAGGTAATCGAACCTAGAATCACGGTTCACAGCCTGTATATACTAGGTACATGTTACATTCCTTGATTGAATTAAACATAAATTAAACGCAGAAGAAGCAAGTATCTTAGGTATGCAAGATTACGTAACCAGCAAGATTTACTCAATAAAATAAACGCATTATTTTCCTGGCAATATAGCTTCAAAATATTTTAATGAGCAGACCATACGTTAATAATTAAAGTGATTGCAATTTGCAAAATCCGTGTGTGAGGTTTTAAACTGGGCTGCTGCAAAGGAACCGAGTGCAGACTGCCTACTGCCGACTCAATGTTAGAAATCGCCCTTCGTTTGCACAACTTCCATGCTGCCCGGCGATTAACCGTTTAAGTGACCACGTGTCACACCGTTACGTGCAACCTTCTTTTAGGTCGTATCGTATGGTTTCATTACAATGAGAATTGTTAAACTTGGTGTAATTATAGCCAGTGCGACATGTGTATCTCAGGTAGGTATAGTCGGATTGTGTTTTCTTTGTTTACAGAGATAGGTTTTAATATGCAAAATATTCTATCGTATGCTAGAACAGTTTATGTTTATTAAATGGTTGATCAGAAGTTCTGCTGTCCATGCGTTAGAACACTATCATATACTTGTTTCTTGTGTTTCACCTTACGGTTTCTCATGGGCGCTTAGAAGGTTCGCCATTTAAATATGTACATTGCATATTTTCATAGTCATTAAAGGCATTGACGAAGGCATACCTGGATCGAGAAACTGGTGGATCGACCCTGGTACAGCTTGAGTGATATAATAGGAGGTTACTTGCGCCAGCTTCCCGTCAGTAAATGGCGTGAGGTACTGCAAGACGAGATTGAAGGACACTGTTGAAAACCCCGACTTTTTTTAGCTCGCTAAAGCAGCGAAGTTAGTTTAAAAAAAATAAAGAATTAAAAATGATACACATCCGTGTGACCGACGGTCATATTGGCAAGCGCTGAATGTGCAGGTCCGTCTAGATTGGCCCGATAAGTGCACCGCTCGCTCGTGTTTCGGTTAATTAGTTTGGGATCCCTTCACCGCCCACCTGTGGGGTAGCGGGTGATATTTACACGGCTCGTGATAGCCGATATTGATATTTGAGGGTCGTCTTTTATTAACGCACCTTTGAAATTAAACGGGGTTAAATCTGCTGAAAAAAATTGGTTTGGTGAAATATGTTGTCGGTGTTTTATGTAAGAGATGTAGATTACGGTTCAATTTTCAACAAAGTGGGCGGAAATATACGAAGCCATTTTTGCCAATGTTTTCACATTTCCGATGATAAAGAGTTAAGGTCTAATGATATCCGGAGCAAATTCAATACTGGATAAATTATGTTTTCCGATCGAAATCAAAATTCCATTATCTAAATTAGTAGTCTTTCACAAAATGTTTTGAATGGTTTAATAATTAATTAATTATTAATAATTACCATAGTTTCTTTGAAGAGTCGGAAAATTATCACAAATAATATTCAAGTTCCCCATACTAGAAGTCTATAATTTAAAGACTATTTTATTTTTTTAAATGGGGCTTAAACCTCTATGAAATAAAAGAGAACTCAGGCCTGTGTCTTGCCCAGTGCGGTATATGATCGTCCGTAGGTAAGAGATAGTTACAATTTTAGCAGAAAATATTTTAATAAAGATTTTTACTTTAACATTTCCAGACGATCGTATCTTTTCATAACTAAATCGCAATTGAATGTACAATGCGAGTGTACAATATAAGTGCAATGGAATCGAGGACAGGATGCTGGGGGCCCACGGCATAAGTAATTCAGTGAACGGCCGCCATTGTGGATGCGAGTGTTGACTAAATTATTCTTGCAATATTAGACTTCCCACAGCGGCGTGTGCTCGTATCGCCTATCGGTTATGGTGATTTTATCGCCACACCCTGTTCTTACACCGTAAATAGTTGAGGTAATGTTACATCTATAATAAAATTCAGAGATAGTTGATCATTTTATAGCCGAGTTTCTCTGCTGTTTGAGTGTGAACTGACATTAGATGGGATCAAATTGTCATTGAACCTTTTATTGATAGTCATTTAAATATAAAAAAAATGCATATGTTCGAAATTCCATGTTGTATTTCAACGTTTTTGCACAGGAAAATTGATGACTGATATCCATAATGAAAGCTATGGGTATCAGACTTTTAGATATTTCATTTTGTGTGTAATAAGTTGTCACCGAACATATTGATTTGCTTTTCGTAAAAAAATATGTGGTATAATATATACACTGACTGCCTCGGTGGCGTAGTGGTACTACGGTATGACTGCAAAGCTTGAGGTCTCGGGTTCGAATCCCGGGTCGGGCAAAGTGATATTGGATTTTTCTATTCATTATCAGCCCGGAGTCAGGATTTTGTGCCCGATATGGCGATAGGCTCGCCCCCTATCACATCGTGGGACGGAATATACAAGGCGAAACGTGGGTGTTCTAGTAGCACCTCTGCCTACCCCTTCTGGGAAAAAGGCGTGTGTTTATGTATGTTATGTATAATATATACATTGTAACCTACCAGAAAATTCGTTAAAAGTTAAAAGATTATTATTTTCCAGATCAATTTGACTAACAAATGATAAATAGTCAGCTCTTCTAACTAAGAATTAATAAAAAATGTCTAAAGTTCTAAACATTTATATTTATTACCATCAATAGCGAAGTTGGCACACCGAGGCGGTAACATAGTTCCGCGCAATTCCGACTGAGCAAGTTGGAGCCATCATTACTATAAATCATCGCAACAAACACCCGACACCCACCGGCACAACTCAACTTGTTTAATTAGCTTTCGCCATCGCACGACTAATGGCATTAGATTACTTTAAACATATATTATTGGGTTGTTTGTAACATAATAATGCTGTAATACATTATAATTAGAAACTAAAATTAATTTTTAACAAACATATTTTTTAACAGGATTTATATTCCTTATTCCCTATTCCTACAGATTAAAAAAAAAATTAATCGTCAACATGCTTTTTTAAATTTAGAATGCAAAGGAAACATTTACGCAACCAAATTGAAAACAAATCCAGACTTTTCGTTTCATATATATACATTTATAGTGCTACTAAAGTTAAGGGATAATTTACGATACTGGATACGTGATTTGGCAGGAAAGTGGAGGCGTGACCATTAATTCCTGCTGGTAACGATAACATCAAGCTATATGCAAACGTGTGTTAAGTGTCCCACGGGATGGCTAGTGGCAACACTTGCAACATACGGGTAGATTTAGAGCAGCGACAAATGGCTACATTTCTGTTCCTGTCTAATGTTATATTGTGAGGCAATGTATTTATTATTCAGGAATTAAATTAGGCCAGAGCAAACTGGTATCTAGGCGTCGCATTTATAATCTCAGGAAACTTATATTATTTTTAAATTAGGTGAGCGTGTGAAGTAAATTATCGCCTATTTAGATAATGGAGACAAATATCGCGAAAAACATTGTATGACGAATAATTTCCGACAGATTTTCCAAGAAACGTATCTCCAGTCCAACAACCCACATTACTCAGGCATTGCGGATCAAAATTCGATCTTTTTCAATACTACAGGAGACGGTTCTAGAAGTGTACCAGTTACACAGGCTGATGTCTTTTTAGTGCTTTTTTAGTTGAAGTTTCGTTGAACAAAAAGCAATCGATACCTAGGTCACCTTCACGGTTGAGTGTTGTCAATCTATTCCCTGAGTAAGGGCTGCGATCCCAATCCATCAGGCGGATTGATTCCATTTGTTAAACCTTGTTTAGAATGCTTACAATATTTATTATTTATGAGAATAGGGAACAATACAAAGAGCAATGTGAAAAAAAATGAGCGCGTATTGTTTCACGAGATTTATTTAATCTAAGCTGTTTTAAGAAAAGCTTTTGCTTTAGCAACGGAGTATATAAATTTATCATTTTTAATCCAAGCGTTATTGTGTTAATCACGGTCTATAGTTGTAACGTTTCTGTGTGCTGCTTTACGAGTAGGTTTAAATAAATGTTATTACATTTTAGGAGTATTGAATGGAGTACCGAGTTACGTATAACATTATTTTGACTGAGGTTCGAAGGGATTTCATAATGAAACTTTATTAAGTAAGTTAGAATCTGAAATTAAAAGGAACAACCAACTAAAAACTTAACTTCAAATTGCTATAATCTTGTTATTAACTTTCATTTGAAATTAAAGATCTATGGGTAATATTCACGCGACCAGACGCTGTGTCTTGGTAGAGTTGTGAATTTCTATTCAGACCATGCATACATTCAATATTTTCCTCCTATTATAGACGAGCTGGAAAACGTTACTAGTTAGATGTCAGTCTCTAGGTTAGCAACACGTTTTTAATAATATGCCGGCAATATTTTATCTACATAAATCATGATGTTTCCAACATTTGGTACAATCTTCTAGTAAGAAACTAGTTCATATAGTGCGCAAAATTACACTCAATACCATTGAAGTATACAAAATAAGACCATGCATTATATTCTACCTTCTATAGTAGATATGATTGCTGAATATTATTGATACCTATAGATAAGCTGCGTTTTAGAACCAACTATAATATATGCATCTTAAAAAGTCTCGTATGCATATTATGTTTTGATTCCGTAGGCGTTTCCGGCGAGGTTCGTGAGTTGAATTTAATATTCCAAACCCCAAACGTTTGTACAAAATCCATAGCCATAAATTTCATTCAAACACATTGGCCCAATACGATTGCCGTCAACGTTTGACCCAGTATTTGGATCAGGGGTAACAAAATATATTTCTGGGTCCAGATGTGCTGTCAAGCGAGTGTATTGTCAGGTTTGATTGATGGCTGTGCGGATTGATACGTGATCCCTTTACTCCTTCCCGGCGAGACAGTTAATCTGTGCACGTTTTTGGGACATCGATCTCAGCGTCACACTTTACTCTAACCATAATTTGTATTGGAGTATCATTTTGAGGTCATATTTAGGGATTTGTATGCTGCCATTTTGAACCTTGAGAAGTTTATGCGATGTGTGTATTTAGGTAATTAAACGGTCAAGTGTATAAAACTATTTGCTAGTTTTTGATAAAATATGTTACACAGTAAGGTACTAACGAAGTAGGTTTGCAAGACCTTATAGATAAAAAAAACCTATGGCTATCATAAAAACTGTATTGATCCAATCATTTTATAGTAGTTACATCAGTTGCGACATTCGCCGTAGGTAAGTTATTAAGTGAATATAGTCATTCCTTTTTTGTTACCACTAAAAAAAGTACCCAGGTACAATGTACATAGTTATTATAACGCGAAAATGTGGATACACAACGTTATTTTTATTACGTCAACAGATGGCGTTAAAATGACACATTACCCACACCTTTGTAGGGGAAAGTGGTTCTCGGAAAGACATTACGCCGTCTACATTTATGTTTCTGAACGCTTATACTAATGTTACTTAACGTAGCCCGTGTCTAATTTTGAAAGGCTGGCTTTTAAATACTAATGATATCTCCAGAGTCTCAAACCTTTTACTTTATAACTTAAAAAAGGTTTTTCAGTTGCCATTAGACGGAATGTCCCAAGAGAATAGCATGCGGCGGGTCGATTTTAGTTTACAGTTTATAAGATAACTAAATATTTTGATATGGGTAGACCCACAGCTCGGGACGAAAATTTTGTTGAAAGAAAACTAAACCCGATGTTTTTTGCACATAGCTTTAAAGTTTCCCTCTACATTGCAATTTACATAAATAGAAATTATTTTAGTACACACATCAAGCGTTCGTTGACTTCTAAATTCAAATTATCTACGGTTTTATGTTAACCAAACCGAAGTACTAAGCATCATTGCAGCTGCGGGCTACGTTTCCTACTGTTAACATCTATAATCTATCTAATGAGATTTACGCTAGTGAACATTAGACAATTTTCTGTTGGAACTTGATAAGCACAGCTACCCGTATAAAGCTATATGTGATCACACGTAGTATTGAATAAGTCATTGGGGAGTCTGTAACAAAGATCCTTAGCAAAGATTCAAAGAGGTATGATGAAATAGAGAAAAGGATGTTTAAAAAGATAATGAGCCTCGTAACAAGGACCGTCTGAAGTTCTGAACGGCTGCACGTAGGCCCAATAAACGGTACCCATTTTGATAGGCTATAAAACTGCCCTAAACTGGAAGATATAAACCACTTAAATGCGCGGTACACCTGGAGATGCGTGACCTCGGCTCGTCAATATCGGGAAGGGAATATGGCGCTGATCTCGTTTTCAGGATTTTAATACAGATAGCTGTAGTATAGATAGAATACATTTGGTCCATATCTGCCTACTTTGTATTGTGATATGAGGCTTTTTAACCGACTTCAAAAAAAGGCGGTTCTCGATTCGTCTGAATCTTTTTGTGTTGATACTTGGAATTAAATCGTTTGAATTTTGTAGCCGAGTATAATAAAGTTGATTTTGTATGAATATAACCTACTTATTTGTGGCACGATGGAAAACCTTTAGAATATTTTATCGTCGACATTAGTGCAATTATTATCCAGTTGGTTTTCTTCATACTCGTTAATAAGGCAACGTCAAAGAAAAGTCATTGAAAAGTCACAGCTGCGATGTGAACTGCGGTCTTTTTGTCTGCTGTGAACTTTAATTACGTATTTCATTTTAGTCGAGTTGAATCGTTGAAAGTTTTCGACATACAAAATATCACTTGGCGAACTAACGAGTAAACTACATTATTAAACTTAGTTACTAAGTCCAAACACTTTTATACGGCCAGTGAACCAAGTTTTGGTTAAAACTTGGCATTTTGCGTTTGCCCTTTAGGTTTGGTGTGGTAGGCATGTCCAGAGAAATGCCACGGTTCACGAAATAGCGAGGTTATGTAGGCGTGGGCTGTTCCAAATATCTGGTAAAGGCCAGCAATAACATGATAATTGGCTTTACTTAGATAAAAATATTTCGAGAAATCCTTCACAATGCGACAAGATTGATGTCGAAAACATCTTACAAAAAACGTGGGAAGGTGGAACGTTTTTATATTATGTTTATGCTGCTAACTTAATGAGGTTTTACAGGTCATTTTATCGTATGAAAAAGCTGGGAGTATTAAAATGTTACATAATAAATAGGTAAATCATCGGTTAACGAAGGGACTAAATCTTTTGTCCAAAAAAGTAGCTCTGTATTTCGATTTATAATCGTTTGATTGAAATACCTTAAAGTACAAATCCAATTCGTCCTCGGTAGCCTCGCGAGGAATTTCTTTGTGCGTGTTGAAAAGTTTTTCCGTTTGATTTATTTATTTTGTGTAGTATACAAGGGGAAAGGGAGGTCGGGGCGCAGGGGGCAATCAATCGGCCATCGCACGTTTGAACCTGTCGGAACCACGCTATCAATCACTATCACCCGCACTAATTTCTAGTGATGTTTCCGAATGTTGATTTTTGAAACCGTCCGCAGCAGTTTCTGCGTTCGGATTTTTCCTCCCTCGGTGCGAAAGTTCAATGATTGCGAACGGTTTTTATTGGCCATCCATTTTGGACCGTAAATACAGCCGAGCGGCCTCTCGGTTTCAGATACGCGAAATACCTAAATAATTTGTGAATTTTATTTATAACGCTTTGTTTGACAATTATTAAATACCTTTTATGCAACAAAGTTATGTTCAAAATATTTGCTTGTGTTCTCGATATTTCGTAATATAAAGTTTCATAATAATAATTTCACAATAGATTTTGAAACTGTTAAAATTGGATTTTCTTTTGTAAAGACTATACAAAAAAGTAGGTTTTAATCATTAAGCATTAATACAATATCATATCCTGAATGAAATGAATTTCATATTTCAGGATTCGACAAATTCAATTTGTGTTTTACAAAATCTCTATCACAATTTATCTATCGTTTGAGGTTTTCTGAAAATCCATGCTCGCAGTTAGATCTCCATTATTGTGCCCTGAGGTGGTGTCAAAAACAGCCGCTTTATTCCCAGCCCAGGTATATCATTGTGAGCTCTTTTCAAACGCCTCGCCCGTGTAAAAAACGAAGGTGAATCCTTGCCTGTAACTCTCGTGTCGTTTATTTGTGTACTGTTGCGAATTGTTGTGATTTTACTCTGAGAAAAGGTAAATTGACGGGGTCTTTATCGAAGTATTTTATTGCTTAGAGATGTTTGTAATTTGTAATATTTATTTGTTACATAATTGGTTATTGTATTGGTATGCTCTGTCAACTAGTTTTCACGGTTCAACTCCCAAGTTGAGTGATTCACTTTGTTACTTTTTAATTTTGATTTTCTTGCATAGCTCGAAATTGTCTCGTCTGGCATTGTATTGGGACAGAGATAAGCCTAGTTAACTGTGATTGCATGACTTGGCAAACTGTGTGCTATTACTAATATCTCTGCTTACCCCTTTAAAACTCCTTAACAAAAATATCCGATCCAATCACAAGCATCGAATGACCTCATAAGAGTCTTGTTGGTAGATTTTCCTGCTATTGTATTGTTTGAAAGATGCAGAATAATACAACGCGAGCATGTGAAAAGATTGCGTCTATTCTTTTATATGTAAATGCATTATGTAAGCTAAATGTGCAATTTACTATCTTAATTACAAGTGGAATATTGCCTAGGCTTCTGATCTCAATCTCTTCGTTTTTCTTTCTGACTCCAAACATTAATGCACCACATGAAAAATAAAATAAAATCATAATTATCAAATATAAGAAGATTTTACAAGTAAGTAACACTGCTTACTTTTAACCCGTTTAGAATTACACATTAACACTAATGTGTACTTCTAAATGGGTTTAATAAAGGATTAAAATTCATTGACCGTTTCAACGATAAAGTTGCCGCTAAAAATGGAACCACATTTTTGTTTAATTAATTTTCGGATGTCAAAAAATAATAAAACATGATAAATTATTTCTTTTCACGAAGTAACTGCTACAAAACATTAAAAATTATACATCGTGACGCTTAAAATAATTTACATTTTAGGGCCAGTGTAATATAACTTTAACCTCTTTTTACGATTATGGTGTAAAGAAAGTCCCGCGTCTCGGGATCACGTTATGACGCCGTTGCGTAACATAAACAATAGAGTAAAAAAATAAACGCGATAGAACGTAACGCGTCACGGGTCACTCGACGAACAAAATGAGTGGGAACCGCGCCCGCGATAATTTCCTCTGACAATTTTTGTTCGAATAATAATGTAACAAAAAAAAAACTTCGCAATGTTATACAATAAACAAATTGCGTGTTACTTTGTTACGGACAAATTTTATTGTTTCAATTTTACTCAACGATTTTGTCCATTTTGTAATGCGTGCGTACGTGTGGTCACGTTTTCCCAATTCAAAGTTTATTATTATTCATATTTTGATGGCCTTTGTGTTATAGCCTGTGATTTTGCTAAAAGCTGACCTGATGATTCCGGCGTAGGACAATATTTGATCGGTCATTAGTGGATTAAAATGCATGGTTCATCAATTTGTAATGGACAAGTGATACGCTAAGTTGGAAACTTTCTAACACCCCATTACCCGTAGATTGGATCACATACCTATTCCAATTGGTTAGTTTGATAACGTAGAACAGTTTGTTTTAAATTAACGTCACCCACATTCGAATTTCAGGTGTGATTGAAAACACCTACGTGAAATAAATTGACAGATCAACCTGTAACCTTTACCTAGACTCCAGGGAGTACTCCTCAACGGTTACGTCAATCGCACGTCAAACAAAATTTCATAACAAAAGTTTAGCGCAAAAAAATGGAATTTCCATTTCGCAGGTGCACAATTGTAGTGAACGCGATACCCGTTTATGTAGGAGCGTATAACAAAAAGAAATGTGTTAGTAGGCAACGCGAAATATAAAAGTAAAAAAGCCGTGAGTAATTCTCAGTGTAGTGCGGACTGCGGGCGGAGCGTCATTATGTGTCTATTCTAAAAATTTTACGCTCGGCCTGCTTTATGAATACCAATATTTTCACGTCGGCACACACGTCCCTTACGTCTATCTTTTTCTTTTTGTATAAAACAATATGTTTTGTACAGCCAGCACTGAATTGATAGGGGTGTTGTTTAGAGAGACTGTTTCGTTATAATATGGTTGAAGTTTTTGTCTGACAATGTTTTATGAAAATGAAAATGAAAATGAAAATGAAAATCCCTTTTAGAGATGTATTAAAAGTAGTGTTTTAGATTAGGACATTCATTCAAATTCTCATTATCAATTTTAATTTTTATAATATCAATAGAAAAATAAATTTAAATCTTTCACAGCCCCTAGAAATTGCTAAGACTTATTTAATGACTTATCTAGATGAAGAACAATACCAGGTACCCGAGACAAACACTTATGAAGCTCAAGGCCGTACCCTCACCGTCCCGTACCCGCGAGTGCTGAGCGAGCGGATTATTTTGTGTATTCAGGAGGGCCGACGTGTGTTATCTCTCAGCTGATCTCTCTGTTACCGGAGTTACGTAAAAAATGATACAGATGGCGTTTCAACCGCGCGTGAACATCATGCTAATTGAGTCTCACATCCGGGACGCAGGGTGATTTTATTACTAATTGATTTTAAACGCCAAAAGATTTAATAACATGGGGGATTATTAAAAAAGGGAATGCTTATATATAATGTTAAATATTGTTGCTTATTCATTTTATGTGCAAGAGGCCATATCCAGCAATGAACTGCACCAGGCGTTTAACGATGATAGGACAGACATGGCCACTGAGTAAGTTCGTCATCAAATCCTAAGGAATTTTATTTTGAGGATTAATGATGGATAATGTGTCGGCAGTGGCAAGGCATTATCGGGATTTCGATAAACACACTGACACGTGTAACTTGATGTCGGTATTCTATGAGACAGCGATACCGTCCCGGTCGCCATGACCCCTAGTTATAATTAGCTACGGCAGGATTTACGTTTCAACTAGCGAGGTACAATTATCTCGCAAGCATCGACAAATACTAGGAACAATGAGTTGTAAATTCCATCGTTTATAAAGCAATTAGTCTGTTGGAACTAAACAGACTTGCAAGTATACAATAAGGCATAATCTGCTGACCATGCGTAGCCACAATCGGATTGTCATTGTGACACATGACGTGTCACCTAGAGGCTTAGCCGTCGACGTTTGCAAATGAAATGTCTCGGTTATGACAATAGACGGGGTCTAGACGTACAGTTAATCTTGTAAACGTCTAAAGAAATTGCGGCTTTGCGGCAAGCGGGAGATTTTGGTTGGAATTTCTACTGGCAGATTAGTAACTGTTTGAAACATTGTATAAGTACCGGTTTTAGCGTGAAATCGTTTGGGATACGCTTCATAAGATATGTTACATGATTCTAATGTTGTAGAGTACTTTACTTTTAGTACTTACGCTAGCAAGGCACTTATATTTTGTTAATAATAATTAACAAGGTAATTTATTGTCAATGTTTTATTAATGCTCACTATTCTGAGAAAAAATTGAGATTCAAAGACCTTGTGAAACTGCAAGGCTCTAAATTCTATTATTTTTTGTCTTGTATATTATTTTTTAAACTTATGGTAACTAATTGGATGTAAATTGAATTCGTTGACCATATACACAATTTAGTTTCGAGCGATCGAAAAATAAGTAAAGCAGTCTACAGGTACAGTTACCGTTCACGAATAAGTGCATGTTAACCGTGAATCTCCTTTATTATTTAACAGAGAAGTAATTGATTCTTTACACGCCGTAGTTGTAATCACATATGTACATGCGAGCAAGAATATATTAAACTTCAAAAAGAATAGATTATACACAAGTTTGACTAATTTCATTCCCGAGCTTATAGAAAAGTTAAAATTTTATTCATATCATAATTAAAATAATACTCAAATTGTGTCTTAGACGATCATTTGCAACTATTTACAATATGCTACTCTTTCGAAATGTTTGATAGCTATAAAAAGAAATGCGCAACATGAACAGTTCCTCGTTACCACTAGCATTCCTGCTACAAACACATCACTTTGTATTTTAGAAACTCTGAAGGAAAACCGAAAAGTGTAAAGTGCTTTCCATGCCGTCGGAGTTTTTGGATGTGTCGATGCAAGTGAGTGGTGTGAAAAATTGATGGCTCAGTGGCGGCGCGAGCAATCGATTGACGCTATTTTTGTTCTCCGTCACAATGCAATCAGCTTAAATATGATGCACTGCCGACGTTCTCGTGGAAACGTCAATCGAAATGTTTAGAAACTGTCGGTTTTGTTTCACGGTAATTTTGGTGTTTGTAAACTTCTTTTTAAGTATTAATTTGAATATTTGGTAATAGATTTTAGAATACTTTGGCTATGGATTAGGTATTGTCATTGATTCATTGCAGATTGATTGGTTTATTGAGGGGAGTGAATAATTCAGTATTTGATATTTAAAGTGTAAAGTAGTCAGTGATATTGAATTTTTCTATTCATTATCAGGCCGGAGTCAAGAATTTGATCCCGATATGGCGATAGGCTCGCCCCTATCACATCGTTGATGAAACATACAACGCGAAATGTGGGTGTCCTGGTTGCACCTCTGCATAACCCTTCTGGAATAAAGGCGTGATGTTTATGTATGTATGATATTTAAACTAAACTCAAGGGATTAACTTTCGTAATTAACAAATGGGTACTATTTAACGAGCTTTTTGCAATATGGGGGACTACCAAATTTGTCCATACATCTGGAGCTAACTCACTCAATCCAAGGTGGTATGATAATGTGTTCACCAAACTTGGTTTTATTTTGTTTAGTAGTACTTTATTACTAATAATAAATTAGTGTAATTGGGAATGCAAGGTTTACGTCCTATTTTTTTTAACCATCATTGAAAAGACCGTCCTACATGTGTTTTGTGGGTCGTACACCATTATATAATATTGACTTCCTCTAAAAAACACGAACATTGTAAGTTGTGGGACGATAATTGTATTGCCCTGTTCTTTGGCAAAAACACAATACTTAAGATAAATATTTGGCGTTGATACAAAATCTGATTATGTAAATCACATAAACTCGCGAAGAGTACATCAAAGGGATTATTTTGTGTTCTGTTTGTAACGAAGTCGAATATTTTACTTGCGGTTGATTTTAGATTATGGAAATCATTTGAGATACCATTAATTTTATAGCAGATTTGCATTCAGAAAGTCGATATTAGTTTGTGTGGCTTTTTATTGTTTCGGTAAAAATATGTGATAGAGATTGTTTTCTGTGAAATATAGATTGATTAATTACCATTCATCAGTCATAGGATAGTTCCGATTCCCCCCTGTACAATCGAATTGTGAGTTCATTAATTGTTGTAGTTGTTAAAATGCAAAAGTTGTGTGTGTTTTTTTTTGTATCAGCCCTTATACGACCCACTGCAGGGCACGGGCCTCCTCTACAATCGAGAGTACGATTGAGAGTGGTTAGGCCATATAGTCCACCACGCTGGCCTAGTGCGGGTTGGCGGACTTACACACCGTAGAATTTACACACTTTAGAATTTGTACGTACATTAAAAAAATGTTTATATTAATGATAAATATATATAAATAAAACTATTTATATTTTCAAGAATTATCTTACCCTGTCCTATAATCACACAAGACAGATCAAATTTATAAATAACTTAGACTAGAATATTCAATAATAAATTAGCAACTACTTTACTTTAATCTATAGGTTATTTTAGGATAAATCGTTCGGCGCGGCTCTGTGCGTGACGGGTCCGGAGAATTTCTTTTACAAAAGTTTATTAATGACCCCGCTGCCCTTTATTATACTCCAGTGATTCATTGGCAAACGAAACAGTGCATTGGGATAAAAACAGCCTTTTGGTTTTTACATTTATCACGAATTGAGGTAGAGTTTTTGTCGCAAGATTTTTGCAGCAGAAAAATTGGGAACTATTTATTATAATTTACGCAGGTTTTTAGATTGATATGGCTATCGTTATTAGGTTTATAAAGTCTAAATACTAAGGCTTAAATAAAATATTTATAAGGTAGAAACATTTGGGGAGTTGAAGTGTATTTAAAATCATTTTAATTAATCTTCAGTTACATCAAGTGTAATGCTGAACATAATATGGTAGGTAGGTTTACCCCGAGTTTTTCCAAAGTGACCTGTTGAAAGCGAACCGGGTCCAGTGATCTTTTTTGTCCCCTCTTAGGTCATCTATCCCTTTGAGACGGATGTCCCATCTCGCAAAAGAAATAATATATTGTTCTAAATTCCAACTTTTTGCTTCCCCAAAAGTAAACATGAATGTCCGAAAAAGTAAGTAATATTTGTGTTGTACATTTAATGTCCACGTGCAGAGACAAATAAAAAATCTGTGTAAGTACTCAGATGAAACAACGTACAAATCCGTTTCTCATTAAACCAGCAGCACGTAAATAAACAAAGGGACGTCGAATAATGAAACATACATAAAAATTCCTTATTACCACTACTTCCTCGGAATGCGTAACGCGCGGGGTTACATTCTATGTGCCTTTGTGTACAACTGAAATTGCACTGTAACTGGTTGGAATTATGGTATATTTTTGATTAGTGGGATAGGCTTTAATATTTTTTGTAACGTTCTTTTACAGCTCGTGGTCTAAATTTATATGGCCGATTGAAATTCGGAAACGTTTTTGAAATGAGACTGGGTAAACAAGCATGTTTATGTCCGTGTTTCTTCACGACTCGTGTTTAGTAGGGTTTACGGAAGCAATATTAGATTCGAAACACAAAATTATATTATACTTTGGCAGTTCTGTTAGCTTACCTGACTTAGGCAAGTGATTAAGGATTTTCTATCCTGTTGGTGATCATCAAGTTAGGGTACGACAAACTTTTTCTCTTTGACTAAGACACCAACGTAATAACACTTTGAAATATATGCATAGGAACACCCTTCTTAAATAAACCTGACCAGTCAGATGGTTCAGTAAGGTAGGTGAAAGCTTCAAGCCAAAATTGATACAAAGCTAGTGGCCAGCGAAAAGTTCTAATAATCTGGACTGACAGCTTAGTGAAGATTGCAGGGACTTACAAGGCCTAATGCTGAGCTCAATGTGAAGATGATGAGATGAGACATCCTGATGTAGAAGTATATAAAATAATAGAGTAAAAGTATGTACTTCTATATATTTCAAGCCAAGTGAAATATGTTCTGCATGTTTACATAAGATCAATTTCCTTTTTCTCTCGGTGAAAGTAAAACTTATTTAAATGTTCGTAGTTAGTAGTCATGTGCAGATTGCATTGTGTAACAACGGTACATAATTAAAGCAGTGATACATATACGAAGTAAACTCAGTCAAAATTTATGAATTACGATCTACGACTTATAGCTTTCATTATAACTTGACTATCATTATCATCGAAATAAAACAATTTTTTACGGATTTTATCGCGAATTTTGTTTAATTTGCAAGTGATCAAAACGTCGGGAAGTTAAATTATGTAAAAATTAAACAATATTCGCGTAAATCTAACAAGCCATTATCATTATCATCATCACCTTTAGATATAATAAATCAATGGCTGAATAATAAATATAGCCCTTCGTTCACAACGATATATTAGATGGCATACATCTTTCAACTATTTGTAAGCTGTCCTTGACAACGTTTCTCTCGATTCTTTACTTCAAACTCTAACTTTACTATTAATATGCAACGGCGAGACGTCTGTCGCCTTGGTGACGATACAGTGCAATAATGTCTGGTATCGTGTCGTCTGTCGTTTGTCGTGTGCTGAGCGACACAATTACCCGACTCAAAGGCTACACTGCGAATTAAACCTGGCCATTGCAGATCGGCATGCGCTTTATTGATTCCTATGTGGATTGGAATTCTTTGCAAATTAATGACTTTAGAGTGTGATTTATTAGGTTTGACTGTGAAATCGTGATGAGAATTTGATATGCTCGTTTTTTGCTCCTCGAAGGAGAACAAATTCCACAAGAATTATCTTGATTCATTTCTTCAGGAGTTGTGGAAATTGAGGGAAGACTGTGCAGAAATGGAAGCATAGGAGAGAGGCCTTTGCCCGGGAACAGGACAAAATAGGCTTAAAATATTGTTTGTTTTAACTGAGGTTTTACCTGATAAGAATTTAGGATACCAGATTAAAAGTTCAACGATTGAAGTATGAAGGTTCTCTCATCCTCTCATCGCAGGGGCGTTTTATGAGCTTTGATTAGCATGTAAATTATTATTCACGTCCAATTGAATTACTATAATCGCAATTATTATATATGTATATACACCATCTGAAGCACTGAAATTTTGCTTCATTAACATTTTGCAATAAAAGTAACCGCGACTTAAAATATTGCGCTACCTTTTCCAATTGACCCCTACATCTTTAAACCCATCCACGCCTTTACCAAAATATCGTCGTAGGCGGATCATTCCTAACCTTGATATTTTGCTTTCGACATCCTCATATTCTGTATGTTAAATTGGAATTCCTATATTTGCATATAGCTAATGTTTTTCCCATTTTCCTATCGGTTTTGATCGAATTTGTTCGCCTGCGAGTCCTTTTTATCCTTTTTCGATTGTTATTGACAGCTTTTAGAAACCTATTAGGTTTTTCATATGGTGCTGTAAATCCTATCATATTTCGTTTTGTTTGCGTTGTTCTGTGATGCTCCGCTATGGCGCGGTATTAAAATAAATGAAATATACCCGTACATACTTTTTAAGTCGTTGTAATACATATTGTAGTAGGTTATAAAAATTTCAGACTTTTGGTTACCTATCATCAAGATTCGATATATTTAAACATTAATTGATCATGCAATTGTTTGTTTTCTGCAAAATCTAACGAAAATTTACTAATAAATCATAGATATCATTGAAAAGCGTTTGTATTTAATTTATCAGATGTCTTCTAGCTGACGCGCCACGAATTGTTAAAGAATCTTGGAAGTTTGTTACGTTACAAAGTTACGACGACATACAATTTTTACGTTTTAAAAGAAACTTTAGTACTCTTTGTTGACAATTTGTTTACTTCTACAAAACTTTTGTTAAGACCATTATTATAAAAACAACAAACCCAAAAAAATCAGCACTTTCAATTTGGCATACCTTCAAAATGCACCGGCCCAATTTCAATCAATGGGAATCGTTGAAATTCCGATAATAAAAAACATTTTAATATCTGTCAACGGAGAGTTAATCAACGTAATCCGGCTCCTTGCTGGCTCAGCCGTTTGAAAGTTTTAATTAAAAAAAGGCAAACATTACTCTATGGATCGACAAAAGTTGGAGCGCACCGAAACCTTTCAGCATTTTAAACGTTGTTATGAATTTTTTATTTAGTTTACTTCAATATGCGCCGGCTTCGCTTAAAAGCTGATGGATTTTATCGGTTGATCGGGTGGTATGCGACGTTAATAATTCAGTTTGTTTTTAGTTTTTACTGGAATTTTAGATACGGTTTTAATGTATCTATTTTAATACGAGTGAACTCGGTGGACAGACGGTTAGATGAATGTCGTAGAGGTCGCTAGGTGCGAGACGTTTCTAATAAATTACTTTAACAATTTTTTTGGTGGCCTTATTTCAAAACATTTTGTGCTATGCGTGTATCGATCTGTGTGTTAAGGTGATAACATTTATGTTTCAAAGGTTATTTTTTATATGTAAAAATGGAATTTTTCCTAGCTCTTAATACAGTATTTGATGTTTCCAACACAGGTGTTAAGTTTCTATGCAAAATGTTATCAAAATCAATTTAATAAAATACTACTACAATATTTATACTAGTTTCCGTCGACGCTACCGTGAAACTCATTCCTGTACTCGTGCATTTTCTTATAAATTTTCACAGAATATTGAGAGGCTGTCTACAGTCTAGACAAATTGTAGTGGAGTTTGCGCTGAAAATCTGGGATACGGGCTTTACTGAATACCTAGATAATGTCTGTAATATTTTCATCTAAATATTCGTTCACTGAGTTAGGAAAACTGTTAAATTAAATTGTTTTTATTTTTTTAACCCATATATAGTGGTGGTTGGTCTTTATTAAATTGTGAATTGGCCAGATTGACTGGTACAATTTTATCTCAAACGAAACACGTTAATAACTTTTCTATTCCTTTCAGTTCTATCAATGAGATCACTGAAGGGTTAATAACCATTCATTTTACTCTATTAATTTTTTATCAATTTTCAAAGGTCATTAACAAACATGAGATTTCATAAGTGATTCATTAGATCCATGGAAGAGGGTCGACATGACCTGTTCCCTCATTTTCCTAATTTAGGGTATAAATAGCCCCATAATTCAACACTAAGCACGTATTATTTAAATTCCGTCAGTATCGGTGGTGGCGCACTTATGTTTAACCCTCGCTGACAGACACAGAGTTGTTTACACTGGCCACCGCGCGGTCGATTCGACCCGCCCGCTGAAAGATTAGTTAACACTCCGCCCGACTTACTGAGGAAACTTTTTATGTCAGCCCCCGCTGTGATTGCAATTGATAAAATTTATTGATTGTTTTGTTTTAAATCTTTATTTGAATTTTAAAGAACATTTCTTATAACCAAAGTAAAATGTGGTTTTAAAAATAAACCTCGACTTCACAGTAAGATAAATAACTTATCGGTACTTCGATTGTAATGCTCTGAAGCCAAATGTAATTTCCTCACAAAATTACAGCGATTAAATCTTTAAATCTTTTTTCTGAGGATGATAGTATCTTAAAACCATTTTGAAGGGATAACAGGTTGTATACGGGAGCAGGATATTAATATTCAATAAATCAAGCGGCAGGTGGAGAAAATAAAGAAATATTCAAAATTAAATTTTGTCTGCGGCTAAATATTTCTACTTTCCAAATTATCCTTATTTTTTTTACCGTTAACCTGCTGTCTATTATTGTCATATATTATACTCTTGTTGTTCCTTCATGTAAGATTACCAGACTAATAGATTTATATATATATCATGAATAAATTTAAAACTTGACACCTTTTTCTTGATTCCTTCGCACACAATTTCCACGATTACAAAAGGACAACACTAGGTCTCGTACATATCCGTAATTCGCAGTATCACTCACAACACAACCCTCTACGCACGACACAGACACAAACACAATTTCTCGCTTCTTTCACTCAAATAGGAAATAACAAATCGTCCCCGACATCGCCTTGACAGATTCCCCATCTTTTTTTATACATGCTCTGATTTATAGCAAGCACTGAGTTGATATTGGCCGTTACTCGAACATATGTCCCGTTGAGGCGGAATTTATTCCGGGTTTCGGTTAAAATTGTAATATTTCACGTACATGGTAAGTCGGTGAAGGGTTACGGAAGGGTTTTATGTACCCGAGTTGCGAACATGTTTTTGTATTTTTTTGTAGGCTTTAGTTTTTGTTATGGAAATCTGCACTGGTAAAGTTTTTGGTATGGAATCGGAATCGTGTGTTAGCATTGACTAAGTTATTTGAGAGTTTGTATCAAAAGGCATGTTATTTCCTGCTGATATATAAATATTATACACAAGTCTTAAATATATATATATTTTTACAATTTATTAACAGAGAAAAGACAGGGTATTGCACCATTCAGTAAAATATACCGCATTTAACATTGTAACAGACTAAATTAAGTATTCAAAACAAATGACTGTTGCACACTGCACATAATAACGCCTAATCTGACAGCACAAAAATGATGGCTTAGCCGTTGAAAAAGAGGCTAATCGATTAATCAATAAAACAAACGAGTGAAAGGATTAATTAATCATGTATTTGCGCAAGTACAATTAATATTGGTTTATTCTGTAATAGTATTAGAATTATTGTATTACAAAACGCTTGCGATCTCAAACGACAGTCCGACCGCTAATACGTAAAATTGTACAATAAAATACGTTGTTGCAGGTTCCAGAGTCTACGTTCCTGCTCTATCTTCACCATACGGTCTTTAACATTCTCGATTGTAAGACTATTGGCTATCATATTTTCCTTGCCGACATCAATCGCGTTTTCACTAACCATGATTATTTAATTACTTATGCAATAAATATGTTATTTTCAAGTTTACGAAATCGGTGTTAAAATGCGCGGATAAGTATCCGTAAAGATAATGTCTTTGTGTTTGTGCTTATATTAATTGTATTGTTTTAAAGTTCCTACAAGTGAGTGTGCAAAACTATTCTGCAGTGCATTTTCTAACAGAATATCTAATTTTGTTAATTTTGCTCTGTTGAATAGAATTAAATCTAGCGCTTTATTTGGTGTTAAAAATGTGCTAAGGTCAAATCTTTGGTCACTTTTATGTCAAACTCAAGTATTTTTTTGTCTTTTTCTCACCCATATAAGATCTGCACAATTTTTGTAATTTTTTTTACATATATACTAAAATTTTATTCCAAAAGGCGGCAAAAGTGAGCTTAACCCAAGCATCTCATGTTGGGGTATCGGTGACCGTGACTGGATCCCGGAAACTCGTGGTGCGACGCCAATTGGGCGGCGTGCCAACATCAGTGCGGAGGCACCGACTCGGTAACGTAACACTAATGATGTGCTCATCACTTTACCTCGTAACTGGAGACCTGTTCAGATTGCTTTTTCGCACATTTTTCTCTTCTTTACTTAATATATCACAAATTATTTTATGGAAAGTGTATTTGGAAAATATTGGGCGGCAATTACTAATATCAATAACAGACCGACTCTACAGTAGAGTTGTTTTTGTTAGAGTAATTATTAATACTGTGATTATCTTATAGAGATTGTCAGTAAAATATTGCTTATTCGATACCCTAATATATAGTAAGTTAAGAGATATTTATTACAATATAAGTATAATATTGACATTGTTAGAAAAACTTCAGACCCATTCCGAGAAAAACAATATAAACTTTCAAAAACAATAAAACTAAGAGATATCGGCGACAAATATCGACACTCACGCAACGGATGAAAAACGAGTCAATAAACACAGTCAATAGTCAATATTTGATAAAAAAAAAAGGAATTTTTACTCTATGGTATTTGTTCCCGAGCGTGCAGTGTTGCCGTTTTTTTACCGTTTAAAAAACGCGTATTGCGATACGCCGCGTCCCGTTGATCGATTGCTTTTACGCGTATAAGTAGCGCTGGCAGCTGGCTACCGAAGCAGTTTACAGTTGTTCCGATTGTTTTTTATCTGCCGGCGTGTGCAGCGAAAAAAACACTTATTGTTCTCACAGGCCGGCCGGCTTCAAATGAGTTCGGAACAATGCGAGCGATTATGAAATATGCAGGTTTTATTAATCTTTATTGGACGTAAGACCGATGTGGGTACGGTAGTTTGTGTCTATGGTGTAATTGGGGGGTATGACCTCATTCTTAATTGAGCATGATTTTTGCAAGAACGCTGCTAATTTGAAGATACTATTTTGAACGTTCAATCAGCTGAGTGCATTTCACTAAATCATACCATAGTATAAGAAGGAGATGTAGCGGATTTATTTATTTACTTAGATGATAAAAGTTGCTCACGTGTTCCAAAGCTTGGCAATTTCCATTCATTCAAGGTACATTGCTGTTTGCAGTTCCACACGAGTACCTACTTAAAGTTCTCCTTGGAACTTTTCACTCGTGCACTAGCAACGAGTTCGATACAAGTTATCGGGAGTAAATTGTATCAATCGCTGAAGAATGTGCCGTCTGTTTGAGATCAACAGTTAATCTGTTAAATAAGCAGCGATCGGGTCAAATCCGTGGGCCATTTTGCAGCCTGCCCGATTTGTGTTAACGAAGCCTACAATCCAAAGAATAATTCAATTGAACTGGAAATAATACAGTCGGGGTCGTTTAGTCGTTCTTTTAGAATGAAGTGTGAAGGAATGGCGTCCTCCGCTCGAACAATAAACTGTTCATGAGCGAATTGTGAAAACGATGGGCAAATTAGTGCGAGCGATTCTGGAGCTTGCATAGCGGCGGATAGGGTCGGTAGTGATATGCTGGCGGGCGCCATGACGCGCGCGCGCCCATAGACAACTGACAGCTTCCGTCGGTAATCGGGTCACGTTCCTTTTTTGAAAAAGCGCGCGGTTCAAGGCGTGGAGATTCCAAAGCGGGCCCCGAAATAGAATTTTATTGTGCCCTAGTACGTATCTGTGGGCCGGAGCGCTTCGCGGCCCCGTTTCGCGTGTAGTGTGTACTGGGTGTTGGAAATGTGTCAATTTGTTGGAGAATGAGCGTCTGTTCCTCGCGGGCTAAACATTCGCTGTAATTGACAGGATTGCCGCGTTTCCAAACGAAGCCTTATATTGAACGCAGTCGCGAATGTAGCGTTACGAAATTGTCAGTGGAGGTCGGATATTCGCCTACTAAATTGTTCAGTACCTACAAATGATAAATAGGAAACTATGTTAGATTAAATAAATAGGTGTAGGTGTTGTTATGGAATTTAATGTTTATTGTTTTGTATTTTATACTCAAGGTGATATCGAGGTAAACACACAATCATTAATCATTTGATACTGCGCATAAAGTCTCTATTTTTTCTATTATAATAATATTCTCTATGTTGACCGCAATGCGCTATTAGGTGTACTACTTATAAATCGGTACATTGGTATCAGCCAATACGTGTTACTACAAAAATCGAAATAACAAACCTTATTCCAAGACGAAGTCGTAAACACAGATGCAATAAGTTCCCACGCCAGCAGATTGGATTGCAAGTTCTCGCTTCCTTATCAAGCGCGAGTTTTATATGGACCGGCGCCAGTAACTCCATCTGTCGGCAACACCTCAACACAACTGTAAACTAATAAAACTCCTATAAATTACCTGCGGGGACTTTCTAAAACAGCAGTTTGTACTTTGTTGTAGTAAATTGAGATAATAAGGTCACTTTGTTAATCTAGACTTTTTTAATATCAAAACGTGAATCGCGACTTCCTGGGTGTGCGATTTAGATCCTGTTTTTTATTGGATACTTTGAATAAATAAGCAAACGACTCTTCCAATAATCGGTGACGATTATCGCCGTCCCTAAAGTTTAAATCGGCCTTTATTGTAGTATAGGCGTTTACTACAACAACCTACCATTGAATCATTTTTGTAGACACATACATACATACATAAACTCACACCTTTATGCCAGAAAGGGTAGGCAGAAGTGTAACCAGGACACCTACGTTTCGCCTTGTATTTTTACGTCCCACGATGTGTTAGGGGGCGAGCCTATTGCCATATCGGGCACAAATTCCTAACTCCAGGTTGATAGTGAATAGAAAAATCCAATATCCTTCGCTCGACCCGGGATTCCAACCCGAGACCTCAGCTTTATAATCATACCGTAGTACAACTGTGCCACAAAGTCAGTTGTTACCTTACAAAATGTGACGAAAGCCGAGGAAAAAGAATGGGAGGAGGGAAGGGGTACAAGCCTCCGGCGATCTCGTTCACCAAACGAAACAAGACAGCAAAGCTGTGGCTTCACGTCGTGTTTTATGTGAAACCTCCTGCCCGGTTACGTTGACCTATTCCTAAAGTGGGTTCAAGGTAATAGTGTGGCTCTACCGCTTTATAAAGACCTTTAAACAATGAAAATTTAGTTTTCTTAGGTATAATGTACGCTAATTCGTATTGTTTCAGAACAATATTTAGAAACTATCACATTGTGATAAAAATATCAGTTACTTTCAGGGTTCTTATGCAGGAAATGTAGGTGATAGAGACTGTGTTACCCTTACACCCACCACTGCAAATCCTGTAAGCTTGTCCACATTGCCTATCGTCCGTAATATGCATGAGGGCCACTGAGAGGTTTTAGTCAGTATGCTGGCAAATGATCTTAGATCTTGGTAGGGACCCAGTCTGGCCGCAACATCAGCATGGTGCGGAAAGTTGTCCCCGCACTCCAGGCTGGATGGCCGCAGACCCAGACACACTTCTTCCGACCCCCCCAAGATACCGGAAGACAGTTTAAGGAGCTTTCCTCTCGTTAAAAAAATGTATCAACAGTGGCATGCATTTTAATGACAGCGAGCATTGAAGCTCAGCGAGCCTCCGGGAATGTCTAACTTGGTAACCCACAACGAAATCAATGCAAAAGTTAAATTAATAGGAGTTCTTGGGAATATCATTATCATCCATCAGCCAAAAGAAGTCCACTGCTAAACATAGGCCTCCCCCAATGAGTTCTACAGTGACCTGTTGGAGAATATGTTAGGCTGGAATAACTGTGGGTGTTTGATATTCGTGCCCGCTCAGATAGCTACCATCGTATACTGGTTAACCCGTCGTGGTCACCCACGTAATATGCTGCGTTTCGGGATCACCCTGGGTATCCAGATATAATCAGGCCAGCTTAATTGGTACGTCCAGCGACGGATAGGCTTTCCGCGTCGCTGGATACTATCAAAACTTCGGTGCATCAGTACTGGTTTTATCAGTATAGACTATAGAAGAACAATTCAAAATCTCCTCAAATGCATGCATGTTATCTTATAGCGTAGGTATTAGAGCATTACAGATTTTCTCCAAATCCAATGTAATCTTGTGTTAAGCTTGTAAGTATCTATGTGTCGGTGTAATAACTGGGTAATAGTGTAATTTGAGCGTCACGTGGCGAATGTGCGCGGCGTTATTGCCGACGCTGATGGATCCAACAGATTCATTTCCTAGCTAATGGTGGAATTGTCTGAGTCGCAATTTGAACGTTTTACTAAGTGTTGTAATAGTAAAACCGTTGATGGTAGCTCCATTTCAAATAGAATGTTAGCAGAAACCGACTTTGTGATAATGCGGGGTCATGATGGGAAAAAGTAAGGTAAAAGTTTGGTGTCTTCTATGGAGCCCTTTGTAAAAGTAGCTAACTATAGATACTACATCAGCTCATAAATCCCCACTGTTCTGGTCGGGACTCCTTTATAATCAAGAAACCGATTGAGGGGGCGAGGACTGAGCTAGCTACTAAGGCGCATCCAAGTTCTGACATTGAGCTACAATTTTATTAAGATTTTTATGTAATTTCTTTGCTGTCATTCTTTATTGGTCTATGCCAATAATAATCTATATACTAATTGTCTATACTAATATGCACTACTGCAAAAAGAATTTAATAAATAAATAAGGTTCATTATTTTATATGTAATTCTACAGAAACAAGCAATCCACACTTTCATAATTTTAAGTAAAGTTTTAGGGGAACCCTTTTTAGTATATCGGTAGAATGGGGAGTCTGAACTATTTTTTCCTGGGGGTTTCAGAGTGGGTGGTCAGTTAATACGAGCAAAAGCTGGAGTCAGAGAAAACTCTGAATTTTTTTTTATTATACACATAATTGTTTTTAACATATAATATGTTCATAGCACAGTGGCATGCACGTTATATAATGAAATGATACGTTAATTCCATAAAGGCAAAAATATACATCGTATTTCGATATGAAAGGCAACAATATGAATGCTATATTTGCAAATATGAATAAAATTTCACAGTGGCCAGCATCAAGGAGTGAAGTTGTTTTGCAAATTAAATGAAGCGGTTGTTCAACGTGTGATGAAATGTGAGCGTCGTGATGAAATGTTCAACTGTAATGTACTAGTCTAGTAACTTGTGTTGCGTTTGTCCAGTGTATTACATTTTATATAGTGCAATGTGTTAAGTGCGTGTGGCCTGTTGGTAACGGACCAGACCCGGCTGCCTACATGTTCACGGTGGTAGCGACTTCAAATCCCAGGGCACACCTCTGGCTTTTCGGAGTTATGTGTGTATTGATAGTCAATCACCACGCACTTTAACGGTAAAGGAAAACTTCGTGAGGAAACCTGCATACCGTAGCGATTTTTAAATTTCTACAGTATGTAAGTCCGCCAATCCGCACTAGGCCAGCGTGGACTATACAGCCTAAACACTCTCAATCGATTCTTTCGATTGTAGAGTAGACCCGTGCCCAGCAGTGGGACGAATATGGGCTGATACATAGAATGTGTTATGTATTTGGTTTTATATTAATAGGTCCGGTAAACAAGCAATAAGGTCACCTGATGGTAAGTGATACTGCCATCCGTGAACATCCACAACGTTGGGATTATAGATTTGTTGCTGGCCCATCAAATCGGTAGAGGAGTGGGGAAGAATGGATAGGAAAGGGGTAATGGGCATCCGGCAATTACCTATTACTTGATACTATCTGAAAATAACTATCTTTCAACAAGCGTAGTGTAGGCACTGTCGTGTCGTACAAGGAAGATTTCATAGGTTATAATTTTATGAATGCCGAATAAATGGTGCAAAAAACTGCTTATCTACATAATTTCTACATTTTTCTGTTTTATTCAAGTTTTGGCTCGCACCTTGACGCGAGAAGAATGATGTCGGTTTTCAACACAGATCAAAAGGTTTTGGAGGGGTGTTGGTGTAATCATTTGACAGCCTCCGTGGCGTAGTTGGTTGGACGCCGGCTGTGAAACGTAAGGCTGCGGGTTCGATTCCCGCATTATAACAAATGTTTGTGTTAACCACAAGTATTTGTTTCGAGTCTGGGGGTTTGTGAGACCGAAAAGACTCGTAGCTCCTGACACGACACAAGACTCGATCTTAGTGTGGGGCCAGGACTATGTATGTGACTGTTGGGTGTATTTATTTATTTATCATGGCCATATGCACACTGTATCACACTTTGACACATACTTAATACATTGGCCTCACAAATCTCAGTTTAAATTAGAGCATTACGTTCCATTTTACGCAGCTCACATGTTTTGTTCTAAAATATTATGAAACAAAATAACGTACCCGATATAAGCTATATTCGGCCAGCTTAGTCATGGATCATTTTGCGTAATGAATGTGGGGGAATATTACTAGTGTTACACGCACTACGGCCTAAAACCATAAAACTAGGCTATAACAACGACCGGCCGAAAAAAACGACCCACCTAAGAAAATAATGAATTTGTTTAGGATATTTTGGTATTGAAGTGTCGAACTTTATTACATAATGTACAATCTGGACTGTATGATAAGAGATTGAATTTATATATATGTTAACGAGGATTTTAGTCGATAAATCCTGGTTTTCAATGGATTGAACACTAATCCCCTTTTAGCGAAGTGCATTTTTGGTTACGGCCTAGTTCGATGATTCAATGTTGGAATCGATTTAGTTAGATACTCGTATAAAGTTATCTAGTGAGGTATTTACTATATTTATTAATACAATTTTTTTGGTTGTTACTTGTAAGAACTAAAAAGACCCAGAAAACATTAAGAATAATAAATCAATATAATATAAAATATCGAAAAATGCTTAAAAGCAACTACAAAAAAACTAGATAAGATGTGTAATATAAATACGAGTATTTTTACTGTGGTTATTTCATTACAGAAAGACCACTGTTACTGAACCTATATTCAAATTCTTATATATATCTACTATGTATATTAAAAATATTGTTTCTCTTTTCAGGTATAATTTCATCATTTTGGAGCATATGTATGGTTCGTATGTGAATATTTACAACGATCCATCTTCTTCCAATTCCTCTATTATAAGATAGTTTGTGGTACTGTTCGTAATGGGAGCAGTGGCCCAGTGGCTCACTGATCGTCCCATTGTGGGCGCATGCCTGTGCGTCTGCGAAAGTCGGACTCTACATTTGGTAACACGGATCCATGTCGCCTTGGTAACCGAATTTTATTGTTTTATTATATTGTAGAGTATTTTTAAAATATGTATTTCTAATGAAAAACCAGGATGTCATTAAGGAATTACTTTTTTCGTAACAAGTATTTAATTTACATGACTCCGATTTTTATTTTATTTTTCCATTAGGTACTAAAGCTTTATAAACGTGTTACTCCGAATAATGGTATGTTTCGCTAAATTATAGGCTCTAAATATTATTATAAAGTAAATAAAACAGTTACATAAAAACATAATCCTGCACAATCTGATGAAAACAATATCCATAAGAATAAAAAGAAACAGCGCTGTCTCGAAAGTTTGCTGGGCCTAAAGAACGACAAAACTTCTCCAAGCGGTAGTATTACTGAAGCTCAAAGACTTAGTCTTCCGAACTATAATTGATTTAGCAACTAAATAAAGACAATATTAAAGTGTTACAACACTGTGTGACAACTTACAATTTTAATATTAATTTGGGTGAAGTGATTAGTCTCGTGTTACGAACAGCAAATGAACTAGAGTTTTACCATCATCATTTCTTTATTTATTTATTGGTCTCCAACTAAGACTACACTTAACACACATTTAAGAATTTAAGAATGAACACTGTGCATCTTAAATTACAGGATGACACATCTTGCCCAAATTGTGGGAAATACAATCAGATAGAAATTCAATCAAAAAGATAATAAAATAAAAAAATACATAAACAAAATAAAACCATTTAAACAAAATATTAAATAGCAACAAAAATATCATGGTAACTTAAAAACAATGTAGAAAGAAGATAAATATTCATATATCAAATTATGTTAGTTTAATTAACTTATATTAAAACAAAACAAAAAGGTTAATGGTTAAATATAGTTAATAACAGCACTTGTACTGATGAGCACAGACCTCCTCCAAGGATTACTACAGTATCTAAAATAAAGTGACCCGTTTAAATCATACTTCAAACAGAATGAAACACAATTGCGACTCACACAGAATTCTTGGTATCACAATCTGTTTTTCGCCTACGGTATTCTTCAATAATCATATACATCTTCATAAATATAATTTTGGTGCTTCAAGCCTTACCCACAGTCAAATATTTTACTGCAAAATGTAAACTTTCCATAATTACTTATGCAACTATAAAAGAAACATTGACATAACCCTGTAGCCGTAACTTCTAAACCTCCCAAGCCATTATACCCAAGTTACCAACCTTAAAATATATGCAAATAGCAAATGTAAAGTTTTTATTGGTTTTCAGCTAGTAAAATGTTACGATGAGACTCTCCTGGCCCGCAAACACTTGATTGGATTCGAACACGCGACGCGCCGCATAAAACCTCTTTGTCACTAAACATAAGTTTGGTACGTCATTAAATATAACAAAAGTTAGTCACGTTTTAAGTTTATTACCTATGTTTATTACACTTTATTATGATTGTGTTGGTTTGATGTTAGGGATGTCTCAAAACATGGCTAAAGGGTTTTGTTTAATGTTGATGTTCAAGTCGGGTGATCTTCTGTGTACTTAGTTTATTTATTATAGTTATTTCTAATTAATAAAGTCGAGTTGCTTAATGATTTGGCCGGGATAGTGTCTTATGAAGACAATTCACGGTAAAATCGAGGATTAAAGCGATTTTAATCGACTTTGATGAAGAAACAAACAAACACACCCAACAGTCACAAACAATCCTGACCCCACACTTAAATCGAATTTTGTGTCGCGGGTATCAAAAAGTACAAGAGACTTTCCGGTCTCAAAAACACCAAAACCCGAAACAAATACCTGTGAATCATACAAATATTTGTTTCTGTGCGGGGATCGAACCCGCGGCCTCTCGTTTCTCAACTGGCGTTTAACCAACTGCGCCATGGACTCTGTCATATGTAATACGTGTAGAACAAATTTGTAATCGAAGGCCTCGCGATTCTTGGTCTATAAACCCTACAACTAGATCTATAAAGCGAGTTATCAGACGTGCAGACGTGAGAACGTATTATTACGCATCAATTTGCAAATTGACTCTGATTTATACTCTTAAAAGATTCATCGACACTTCATAAGAAACTTCATAAGCAGTTTGTTTGAAAATGCTTATGATTTACGCAAATAGCTATTTGTTCCGGCACGAACGTTCCTTATACGTACAACGGCTGACTTATTGATAAACATCCTACCGCGAATTTGGAAACTATTTGTAAACCGCACACAATACTAACTGAATTCTGCACTAGATACAATGTAGTAACGTATTTTACATTGAAATCGTTGATTTTATGAAATGTTGGCTACAGCTTGTAAAATGATTTATATTTCAACTTGTGATGTCTTCTGTAGCACAGTAGATAAGAAAGCGGAAATTCAACAATATTTTGTGTTTCATTGATGTGAATCAGCTTAGTAATTAGGGACTATAGCCGATCAAGATAAAGAAAAACTAGATATAAGATATAGATAAAGAAAGACTGCTTCGGTCGCGTAGTTATACTACGGTATGATTGCAAACCTGAGGTCTCGGGTTCGAATCCCGGGTCGGGTAAAGTGATATTGGATTTTTCTATTCATTATCAGCCCGGAGTCAGGAATTTGTGCCCGATATGGCGATAGGCTCGCCCCCTATCACATCGTGGGACGGAATATACAAGGCGAAACGTGGGTGTTCTGGTAGCAACTCTGCCTACCCCTTCTGGGAAAAAGGCGTGTGTTTATGTATGTATGTAAGATAAAGAAAAACCTAAAAGATCAATATAAACAAACGAAATGTCTTGTCGTTTGTGATAAAAACAATAAACAAGTAGCTGGACGAAATACAGAGCCATACAATAAGAAAGTGTCAAAGAGAGCGACTCCATCTTTTTGGAGACCGGAGACAGCACATTGAGTGCAGACGCCAGACATTACACACCACTCTAACTAAATCTGCTTTGCGAAACAAAACACTGCGCTTTACGCAAATTAAATGCATTCAAATTGAAACAGTTGTCACTTGTCCTTTGCACTTTTAATGTGTTCACCAAAGCTATTTATGTTATTCAGGTTTGTATACTTTTGATTGTAAAAGATTAAAAAGTTCTGAATGTCAAAAATTTGACTGCGTCGGAGGTGTAGTTGTACTGTATGATTACAAAGCTGATGTCTCGTGTTCGAATCCCGAGTCGGGCAAAGTGATATTGGAATTTTCTGTTCATTATCAACCCTGAGTTAGGAATTTGTGCCCGATATGGCGATAGGCTCGCCTCCTATCACACCATGGGACGGAAAATACTAGGCGAAACGTGGGTATCCTGGCTACATCTCTGCCTAACCCTTCTGGGAAAAGGCGTGGGTTTATGTAGATATGTATGTATTCCCTTATAGCCTGCGGTACAAAGCAAGGCAGGCCTCCCCAAAGAGTGTCGGTTTACTGCCGGTAAACGTACACGCATGTCGTAAACTTCTGCGGTGCGCGGCTTCTAACGTAACACTATCTGCACCTTGCTTGCGAAACACAAGCGAAGAGCAAACTTTATACTCCTTAAAGGATTTAGTTGGGATGTTTTGTGGGCTTCTTTCTAAAGTGTATCAAGGGTGTGTTTTTCAAAGGGGAAGTCGTGAATGATTGAATAAATATTTTCTTTTGTTACATGCTTTAACACTTCAAACAGTTTGAGGGTGTGATGGATGAATATGTTTTATGGTTTTTTTATTGCATAGGTCCGGCAAGGAATTTGATCGGCCAGTAACTCATTTATGATGCAGCGTTGTGGATGTTCACGGGCGGCAGTGACCACTTACCATCAGGTGACCTGCTTGCTGGTTTGCCGGACCTATGCTATAAAAACAACAGATTCACGGCAAACGCAAATATTTAAACGCAAAGATTGATTCTTCATCTCGTGTTTTAGATAATTGTTACGTTAGTCGGCATCCAATACCAAGTTCCGAGGCTTTATCAAGTTACACACAAACTAGACTGATCCAACTCCGACGCGAAACTTTACTAATTTACCTTTTAATCTGGACTAAACAATTCTGTAACACAAACAAGCCCTAATCTTCGGGGGAGGAAAAATTTCGCTCATTTCTTTAGCCGTGTGAGTTAATCTGGGATTAGTTTTGCGCTATCCCGAGGGCAGCGGGAAGGATTAGTGCAGACCTCGTGTCAACTGAGCGGTGAAAAGAAACTATTTATATATCTTTAATGCGGATTTGTTGACGTTTGGTATACAGGCTTCGAAGTTTGTAGATTGTACCTAATTTTGATAGATTTACTATTTCTGTATCTGTATCAGGCGATATAGTCCATTACGCTGGCCTGCGGGTTGGCGGACTTTACATACCATAGTATTTTTTCCAAATCGCTATGATCGCATGGCATGATGTTTTCCGTCACCGTTGTAGTGCGTGGTGATTGACTATCAATATACACATGGTTCCGAAAAGTCAGAGGTATGCCCTGGGATTCGAACCCGCGACCACAGTGAACATGTTGGCCACCACGCACATCTACTATTTGTGTCAGAATTATTCGTTTGTGTTTCAGCAGCCACGCTGGTTTGGCATAAATTTGATAGTAATTAAAAGGCTTTGTTTTCTATCGCGGATATTTTAGAATCACAGTTTAAGCATTATATAATTTGTATAGTTTAAAAAGTAAGTTTAGATACTTAAAAGTAGATAATATTACCAATTGACGTATAAAAATAATTATACCGATCTTTTAAATTATAACGTGTCACTCATAAAGCCACTGGGAGGTTGTCACCCTTATACTCCGGCGATAAAATTCTCCCCTTACAGAGAAAATCGTGACAAGAAGTCGACAGATCTGTCACCCCTCCCCTTCATAATAAAAACAAAACATCAGTGGATTAGGAATTACAAATACATTCGGTGCGACGATGTTGAGCTCCACGCCTGCCGTCAAAATGTAATACGAATTACCTTTCTCACGGAAATATGCGTAATGGAGTCACTTAGCACGTTTACCTACAATACTCTGCTTTAACGGAGTGTATAATTTTTGTGTGAGGGGTTTTTATGTTTAAATGACTACAGTATTTTTTATCCTTTTTCTTTTCTTAGTGAGGGGCGATCATATCGCATGAATCATGATAATCATCGCCATTAATCCTCTGAACTTACGCCAAAGTCCTCTGCTGAACATACGCCTGCTTCAAGTGTCTTTTTAAGACCTCCCTGTATCCCATAATTATGTCAGGCTCAAAAATCTATATTTAATTCTCATTATCACGTTGAAAATCCCGCAGCTTGTTTCTTGACATGGTTATCGAACCAAGGTCCCTCGCATTTACAGCCCATACATGTTGCTACCAGACCAATGGATGGTTTGGCTGCAGTCTCGTTTATCACAACTTGGGACGGAATTCAGTTCAGCGAACTATGGGTGGCAGTAATGTCTGCCTACCCTCATACACAGTAGTTTCAATGAAGTTACGTCTAATACGCTGTCCATTTGGCTGCCAGCTCCCTAATCCCGTTATCCCGGGCCGTATTGACAGGTTTACAGTTACAGATTATGTTCCTTGAGGGAGTTGCGACAGATTCCCGGATTACCCGCCCGGGGAAATTAATTTCACGAGCTGTGTGGGCTTTGTTTATTTCTGATTGATTGGTGATTGAGGTTGGTGAGGTGGCATTATTAGGCTAGTGAATTATGGTTATGGTAAATAATATTTTAAAAGTAAATGGTTAATAAATACCAAACAAGAGAGAGAAATACATGGCAGGTTGTGTAAGATTTTATGAATATTTTCTCAATCTTTTGAAAATGAAAATGAAAATGAAATGAAAATAATTTGTTGAATCCATTAAAAAGTTCAACATTATTTAGATTCAGTCATATTTTTTTTCTACCACCCGGTTCGGAAAGCCGTTTTCACTAGAGAAGAACGGGCAAGAAACTCTAGTGTTGCTCTTTTCAAAACCAGTTTACAATATCGTGATTATTACAAAAATTACAAGTTGGTCCAAATCAGAGCAGTTCATTGATAATTTGTTATAATTTGCAAGTGACATATATTTTTAATACAATATGTTTAATTTCTGTTTAATATCGCTGAGTGAAGTGAAGTAGCCCAGAACGAAGAATCAGTACACCCTGTTTCACCAACGCAGTGAATACTCGTGAAAATCTTATGTAATCTATAAATCAGTTACAATGTAAGCAAATCGGACAGACCAGTCCACATTTTCGTTTTTTATAGCATGTCCGGCAAACGAGCAAGCAAGTCACCTGATGGTAAGTAATCACTGCCGCCCATGAACATCCACAACGCTTGGATCATGGATGTGTTGCCGGCCCATCAGATTGGGAGGAGAGCGCGAATGAAAAACGACGGGAACAGGAAAGGGGTATTGGGCATCCGACAGTCTGTGATATATTATTGATGAAAAAAAGTGACGTTCACGACTCACGACTCTCTTGTAATACATTGATAAATGTATCTGTTAATTATATTAAGCTACTGGAAGTGAGTTTTTTGATTCGTAAATCATCATTTTCTCGCCATTAGATTGAGATCAGGCAGGTGCCCAATCGTTAAAGTACTAGCAAAATCTTTCTCCAATATACTCGTACATCAGTCACATTGCATTGACCTCACTGTAAAGGCTGGTAATTCAATGACGCGTACATCTGGAATCTCATTGTCAAGTTCATACGGCATTTGAACTTGTATATCGCGTCCCGCTAGAAGGAAAGCTATTGCTATTCAACAAGCATGTAGCTGAGTAAGGTCGGAATGGTCAAACGCAAGTGCATTGTCATGCTATAGTCGGGGTATTGACGCAACGGAGACAAACCAATTTAATAATAAAGGTGAATGCTCATCTAGCCGAAGGATATTAAACGGTTTTTTAAGCATCAAATTAAATTTATCGAGCAACATAGCAAATAAAAAAGAAGAGTTTTATCATTTATGTCCAATTATATCTCTTTTCTATTAAGTCCGGTTATAATTAAACTGCCTCAGTGGCGCAGTTGGTTTGATGCCAGCTGTGAAACGTGAGGCCGCGGGTTCGATCCCCGCATCGAGACAAATATTTGTATGATCCACAGATATCGAATAGTCTCATAGTTCCTGATACCCACGACACTAGACTTGATCTTTGTGTGGGGTCATTACTATGTACTGTTGAGTGTTTTTATTTATTTATTGGATAAGATTTATCTGTAATCTAACAAATAAAAAGTCGGGTCTAAGATATATCCAAGAATGAGAAATGTCTACTTTGCTGGCTCCAAGTGGTAGAAGTATACAGTGCCTGTTTCAGTACATATTTGCCCTGAACGAGATTCTTATTACGCCTTAGAGGAGATTGTTCGGCTCCCCTTGTTTACCACTAGAAGTCACACGAGAAATAATGAATCTCCCCTGACACTAGTCCACGGGAAAACATGATGTGGTGACAGTTTGTTGTATCGATGTTTCGGTCAATAAGATAGTTGAGGGTTCAACTCTCTCTATCTCTATCTCTCTGTCTCTCTCTCTTACACACACTCTCTCTCTCTTGGTTGTATACTGTGTCCGTATAATTTAAGTTGTCGCCTACCATTTTTTCATACCGTACATTCAAAAGTCAACCATGTTACCTGGCATCAAAAATCGGATTCTCTCATCTGAACCACAATCCACCCTCTTCGAAACAAAAGCCAACCAAATCAAATAAGGCACTACATTAAAAGTGTTTCAATAAGCGCAAAATTCCCTTACAGGCCGCGAAGTTTAGCGGTCGCCCGGCATGGGATTAGCCGCCCGCAAATAGGACCGACCTCCGAAGATTTATACCCCCACCCTTACGCGCATTAGACTGGGACATGCATTTTTGATGTGGTTTTGGGGTGTTTTTGGAGGTTTACAAACTATTGGTTTTTTAGGCAGGGAGATTTTATATGTAATTTCATTTCTTGATGTATTCATTCATATTTATATTGTATTTTGAATGAATAATTTACTTTTTATGGCAATAAATAATAATTAACTTTTACAAAAGTCGTTGTGAAGTTAAAAACGTGTAATAACTGAGATTAGAAAAATGACGACCTAATTTGTTATTACAAGAACTAAGTACAAGACCAAATGAATGAAACAGATGCACTTGCTTAAGGCAATTCAAATCTAAAATAAAAAAAATAATTTTCTTAAAATTTGTAAAATCAAAGCAAAAATTCTACGTATCTTACTCCTTTATCCGTATTATAATATCCGTAAACATCAATAATCGGATATCCGCCGCAGCGTTGTTCGTTTGGTGCATGCCGCCATATCCGTAATATCTGCCAGCCTTCGTTATTAAACCCTGTGGGTGCCTTTACTATATCTAGCATAATTCATTAAGCTGCCGAGTTGATAACGTTTCAGTATCGAAAATTATTTTTGAGTATAATATTTAAAGGAAGGAAAATCGATTAATTGCTTTTATGGGGTTTTGAAATTCTTACTTAATGCTGAAAACTGTTACCCTCTAAAAATTTTAGTAGTAGTACCTGAGTTATATTAGCCAATTATGTTAGAAAACTTTTAACCCATAAAATAGGTACCTTTGGCCACCAAATCGCAATTTACCGGTTCAGTGTCCAAAATAGTGTATTTTATATCCTTTTCATAGTTCTGAACAAGCCTTTACTACATTATGAAAGCACAATAAACTAAATTAAATTTTGTTATCATCCTAAATATTGTATTTCAGTAAGTCCTAAAACGGCCCAAAACACATAACTCGAATTTACTTAATTAACCCCAAAACGTTTCAAATATAAATGTAGACAGAACGATTAATGTTATTGAATCTGCGAGGGCCGGACGGGCCCTTTGTGTCCCAAATATCCTATTACAGGAATAATATGGCCCGCATAATACTCGCAATATGAATTAAACAAATGTTTGTAACTATAACAGATAAATCTACGGTTTATATTCTTCGTGTCACTTATTAGTTATTGGATCTGTAGGGTAATTCACGTAATTAAATAAGTTCAGTTGCAGTGCAGTTGCAGTTAAGTTTCGATCAAAACAGACCTTTTCGTATTCTCGTAAATTTGACAACCGCTATCAGATACGCTCGCGTCAAGTCCGCGTCACGCGAGCGGTTTAGCGTATTCTACTGCTGCGTGTTTTATGTGCGTGATTCAGATCGCAACTTGATCGGTATTCACGTGTAAGCTTCTTGCATACGACTGACGTATAGTTGACGCGCAGCACCCGCGCAGTTTACGCATAGCTTAGGTGCAGTTCACGCGCAGCTAAATAATTACAAGAATACAATTTTGCACTAAGACGTAAACTTAATTGCAACTGCACCGCAACTTGATCGGCGCGTCAAAAAATGACGTGAATTACCCTACTGATCCACTGATTGTCCAATGAAAATTCTTAGAATTTGTTATCACAGAATTCTTCAATTATGTCGATTTCTATGAATTTCACCTACAGATATAATTTTACACGCTTTAACTCAAGTATATGTGTTAATACACATGCTTATTGAAATATACCTCTATACTGTACTGTATCAGCCCAGATACGTCCCATTGCAGGACACGAGCCTTTACAATCGAAATTACGATCAAGAGGGCTTAGGCCATATAGTCCACCACGCTAGCCTAGTGTGGATTGGTAAGTATACCTCAATAGACATATTTTGTGACCGGTAGAGGCCTATCTTCTATATCAGAATAGAGCCGTTGAGATATGCTCTTTACAGTTCTAAAACTAACGATTGAAACTATTTTTTGCTTCTTTTATAAATATTATTAATACGTCATTCGATTACCCGGGATTCTCATCTGGATATGTTTCAATGACTCCAATATTGTTTCACTTTAATAATCTCTATAGAATATATGGTTTACTGTGCTTGTTAATACTATTATACAAGACATCTACAAACTAGACTGCCTCGGTGGCGTAGTGGTACTACGGTACGATTGCAAAGCTGAGGTCTCGGGTTCGAATCCCGGGTCGGGCAAAGTGATATTGGATTTTTCTATTCATTATCAGCCCGGAGTCAGGAATTTGTGCCCGATATGGCGATAGGCTCGCCCCCTATCACATCGTGGGACGGAATATACAAGGCGAAACGTGGGTGTTCTGGTAGCACCTCTGCCTACCCCTTCTGGGACAAAGGCGTGTGTTTATGTATGTATGTATCTACAAACTATTAAGGAAATGTCATTCACCTTATTAGTATACCTTGACTTACCAAATCCCCATAAGTTCCATTAACACACGCACACAGACACACTCAAGTGTCGACTCGCGAGATGTCGCGCCACCTCGTAACAAAGTTAATGATAAGCATTAACGTTTAACACGGAACTGTTTGCCTCGTCTGGAGGTCGTGAGATCACTCGTGTAATAATTAACCATTAACAACCAAAAAGTTACCGTTTATAAAGACACTGAAGTCATTTTTGCAAGGAGGGGAATCTGAACCAGTGTAGAAGTGGTTGTTTTCGAAGCACTACATGAATTATTAATTATACAAAAACATATCAGTCAAAAAATAATACAGAAATATATTAATAATAAATATATATAGTATAAATTTCTATGGTATGTAAAAGTCCGCCACTCTCAATCGTACTCTCGATTGTAGAGGAGGCTCGTGCCCTGCAGTGGGTCGTGTATGGGCTGATACAGTACAGTATAACAGTCAAGAAGGACAGTAATCGCCGTAAAAGACTTCAGACCAGCCTTTTTAACCGGCTTAAGAAATGGAGATGGTTCTCAACTCGCCGGAATCTTGTTTTTTATGTATGTATACCGATTACTCAAAGACGCTTGAACACATTTGATGTTACTTCTGATCATGGCCAGGCGTGACGCTCACCAACATGGCAACGGCCTGATCGCCTCATCGATTATAACAAATAATAAAATATTCACTACTAATCCTCGCTTGAAAATAAACTCACAGTAAAACGTTTTGTTGTGTACATGACAATATTTTGTAGACTTGTGGTCAATCGGGCGTGAGGATATTTAAGCGGCTTACAGGCCGCAGCTTTCGCTTCGGAGTAAGATCGACGGCGACCGTGCTCTTTGAACCGGCGGGAACGTGAAATTGTCTTGGTGGCTGTTATTCCGACCAAAATCTGCTGAGTTGTGGTAATTTTTGTGAAAGTGACATTATGTTTTTGAAGCAAAGGCTTATTAACAATTACAATTTAATTAGCGTTATTCTAAAGTATTAAGCTAAGGTCAGCTCCAAAGATTAGGTGGTCTTTGTGCTTAATTGAAAGTGAAATTAATAGTACTGAAAACATTTATGTTAAAGCATGTTAATCTTTATCACGAATGAAAATATGTTTCACCCAAAGATTTCGTTCAGTGATCTCTATATGTATATATATCGCCTGCATATAGTTACATTCTCCCGAAGATACAGTTATAGCTTCTGGATAATACAAATTATGCTGTGAAAATTACAAGTTGCAATTATATAATAACAGTGATTACATAAAACAACATAAATTATTATTCATATAGTAATAAACGTTATTGGAATATCTATATTTCAACATGATTAAATTTATGCACCATTTACATTTCATTAATTCGTTTTCGATTAAATACGCTGTCTGTTTGATATTAATAAGTTTTGCTGTCAATAATATACGCAAATGTTTGGTTTGTTTATTACCATTCGACTGTGCGAATATATTGTCAGTATATGGCTAGTCTATTTGTATTTTGTACGATGCAATTATATAATTCAACGTCATAATATACATATGTATCATCAACGGACTGTGTATTGTTCCATGAATGAATCCTACTAATACTAATTACTGAGTGATCAAAAGTGTGAAATAATGCAATCAATTTATTTTAAAATGGTGTTGTTTTATTATTGTAGTCCTGATCAGATGTATATTAGTTAAAAAATTAGAGAATAGACAGAATTACGCCATTTTACGTAGTTGAGAAGAGAGAAGATTTACTAATTCATTTGTTAATATTATTGATGACCCATTTTTGCTAATTCATGCGTTGAAACTAAAGAAATCATAGTAATTTTAAGTTGCGAATGCTGAGATATCATTTTTGGTTCGTCCCATTCAAATCTACGTACGTCACATTCAACTCTCCATCACGATATAAGCAGTAACAATAGAAGTCTTAATTGCATTGCAACAAACTGGAGCGTCGCAGCATTCAGTTCATCCTCCACAGAATTTGGAACTATGCAATGTAGAACTTGTGCCCTAATTCCAGATATTGATTCGTCAAATACTCCAGATTTGTGCGGGTTTTAAACATTGTTGATTTTGTTTAAATGTTCTGTGATTATAGATTGGTTGTTTGCAGTTTCTAGAAAAAATTGCACGTTAAATGGAGAACAATGTTTTTTTTATAAAAAGACGTTTGAAACGTTGAAAGAGTTTTCTGATTACAGATTAAAATATTCAGAAGTCAACTTGTCCTAAATCGACGTTCGTATCAGTTTTTGGGTTGTAGATATTAAAATTAGGCTCTTCCGGATTCATAGTATCTAGTTTCGATACATTTTCTTAAAATTTGTTTCGGTTAGACCCGTTGAAAGCGGCCTGCATCCACCACTTCCTGCGACCTTAACCAGGTCGTCCGTCCACCTTGTGAGTGGGCGTCCGACAATTCTAGAAACTTTCGGCCCCAGCGGCCATCAGTTCTACGAGCTATGTGTGTGTTTCAACAGGTCTATGTGGAGATCCATGGGGGAGGTCTATGTTGAACAGCGAACTTCC
The DNA here is from genome assembly GCA_033459515.1 of Theretra japonica. NCBI lineage: Eukaryota > Metazoa > Arthropoda > Insecta > Lepidoptera > Sphingidae > Theretra > Theretra japonica. The sequence continues at coordinate 13,597,644 of CM065949.1, forward strand.
CATGGCTAAAGAGAGAGAGAGAGAGGTTCGGGTAGGCAATCTTTGTTGCAATGATGCTCGCTAGCTCGATAATGAACTTACGCAGGCTGATTGGAAACGTGGCATACTTGCGCGCATTACTATGATAGGTTTTCACCATCCTGTATGTTCACAGCTTTGAATATCCTACCACCAACTACATATATAAAGCTTCGAAATAGAGCAAATATATAAATCAGTGCTTGTGTATTTGTCGCCTCGTGGAAGCCTGTCCAGTGCATCAAGTGGCGGGTCAAACGCTCCAGCTAATTAGGATAATCTTCAACACCGGTCCTGATTGCATCAATGGCGCGAGCGTTCATTGCTCTATTTCTACCTAGTTGAGTATACTCATTGTGATGTATTTGTGGGTTACTAAGGATCTGTGTGTAGTATTGATGAATAGAAAGATCTGCTAATAAAACGGGGTTTACATAGCCACATATGTGGAGCTATTTTTTGACATATAACCTATTAAAGTACGTGATTCAGTAAATAAAACCGGTGCTGCCAGGACTGAATTTTGTGACTATTATTATATTCTTCTCAATATTATTATGATTAGCCTTTCTGACAAGAAAATATCCAAACATGTTTTTAAACAAAATATCTTAAGTAAATCAGGGTTTATGCACTAGGGATCAATCCTGGTACTATAAAACTTCTTCACACGGGAATCAAACATCCCACTTTGGATACACATAAATTCCGATTTAAGCACCGAGGCGTTTACGCAATAAACTCGGTTGATGTCGTGTCCATCATAAAGTATCTTTCAACCGCCCACGAATCATAACATTTCTATAACTGTTGTTTTTATGACAAAACTCGTAAAACATATGTAAAGTGTGTCACGTACTTTTATGGCGCTTTGAAATAATCACCTTTTTATCAGTAAATTGTATGGAGAATGATAATAGAACTATTATATAGTTAATCTTGGCCATATAATTACTTTGAGTGGACACTGGACACCTACCGGTCACAGCTGAGACCAGGCATTTTTTTTAATATCTCTTCCCTTCTCTCTTCTACCTGGTGTTATCCCGGCCGGGGCCAGGGTCCGCCTTCCGGCTAATTCTCCTCCATTTCACCCTATCTTCGGCATCCATTCGGTTTTTTTATATTTTTTCATTTTTGTGTATGTTGCGACTGTGACATATAAATATATCGCTTTGCTTTCTTTCTTTTGTGGTACAGAGTGTGAAATTGAATAGCCAAAGATAAGCATCTAATGTATTTTTCATTTACGGATAGATGCAACGTTGATGGTGCCAAGCATCAAGTATGTGTAAGTTTAAACTTGAAGTAAATCGAGCAAACTTATGTTTTGTAATATTCTAATACACAAAAATGTTGTGTTTGAATCTTAGTTTAAATAACCTAAATACTAAGTAGTTCTGTAGTTTGCAAGCTTCTTGATACTAGTCTGATTTTACTGCTTTGATTTTTGTGTTATCACCATTTCTTCCATCGAAGTTCGGTGATAAAAAAATACTGACCTTAAAACTCCACCTTTCGATGAAGATCGCACATTATTTATTTATTTTATTTTTATTTATTAAGTCTTTATTGGACACAAGAATGACACACAATATAAATACAGAAATAAAAAAAGTACAAGTGGCGGTCTTATCGCTCTAGGCAATGTCTTGCAGACAACCATGGGATGGATTTAAGATAACTTTGTGAGTTATGAAGAATATTATGTAAATACATGACTACAATGTAACTTTGTAGCACCATTATAAACCCACATCGGATACCGAGTGACATAACGCGGACCGCAGTCTGCACCGAACACTTTCCATGCAACTTTCTATTTTATGCACCGTACATTTTCGTAGTATTTTGTTTGAAATTTGATGTTTTCATTAATGATGGTGTAATTGTGTTCGATGGGAGATAATTATGTGTTGTTAATTGATATTCTACCTGTATAATTATTAAGTATATTTTGCATAGCTATGAAAACAACAATGCAATTAGTGTTACTGAAAACAGTCGTTATTTTTCTTCCAATCCAGAAAACAGCGTTAAATTGCCAATATCCTCCTATAGTTTTCTATGATTATCTTGGATTATGTGGCCTTATCCCTCTTAATCGTACTTTCGATTTTACTCGTGGTGGATCTCTCATATGTGAGAGGCCGCCTGGGTAGGTACCACCGCCATGTCTCTTTCTTCCACAAAACAACAGTGTAAATGTACCGTTGTGGTCCGGATTGAAGGACATTGTAGCCAGAATAACTACTGGACATGATGAGACTTAATATCTTATGTCTCAGGATGGCGAGCGCAGTGGAATACCAAGCATTGCTTTGTAATTCATGGTGTTG